>CM075653.1:85092638-85717638 GCA_037953625.1 Crotalaria pallida
TTTTCCCCAATTAAATTTCGGTCCATGTGTTAAGGTGGAGGGCAATTTTGGCAATTGAGAAGTTTGCATGGGTGAATCTTATCAAGGAGACATCAAGGAGTAATTTAAGGCATTAGGTCTTATCACACATCACATCTCCTAATTTATTTTCCATGGATTAAATTTTACTTTTAATTTTCTTAACCTAGAAGAAAATAAACTTTCCTACTCTCCCCTCATGCATGTTCGCCACCTATACACCCTTATATATGTCTTGCAATTTTTTTTTAATTACACACATCATACAAATATTAAAATGCTATGCCACCTTAATGAAAAATAATAGGATGCAAAGAATTCACACATCACACAATTATTCACATACACATCATATCAAGTACTCATTTTATTTTAAATTCACTTTATAAGATTACAGCAAATAATTTTCCATTTGTAACATGACATTCATCAATAATAGTGAATAAAAATCCCAAAAATACACACTTCAACTAAAACAATTAACTGCACTACTTGGCTATAGATATAACCCTCATTTCATTTTCTAAAATCATATTTTCATATATAAAAGAGATCCTCAAAAGGAAAAGTTCATTTGAGGTCTTTAACTATTTTTACTGATTTATATACTCAAAATTCATTTAAAATGCACTCAGAAAATAAATTTTTGTAAATCTATCCAGAAAATTATAAAAGTTACATTTTCAAATTCTACATTTAAAGAAGATCGTTTTCATATATAGATCATAATTTTCGGAGTTACGGTTAAAAAGATATGAATTTTCAAAGTCATTCAATCTATTAAAGTTCACAAAGAATTTCACTTCTCAAAGAAATCCCAAATAATAAAACCATGAGTTCATGAAAGTATTTATTTTCACACAAATACATCTATCGTTGATAAAACATATTTCAAAAATTTATTTAAAACAGACGAGGAATTTGCGGGTCATCACACTCAATAACAATCAACAATTCAGAAGTCAACCAGTGAATCAGTCGACATACTCAGGTATGTCTCAGGGACTGTAATTTAAGTCACCTTCCTAAGGTTCTTCACTTCCTACTTTAACAATTCACAAATAAGTTAATATAGACATTTACATTATTCCTAAAATTAACTAAAAACTAACTTAATCACAATCAATTAAACCCTAGTCTATACCATTTACTACCACACTCTAATTTACTTACTAATCTCAAATCCAATTATAAACTCTAACTATCCCTAACTCAAAGTGTGGAAAGAGTTTCGCCTTACCTTTTGAAGAGAAGAGGAGAAGGAGAGAGTGTGTGTGCTCCACCAAGCCCTTGGACTCCAGCTCCTAAGCCTCAATTCCTTGCTCCATGACCAATTCCTAACTGTAGTGTCCTTAACCAAGATCAACCTTAAAGCTATGGAAGAGCCTTGAAGAATGATCTCAGCCAAGATGTTAATGTAGGACTCTTTAGGATTTCGGAATATCCAGTTGGGATAATCAGGTTCTCCCTAGTCAATAATGTGTGTGCTAGTGTCAACTTAGGGATGAGAAGACGTACCTTAGCCCCTATAGCCTGGTGGTTCTTATAGGGGATTACCTGTGTACTGTGGGCCGTCTTGATAAGGCTTCTAAAGAGGAAGAATTCAACTAGGATTTGTATAGGATATGATAAGATAATATCCATAAACCCTGCCAGTGATAAACTCTATCCAATGTTGTTTTATCTAACCAAGAGTAATGGGAATCTAGGAGTAGTTACGGCTAGATGAGGCTGTAAACGATAAGGATCAGATTGAGAGTCCTGTGCTCGGTGGTAACCTCATCAGTACGTACCCTACACGCAACAACCCAGTTTGCTCGGTGTAAGTGTCCGAGCGTTTACCCTGTTGTAGTATCATACCATTCGTAGCAATGAGGCTTCGGTCGGTCAACGCTCAGTTTACTACAAGTCCACTACATAAGCCCCCCAAGCTCGGTTGGGTGATTTGAGCCCTGCCGAGCTTCTGAGACGAACGGATCTTTTTACGATTGAACTTTTGATGATTGAAAGAGAGGTCTGAGCATTTTTGCACTTTGATCAAGGCTGTCGTTTGATTGACCCCAGAGTGACCTTCCGCTTCTCCCTGTGCTTACACGTGTCCTTAACTTTATTGGAAAATGTAACGTTATGATTTCAAATCCAGCAGAGGTGCCACGTACTCCATTTTCAACGCTAAACGGGCTTTTTCCGCCTTAGGCCCAAACCTTTTGAGATAGTGGAGGGAAGTTTTAGAAAGAATATCAAAGGGCGGTTTTCTCACTTACTCATTTCTTCAAGCATTTTTCGAACTCTCTTTCTTCTTGTTTCTTCATTTCTCTGAAATCTTTGTCAATAAAAGCCAGAAACTTCCAAGGATGTTCTTATTCACTGCTTCGATTCTCTTCACCATACTGAGTGCGCTTCTCGGTGTTGATTTCGTATTTTTCTTGTCACTTGATAATTCTTGGCTAGCAGGTACCGTACTCTTTCTTTTTCTGATTAATTTCTTTTTTTCTTCTCTGAATGCTGTCTTGCATGTTCTTCCTTCTGGGATGTCTTGCATGCGATTGCCTCTGCTTTCTTACTGTGTTTGTATATGTAGGATTTTGTTTTTCAAGTATTTTTACCAGCCCTTCTTCTGTGATTTTTTGAAAAGATCGTTCTTGGGTTCTCCATTTTTGGGTTTATTTATTTTTCTGGGTTTATTGAGTTTGTCCACTTTTCTGGGCTTTGTGGGTGCTCTGGGGTTTGTTTTCTGGGTTTAGTGAAAACCCCAAATCGTTGCTGTTGTTGGTGTTGCTGTGATCCCCCACTTGCCCTTTGCAATTCTTTATCCTCTTTATCACCTATTGAGTGATCGTTGTAGTATTTCTTAGGTTTGCTTTATACTTTTCTGCACTTAACTTCTTAGGGTTGGTATTGGAGCGTCATTTACCATGAGTGAGGAATCCGTAAACTCTGATGTGCTAAGAACATAAAAAGGAGGGAACCCAGAAATTTGTGTTAAACCAATATCCATGCATTTCCCTCAGACTTTGAGAGAGTTCAGACAGGGTGCGATTCACTATAGGATCGCCGAGAGAGTAGAACAGCGGAAGTTAAGGAGGTAGCATAGAGGTATTAGACATTTCAATTGGTTTGGGGAAATTCTGTCCAGAAAGGGAGGTGTTTCCCAACCGACCGTAAGTATTTGATCAGACATAATCAAGTTTTTGTGGTTCTGACTCCAAGTGTGCCCCCTTTTCCTCAGGTATGAAGAGGAAGTGTGTTACTAATCCTGATCTCTACCCACTTCCGACAGATTGGGCTGAGTATGATTGGGTGGACCGAGAGGTTCTTGGTACACAATCTGAGCTTACAACACAACGATCACTAGATCAAACTCGAGCTATAATTTTGCCGTGTCCAGGAGACAATACTGGGAGTTTGTATTCCATTACTCCAGTGGGTGAGAACGAGAGAGTTTGTACCAAAATTCCGGACGGTAGTACAACTTTCTATTTTTACGAAGAAGTGATTACTCGGCTTGGGATAAGAATGCCTTTTACCGATTTTGAGATGGGCGTTTTGAATTTCTTAAGAGTGGCTCCTTCTCAACTACATCCGAATGCTTGGGCGTTTGTAAAAGCCTTTGAACAAGTCTGCTCGGCAATGAATTGGAGTTGCAACCTTAATATATTTTTTCACCTTTTTGCTCCCCTTTGCAATTCCTTCGAGAAAGGTTTGGCAAAGAAACCCTGGGTTTCTCTGAAATCTCGTAGGGGATACGCTCTTTTCACAAAATACTCTGAATCTTGGAAGGGCTTTAAACCTTTTTTCTTTAAGTATAATTTTACTGGTAATGGCGTCTGCTGGTTCACTCGGCCGAGGGAAAGACGACCACTTCCCCGATTTCCTCTCCAATGGAGTGCTAGCTTCTTTAACCGATCGATTGCTTCATACTCATCAGACTGGAAAGAACTTGCTGAGTATGAAAAGGATGTGTGTCGGGAGGTTGAAAGGTATTTGCAGAAAGATGGAATGATAGAGACGAGGGATATCGTGAACATCCCATCTTCGGACGTTAAGACCGAGCTTGGTATAGTGCTTTATTTTTTGCTTTTATATTTGTGATTTGATCGGCTCTAATGTTTCTTTGTTTCCTTTGCAGAAAAAATGGCTGAGCGTATGGCAGCTCTTGTTCAAGGTGGCAAGAAGAGGAAGACACCTGCTACTTCAGGATCTTCGAGTCTGAGCACTCCAAGCCTGAGTGTTTCCACCCCTACTCCTTCTGCCTCGGCTCCCAAGGCTTCTCCTCACCAAGCCACAAACGTGGTTGCTTTTGCTTCTATTGTCTCAGTGGCCCCTAGTGGTCAAGTTCAAGCTACTTCTCCTCTCCAACCTTTAATCCGTCGCCGACGACTGGATAAGGGAAAAGAGAAAGTGCCGGAGGGTGCCAACCCAAGGGCTGAAGGACCAAGTGTTCGAACTACTGCTACTCCTACTGATGTTGCTCCAACTTCTGCTGCGATCCCTCGGGAAACATCCATATGGGATCAGCAGTTTGATGAGAGGTTTGGGAAATATATCTTATCTGAGACTGACTGTTCTAAGTTTGGAAATTTGAGTATTGATGAGTGGTCTCGTTGCAATATGACCTTTGCAAAATATTTTCTTCGAGGTGCCAATCTCGCCTATTTTTTGGCTAAGCACCCTGAGGGACTCTTTTTTGGTTACAATGTTGAGCAAAAGGAAGCTCGTGAGGTATCAGCTGCTCAAGAGGCTAGTCTCTCGGATGAGTTGACCCGAGTGAAGAATGAACTGGAGAACTTGAAGGCTGACAAAGGGGAATTGATTAAGGAGAGAGATTCCTTAAAGGTTTCTCAAAAAGCAGCTGAAGTTAAGAAGAAGGAAGCCGAGGAGACTCTGAAGAAAGAACTCCAAGTGCATCAGCAGAAGATGGATGAACTAAAATCTGAGGTTGAAAAGTCTGCAGCAGTTGCTCGGAAGTTGAGGGAGAAAGCACTTTTCCACAAGAAGAAGGCAGCAACTAACTTCTACAATTGGGGAAAAGCAGTGGATGACTCCTTTGTCTCGGCCATCAAGCAAGTTCAATTTCTTAACCCTGAATTAGAGTTCAGGGTGGTCGGGGCTCATCCATTTCATGCTGTTCAAAATGGGAAGTTGGTCGACCTTGAGACCGGGGCCGAGGTAGATCTGCAGGCAGAAGATCTTTCCAATCCCCTTGAGGAGTTGATTGAGGCGCCAAATTTTGATGATTCAAACGTAGCTTTATCTGACCTTGAGGAGTGATGTTGAACTTTTTAATCTTTGCTGTTTTGTTGATTTTCCTTTTGCTCGCTGTTTTCTGAGCGTTTTTAACTTACTAATGTTGCAACAATTTGTCTTTAACCTTTTGCTACGCCGAACAATTTGCTATGTCTTTCGATTGCTCGTGCTATTCGAGCGTCATTTTGAACAGTTTATATCAACTTGCGATTTATGATAATGACATCTTTATTTGACGTATTATCATTGCTTTTGGTTTCGTTCGTCACGCTTCCAGTGTTTGCCAATTAACGAGTTGTAAGATAAGTTTTGAGAATTTATAAATATACAATTCATTGTGAGTAGAACTTGGATCGCCAACTTTAGCCGAAGTGGGATCCTCGGACCGCGAAATAAGGAAAGTAGTTTCCTGGATTTGGGTGTTCTATAAGTACGTTGCTGAACTCTTGTTAGGAGTTGTACTTCGATTTGGCTCGGTGGCTAGCCGAAGCAAATGAGTCGCGTGTTACTTAACAATGTTCAAACGAGGATTTCGAATAAATTGATGCATTTATTGATAAACGAAAACAAAAAATGAAGTTGCTCATCTGTTAACAAATTCTTATCAATCTAATTCCTAACAATTGTCACTAACCTAAGAAGGATGTTACCCTTCGCTTATTCGACCTAAAAATTACTGAGCAATAAATTTACCTATCTATAAAAAACAAAGTATGAGCTTAACTGTAATAAGCTTTGAGTTTGGCAACGTTCCATGTGTTACCGATTTCCGTGCCCGAGAGAGACTCCAATTTGTATGCCCCAGATCCGGATTTAGCCTTCACTTGATATGGTCCTTCCCATTTTGGTTGGAGTTTTCCGACTCCACATTTCCTTTGCCAATGTCAGCTCGACGAAGGACTAAGTCACCAACTTCAAAGCTTCTTGGACGAACCCTCTTGTTGTATTCCCGAGCCTGCCGCTCCTTCATTTTGATTTCATGGGCTACGACATTTTTTCGAACTTCTTCCAATAAAACAAGCTCCTCACTGATCAAATGGTCATTTGTCTCCGAAGGACGTTCAAGTGTCCTGAAGGTAGGAATTCGCTTTTCGATTGGAATGACTGCGTCACAGCCGTATGTCAAACGAAAAGGAGTTTCACCTGTGGACGAGTGTATTGTTGTCCTGTGTGACCATAGGACACTCGGAAGTTTATCTGCCCAAGTGCCAGCAGCATTTCCGAGCTTCTTTTTGATCCCATCCAAGATGGTTCTGTTGGCCGCCTTGGCTAAACCATTTGTCTTTGGATGTTCAACAGAGCTAAAATAGTGAGTGATGTTTAGGTCGGCTACTAATTGTTGGAAGTGAGACGCTGCAAACTGTGATCCATTGTCTGTGACTATGGCATGTGGAACTCCGAATCGAGAAATCACCTCCTTGACGAAGAAAGATTGAATCCGAGCTGTTGAGATTGTTGATAATGGCATTGCTTCGATCCACTTGGTGAAGTAATCAATAGCCACTACAGCAAACTTAAACTGGCCTGGTGCGGTGGGGAATTTTCCGATGATGTCCATGCCCCATTGGTAAAAGGGCCAAGGTGCACCGAAAGAGTGCAACTCTTCAGCAGGTTTTTGATAGATGTCACTATGGAATTGGCACTGAGTACATTTCTTGACATGTTCCATAGCATCTTTCTGCAGTGTAGGCCAAAAATAGCCCGCTCGGATTACTTTTCTTGCCAAGGACTTTCCTCCCATATGGTGATTGCAAATTCCACCATGAATCTCCTCCAATATTTCCTCAGCTTGGGATGGGTTGACACATCTGAGCATGGGGGATCCAAAGCCTCTCTTGTACAGGACTCCATTTAGAACTGTGTACTGAGCGGCCTTTTTAACCAATTTTCGAGCCTCAGAGTGATCTTGGGGGATGAACCCATGTTGCAAATAAGTAAGAATTGGGTCCATCCATGACTGAGATAATGAGACCGTCAGAATGACACTAGGTCGGGGAATGGTTTCTTGTATCAGCGTTTCGTTATTTTCCGACCCTTTTGTACTTGCCAATTTGGATAGAATGTCGGCTCTGGAATTCGAATCTCTCGGCACATGTGAAATGTTAAATTCGGAAAAGTTTGAGATGATTCGCTTTACCTCTTCAAGATATTTTTGTAAAATGGGCTCCTTTGCCGAGTACTGACCTTTGATCTGAGAAACTACCAGTTGTGAATCGCTGAAAACTGACACTTGTTCTGCTCCGAACTCATGAACCATCTTGAGGCCTGCAAGAACTGCCTCGTATTCTGCTTGATTGTTCGATGTTTGAAATTCAAATTTCAATGAGTATTCCATGCACAATCCCTCGGGGTTCTCAATGATGACTCCAGCCCCTGCGCCTTTTCTATTACTTGATCCGTCCACATAAACTGACCAAAGATTTTGAGAGTTGTCCGAAGGGATATCTGTGAACTCAGTAACAAAATCAGCAAGCGCTTGAGATTTCATTGCCTTCCTTGGTTCATAGGTAATGTCGAATTCAGAAAGTTTGACAGACCATGAGACCATTCTGCCAGCTAGGTCGGGTTTGTGAAGAACTTGTCTGAGAGGTTGAGCGGTTCTTACCAATATTCTATGTGCCTGAAAATACTGTCTCAATCTCCGAGCTGACGTGACCAAACAATATGCAAGTTTCTCCAGCTTCTGATACCTCAATTCCGATCCTTGAAGTTCTCGGCTAACGAAATATATTGGAGCTTCAGTACCTGAATTATCTCGTACCAAAACCGAACTGACCGCCGCTTCGGCCACTGACATGTATAGAATGAGGTTCTCACCAGGAAGAGGGCTGTGGAGGACCGGTGGGCTGGAAAGATACTCTTTTAACTGAATAAAAGCTTGCTCACATTGCTCGTCCCAAAGGAAATCCTTGTTTTTCCTAAGGAGCTGGTACCACGGCAAGGCTTTCCGAGCGGCTTGGGACAAGAACCTGGAGAGTGCCGCCACTCGGCCCGTGAGTTGTTGAACTTATTTAAGATTAGCTGGGCTCCTCATGTCAAGGATTGCTTTGCATTTATCAGGATTGGCCTCAATTCCTCTCTCGGTTAACATAAAACCGAGGAAAGAACCGGCTGGGACTCCGAATACACACTTCTCCGGATTCAACCTCATGGAGTATTTTCTCACTCGGTCAAGTATTATTGTGAGGTCCTTGGCATGATTTTCTTGCTGTCTACTTTTTGCAATGATGTCATCTATGTACACCTCCATGTTCGAGCCGATCATACCTTGAAAAATCTTGTTCATCATCCTCTGATAAGTAGCTCCCGCATTTTTCAACCCAAAGGGCATAACGTTATAACAGTAACTTGCCCTATCGGTGATAAATGCAGTTTTGTCCTGGTCGGCAGGGAACATTGGAATCTGGTTGTAACCAGAGTAAGCATCCATAAATGATAAGAGTTTGTAACCAGCTGAACTGTCCACGAGTTTGTCAATAACAGGGAGTGGGTATTGATCTTTAGGACAGACTTTGTTCAAGTCTGTGTAGTCAACACACATTCTCCATTTTCCATTGGGCTTTTTGACCAAGACGGTGTTAGCTAACCAGTCTGTATAGTCAATCTCCCTAATGAAACCCGCTCGGAGTAGTTCAGCGACTTTTTCCTCAATTGCTACGGCCTTTTCCGCACTAACTTTCCTTTTACGCTGTGCCACTGGTTTCGACCCCGGAATGATGCTTAACTTGTGACAAATAAAATTGGGGTCGATTCCTGGCATATTGGCTGATGTCCAAGCGAACAAATCTTTATTCGCGATTAATAGTGCGGCCAATTCTTTTATAACGCATGCGGGCAAATCAGAACCGATTTTCACTTGCCTGAGGGGGTCGTCAGATAGTGTCAAGAACTCCCATTGTCCCTTTGGGGTCGGTCTATTTCTGTCGGATTGGTCTCGCATATCCAGGTCCGCCAAGTTAACATTTCCCTTACCCAAAGAAACTCTTTCCAGATTGCTCGGATCCTTGCTTTTCACCTTCCCCAGGCTGGCATTGTAACATTTTCTTGCTGCATCCTGTTCGGCTTTGATCGTTACCACTCTGTCATCAGTTCCGACGAACTTCATAGCCAAATGTGTGAGAACCTACAATCGGTGGTTGAAACAACTAGGAAACACTAGGAGAACACCTAGAAGGGGGGGTTGAATAGGTGTAAAAGAAACCTTGAAAGATTTTCGAAAGAAACAAATTGAAACAATCAAAACAAATGATTTTCTTGAAAATTCTTTAGCCTTAATCGATTAATGACATGAACTAATCGATTAATGCCTCTGTATATTGAAAAAATCACTTTTCAATCAAATACGAAAATCAATCAATTCACAAGTACAACTAGAGATTCAGCGGAAACAATTAACACCAATATTCTTATTGATTACCTAGGTTATGAAAATGATTTTCCCCAAATCAATTTTGTACAATTAAGATTCAATTCAATCAATTATGAAAAATCACTTTTTCTAGGTTTTCAACCAAGAACACAATTAATAACAAGAATTGTAAAGAGTAGAGAGTTTAGAGATACGATACAGTGATTTATCCTGGTTCACTTTCATCCACTTGAAAGCTACTCCAGTCCCCTCTTCAACCAAGAGAGATTCTTCACTATGAGGAATTAGAGTTTCTCAAATTACAAGTAAATGCCTCACAAGACTCCCTTCTTGCTAGCCTACAAGAGATACCACACCCTTGCCTTGTAACCCTATTGATATCTAATCTAACCTCTTCTCTTTTGCTTGCCGATACCCCACAACAAGACTTCCAATGCTTTGAGATTCTTCAAAGACTTCCACTTGCTTGCTTCACTACAAGACTTCCAAGTGCTTGATGATATGCCACACCAAGGCTTCCAAATAACTTTGCTTGATGAATAACTTCTTCAAGACTTCCTTTGTTGTAGAGTGTTTGCCTTCTTTGCAATGATTACAACTCAAATGAAAAACAAAATAACAATCCTTTGAATCTCTTTCAAAAGCTATGAAAATATCAACATGAGAGATTCAAGGTTCTTGATCAAAGAATGTAAAAGTTAAAGCTTTGATCTTGAGAAAGTGAGAGAGAATAGAGTGGCTTGATTCTTTGTAAAATGAATATCAAAATGATGGAATATGATCACAAAGGTTAGAAATAGGTTTATATAGAATACCCAAAAGTTAGGAATGATTAGAAGTGCTTTTGAGAAGTGAAAAACTCATTTAAAAACAGTAACAACTCGTGTTAATCGAGTAACAAAGTCACTACTCGAGTGACAAGTGTAAAACTTGTTCACTACTCGAGTATTTGAGTTACTACTCGAGTATTTACGCAAGGCTGAATAATTCTACTCGAGTAATCAGCCCCTTAATCGAGTAATTGCGCAAGACACAAAAATTCTACTCGAGTAATCAAGTGGCTAATCGAGTAGTCAGTTCAAAAAACACTTAAAAACTTGTTTTCTCAAAATCTAAACCTTTTCTTTCAAACCTTTAAGCCACCTATTGATTTTAAGCAAAGTGAATACTCAAAATATGATATAATCATGCAATCAAAAGAGATTCACTACCCTCTAATAACTCTACCCAAACTCATAAACTAAAAGACTTGTGAGGCAAAAGATAAAACAATAAAACACAAACTACCAAACTAAGTCTTCATGAGTTGGCTCTCTCTTCATCACTTGATGTTTGTTGTTGCTTGTTGAGCTTGAACTTGATCAACACATTTAAGCTTGTTCAAAACCTTTTGACATTTATCAAAACATTCTTCATGGATCTTACAAAATGAACTGTTGATACAACTGCCCCAAATGCTTGCAAAGAGGTTCTCCCAAGTATGGCATTATATGCTGCTGGAGAATCAACCACCAAAAACTTGACTATCTCGGTTCTAGCCGAAGGTTGTTGTCCGAGAGTTACAGGAAGTTGGATGTAGCCCTTTGGCTCAACGGTGTCTCCAGTAAAACCAATTAGTTCTCCCTCAAAGGGATTGAGATTACACTCCCTGAGTTTTAAAGCTTTGAATAATGGGAAGAACATTATATCCGCCGAACTACCTTGATCAATAAAAACTCGTTTTACCTCGTAATTGCCAATCAGAGCAGTTATCACCATGAGGTCATTATGGCCCGGAAGGATTCCATCCAAATCTTCGTCGTCAAAAATGATGGGAATGTTTTTTGTTGATCTTTTGGCAATCGGTTTCTGGCTAACTGCCAAGATTTGGTTGATGTACTTCTTCCTGTCAGCTTTCTTCTCCCCTCCTCCAGCAAAACCTCCTGCAATAGTGTTGACCAAGAATTCATTTTTGCTAGCGTTTGCGTCAGGTACTGGAGCGGATTCGGTTTTCTGTCTTCCTGCGTTTCTATCATCTGGTGACCTACTTCTCTGGCGTTTAGATTTTACTGGGGATTGAGATCTGTTTCTGGTTCTTCGGCCAGCTGCATCTCTGATGTATTGCTGTAACTTGCCATCTCTGATCATCTCCTCGATCAGATCTCGCAGCCAGATGCATTCGTCGGTGGTATGGCCATAACCCCTGTGGAAGTCACAGTATTTCGACCTATCACGCTGTGCACCCTTTCGTAAAGATGGCGGTCTTTGGGCAGAGCGTAAGTCAGTCTGCATAGTTTCCCTCAAAATCTGACTCCTCGGAACTGTTAGAGGAGTGTAATCTTGAAATTTATTCCTTGTGGGAACCCGTCGGTCCCGATCATTCCTATCTCTGTCTTGTCTCCCACCAAAACGTTCGTCACGTTTTTGTTTGTTCTGTCCTTGGGGATCGGCTCGTTGTCTATCTTCTCTGAACTTCTGTCCCTTGTGAAATTCTTCCAAGTTGATAAATTTATTTGACCGTTGCCTCAACTCGGCCATATCCCTTGGAGGTTTACCAATCAGAGATTTTCTGAAATCCCCAGACTGCAAACCTTGTGTGAATAGTAGCACTGCTACTCCTGGATCTAACCGTGGAATGGAACTTGCTTCCGCGTGGAAGCGTGATAAGTAATCTTTCAGTGGTTCATCCGGCCTTTGTGTAACAGATGTCAAGGTATGGTCGGATTTGGGTTGAATGCAGCTAGCAGTATATCTGTTAAGAAATACACGCTTCATCTCCTCCCAGGAATTAATGGAGTTAGGAGGGAGGGAAGAATACCACCTTGGAACCGAGGGTTCGAGTGTCATAGAAAATGCTCGGCATTTCATTTGTTTACCGCCCCCATAATAATTCATTGCCCCTTCATAAGACACAATATGGTCCACTGGGTCAGTTAGACCGTTATAATGTGGCACATTAAAGGGGCCCAAGTATCCTTGAGGGGTTTTAAATGCCATTATATATTGAGTGAAAGGATGACCAGGGTGGAAACCGACCTGATCTTGATTTGTGGAGGGGTTAACATGAAAATTTGGTGGGGGAAGCTGCATTATCGGGGCTGGTTGTGCGTCCATGGTTGGTTGGTTTTGTGGTGGAATAGAGGTTGATTGATTTTGAGCAATCCACGCCATAGCTTGTTGTTGAAGGTCGGCAATAGCACGTCCTTGTTGTTCGATTAAAGTGGTCTGCCTATTAAGAATATTGATCATCTCTTGCTCCCGAGCCCGAGCAGAGGCAGTAGTTGCATAGGATCTGCTGATGGAATGGCTATGACGAGAGTTTCCCGGAGCAGATCTACTTGGATTCAGTCTGGTTCTAGGTGTTGTACTTATATGATCAGGGTTATGTGGGATAGGAGGGGTACGTTGGGTGTTTCGCCCATGGTGTGCTCGGGTTCCAGTGGTTCTAGAAGTGTTTCGTGTGGTAGGGGCTGTGCTACTTGAATCACCATGGGTAGAGGGAGGTGGTGTTGGAGGAGGTGGTGGCGGTGGTGGAGGCTGTATGGTACGTAAAACCAGAAGGGGTTGGGGATTGCTCCCAGCCCTAGGATGGGAAGATTGTGGTGTTTGGGGGTGTACAACATGAGCTCCACTACGATTTTGGCTTTGGTTTGGCGGTGGTTGGCCTTGCGAATGGTTTTGTGGTTGGGGGTTATTCCCTGGCCCAGAATGAGATCTTCGTGGTGGTTTTCCATTATTTCCACGATTATGGTTGAGGACGTCACGCAGATCGCCCGCAGAGTGAGGCTGTGGCTCATTATTATTAGCATTCCTGGGCCTGCCACGGGTGCGGGTGATGCGTTCACGGAGATCATCGACCTGACTTCTGGTAGTGACCATGGTGGTGGTGGGAATGATATGTTATTCAGTTCCCACAGACGGCGCCAATGTAGTGTCCTTAACCAAGATCAACCTTAAAGCTATGGAAGAGCCTTGAAGAATGATCTCAGCCAAGATGTTAATGTAGGACTCTTTAGGATTTCTGAATATCCAGTTGGGATAATCAAGTTCTCCCTAGTCAACAATGTGTGTGCTAGTGTCAAATTAGGGATGAGAAGACGTATCTTAGCCCCTATAGCCTGGTGGTTCTTATAGGGGATTACCTGTGTACTGTGGGCCGTCTTGATAAGGCTTCTAAAGAGGAAGAATTCAACTAGGATTTGTATAGGATATGATAAGATAATATCCATAAACCCTGCCAGTGATAAACTCTATCCAATGCTGTTTTATCTAACCAAGAGTCATGGGAATCTAGGAGTAGTTACGGCTAGATGAGCCTGTAAACGATAAGGATCAGATTGAGAGTCCTGTGCTTGGTGGTAACCTCATCAGTACGTACCCTACACGTAACAACCCAGTTTGCTCGGTGTAAGTGTCCGAGCGTTTACCCTGTTGTAGTATCATACCATTCATAGCAATGAGGCTTCGGTCGGTCAACGCTCGGTTTACTACAAGTCCACTACACTAACTTCCCTTAGAGATTATCCCACCCAATGAGGAGGATTGGAAGAGTTAGGATTTTGGGTGTGAGAATTGGGGGTTTTGAGAGAAGGAGATGAAATGGAGAATTTAAGGGTGGAAATTAGTAGGAACTTGATGGGCAATGATTATAGGGTGTTAATTTGGTTTGATTTGGCGTTAATTTGAATTTGGAGAAGGATTGGAGAAGAGAGAAGAAGAGAGCTTCGAATGGGAGAAGGAAACAAATGAGAAATAACACTTAAAATCGTGTTTTATTTATGATTTGACAGTGGTTAATCGATTAACCACTTTGGTTAATCGATTAATTCCCATTGTTTACAAAGGATTAATCGATTAACACCTGAGTTAATCGATTAGGGCCAGAAGGTGCTCAAAAATCTAATCGATTAAGCTAAGTCTTAATCGATTAGTGGCTGAAGGTGGCTCAAAAATTAATCGATTAAGGGACCTCTTAATCGATTAATGCCCTATGTTTTCCTTTCTTTCAAGCATCCTAAGGGTTCTAAGCCATTCCTAACACACCCTAACTTATCCTATCATAATACTGTAAGATCCATGAAGAATGTTTTGATAAATGCCAAAAGGTTTTGAACAAGCTTAAATGTGTTGATCAAGTTCAAGCTCAACAAGCAACAACAAACATCAAGTGATAAAGAGAGAGCCAACTCATGAAGACTTAGTTTGGTAGTTTATGTTTTATTGTTTAATCTTTAGTCTCTCAAGTCTCTTAGTTTATGAGTTTGGGTAGAGTCTCTTAGAGGGTAGTGAATCTCTTTTGATTGCATGATTATATCATATTTTGAGTATTCACTTTGCTTAAAATCAATAGGTGGCTTAAAGGTTTGAAAGAAAAGGTTTAGATTTTGAGAAAACAAGTTTTTAAGTGTTTTTTGAACTGCCTACTCGATTAGCCACTTGATTACTCGAGTAGAATTTTTGTGTCTTGCGCAATTACTCGATTAAGGGGCTGATTACTCGAGTAGAATTATTCAGCCTTGCGTAAATACTCGAGTAGTAACTCAAATACTCGAGTAGTGAACAAGTTTTACACTTGTTACTCGAGTAGTGACTTTGTTACTCGATTAACATGAGCTGTAACTGTTTTTAAATGAGTTTTTCACTTCTCAAAAGCACTTCTAATCATTCCTAACTTTTGGGTATTCTATATAAACCTATTCCTAACCTTTGTGAATCATTTTTTATTACAATTACCTATCATTTTGATATTCATTTTACAAAGAATCAAGCCACTCTATTCTCTCTCACTTTCTCAAGATCAAAGCTTTAACTTTTACATTCTTTGATCAAGAACCTTGAATCTCTCATGTTGATATTTTCATAGCTTTTGAAAGAGATTCATAGGATTGTTATTTTGTTTTTATTTGAGTTGTAATCTTTGCAAGAGGCAAGCTATCTACAACAATTGGAAGTCTTGGTTGTGAATCAAGCAAAGTTATTTGGAAGCCTTGGTGTGACATTTCATCAAGCACTTGGAAGCGTTGTTGTGTTAACAAGCAATTGAAAGTCTTATAGTGAAGCAAGCATTGGAAGTCTTGTTGTGGGGTATCGGCAAGCAAGAGAAGAGGTTAGATTAGATATCAATAGGGTTACAAGGCAAGGGTGTGGTATCTCTTGTAGGCTAGCAAGAAGGGAGTCTTGTGAGGCATTTACTTGTAATTTGAGAAACTCTAATTCCTCATAGTGAAGAATCTCTCTTGGTTGAAGAGGGGACTGGAGTAGCTTTCAAGTGGATGAAAGTGAACCAGGATAAATCACTGTGTCGTATCTCTAAACTCTCTACTCTTTACAATTCAAGTCTTTAATTGTGTTCTTGATTGAAAACCTAGAAAAAGTGATTTTTCATAATTGATTGAATTGAATCTTAATTGTGCAAAATTGGTTTTGGGAAAATCATTTTCATAACCTAGGTTAATCAATAAGAATATTGGTGTTAATTGTTTCCGCTGAATCTCTGGTTATACTTGTTAATTGATTGATTTTCGTATTTGATTGAAAAGTGATTTTTCAATATACAGAGGCATTAATCGATTAGTTCTTGTCATTAATCGATTAAGGCTAAAGAATTTTCAAGAAAATCATTTCTTTTAATCGTTTTGATTTGTTTCTTGCGAAAATCTTTCAAGGTTTCTTTTACACCTATTCAACCCCCCCTTCTTGGTGTTTTCCTAGTGTATCCTAGTTGTTTCATCCACCGAGTGTAGGTTCCAACAAATACCACTATCTAAACACCTCTAAACACACACAAACATCACAATCATCATTTAACAATAACAAACACACAATTCACAATCACGAAAAGACGAAACTAACTAACAACCGAATCCTAGACTTATCCTCTTCTTAAACACTCGATCGAACCCGCTCGTCCTAAGACAAACCCTATAACCACTTAACCCTAATACCAATCACTCTCGAGGCATAACCAACAGGGTCGGATTGATCCCAAATGCCTCGCACATTTATTAAGCTCCGGAACTCAATCGAAACGTGAGTTCGAAGGTGTTGGTTTTGGCCTCAAAATCTCGAGAGGGGGGGGGGGTGAATCGAGTTTTATTAATGTATTGTAAAATCCTTTACAAATTAAAAAATTGTTTTGAGACGGAGAGATTAAGCGTTTGAAACGGATCGGAAAAACGATAGGTAAAATAATTTGAGTAGCGCGGAAACGTAAATAAATGAAATATGCGGAAATATAAAGAGATAGGGATAGAAAAGCTTGCACCGGTGAATTTTATACTGGTTCAGCTTTCCCGTCGAAAGGCCTAGTCCAGTCCCTAAGCGACCCGCCTGAGAGTTCTTATAATCAGCAATAGAGCCGCACCCTATTACACCCATGAGCACCCCGCACACTACTAGGAACCTCCGTTCGCTAGGGTCCTCAAATCACACAGCAGGGTTCCTCACCCTACGAACGCCTCAACGTTCAACTATGGGATTCTCTCCCTACCACTAAGGTTGAGTACAAAGGATGAGAGTGATTACAACAAGTATAGCGTGTTCTCAATAACCCAGATTCTACAATAAGCTCTTATGATAATGAAGTACTTTCTCTCTAGGAGTTACTCAGCCAACAAGGATTTTGATCTTTCAAATGTATGAATGTGAAAACCAGAAGATTAGAGAAGAAGAAGAGAGAAAACGTGTGATGATCAGAAAAAAATGAATGAATGATTAACTTCTAATGTTGGAGTGAATTTCTTTTTAAAATAGAAAAACATTTTAGAATCAAAAAGATTTTGAATAAGTAAAACAGAATCAAAACAAAATAAAATAAGATTTTGAAATAAGTTTTAAAATCAAAACTAAATCAAAACGATTTACGAAATAAAATAAAGATTTGATTCTTAAAACGAAAAAGGAAATAACTCAAATTTAAAATCATTTCGAATTTTATAAAATAAATCAGAATCTTTTATATAAAAACAAATCAGGAAATAATCAAAATGATTCTGACACGTTTTTCAATAAAACTTGAAGTAATCGATTACTTTCTGAAGGTAATCGATTATTCCTTCAAAAATAGAAATTCTTAAATTCATTTGAAAACCATGTAATCGATTAGACCAATAATAGTTAATCGATTACACCACTCCTGTTCAATATATGATGCAACTCATTTAATCGATTACACTAAACAATTAATCGATTACTGAGCCTCTGTTATGCATATGATGCAACATCATGTAATCGATTACTACATACAGATCCTGTAATCGATTACCGAGCCTCTGAAAAATATATGATGCAACAATTAAAATCGATTACTTGAGCCAGGTAATCGATTACTCCCATAAGAAAGTAATTGATTAGAACAGATCACTTAATCGATTACAACCTCTCTGATTTTTCTATGATGCAACAAAGTTAATCGATTATCTTGGGCAGGTAATCGATTACTCTCTCTTGCATACATAAAAATATACAGAGTTTTTTAACATCAAGTATTTTCTCAAAAACTAAGATAGAAAACAACTTTTCATGATAAAACGCATTTTTCTTCTTCTCTCTTTTAAAATGAAAAACTTATTGGCTTTTGTAAACTCGTAAAGAAATAGAACTCCATTACCTTACAAATGATCTAAGGAAAAGGTTTCTAATCTATGCCTTTCTTAATTCTTCAATCTTGATCATGAAGGAACTTGATTTGGTTTGTTATCATCAAAACATCGTCTTGAATTTAAACTTGAAGTCCATAAGAGAGTTTGAAGCATGTCTTCCAACTAGCTTGACTTCCAAAACTCCCCCTTTTTGATGATGACAAACAACGATTCTGATATGCTCTTTACTATCTGCATCACAAGTGTTATACAAGCAAAAACACACATATATATACCAATAACCTTCCCTAGAACAATAATCACAAGGAATATAACAATTCATATTATCTCCCCCTGTATGGATGCATAAAAAAAATATATCACTTCAAATTTGCATTTGCATCTTTAGAGTATCTCTCCCCCTGTATGTATCAACTGTATGTATCAAAAATATTAGAATATCTCTCCCCCTTTTGTAATCATCAAAAAGATGTGCTATCTCCCCCTGAAACACTGAGTAGACGCATCAATAATAACAAGAGAGATAAACATAATCACATACTCAAAAGAGGTGAGAGGCAGAAGTTAAACCAATTTCTCTACGAATAAAAAAGAAATTTTTTTTTGGAAGCGGTTTCATAAAGATATCAGCCAACTGCCGCGAAGTATCAACATACTCAATAATACAATCACCCTTTTGAATATGATCACGTATAAAGTGGTGTCGAATCTCAATATGCTTAGTACGAGAATGTTGCACTGGGTTTTTGGTAATACTAATAGCACTGGTATTATCACATTTTATGGGAATGTGATCTAGACTTACACCAAAGTCTAGGAGTTGCTATTTCAACCATAAGATTTGCGCACAACAACTACCCGCATCGACATATTCAGCCTCAGCTGTAGATAGGGCTACACTAGACTGTTTCTTGCTAGCCCATGATACTAAAGAATTGCCAAGAAGATGACAAGTGCCGCTAGTGCTTTTTCTATCTACTTTGCACCCAGCAAAGTCAGAATCAAAATACCCAACAAGATTACACGAAGAACCTTTGGGGTACCATAAACCCATATCAGTTGTGCCAGACAAATATTTCATTATACGTTTGGCAGCAACCATGTGCGTTTCTTTTGGATTCGCCTGAAAACGGGCACATAAACAGACACTAAACATTATATCCGGCCTACTTGCTGTTAAATAGAGAAGGGATCCGATTATACCTCGGCATTTAGTGATTTCTACGGATTTACCTCCTTCATCTTTGTCCAGATAGCAAGATGTGCTTATAGGTGTTGCTACTGCCTTGGCCTTATCCATGCCAAATCGTTTCAATAGTTCCTTGCAGTACTTTGTTTGGCTAATGAAAATCCCATCCTTTGCTTGTTTTATTTGCAATCCTAGGAAAAATTTCAGCTCGCCCATCATAGACATCTCGAACTCTTCCTGCATCATACTCGAAAAATCCTTGCAAAGGGTTTCATTAGTAGCACCGAAAATAATATCATCTACATAAATTTGAACTAAAAGAATGTCCTTTCCTTTCTTTTTAATAAAAAGCGTGTTATCAACCTTCCCTCTTTCAAAGTTATTTTCTAATAAAAATTTGCTAAGACGATCATACCATGCTCTAGGAGCTTGTTTGAGTCCGTACAAAGCCTTTTTGAATTTAAAAACATAATCCGGGTGTTCATAATTTTCAAAGCCTGGAGGTTGACACACATAAACTTCTTCATTTATAAAACCATTTAGAAAGGCACTCTTTACGTCCATCTGATATAATTTAAAATTTAAAATGCATGCAAAGGCTAAAAGCAGTCTAATGGCTTCCAACCTAGCAACAGGGGCAAATGTTTCCTCATAATCTATCCCGTTTTCCTGGTTGTAACCTTGTGCAACTAACCTAGCTTTGTTTCGAACAATTAAACCAGCCTCATCGAGTTTATTTTTTTAAATCCACTTAGTTCCAATAATCGGATGAGACTCAGGCCTAGGAACAAGTTCCCAAACCTGATTTCTTTCGAACTGGTTTAATTCCTCTTGCATTGCCAAAAGCCAATGCTCATCAAGCGTAGCCTCAGAAATATTCTTTGGCTCCACTTGAGAAACAAATGCAAAGAAGTTACATAGATTTCTAATAGAATTGCGAGTACTTACACCTTTTGTGATGTCACCTATGATTTGATCAATGGGATGGTGCCTCGATGTTCTCTATTCCTTAGGCAAATCAATGTTGAGCTCCATGGATTGTTCTTGATTTTTCTCCTCAACTGATTCAACTGATTTTTCATTGCTTTCGGAATGTTCCTTTCCTTTAGCATTTGGCTCCTCATCCTCATCAATGAATAAATCTCCAAGGATACCTGAAATGCCATTAACAGATACCTTTCCCAACTTTCTGGGATCAGATTCGTCAAATGATACATGAATAGATTCTTCAATAGTATTACGAGATTTATTGTAAATCCTATATGCTTTGCTCGAAACAGAATATCCAAGGAATATGCCCTCATCAGCTCTAGCCTCAAAACTTCCTAGATTTTCTCTACCATTATTATGCACAAAACATTTACATCCAAAAACACGAAAATGGGAAATATTTGGTTTTCTCCCCTTGTACAGCTCATAAGGGGTTTTCTTTAAAATAGGCCTTATCAAAACACGGTTCATAACATAGTAAGCTGTACTCACTGCATCGGCCCAAAAATATGCAGGCAAATTCATGTCATTAAGCATTGTTCTTGAAAGCTCTTTTAATGAACGATTTTTCCTCTCCACAACCCCGTTTTGCTCAGGAATTCTTGGAGCTGAAAAATAATGCTTAATTCCATGTTTTTCGCAAAATTTTTCAAAAAGATGATTTTCAAATTCTCCACCATGATCAGTTTTAATGGATGCAATTCTCAAATGCAATTGGTTTTGAACAATCTTGGCTAGCTTTTGAAATTCATGAAATGCGTCATTTTTATGAGTAATAAAAAGCGTCCATGTATACCTAGAATAGTCATCCACATTAACTAAACAATAATAGTTGCCACCAAAGCTTTTCGTTTGACACGGTCCAAAAAGATCCATATGTAAAAGTTCCAAGGGCTTTTGAGTTGAAACAAGATTTTTAGAAGGAAAAGATGCCCTTGTGAGTTTTGATTTTGAACAAGGATCACATTTTTCAGAAATAGAAAAATTTTGCTTTGGCAAACCAACTACTAAGTTTTTAGAAGAAATTTTATTTAAATGAGCCATGTGGAAGTGACCTATTCTACGATGCCATAGCCACGATTCATCCTCTTTACTTAATAAACATTTCGCATCATTTGAGGGTATTGAGTTAAAATCAATAACATAAACATTGTTTATCCTGCGAGCAATTAGCTTAATAAGATTATCAATTTTACCGTCGATAATACATCTATCAGAATAAAAAATAACCCTATTGCCCTTATCACACAACTGACTAATACTTAGCAAATTGTGTTTTAGGCCCTCAACATGTAAGACATTTTCAATACAAGGGTTAGGAGGTGTACCAATTTTACCGATTCCGAGAATCTTTCCTTGATTGTTATCTCCGAAAGTCACATGTCCTTGGTCCTTTGGCACGAGATGCGAGAATTTAGATTTAACTCCAGTCATATGTTTTGAGCATCCGCTGTCCAAGTACCACCACGACTTCCTTTCTTCCGGAGTAACCTACAAGCAAAGAATTCAAGGTTTCTTTTTAGGTACCCATATCTTTTTGGGTCCTTGAGCGTTAGTATAGCCATAGTTTAAATCATGCCACCTTTTAGTTTCATTGTTCGGTTTAACGAACTTCACTTTTTGGTGTATGCATTCATGTGCACCATGACCCTTTTTACCACAAATATGAAAAAAAATAAAAAAAGGTTTCTTATGATTGCTAGCAGGGACAAAAATGGTACTTAATTTCTTTTGACGCCTACCGGGTTGATATCCTAAACCCGCTCTATTAAAGAAACATTTTTGTCTCCCTAACATTAAATTTAAAGTATTTCTACCTTTCGTAAATTTTGCAAGGGTTTCTTTCAAATCTTCTACTTCTTTAACAAGGTCCTTGCAGAATTTACAAGAAGAAGAACTAGCTTTAAATTTAACTTCGTTATTCGAGGTGTTTGAAGAATTTTTCAAAGTCAAATTCAGCTCCTTATTTTGATTTTTCAAAAATTCATTTTCTTTAATAAGATTTTTATTCTTTTCTAAAAGAGAAGCTGAATTTTTCTTTTCTATAGAAATCAATAAGGATAACCTCATCGATTCCTCATGCAATTCTTCAAAAGCCTCTTGTAATTCATCATAAGAAAAATTTAGTTCAGAAATTACCTCATCTCTGTGTGCCATCAAACATATGTTGGCTGTTTCTTCTTGTTCGTCTGAATCCTCATCCAAACTTCCTTCGTTGTCCAGCCATGCCAAATATGCTTGCTTTCCTTTCTTTGAGTTGGAGGTGCCTTTTTCTGAATTTTCTTTCTTTTTCAGCTGGTAGCAGTCTGCTCTGATGTGACCAGGCTTGCCACACTCATGACATGTGATGGTTGAGCCTCCACTCTTGTTGTTGTCTCTTCTATTGATGTTTTTCTTCCTCAGAAATTTCCCAAACTTTTTGACCAACAGACCCATGTGTTCATCATTTAACAATTCTTTGTCCGAGTCACTTTCTGTTGCTGGTGCTTCAGCCTTGAATGCCAAACTTTTGAACTTTTTGTTCTCTTCTTCGTGTTGAGCCAATCTTTTCAATTCACTTTCATGCTCTTGTAACTTCCCGAAGAGAGTTGCCAGCGTCATAGTTGAAAGGTTTCTTGCTTCAGCAATCGCCGTCACTTTGGGTTGCCATTCTCTTCCCAAACACCTTAAAACTTTGTTGATGAGATCCTCATTGGTGAATTTCTTCCCCAATGTTGTTAGCTGATTTACAATCATCGTGAAGCGTTTTTGGATCTCTTGAATCGATTCTCCATCTTTCATTCTGAATAATTCGTATTCACCAGTCAGAGTATTGATTCTCGACCTTTTCACCTCAGTTGTACCTTCATGCGTGACTTCTAGCGTATCCCACATTTGTTGTGCTGTCTCGCATGTCGATATCCTGAAAAACTCATCATAGCTCAAAGCAGATGTTATAATATTTTTCGCTTTCAGGTCGTACTGGACTCTACGTTCCTCCTCCTCCGTCCACTCAGCCATAGGCTTTTCGACGGTGTTACCATTAACCACATAGGTAGGAACATAAGGACCATTAACGACGACATCCCAAACTTTTAATCCGACTCCTTGAATAAAAATTTTCATACGGGCTATCCAATACGCGTACCCTACCCCATCAAACATGGGAGGACGGTTAATAGAACTCCCTTCACCACCAAATAGAGAGTTTGAAGCCATACTCTTGAGACGGTTAAGTCTTAACACAAGAGACTAGCTCTGATGCCAATTGTTGGTTTTGGCCTCAAAATCTCGAGAGGGGGGGTGAATCGAGTTTTATTAATGTATTGTAAAATCCTTTACAAATTAAAAACTTGTTTTGAGACGGAGAGATTAAGCGTTTGAAACGGATCGCGAAAACGATAGATAAAATAATTTGAGTAGCGCGGAAACGTAAATAAATGAAATATGCAGAAATATAAAGAGATAGGGATAGAAAAGCTTGCACCGATGAATTTTATACTGGTTCAGCCTTCTCGTCGAAAGGCCTAGTCCAGTCCCCAAGCGACCCGCCTAAGAGTTCTTATAATTAGCAATAGAGCCGCACCCTATTACACCCAAGAGCACCCCGCACACTACTAGGAACCTCTGTTCGCTAGGGGCCTCAAATCACACAGCAGGGTTCCTCACCCTACGAACGCCTC
Source organism: Crotalaria pallida (assembly GCA_037953625.1). Taxonomy (NCBI): domain Eukaryota; kingdom Viridiplantae; phylum Streptophyta; class Magnoliopsida; order Fabales; family Fabaceae; genus Crotalaria; species Crotalaria pallida. Next base: position 85,116,693 of record CM075653.1, read on the forward strand.
AACGTTCAACTATGGGATTCTCTCCCTACCACTAAGGTTGAGTACAAATGATGAGAGTGATTACAACAAGTATAGCGTGTTCTCAATAACATAGATTTTACAATAAGCTCTTATGATAATGAAGTACTTTCTCTCTAGGAGTTACTCAGCCAACAAGGATTTTGATCTTTCAAACGTATGAACGTGAAAACCAGAAGATTAGAGAAGAAGAAGAGAGAAAACGTGTGATGATCAGAAAAAAATGAATGAATGATTAACTTCTAATGTTGGAGTGCATTTCTTTTTAAAATAGAAAAACATTTTAGAATCAAAAAGATTTTGAATAAGTAAAACAAAATCAAAACAAAATAAAATAAGATTTGAAATAAGTTTTAAAATCAAAACTAAATCAAAACGATTTACGAAATAAAATAAAGATTTGATTCTTAAAACGAAAAAGGAAATAATTCAAATTTAAAATCATTTTCGAATTTTATAAAATAAATCAGAATCTTTTATATAAAAACAAATCAGGAAATAATCAAAATGATTCTGACACGTTTTTCAATAAAACTTGAAGTAATCGATTACTTTCTGAAGGTAATCGATTATTCCTTCAAAAATAAAAATTCTTAAATTCATTTGAAAACCATGTAATCGATTAGACCAATAATAGTTAATCGATTACACCAATCCTGTTCAATATATGATGCAACTCATTTAATCGATTACACCAAACAATTAATCGATTACTGAGCCTCTGTTATGCATATGATGCAACATCATGTAATCCATTACTACATACAGATCCTGTAATCGATTACTGAGCCTCTGAAAAATATATGATGCAACAATTATAATCGATTACTTGAGCCAGGTAATTGATTACTCCCATAATAAAGTAATTGATTAGCACAGATCACTTAATCGATTACAACCTCTCTGATTTTTCTATGATGCAACAAAGTTAATTGATTATCTTGGGCAGGTAATCGATTACTCTCTCTTGCATACATAAAAATATACAGAGTTTTGTAACATCAAGTATTTTCTCAAAAACTAAGATAGAAAACAACTTTTCATGATAAAACACATTTTTCTTCTTCTCTCTTTTAAAATGAAAAACTTATTGGCTTTTGTAAACTCGTAAAGAAATAGAACTCCATTACCTTACAAATGATCTAAGGAAAAGGTTTCTAATCTATGCCTTGCTTAATTCTTCAATCTTGATCATGAATGACACTTGAGAGCTTGAACTTGAGTTGGTTTGTTATCATCAAAACATCGTCTTGAATTTAAACTTGATGTCCATAAGAGAGTTTGAAGCATGTCTTCCAACTAGCTTGACTTCCAACAGAAGGGATTTCCTGAACATAGACACTAGGCTCTATCCTCATGCTCAAGGCTCTATCCTATGATCCTTAATCCACTCACTCTATCAGGGTCGAAGCACTAAACGACACTTATATGGGCTATGGAACACTCTAAGCCTCGAACTTACACAAACCTACTCACTCAACCACAACCGCACCAATCCAAAATCTAGACCGATTATCCTTCGACTATAACCAACGACTCTAGAACACTTCCCTATCAAACCCTAGCGATGTAATCACATAACAAATACACACGTACACACAAGGACACAAGCACAAATACTAACACCTAGGAATGCACACAAGCACAATTGCATATATCCTAGCTCAACCTACATATACATATATATATATGTACATATATAAACATACACATGCAAATACACACATATACATTCATATACTCAAGAATATAATTATAATACTATCACCTACATAGGTAATATATATATATATATATATACATATACACATACCTTAGGAAAAACATTTACAATCACTTATACATATACATAGTTTAGCTCAACTTAATAATATACATATAAGAAAATAGTTGAAAATCATCTCTTACATGTAAATAAGATATTCTTAAACATACTTATTAGGTTAATAAAAATGAGGATGTTACAATTCTCCCCCACTTATAAGAATTTCGTCCCCGAAATTCACTCTTTGAAAAACATTTAAAAAGAATGGAGGGAGGTTTTGTCTAAACCGTTTTGCTTAAAACCTTTTTAAAATTCACAGAATACTCGAAGTTTCAAAAATCATTTAAGTTTCCCATAGTAGAATTCATAATAATAAAGATAATGTTTTAGTGTGATCTTTGAGAATCCTTCAATAAACCTCCTGTAATAGCCAGCCAGTCCTAAGAAACTTCGGACCTCAAAAACTGACTTAGGATGAACCCACTACAGAACTGAATCAACTTTAGCTGGGTCTACTGCTATACCTTCCTTTGAAATTACATGCCCCAAAAACTTAACTTCCCTTAACCAAAACTCACACTTGGAAAGTTTGGCATAGAGCTGCATCTCCTTCAGAATCTTCAACACTATCCGGAGATGTTCGGCATGCTCTTCCAGATTCTTAGAATATATAAGGATATCATCGATGAATACCACCACGAATGAATCTAGATATGGTCTAAAAATCCGATTCATGTAATCCATGAAAACAGCTGGTGCATTAGTCAATCCGAACGACATTACAACATACTCATAATGTTCGTATCGTGATCGAAATGCGGTTTTAGGGACATCTTCCTCCTTAATTCTGATCTGATGATACCCAAATCTCAGATCTATCTTAGAGAACACAGAAGCCCTCTGACCTGATCCATAAGATCATCAATCATCGGGAAATGATACTTATTCTTAATGGTCACTTTGTTCAACTACCTGTAATCCACACACATTCTTAGGCTCCCATCCTTCTTTTTAACAAACAACACTGGAGCTCCCCACAGTGATACACTTGGTCTAATGAGTTGTTTCTGTAATAACTCCTCTATCTGCTTCTTCAACTCAACCATCTCAGGTGGTGCCATTCTATAAGGAGCAATAGAAATGGGACCAGTTCCGGGAATCAATTCAATTCCAAACTCAATCTCCCTTTTGGGTGGTAGTCCCGACATCTCTTCAGGAAAATCCCGAACGACCGAAATCTCCCCCACAACCTTCTCTTCTTCATCCGACCCAAAGGCAGAGAACAAACAAAGATACTTCTCTGGAATTGGGTTCTTATACAGGATTGTCCTTTTATCACAATCGATGATCACTTGATTATTAATCATCCAATCCATACCCAAGATCACATCTAATTGGGACAAAGGTAGACAAATCAGATCTACCCGAGATACTCGATTTAGTACCTTAACTCTACAATTAAGGCATATCCTTGAAGCAATCACAGGAGAATTGGTAGGGGTTTCTACCTTAAGGCAATAGGGTGAATCAGACACATGCAATTTTAAACGATTCACACATTCAAAAGAAACAAATGAATGAGTGGCTCCTGAATCGAATAAAATTCTACAAGGTTGGTCATTAAGCAAATAATTACCTTGCACGAGTTCTGGAGTCTGATTTGCTTCAACACCACTAAGAGTGAAAACCTGTCCTTGAATCCGGCTTATTTGCAGATCCTTTTGGGTTGCTCTTTGGTGGTTCCTTGCAATCACGAGAAAAATGACCGGGTATCCCGCAATTAAAACACCCACTGTTGGCCCAACAAAATCTTCCAAAATGATGACATCTGCATTTCTCACAATAAGGAGCATTATTGTAAGAACTGTTTCTGTCATCAGACGACACCTTGCCTTTTCCCCGATTCTTATGGGAATAGGGATCCTTGTGGCGGTTATCATGCCCCTTTCGCCTTTGCGGTCCATACCCTGATGTTCCTTCTCCCCTTCCACAACTTGTAAAGCTTAAGCCTTCTTATCATCTTCATACATTCTACACATGTCTACCAACATGGGAAAGCTTTGAATCTTCTAATAACTGAATACTGACTTCAGTTCAGGTCTCAGTCCTCCTTAAAACTTAATGCACTTACTCCTTTCATCAGGGTTCATCTGATAATAAGGAGAGTACTTCATCAACTCCTCAAATCTTGCAGCATACTCACCCACACTCATGCTGCCTTTCTTGAGCTGTAAAAACTCCACCTCTTTCATCCTTCTCAAATCCTCAGGAAAATACTTACTCAAGAACTTCTCCATAAACACTCCCCATGTTATTTCTCTTCCTTCATGGGCTAATACCTGGGTGGTATGGTTCCACCAATGCTCAGCTTTTCCTTCTAACATGAAAAAAGCATAGGCTATCTTCTGAGCATCATTACATTCCAAAGTTCTAAAGATCTTGTCCATATCCAAGATCCACTTGTAAGCTTCCTCAGGCTTGAATCCACCAGAAAACTTTGAGGGACTACAGCTTCTAAAATCAGACAAAGTCTTAGCTTCAGCAGCTGCTACATTCACCGGAGGCGGATTAGTTGGCTGATGCTGATGCTGATTCTGCAGCATATTTTCCAGCACTGCTGTAATTCTCTCCAACATCTCATTCGTATGGTCCCTATAACGCGTCGCCATAGTAGACCTGCACTATGGACTTGGGTCATTTAAGGTCTATCTAAACTGCTACTCACTATCTAATTCTATCTTAGACAAAACATCCGTAAGACTTAAGCTATATGAAATAAATCAAATAGCAAAGAGACATTACTCATATGGAGAACCATTCTGTCGGATCATGCCTGCGAGGATCAAGAATCAGGACCATATGCTCTGATACCATAAAAGGTGTGACGCACGCTCTTTAGGATAAATATTTATGGTTAAATAAAGATATAATGTAAAGAATATGGACTTGTGTTGTATATAAAAGATGGTAAATAAAAATTTTCCATTGAACCCCAACTTTATCATACTTACGTAATAATAAAATGATTGTCTGTTGAGACGAAAAGATTAAGAGTCGAGACTATATGTCGTGGTACACAAAATATTTTTTTCATAAAAAGGTATTGTTATCTCAACCCCATAAAGTAATGTTCTTTTGAATCGAATCTTAATATCAGAGTATGCAGAAATAATGAAAAGTATGAACCTTGAGTTTATAACCTCAAACTGACAAATAGCCATATATATATATATATAGATGAAAAGTAACATAAGTGTAGTTTGAGTACATCAAAGTTCAAGGTCCAGGTGGTACTAGAAAAGATCTAAAAATACAAGTCCATATAAGCTAAATAAAAAGATAGAACATCTCACTGAAATCTCTCAAAAATATATACAATATAAATACAGAAAAAAATATGAAATCTCAGCGATGGTCTGACGATCCTCCTCCATGCCATGATCCTCCTAAGGTCTCCAGCTGTTGCTCCACATGTCCCACATCCTAACCATCTATATCATGCATCGCCCGGTGGATCCCCTACTCCCCACTGACTCCCAGTGGAATGCTCGACTGGCTCTCCCTCACTCTCTGCCTCCTCGGGGTCCTCCTCGACCTCGTCCGACTGAGTCGGTACCCTACCACTGGGCACTGGGTCAGCCGATGGGGTCCCATAAATCAGACTCATCGGACTAGGAACAGGAGTCTCCTCACGAATCACTCGGGAAGCAGAGGGATGAGATCGGGTAGCTGCTCTAAATCGAAAAGTATGAAAACGACGAGCTGGTCGAGCTGGGGGTGGTCCATGGTAAGTATAAAAAGGGGGCACATGCAGGTTATAGATAATAGGGATGCGGAACCTACGAGGATGGACACGAGCCAAAGGATTGGGGTGATAGAGGGTCACCTCTACCTCTCCCTCGAAGGTGGCTCTGTGGTCCTCGTAGTACCACACTCCACTAGGGAGTGGGCGAAACTCTATGCAAGCTAGATAGCGAGCCATCACCTACAATGGGCATAAGGGGTAAGCAATATAGTCCACATAATCGAATAAGAATAATTAAAGCAAGTAAACAATCACATATACCAAGTAGTCAAGTGATATGCATAAACATATGAGCAAGCCAAATTTATTTATAATTAATCTCTTTAATTATATGGCATGATGCATGCTCACTATCTCAAATTCCTGAGATTCTCCAGCTATCACTTTATGGACGTCCATCCAAACAACCCAAATACGTTCTCATAACGTATAGCGAACCTACTCAGAACGTGACACATAACGCCACTACCAGTGTGAGCGCGTCACGTCGCGAAGACGTTATAACCACATCAACAGCATCCCACAATCCTGGCCACATTACCAAAATGTGTCATCGAGCAAGTCGCGCAAATATGCTTGGAACGTGGTACATAACGCCACTACCAAAGTACGCGTCAGGTCGCGAAGACGTAATAACCACATTAACAGTATCCCACAATACTGGCCACATTCCACCAAGGAATGTGTCATCTGTAACAGCCCGATTATCATTTCAAAAACCATTATTGATTTATTATTAGTTTGTTGTAAAAATGAGCCCAATGTTTTTTTTTTAAAACTCAAATTGAACATTTGATAATATCACTTCACTGAAAATCGAGATGTCACTTAAAACTTCCATCAACCGAAATACCATTGAAAATATATAACATCACCATCATTTGATCATAAACTAAAAGCATCGGAGTCTCGCCTCCAACAGTTTTCAAAAGTTGTTCATGGTTACAAAAGATTACATTTCCAGGTTCAGAAACTTAATTAAAAACATAAATAAAAGTAGCATGATTGCATCACCAGTATTTCACAAAGGTAATCCTCGATTGGGAACTTAGATCCTAGACACTAGAACATCTAGACACTATCAGACACATCGGACATCACTCTCCAGCCGAACCAACATCCGTTTCCATCTTCTCACTAGAATCCGCATCAGCTTCGTGACTAGAGTCACTCACATCTTCCTCCTCCATCGGCTGTGGAGTCACTGCTACTAACGGTGTGGGTTGACCATCATACTCGTGATGCTCCCTTGGTCCGCCATCCTGATAATCACGAAGAGTGACATGTCCCACATGCACATCCAAACTCGTCCCTCGCAAAATGTGTCTGGGATCGTCGATCACCAACCGAGTATCTCCTCTCCATATCCATCCCTTAGGAACAACCACCCATGTTCCTCCTTGAAGAGGCCACATGTGGATCGCTACACGATACGCCATCTACCCGTTGCAATACCGGCAAGAGCCAATACGACAACATGGTAGGAGAGAGTCAGTGTTCCGAACACTAACGCGTTGACCATGCGGTCTCACAATAGACTCAATATAGAGACAGGCAAAATAATAGAACAGGGCAATATAACCAGACTATACGGAACAGTATAATGTAAACATGTATAACAGTATAATCATATCAAGGTCATCATATCTGAACATGTTATCCACATAAGCATATAGGAATCATTTATAAACAAGGCGTATAGCAATATTCCAAACACATCAAGATCACAATTCATTGCCATATAAATCACTGCACATGGCATCACAATCTTTTCGAATATTCAAAGCTTATCAGAATCTTTCCCAATCTTACAGAAATTCTCTTATACTTTCTTTCTTTGAATCTTTCATCATTCTTAAGTCTTATCACAATCGGTTCACTCAATGAGGTGGGGAAAAACCATCATTGAGGAAAATCAGTCAGCACACACGTCTACATCTCCTCGGTCATCCATCCAACCTAGTCGGAAGCTAACAGGAGTACAAGACCTTTACCAAGCGGGCTTGACAGTTGTCTCAACAAATCAAATGGCTCCAAGCCAGGAGAACTGTAGAAAATCGGGTACAGTCTCAAATCAAATTATATAATCAAGGAACACTGTAGAAAATCGGGTACAGTGGCAAAATCACAAAGCCCCGTTCCAGTCCCTCTCACCGTTCTAGATTTGCAATCAAGGGGGTGACAGTACTAATTCTAGTTCGCGGTGCAGAACATACCACGGCCATCCGTAATCGATCAGCCCGGCGCCACATGTGGAATTCGTTCCGCCTAGAAATATACTCCAGGCTTCTTGACGTTCACCGTCCTTGCCCTCCCCTCATGCAATCTCCACTTGAGTATCCCTGATACCCATGGTATCTTCCTCTCCACTACTTCGCACTCATTACTCACCGATTTTGTTAGAGTCTTTTAAAGTCTTTTATATTTTTAATTAACCTAAGGTCGGCTCGTCCTTGGTGCATCCCTTCGACAAGTCCCGACCACTAAGAGTTAAATCCGTTCCCCAAAGAATCACATATTGCTTTCATTTTCAACAGCCACTTGGCATCACAACATGTAACACCCCAAAATTTTAATCCCTGATTAATGAAATGCTAATTATAAAGTTTATTATAATTAATTATTTCCATTCTTAATCTTCGACTAAAATCCGTATTTATGCATTTAGGGAATGTGTGTGAAATTTATTTATTAAGTATAAGTATGCATAAAATAAATATTTTGCATATTAGTCCCTGAGTTGGGACCTAGAGGTAATTATAGGAAAGGTTTTGGAGGGAAAGTAAATAAAATCATTATTTTTCAAAAACTGACTAAAATACTCGAGTATTTCTAAAAAGACTCGAGTGTTCTGGTCAGAGTTGCACGAGTTAGTGCGTTTGGTGAGTCACCACCACCGATTCCCTTCCTTTGCCATGAAAACACCTCTCAACCACGTCTCCCGTTGTCGTTCGAGTTTGTTGAGGCATTTGGTCAAATTCGAGTTTGTTATTCAAGTTAGGGTTCCTGAGTTGGAGCATTCGATTCTCCCTTTGTGTCTGGATTTCAGAAACAAATTATACACCAATACAAAGCTCACATCTCGAGCTTTGTATAGACACCAAATTCGTGAGCTGAGAGTGAGTGTGGTGGAAGAATTGAAGCTGGGAAGTTGGAGTTGTTTCTGTCAAGCCTTTGTCTGGAGCTTGCTTGGACTCTTGATTTTGGTAAGCTCATGAGTGCTCTGAGTCTCAATTTAGTTTCTATAGTTAGTAGAGGTTGCATAGAGTTTATAAATACTAATTTCCCCAATTTCTATCTCTGTTTCATATGTCAACCAATTCCATTTTGGACCTCCACTCAAAACTGTCCTGCATGTGGTGCTTGAAGTGATTCTTGGTGTTGTGGAGCTATTTCTTTCAAGTTCCCTGTTGATTCACGTCTGTAAGGTAAGGGGAAGTCTTTTATTCACTAGATAGAGTTTAAATTGCATGATTTCAATTAGAGAGCCACCAAGAGGCTTTAAAGGCTTAGATTGAATAGGGAATATGGTTTGGAGACCAAATGATGCTCTATTGTTGTTTTGAGCAAGCTCCATGTGATGCATGCAAGCTGTATTGAGCTTTATTTCACAAGTTTATTGAGTATATTGCAATTTGGTATATTGAGTTGTGAAATTGTATGTCTTATGCATAATCTTGTGATTCCCTGTCAAATCTATTATTTGATGTGTTATAAGTGTTTGAGCATATTCAATATGTGTTATACAAACTCTGTTGATCATTGGGTTGGACTAGAAATGGTTAGAATTGAAAATGGTATGTTAAAACCAAGTTTCCAGTCTGTTCTGCAAGAAAAGACTCGAGTACTTGGCTTGATACTCGAGTAAAATTTTGACAAAACAGTGTATTTTGTGTTAGAACACTCGAGTACCAGGCCCAGAACTCGAGTATCAACTGATGCTTAGAAACTTGCTCTGGTAAATCACTCGAGTAATGCATGAGTCACTTGAGTATTCTGGGTTTGATGAAGAACACTCGAGTACTCATTCATCACTCGAGTAATCTGGACAAAACTGATGAACCACTCGAGTATTCTGAAGAACACTCGAGTATTTTACCCAGAATATTAAAAATACCATTTTTAATTCTGAATCATTGATTAATACTTAAATGACAATAATCCAAGTGATCTAAGACTTAAAGGAAATTGATTGATGATATGGTAAATTTTCGTTTGGACGACGAGACGTTGTCGGGTGGCACGTCGGGAATTATTAAAAAGAAAAACCACCAATCAATTCCTTTAATTTAAAATAATGCATTCATTTTGGAGTCTGGATGATAGATCGTTTATCATGTTTTGATGACATAAGGAGGGCTTCTGGGAGTGCCAATTGACGGCTCGCTTGATGACACGTTATGGTTGACGACGTGGTCGGCTTAGTGAGGTGCCGATATGATTATACTGTTTGGATGACGGGCTATTTGGATGACGGGACGTGCTCGGGTGGCATGAATTCCAAGCTTGTCGTGTACATTCTTGGTGATTGTACGAATGTTGTACACCTAGGAGTACAACGCACTGTTGAGTGCTGGATGAAGTAAAGGATGGACGTCAGAGAGTGTCATAGAATGATGGAGATAGGATTGAGAGCTAAGTTCATACATCATGCCACTCATTTAATCTAAAGTTGATAAATGAAACTAGTATGAGCATCCTACTTGCATACAATATCTACTAAATGCTAAATGTGAATGTTGTTTATTATCGCATATGATTATATCTTCACATAGTACATACATTTATGCTCTATTGATTATGTGTATAGAAATGCTTACCCCTATGCCCTTGTAGGTGATGTCACGTTACATTGCTTGCATCGAGATCCGGCCACTTCCTAGTGGTACCTGGATCTACGAGGACCATCGCGCGGTGTTCGAGGGAGAGGTAGAGGTTACCTTCTACCACCCGAACCCGCTGATTCGATTTCGTCCTCGTAGGTTAAGGATTCCCATCATATACACTATGTACGTACCCCTTTTTACACATATCATGGACCACCTCCCACACGACCAGCTCGCTCTTCGACCTACCCGCTCACACCCTTTTTCTTCGATAGTCGTCCGCGAGGAGACTCCCCCTTTTGATCCAAGGAGCCCAGTTAGGGTCTCACCTTCTCCTGACCCAGTACCCAGTGGTAGGGTATCTACTCCATCAAATGAGATCGAGGAGGACCCCGTGGAGGATGAGAGCGGAGGCAAGCCAGTCGTTCATTCTACCGGGAGTCAGTGGAGGGACGATGATCCCTAGGTATGTGTGTATGGTACATGATAAGGATCAAGGGATCTGATGTGGGGATGCTGTGGAGGAGATACTGCTGCTGCTGCTGTTGATGATGATGTTTACTTCTGCTACCTGGAGACTGCTACAACTATCACTACTACTACTACTGCTGCCAGATCTATGTGACCACCTCTAGAGTTTCATATTTTTGTGATGTAGATTTTGTATATATACTTTTGAGAACTCTAGGTTTATGGTTTTACTTTTGGTATAGATCTTTATGATGGACTTGTGTATGGATCTTGGAGATTTGACCTTGGAACTATGTACTTTATGACTTACTTATAAATATATGCATCTTATGTTTATCTTATAATTATGCATAGTTCCACTATTTCCGCTCACTCTGATTTAACTTAATAAAGGAATTCGGCTACGATAGAAGTGTATGGTATCAGTTCCGTAAAACGAAAGAAGGGATGGCATCGCTTAATTTCTATTATATGAATACGATTTCAAAGTACTGATGCTATCTAATTTGTGAAAAAGTTTTAGAGTATGCCAAATTCAACACAACGTTTAAATAATATGAACTATCCTCTCCAAGAGTTCCATGTTTTGATTGTGCACCCGCCTTAAAAGAAAAATTTATTTCTACATTTTCTAAATACTTACAAGTCCATATTTTATCCGAGTAATAGTATAATTAGTACATTAATTACTGGATTATGAAAAGGGTGTCACACAGCACATCGAATGATTCCCGTAGGAAAATCTCATAAATCTCTTGTATCCGCCTGATACTTGGCAATCATCATCATCCATGAGTCCTTGAGCACAATTTCAGCATCATGAGCACAAGCTCAATATCATAAGCACCATCTCAATATCATAAGCACAATCTCATCATCATTGCTTAACCGAAGCATTCTCAGATCTCATCACTTCTCAACTTCCTTAAACTTTTCAGTGAATCTTAAGTCTTATTCTTTTCTCATGACTCTCATTATCACATATAACAACAACCAGAGTTCCAGACAGAATAAAAATATACTCAACATCATCAATACAGCGAATTCAGATACATAACGAAACCAATCATGCATTACAATTAACTGAGCAGATAAACAATTAGCACAATATATCACATAAATCTCAACAATTCACAGTCCATATATTCAGACTACAAGCCACCACGTTGTGGGTTCACAGCACTCTCACCTCTTAATCCAGCAGGTGAATTGCCTTGTCCTTGATAGTCTCTCGCTTCTCCTTGCGATTCCGTTCCACCGTCTAGAGAATACCTCGTATTTTAAAAATACGTTTACGTCAAAATTCATTTCAATTGAAATACATCACTTTATTCTTCTTCACTAAAGATAGGAAAACTCTTATTTTCTTTTCATCATTCTCTTTAAAATACAATCGTTTGTCAAAACAATTCCAACCTTTTCTTGCAGTTGAAATTTCTCAAAATCATATGAAAACTCATAATAATATAAATTAAATAATCACTTTATGTTGCTGTTTGAAACCAGTCCAGTCACGTTTCAGCTTCTTAAAACACCGAAAAATCGCCATTTTTCCATCTAGCTTTTGTTACTTCAAACGGTACTAAAAATTCACACTTTTCATCAATTGAAAACACTTTTAGAATAGAAATACCTTAAGAATAATTTCTGGACAACAAAGAAATAAAATCAAAACCATTGAAAACTTTTCTTGAAATAACTAAACTCATTTGTCCATTTCAACACCAAAACCGAATTGCAAAGAAATAACCACAACACCATTTCAAACAAATTAACTTGGCATTAACCCATTGAAACATACTCATTACTTCATGTCACTTCATGAAAAAGAATCCTAGCCTAGTTTAACATGCATTGGCCGAATTACAACATGATAAAGACAAGATCTTTGGTTCATTTTTTGACATGCAAAGATCAAGATCTATAAACGAAATCATGTACTTTGCTCACATAAAATTTTTAAAACATCATTTCCTTTTTCAAGCATCAAACCGAATCATCATCATCACTCAAACAAAATTTCATTTCAAATCTCTTGCATGCACTTTAAAATTCTTAAATCAGGTGAAAATCAACATGCATGTGCCTTTTTCATGAGAATCAAAGCATGATCTCTTAATTTCTAGACTTGACCGAATAAACATCATCATAAAGAAAAGTTTAGCTTCAAATCTTTAACATGCAAAGATCATAAGGCATAGATCAAGTTCTCTTTGCATCAAAATCATTTTCAAAAGCTTGTTTTCCTTGGTTTCCTTCAAAATCGTGACATGCATCAAGAAAAGATCAAATCTTTTTGCTCAAAAACAACATGAATGACTCAAGATCAAAGCTTTTTCATAGATCAAAACAAGATCAAGACATGCAACTACTTAGATCAACTTTTCTAAGCGTAAAACCAACACGCAACCACTTAGATCTAATTAAAAATCATCAACACATGGTTTACTAACCATGGCCGAATCATCAAACCATTGTTTCACACTTTACAAGTTTCTTTAACTTCCAAAAGTCCAAGATCAAGGTATAAACAACACATGCAAAAGAAAATAAAATTACAAAGCCATAAAACCAAAACTAACTCTAAACTCTTCTTATGATCTTCAAAACACACCAAGAAAGAAAGATCTTCTAGCTTCTAGTACCTTAGATCTTCAAAAAGCCTTGAATCTCCTTCTTCTTCCTTATCTCCCTCACATCCCTATCTCTCTCTCTCTCTCTCTAAGAGTTTGGATTTGCTCTTAGATTTGTGTTTGGAAATGAAGAAATGAAAGGAAGAAATGAATGAATGAATGGAAATGAACTTAAGGGCTAGCTATATATATAGGCAAGTCATGAAATCCCTCTTTTGCCCTTGATAAATTCGGTCCATGTGTGAGTGTGAGGGGCAATTTTGGCACTTTGGTTTGTTGCAAGGTTTAGGTCTTATCAACCTAGACAAAGAGGAGTAAATTAAGGCACTCATCCTAATTCCTATTGGTTGGCTATCTCCTTAATTCACATTCTTCCACTAATTTAATTTCCATATAATCCTAAGCATACACATACATGGCAATACCATACTCACATGCACATACATGCATAGAAAATAAATTTTTCTCATAAAATCACTCATGTATAAAAAACACAATTTCTTCAAAGAATGAAAATATTAAATACACAACCATTCCAAAAACTAAATTTTAAAAACTCATATGAAAACCATTCCTTTAAGAATCATTCATCACTTTTAAAATCATGAAATACGGAATTCATTCAAAGAAATATTCTTTAAAAACATTTTCTTCAAAAATAAATCTATTTATTGCTTAAAATAATACGAGGATTTAGACGGCTGTCACATTCTCCCCAACTTGAAGATTTCTCGTCCCCGAGAAATGTCGTACCTGAAGCAAAAAGGTGCAGATAAGAACTTCTCATCTTGCTCTCAAGCTCCCATGTCGCATATTCTCCATTATTCTGACTCCATATTACTTTAACTAACGGTATCTCTTTCCCTCTCAACCTCTTGACACTACTACCATCTATCCTTAGAGGTAAAGCTTCATATGCAAGATTTTCCTTTAGTTGTATTGAGTCAGGCTCAATGATGTGTGAAGGGTCATGAATATACTTTCGTAGTTGAGACACATGAAAAACATCATGTAAGTTAGAAAGCAAAGGGGGTAAAGCAATTTGGTAGGCTAAGGGTCCTATTCTTTTAAGAATCGGGTAAGGTCCAATGAAACGAGGTGTAAGTTTTCGGGTTTTGAGCATTCTGCCAATTCCGGTAGTTGGCACTACCTTCATAAACACATAATCTCCTTCATTGAATTCTAGAGGACTTCGCCTCTTATCCTGATAGCTTTTCTGTCGGCTCTGAGTAGCTCTCATTCTTTCCTGAATCAACTTCACCTTCTCATTCGTCTTCTGCACTATATCAGGTCCTATTATCAGATGCTCTCCAGTTTCAAACCAACACAAGGGTGTTCTTCATTTTCTACCATACAAAGCTTCATACGGCGCCATTCCAATGCTTGAATGGAAACTGTTGTTGTAAGTGAACTCAATCAGATGCAGAAAAGAATCCCAATTTCCAGCATTCTCTATCACACAAGCTCTTAGTAGGTCTTCCAGAGTTTGAATAATTCGCTCTGATTGTCCATCAGTTTGCGGATGATAAGCCGAACTTAAATCCAACTTTGTTCCCATCGCTGCTTGCAAACTAACCCAAAATTTAGAAGTAAAACGTGGATCTCTGTCTGATACTATGCTTGAAGGTACTGCATGCAATCTCACCACTTCCTTTAGATACAGTCCAGCCAGCCTATCCAATGGATACTTCACACTAATAGGAATGAACCGTGCAGTCTTCGTCAATCGATCCACAATTACCCATATAGCATCATATCCTTTTTGAGTTCTAGGAAAACCAGAGACAAAATCCATGGTTACACAATCCCACTTCCACATTGGCACTGCCAACGGTTGTAGCTCACCACCAGGCTTCTTATGCTCTATTTTCGCTTTCTGACATGTCAGACATTGAGACACATACTCCGCAACTTCCCTCTTCATTCCAGACCACCAGAATATCTTCTTGAGGTCTTGGTACATCTTTTGAGAGCCAGGGTGTAAACTCAACTTAATTTTATGAGCTTCTTCTAATATCATTCCTTTCATCTCAGCATCATCTGGTACACAGACACGATCTTTGTATCTTAGCACTCCATCACTACCAACTCTGAATTCCACTTCTTTTCCTTTTTCCGAAAGTTCTTTCTTAGCTTGGAGCTCCTCATCCTTTAGTTGAAGTTCCTTTATCTTCTCCATAAATCCGCTCGAGACTGTCAACCGTCCCAATATCATACTCTTAGGTTTAAACTCCACTCCCAAATTCAAATCTCGAAACTCTTCAATCAACTTCAATTCCTTGATCATCAATGCAGAAGCATGCAATGATTTCCTACTTA
The DNA here is from genome assembly GCA_037953625.1 of Crotalaria pallida. NCBI lineage: Eukaryota > Viridiplantae > Streptophyta > Magnoliopsida > Fabales > Fabaceae > Crotalaria > Crotalaria pallida. The sequence goes on from CM075653.1 coordinate 85,132,530, forward strand.
AGGCATCAGCAACTACATTTGCCTTCCCAGGGTGATATTGTAGCTCGAGATCATAGTACTTCAAAAATTCCATCCACCTTCTCTGACGCATATTCAACTCCTTCTGCTCAAACAAGTACTTCAAACTCTTGTGATCGCTGAAAACTTCAATCCTTACACCATAGAAGTAGTGTCTCCAAATCTTCAAAGCAAACACTACTGCCGCCAACTCTAAGTCATGAGTTGGATAATTAAGCTCATGAATCTTCAGTTGTCGCAAAGCATAGGCTACTACCTTCCTCTCTTGCATTAGCACACATCCTAACCCTTGCTTCGAAGCGTCACAGTATACACAAAATGGCTTTGTTGTATCCGGTAAAACCAACACTGGCGCGGTTGTTAACCTCTTCTTCAATTCTTGAAAATTCTCTTCACACTTTGCCGACCATTCAAATAGCTGACCTTTTCTCGTCAACTTTGTCAAAGGCAGAGATAAACGAGAAAATCCTTCGATAAACCGACGGTAATACCCTGCTAATCCCAGAAACTATGTATTTCTGTCAAAGATGTCAGTGTTTTCCATTCCAACACAGCTTCTACCTTCGCAGGATCCACCGCAATCCCATCCTTTGTGATCATGTGCCCTAAGAAATGCACTAAATCCAACCAAAAATCGCACTTTGCTAGCTTCGCATAAAGCTGCTTGTCCTTCAACATTGTCAAGACTGTCCTTAAATGCTCTGCGTGTTCCTCCTTAGTCTTGGAATAAATCAAAATATCGTCGATAAACACGACAACGAATGAATCCAAGTAAGGGTTAAAAATTCTATTCATGTGGTCCATGAATATCGCAGGAGCATTTGTTACACCAAAAGGCATAACCAGATACTCGTAATGCCCATAACGAGTTCTGAAAGCAGTCTTAGGAATATCCTCCTCCTTCACTCTAATCTGATGATATCCTGACCGAAGATCTATCTTCGAGAATACGGATGCTCCCTTCAATTGATCCAACAAGTCATCAATTCTGGGCAAAGGGTATTTATTCTTGATCGTAACCTTGTTCAATTGACGATAGTCCGTACACAAACGCATACTGCCATCCTTCTTTTTGACGAACAACACCGGTGCTCCCAATGGTGAAACACTAGGCCGTATCATCTTTTTCTCCAACATCTCTTCCAATTGCTTCTTCAATTCAGCTAACTCCACCGGGGCCATCCTATACGGTACTTTGGAAATAGGTCCAGTTCCAGGGATTACATCAATTGAGAATTCAACTTCTCGAATTGGCGGTAAACCAGGTATCTCTTCCGGAAATACTTCAGGAAAATCTTTAACCACCGGCAATTCGTGTAGCTCCTTATCCTTCTTGACATCCAATGAAGCTAAGAACATGTAGGCCACTACTCCATCCTTCAGTGAAGCTTGAACTTCCTTGGCAGATAAATGCTCAGGGTCTTCGGGTTTAGGTAAAGAAGATTGGGTTTTACTAAAGACTAATGAATTTTCGGAACAGTTCAGAAGAACATGATTCCTCATAAGCCAATCCATTCCTAAGATAACATCTATTTGAGAAAGGGGTAGTTGAATCAAATCAACAAAATAGGTGTTACCTTCTATCTCTACTGGGCAATTAGAACAATAGGTAGATACTATCACAGGCTTATCAGTAGGGGTAGAAACAATCAAATTATAAGGTAGAGCATCTACTTTCAACTTTAATCTATTCACCACATCATCAGCAATAAACGAGTGAGTAGCACCCGAATCATACAACACTAATAAGGAATTCTTATGAATGAAACATTCACCTTGGATCAGATTAGCAGCATTCGCAGCATCAGCTTCGCTCATAGTGAACACTCTCCCTTGCAGAGTAAGCCGATTTGCATTCCCCGAATTAGCCACCTTCTTGGGTTCCTTGCAATCCTTTGCAATGTGACCAGGCTTATCACAATTGAAACAGTTCGGATTCCTGGGTGGACACATCGAACTAAAATGATTACGACCACACTTGTTGCAACGAGGAGGTGTAGTTCCTGATCTCATTCTACCAAAACTGTTACAACTTCCACCACTATGACCCATGCGGCTTCCCCCAAAACTATTGCTTCCATGATTTCCACCACGATTACCATTGCCTCCAAAATTTCCACCTTGTCCACTTCCTCCAAAACGTTGATCCCTTCTTCCAACAGAACCAGAGTACGGATGTGGAGTCCGATACTTTCCACTAGAGTCTCTATGAAAAGGAAGACTCAGAATCGGTCCATGAGATGAAGATGGATTCGTCACCTTCTCAACTGCACTCCTTGCCTTCAAACCAGCCTCATACATACAGCACCTATTCACCAGATTAGCAAAGTCCTCTATCTCCAGGTGAGAAAAAGCTAACTTGATTTCCGGCTTAAGACCATCCTTAAACTTAGCACATTTTGATCACTCATTTTCTCCTCCAGCATACTGGGGTACATACTTAACTAGCTCTTCGAATTTCGAAGCATACTCATCAACTGACATGTTTCCTTGAGTCAACCTTAAAAATTCCATCTCTTTCTCAGTCCTTAGATACACCAGAAAATACTTCTTCAGAAATTTCTGCTTAAAAGATTCCCATGCCAGCGCTCCTCCTGCATTCAACATTACTTGCTTGGTAATTCGCCACCATGCTGCAGCCTCTTTCGTCATCAAATATCCAGCATAAGCCAACTTTTTCTCATCATTACACTGCACCATACCTCCGAAAATTTTCTCCAAATCCTCTATCCACTCTACTGCTGCATCCGGAGCGAAACCTCCAGCAAACTCCTTTGGGTTGCGACGACAAAATTCATCCAATCCCTTGTATCCTTGTGCTTCCATGTTCTGGGCTTGTTGCTGGTTGTTGAAATTCTGCTGTGCTTGCCGATGTAGCGCTTGCAGATTATCATTGACGCCCGTCATTACTGCTGTCATCTGAGCCACAAGATTCTCCGAATTTGGGATATCAGTGCCCTCACCAGAGATTCTCGAATTCGAACCAGGAGGTCTTCCACGAGTACGACTCATCTTGAAAATGAAACAGAAAGGGTTCAACACAACGACTCAAACCTACACTCTAGACGCACAGAGTCACACAGAGTAAGCATATAAGGCTATGCTTAAGGCCACTGAGGATTACCATTGCTCTGATACCACTTCTGTAACAGCCCGATTTTCATTTCCAAAACCATTATTGATTTATTATTAGTTTGTTGTAAAAATGAGGCCAATTTTTTTTTTTTGTAAAACTCAAATTCAACATTTGATAATCACTTCACTGAAAATCGAGATGTCACTTAAAACTTCCATCAACCGAAATACCATTGAAAATATATAACATCATCATCATTTGATCATAAACTAAAAGCATCGGAGTCTCACCTCCAACAGTTTTCAAAAGTTGTTCATGGTTACAAAAGATTACATTTCCAGGTTCAGAAACTTAATTAAAAACATAAATAAAAGTAGCATGATTACATCACCAGTATTTCACAAAGGTAATCCTTGATTGGGAACTTAGATCCTAGACACTAGAACATCTAGACACCATCAGACACATCAGACATCACTCTCCAGCCGAACCAACATCCGTTTCCATCTTCTCACTAGAATCCGCATCAGCTTCGTGACTAGAGTCACGCACATCTTCCTCCTCCATCGGTTGTGGAGTCACTGCTACTAACGATGCGGGTTGACCATCATACTCGTGATGCTCCCTTGGTCCGCCATCCTGATAATCATGAAGAGTGACATGTCCCATATGCACATCCAAACTCATCCCTCGCAAAATGTGTCTGGGATTGTCGATCTCCAACCGAGTATCTCCTCTCCATATCCATCCCTCAGGAACAACCACCCATGTTCCTCCTTGAAGAGGCCACATGTGGATCGCTACACGATACGCCATCTACCCGTTGCAATACCGGCAAGAGCCAATACGACAACATGGTAGGAGAGAGTCAGTGTTCCGAACACTAACGCGTTGACCATGCGGTCTCACAATAGACTCAATATAGAGACAGGCAAAATAATAGAACAGGGCAATATAACCAGACTATACGGAACAGTATAATGTAAACATGTATAACAGTATAATCATATCAAGGTCATCATATCTGAACATGTTATCCACATCAGCATATAGGAATCATTTATATACAAGGCGTATAGCAGTATTCCAAACACATCAAGATCACAATTCATTGCCATATAAATCACTGCACTTGGCATCATAATCTTTTCGAATATTCAAAGCTTATCAGAATCTTTCTCAATCATACAGAAATTCTCTTATACTTTCTTTCTTTGAATCTTTCATCATTTTTAAGTCTTATCACAATCGGTTCACTCAATGAGGTGGGGAAAAACCATCACTGAGGAAAATCAGTCAGCACACACGTCTACATCTCCTCGGTCATCCATCCAACCTAGTCGGAAGCTAACAGGAGTACAGGACCTTTACCACGCGGGCTTGACAGCTGTCTCAACAAATCAAATGGCTCCAAGCCAGGAGAACTGTAGAAAATCGGGTACAGTCTCAAATCAAATTATATAATCAAGGAACACTGTAGAAAATCGGGTACACTGGCAAAATCACAGATCCCCGTTCCAGTCCCTCTCACTGTTCTAGATTTGCAATCAAGGGGGTGACAGTACTATTTCTAGTTCGCGGTGCAGAACTTACCACGACCATCCGGAATCGATCAGCACGGCGCCACATGTGGAATTCGTTCCGCCTAGAAATATACTCCAGGCTTATTGACGTTCACCGTCCTTGCCCTCCCCTCATGAAATCTCCACCTGAGTATCCCTGATACCCATGGTATCTTCCTCTCCTCTACTTCGCACTCATTACTCACCGCTTTTGTTAGAGTCTTTTAAAGTCTTTTATATTTTTAATTAACCTAAGGTCGGCTCGTCCTTGGTGCATCCCTTCGACAAGTCCTGACCACTAAGAGTTAAATCCGTTCCCCAAAGAATCACATATTGCTTTCATTTTCAACAACCACTTGGCATCACAGCACATCGAACGATTCCCGTAGGAAAATCTCATAAATCTCTTGTATCCGCCTGATACTTGGCAATCATCATCGTCCATGAGTCCTTGAGCACAATTTCAGCATCATGAGCACAATCTCAATATCATAAGCACCATCTCAATATCATAAGCACAATCTCAACATCATTGCTTAACCGAAGCATTCTCAGATCTCATCACTTCTCAATTTCCTTAAACTTTTCCATGAATCTTAAGTCTTATTCTTTTCTCATGATTCTTATTATCACATATAACAACAACCAGAGTTCCAGACAGAATAAAAATATACTCAACATCATCAATACAGCGAATTCAGATACATAACGAAACCAATCATGCATTACAATTAACTGAGAAGATAAACAATTAGAAATAGGTTTATATAGAATACCCAAAAGTTAGGAATGATTAGAAGTGCTTTTGAGAAGTGAAAAACTCATTTAAAAACAGTATCAGCTCGTGTTAATCGAGTAACAAAGTCACTACTCGAGTGACAAGTGTAAAACTTGTTCACTACTCGAGTATTTGAGTTACTACTCGAGTATTTACGCAAGGCTGAATAATTCTACTCGAGTAGTCAGCCCCTTAATCGAGTAATTGCGCAAGACACAAAAATTCTACTCGAGTAATCAAGTGGCTAATCGAGTAGTCAGTTCAAAAAACACTTAAAAACTTGTTTTCTCAAAATCTAAACCTTTTCTTTCAAACCTTTAAGCCACCTATTGATTTTAAGCAAAGTGAATACTCAAAATATGATATAATCATGCAATCAAAAGAGATTCACTACCCTCTAATAACTCTACCCAAACTCATAAACTAAAAGACTTGTGAGGCAAAAGATAAAACAATAAAACACAAACTACCAAACTAAGTCTTCATGAGTTGGCTCTCTCTTCATCACTTGATGTTTGTTGTTGCTTGTTGAGCTTGAACTTGATCAACACATTTAAGCTTGTTCAAAACCTTTTGACATTTATCAAAACATTCTTCATGGATCTTACAAAATGAACTGTTGATACAACTGCCCCAAATGCTTGCAAAGAGGTTCTCCCAAGTATGGCATTATATGCTGCTGGACAATCAACCACCAAAAACTTGACTATCTCGGTTCTAGCCGAAGGTTGTTGTCCGAGAGTTACAAGAAGTTGGATGTAGCCCTTTGGCTCAACGGTGTCTCCAGTAAAACCAATTAGTTCTCCCTCAAAGGGAGTGAGATTACACTCCCTGAGTTTTAAAGCTTTGAATAATGGGAAGAACATTATATCCGCCGAACTACCTTGATCAATAAAAACTCGTTTTACCTCGTAATTGCCAATCAGAGCAGTTATCACCATGAGGTCATTATGGCCCGGAAGGATTCCATCCAAATCTTCGTCGTCAAAAATGATGGGAATGTTTTTTGTTGATCTTTTGGCAATCGGTTTCTGGCTAACTGCCAAGATTTGGTTGATGTACTTCTTCCTGTCAGCTTTCTTCTCCCCTCCTCCAGCAAAACCTCCTGCAATAGTGTTGACCAAGAATTCATTTTTGCTAGCGTTTGCGTCAGGTACTGGAGCGGATTCGGTTTTCTGTCTTCCTGCGTTTCTATCATCTGGTGACCTACTTCTCTGGCGTTTAGATTTTACTGGGGATTGAGATATGTTTCTGGTTCTTCGGCCAGCTGCATCTCTGATGTATTGCTGTAACTTGCCATCTCTGATCATCTCCTCGATCAGATCTCGCAGCCAGATGCATTCGTCGGTGGTATGGCCATAACCCCTGTGGAAGTCACAGTATTTCGACCTATCACGCTGTGCACCCTTTCGTAAAGATGGCGGTCTTTGGGCAGAGCGTAAGTCAGTCTGCATAGTTTCCCTCAAAATCTGACTCCTCGGAACTGTTAGAGGAGTGTAATCTTGAAATTTATTCCTTGTGGGAACCCGTCGGTCCCGATCATTCCTATCTCTGTCTTGTCTCCCACCAAAACGTTCGTCACGTTTTTGTTTGTTCTGTCCTTGGGGATCGGCTCGTTGTCTATCTTCTCTGAACTTCTGTCCCTTGTGAAATTCTTCCAAGTTGATAAATTTATTTGACCGTTGCCTCAACTCGGCCATATCCCTTGGAGGTTTACCAATCAGAGATTTTCTGAAATCCCCAGACTGCAAACCTTGTGTGAATAGTAGCACTGCTACTCCTGGATCTAACCGTGGAACGGAACTTGCTTCCGCGTGGAAGCGTGATAAGTAATCTTTCAGTGGTTCATCCGGCCTTTGTGTAACAGATGTCAAGGTATGGTCGGATTTGGGTTGAATGCAGCTAGCAGTATATCTGTTAAGAAATACACGCTTCATCTCCTCCCAGGAATTAATGGAGTTAGGAGGGAGGGAAGAATACCACCTTGGAACCGAGGGTTCGAGTGTCATAGAAAATGCTCGGCATTTCATTTGTTTACCGCCCCCATAATAATTCATTGCCCCTTCATAAGACACAATATGGTCCACTGGGTCAGTTAGACCGTTATAATGTGGCACATTAAAGGGGCCCAAGTATCCTTGAGGGGTTTTAAATGCCATTATATATTGAGTGAAAGGATGACCAGGGTGGAAACCGACCTGATCTTGATTTGTGGAGGGGTTAACATGAAAATTTGGTGGGGGAAGCTGCATTATCGAGGCTGGTTGTGCGTCCATGGTTGGTTGGTTTTGTGGTGGAATAGAGGTTGATTGATTTTGAGCAATCCACGCCATAGCTTGTTGTTGAAGGTCGGCAATAGCACGTCCTTGTTGTTCGATTAAAGTGGTCTGCCTATTAAGAATATTGATCATCTCTTGCTCCCGAGCCCGAGCAGAGGCAGTAGTTGCATAGGATCTGCTGATGGAATGGCTATGACGAGAGTTTCCCGGAGCAGATCTACTTGGATTCAGTCTGGTTCTAGGTGTTGTACTTATATGATCAGGGTTATGTGGGATAGGAGGGGTACGTTGGGTGTTTCGCCCATGGTGTGCTCGGGTTCCAGTGGTTCTAGAAGTGTTTCGTGTGGTAGGGGCTGTGCTACTTGAATCACCATGGGTAGAGGGAGGTGGTGTTGGAGGAGGTGGTGGCGGTGGTGGAGGCTGTATGGTACGTAAAACCAGAAGGGGTTGGGGATTGCTCCCAGCCCTAGGATGGGAAGATTGTGGTGTTTGGGGGTGTACAACATGAGCTCCACTACGATTTTGGCTTTGGTTTGGCGGTGGTTGGCCTTGCGAATGGTTTTGTGGTTGGGGGTTATTCCCTGGCCCAGAATGAGATCTTCGTGGTGGTTGTCCATTATTTCCACGATTATGGTTGAGGACGTCACGCAGATCGCCCGCAGAGTGAGGCTGTGGCTCATTATTATTAGCATTCCTGGGCCTGCCACGGGTGCGGGTGATGCGTTCACGGAGATCATCGACCTGACTTCTGGTAGTGACCATGGTGGTGGTGGGAATGATATGTTATTCAGTTCCCACAGACGGCGCCAATGTAGTGTCCTTAACCAAGATCAACCTTAAAGCTATGGAAGAGCCTTGAAGAATGATCTCAGCCAAGATGTTAATGTAGGACTCTTTAGGATTTCTGAATATCCAGTTGGGATAATCAAGTTCTCCCTAGTCAACAATGTGTGTGCTAGTGTCAAATTAGGGATGAGAAGACGTATCTTAGCCCCTATAGCCTGGTGGTTCTTATAGGGGATTACCTGTGTACTGTGGGCCGTCTTGATAAGGCTTCTAAAGAGGAAGAATTCAACTAGGATTTGTATAGGATATGATAAGATAATATCCATAAACCCTGCCAGTGATAAACTCTATCCAATGCTGTTTTATCTAACCAAGAGTCATGGGAATCTAGGAGTAGTTACGGCTAGATGAGCCTGTAAACGATAAGGATCAGATTGAGAGTCCTGTGCTTGGTGGTAACCTCATCAGTACGTACCCTACACGTAACAACCCAGTTTGCTCGGTGTAAGTGTCCGAGCGTTTACCCTGTTGTAGTATCATACCATTCATAGCAATGAGGCTTCGGTCGGTCAACGCTCGGATTACTACAAGTCCACTACACTAACTTCCCTTAGAGATTATCCCACCCAATGAGGAGGATTGGAAGAGTTAGGATTTTGGGTGTGAGAATTGGGGGTTTTGAGAGAAGGAGATGAAATGGAGAATTTAAGGGTGGAAATTAGTAGGAACTTGATGGGAAATGATTATAGGGTGTTAATTTGGTTTGATTTGGCGTTAATTTGAATTTGGAGAAGGATTGGAGAAGAGAGAAGAAGAGAGCTTCGAATGGGAGAAGGAAACAAATGAGAAATAACACTTAAAATCGTGTTTTATTTATGATTTGACAGTGGTTAATCGATTAACCACTTTGGTTAATCGATTAATTCCCATTGTTTACAAAGGATTAATCGATTAACACCTGAGTTAATCGATTAGGGCCAGAAGGTGCTCAAAAATCTAATCGATTAAGCTAAGTCTTAATCGATTAGTGGCTGAAGGTGGCTCAAAAATTAATCGATTAAGGGACCTCTTAATCGATTAATGCCCTATGTTTTCCTTTCTTTCAAGCATCCTAAGGGTTCTAAGCCATTCCTAACACACCCTAACTTATCCTATCATAATACTGTAAGATCCATGAAGAATGTTTTGATAAATGCCAAAAGGTTTTGAACAAGCTTAAATGTGTTGATCAAGTTCAAGCTCAACAAGCAACAACAAACATCAAGTGATAAAGAGAGAGCCAACTCATGAAGACTTAGTTTGGTAGTTTATGTTTTATTGTTTAATCTTTAGCCTCTCAAGTCTCTTAGTTTATGAGTTTGGGTAGAGTCTCTTAGAGGGTAGTGAATCTCTTTTGATTGCATGATTATATCATATTTTGAGTATTCACTTTGCTTAAAATCAATAGGTGGCTTAAAGGTTTGAAAGAAAAGGTTTAGATTTTGAGAAAACAAGTTTTTAAGTGTTTTTTGAACTGCCTACTCGATTAGCCACTTGATTACTCGAGTAGAATTTTTGTGTCTTGCGCAATTACTCGATTAAGGGGCTGATTACTCGAGTAGAATTATTCAGCCTTGCGTAAATACTCGAGTAGTAACTCAAATACTCGAGTAGTGAACAAGTTTTACACTTGTTACTCGAGTAGTGACTTTGTTACTCGATTAACACGAGCTGTAACTGTTTTTAAATGAGTTTTTCACTTCTCAAAAGCACTTCTAATCATTCCTAACTTTTGGGTATTCTATATAAACCTATTCCTAACCTTTGTGAATCATTTTTTATTACAATTACCTATCATTTTGATATTCATTTTACAAAGAATCAAGCCACTCTATTCTCTCTCACTTTCTCAAGATCAAAGCTTTAACTTTTACATTCTTTGATCAAGAACCTTGAATCTCTCATGTTGATATTTTCATAGCTTTTGAAAGAGATTCATAGGATTTTTATTTTGTTTTTATTTGAGTTGTAATCTTTGCAAGAGGCAAGCTATCTACAACAATTGGAAGTCTTGGTTGTGAATCAAGCAAAGTTATTTGGAAGCCTTGGTGTGACATTTCATCAAGCACTTGGAAGCGTTGTTGTGTTAACAAGCAATTGAAAGTCTTGTAGTGAAGCAAGCATTGGAAGTCTTGTTGTGGGGTATCGGCAAGCAAGAGAAGAGGTTAGATTAGATATCAATAGGGTTACAAGGCAAGGGTGTGGTATCTCTTGTAGGCTAGCAAGAAGGGAGTCTTGTGAGGCATTTACTTGTAATTTGAGAAACTCTAATTCCTCATAGTGAAGAATCTCTCTTGGTTGAAGAGGGGACTGGAGTAGCTTTCAAGTGGATGAAAGTGAACCAGGATAAATCACTGTGTCGTATCTCTAAACTCTCTACTCTTTACAATTCAAGTCTTTAATTGTGTTCTTGATTGAAAACCTAGAAAAAGTGATTTTTCATAATTGATTGAATTGAATCTTAATTGTGCAAAATTGGTTTTGGGAAAATCATTTTCATAACCTAGGTTAATCAATAAGAATATTGGTGTTAATTGTTTCCGCTGAATCTCTGGTTATACTTGTTAATTGATTGATTTTCGTATTTGATTGAAAAGTGATTTTTCAATATACAGAGGCATTAATCGATTAGTTCTTGTCATTAATCGATTAAGGCTAAAGAATTTTCAAGAAAATCATTTCTTTTAATCGTTTTGATTTGTTTCTTGCGAAAATCTTTCAAGGTTTCTTTTACACCTATTCAATCCCCCCTTCTTGGTGTTTTCCTAGTGTATCCTAGTTGTTTCATCCACCGAGTGTAGGTTCCAACAAATACCACTATCTAAACACCTCTAAACACACACAAACATCACAATCATCATTTAACAATAACAAACACACAATTCACAATCACGAAAAGACGAAACTAACTAACAACCGAATCCTAGACTTATCCTCTTCTTAAACACTCGATCGAACCCGCTCGTCCTAAGACAAACCCTATAACCACTTAACCCTAATACCAATCACTCTCGAGGCATAACCAACAGGGTCGGATTGATCCCAAATGCCTCACACATTTATTAAGCTCCGGAACTCAATCGAAACGTGAGTTCGAAGGTGTTGGTTTTGGCCTCAAAATCTCGAGAGGGGGGGGGGGGGTGAATCGAGTTTTATTAATGTATTGTAAAATCCTTTACAAATTAAAAAATTGTTTTGAGACGGAGAGATTAAGCGTTTGAAACGGATCGGAAAAACGATAGGTAAAATAATTTGAGTAGCGCGGAAACGTAAATAAATGAAATATGCGGAAATATAAAGAGATAGGGATAGAAAAGCTTGCACCGGTGAATTTTATACTGGTTCAGCTTTCCCGTCGAAAGGCCTAGTCCAGTCCCTAAGCGACCCGCCTGAGAGTTCTTATAATCAGCAATAGAGCCGCAACCTATTACACCCAAGAGCACCCCGCACACTACTAGGAACCTCCGTTCGCTAGGGTCCTCAAATCACACAGCAGGGTTCCTCACCCTACGAACGCCTCAACGTTCAACTATGGGATTCTCTCCCTACCACTAAGGTTGAGTACAAAGGATGAGAGTGATTACAACAAGTATAGCGTGTTCTCAATAACCCAGATTCTACAATAAGCTCTTATGATAATGAAGTACTTTCTCTCTAGGAGTTACTCAGCCAACAAGGATTTTGATCTTTCAAATGTATGAATGTGAAAACCAGAAGATTAGAGAAGAAGAAGAGAGAAAACGTGTGATGATCAGAAAAAAATGAATGAATGATTAACTTCTAATGTTGGAGTGAATTTCTTTTTAAAATAGAAAAACATTTTAGAATCAAAAAGATTTTGAATAAGTAAAACAGAATCAAAACAAAATAAAATAAGATTTTGAAATAAGTTTTAAAATCAAAACTAAATCAAAACGATTTACGAAATAAAATAAAGATTTGATTCTTAAAACGAAAAAGGAAATAACTCAAATTTAAAATCATTTCGAATTTTATAAAATAAATCAGAATCTTTTATATAAAAACAAATCAAGAAATAATCAAAATGATTCTGACACGTTTTTCAATAAAACTTGAAGTAATCGATTACTTTCTGAAGGTAATCGATTATTCCTTCAAAAATAGAAATTCTTAAATTCATTTGAAAACCATGTAATCGATTAGACCAATAATAGTTAATCGATTACACCACTCCTGTTCAATATATGATGCAACTCATTTAATCGATTACACTAAACAATTAATCGATTACTGAGCCTCTGTTATGCATATGATGCAACATCATGTAATCGATTACTACATACAGATCCTGTAATCGATTACCGAGCCTCTGAAAAATATATGATGCAACAATTAAAATCGATTACTTGAGCCAGGTAATCGATTACTCCCATAAGAAAGTAATTGATTAGAACAGATCACTTAATCGATTACAACCTCTCTGATTTTTCTATGATGCAACAAAGTTAATCGATTATCTTGGGCAGGTAATCGATTACTCTCTCTTGCATACATAAAAATATACAGAGTTTTTTAACATCAAGTATTTTCTCAAAAACTAAGATAGAAAACAACTTTTCATGATAAAACGCATTTTTCTTCTTCTCTCTTTTAAAATGAAAAACTTATTGGCTTTTGTAAACTCGTAAAGAAATAGAACTCCATTACCTTACAAATGATCTAAGGAAAAGGTTTCTAATCTATGCCTTTCTTAATTCTTCAATCTTGATCATGAAGGAACTTGATTTGGTTTGTTATCATCAAAACATCGTCGTGAATTTAAACTTGAAGTCCATAAGAGAGTTTGAAGCATGTCTTCCAACTAGCTTGACTTCCAAAACTCCCCCTTTTTGATGATGACAAACAACGATTCTGATATGCTCTTTACTATCTGCATCACAAGTGTTATACAAGCAAAAACACACATATATATACCAATAACCTTCCCTAGAACAATAATCACAAGGAATATAACAATTCATATTATCTCCCCCTGTATGGATGCATAAAAAAAATATATCACTTCAAATTTGCATTTGCATCTTCAGAGTATCTCTCCCCCTGTATGTATCAACTGTATGTATCAAAAATATTAGAATATCTCTCCCCCTTTTGTAATCATCAAAAAGATGTGCTATCTCCCCCTGAAACACTGAGTAGACGCATCAATAATAACAAGAGAGATAAACATAATCACATACTCAAAAGAGGTGAGAGGCAGAAGTTAAACCAATTTCTCTACGAATAAAAAATAAATTTTTTTTTGGAAGCGGTTTCATAAAGATATCAGCCAACTGCCGCGAAGTATCAACATACTCAATAATACAATCACCCTTTTGAATATGATCACGTATAAAGTGGTGTCGAATCTCAATATGCTTAGTACGAGAATGTTGCACTGGGTTTTTGGTAATACTAATAGCACTGGTATTATCACATTTTATGGGAATGTGATCTAGACTTACACCAAAGTCTAGGAGTTGCTATTTCAACCATAAGATTTGCGCACAACAACTACCCGCATCGACATATTCAGCCTCAGCTGTAGATAGGGCTACACTAGACTGTTTCTTGCTAGCCCATGATACTAAAGAATTGCCAAGAAGATGACAAGTGCCGCTAGTGCTTTTTCTATCTACTTTGCACCCAGCAAAGTCAGAATCAAAATACCCAACAAGATTACACGAAGAACCTTTGGGGTACCATAAACCCATATCAGTTGTGCCAGACAAATATTTCATTATACGTTTGGCAGCAACCATGTGCGTTTCTTTTGGATTCGCCTGAAAACGGGCACATAAACAGACACTAAACATTATATCCGGCCTACTTGCTGTTAAATAGAGAAGGGATCCGATTATACCTCGACATTTAGTGATTTCTACGGATTTACCTCCTTCATCTTTGTCCAGATAGCAAGATGTGCTTATAGGTGTTGCTACTGCCTTGGCCTTATCCATGCCAAATCGTTTCAATAGTTCCTTGCAGTACTTTGTTTGGCTAATGAAAATCCCATCCTTTGCTTGTTTTATTTGCAATCCTAGGAAAAATTTCAGCTCGCCCATCATAGACATCTCGAACTCTTCCTGCATCATACTCGAAAAATCCTTGCAAAGGGTTTCATTAGTAGCACCGAAAATAATATCATCTACATAAATTTGAACTAAAAGAATGTCCTTTCCTTTCTTTTTAATAAAAAGCGTGTTATCAACCTTCCCTCTTTCAAAGTTATTTTCTAATAAAAATTTGCTAAGACGATCATACCATGCTCTAGGAGCTTGTTTGAGTCCGTACAAAGCCTTTTTGAATTTAAAAACATAATCCGGGTGTTCATAATTTTCAAAGCCTGGAGGTTGACACACATAAACTTCTTCATTTATAAAACCATTTAGAAAGGCACTCTTTACGTCCATCTGATATAATTTAAAATCTAAAATGCATGCAAAGGCTAAAAGCAGTCTAATGGCTTCCAACCTAGCAACAGGGGCAAATGTTTCCTCATAATCTATCCCGTTTTCCTGGTTGTAACCTTGTGCAACTAACCTAGCTTTGTTTCGAACAATTAAACCAGCCTCATCGAGTTTATTTTTTTAAATCCACTTAGTTCCAATAATCGGATGAGACTCGGGCCTAGGAACAAGTTCCCAAACCTGATTTCTTTCGAACTGGTTTAATTCCTCTTGCATTGCCAAAAGCCAATGCTCATCAAGCGTAGCCTCAGAAATATTCTTTGGCTCCACTTGAGAAACAAATGCAAAGAAGTTACATAGATTTCTAATAGAATTGCGAGTACTTACACCTTTTGTGATGTCACCTATGATTTGATCAATGGGATGGTGCCTCGATGTTCTCTATTCCTTAGGCAAATCAATGTTGAGCTCCATGGATTGTTCTTGATTTTTCTCCTCAACTGATTCAACTGATTTTTCATTGCTTTCGGAATGTTCCTTTCCTTTAGCATTTGGCTCCTCATCCTCATCAATGAATAAATCTCCAAGGATACCTGAAATGCCATTAACAGATACCTTTCCCAACTTTCTGGGATCAGATTCGTCAAATGATACATGAATAGATTCTTCAATAGTATTACGAGATTTATTGTAAATCCTATATGCTTTGCTCGAAACAGAATATCCAAGGAATATGCCCTCATCAGCTCTAGCCTCAAAACTTCCTAGATTTTCTCTACCATTATTATGCACAAAACATTTACATCCAAAAACACGAAAATGGGAAATATTTGGTTTTCTCCCCTTGTACAGCTCATAAGGGGTTTTCTTTAAAATAGGCCTTATCAAAACACGGTTCATAACATAGTAAGCTGTACTCACTGCATCGGCCCAAAAATATGCAGGCAAATTCATGTCATTAAGCATTGTTCTTGAAAGCTCTTTTAATGAACGATTTTTCCTCTCCACAACCCCGTTTTGCTCAGGAATTCTTGGAGCTGAAAAATAATGCTTAATTCCATGTTTTTCGCAAAATTTTTCAAAAAGATGATTTTCAAATTCTCCACCATGATCAGTTTTAATGGATGCAATTCTCAAATGCAATTGGTTTTGAACAATCTTGGCTAGCTTTTGAAATTCATGAAATGCGTCATTTTTATGAGTAATAAAAAGCGTCCATGTATACCTAGAATAGTCATCCACATTAACTAAACAATAATAGTTGCCACCAAAGCTTTTCGTTTGACACGGTCCAAAAAGATCCATATGTAAAAGTTCCAAGGGCTTTTGAGTTGAAACAAGATTTTTAGAAGGAAAAGATGCCCTTGTGAGTTTTGATTTTGAACAAGGATCACATTTTTCAGAAATAGAAAAATTTTGCTTTGGCAAACCAACTACTAAGTTTTTAGAAGAAATTTTATTTAAATGAGCCATGTGGAAGTGACCTATTTTACGATGCCATAGCCACGATTCATCCTCTTTACTTAATAAACATTTCGCATCATTTGAGGGTATTGAGTTAAAATCAATAACATAAACATTGTTTATCCTGCGAGCAATTAGCTTAATAAGATTATCAATTTTACCGTCGATAATACATCTATCAGAATAAAAAATAACCCTATTGCCCTTATCACACAACTGACTAATACTTAGCAAATTGTGTTTTAGGCCCTCAACATGTAAGACATTTTCAATACAAGGGTTAGGAGGTGTACCAATTTTACCGATTCCGAGAATCTTTCCGTGATTGTTATCTCCGAAAGTCACATGTCCTTGGTCCTTTGGCACGAGATGCGAGAATTTAGATTTAACTCCAGTCATATGTTTTGAGCATCCGCTGTCCAAGTACCACCACGACTTCCTTTCTTCCGGAGTAACCTACAAGCAAAGAATTCAAGGTTTCTTTTTAGGTACCCATATCTTTTTGGGTCCTTGAGCGTTAGTATAGCCATAGTTTAAATCATGCCACCTTTTAGTTTCATTGTTCGGTTTAACGAACTTCACTTTTTGGTGTATGCATTCATGTGCACCATGACCCTTTTTACCACAAATATGAAAAAAAATAAAAAAAGGTTTCTTATGATTGCTAGCAGGGACAAAAATGGTACTTAATTTCTTTTGACGCCTACCGGGTTGATATCCTAAACCCGCTCTATTAAAGAAACATTTTTGTCTCCCTAACATTAAATTTAAAGTATTTCTACCTTTCGTAAATTTTGCAAGGGTTTCTTTCAAATCTTCTACTTCTTTAACAAGGTCCTTGCAGAATTTACAAGAAGAAGAACTAGCTTTAAATTTAACTTCGTTACTCGAGGTGTTTGAAGAATTTTTCAAAGTCAAATTCAGCTCCTTATTTTGATTTTTCAAAAATTCATTTTCTTTAATAAGATTTTTATTCTTTTCTAAAAGAGAAGCTGAATTTTTCTTTTCTATAGAAATCAATAAGGATAACCTCATCGATTCCTCATGCAATTCTTCAAAAGCCTCTTGTAATTCATCATAAGAAAAATTTAGTTCAGAAATTACCTCATCTCTGTGTGCCATCAAACATATGTTGGCTGTTTCTTCTTGTTCGTCTGAATCCTCATCCAAACTTCCTTCGTTGTCCAGCCATGCCAAATATGCTTGCTTTCCTTTCTTTGAGTTGGAGGTGCCTTTTTCTGAATTTTCTTTCTTTTTCAGCTGGTAGCAGTCTGCTCTGATGTGACCAGGCTTGCCACACTCATGACATGTGATGGTTGAGCCTCCACTCTTGTTGTTGTCTCTTCTATTGATGTTTTTCTTCCTCAGAAATTTCCCAAACTTTTTGACCAACAGACCCATGTGTTCATCATTTAACAATTCTTTGTCCGAGTCACTTTCTGTTGCTGGTGCTTCAGCCTTGAATGCCAAACTTTTGAACTTTTTGTTCTCTTCTTCGTGTTGAGCCAATCTTTTCAATTCACTTTCATGCTCTTGTAACTTCCCGAAGAGAGTTGCCAGCGTCATAGTTGAAAGGTTTCTTGCTTCAGCAATCGCCGTCACTTTGGGTTGCCATTCTCTTCCCAAACACCTTAAAACTTTGTTGATGAGATCCTCATTGGTGAATTTCTTCCCCAATGTTGTTAGCTGATTTACAATCATCGTGAAGCGTTTTTGGATCTCTTGAATCGATTCTCCATCTTTCATTCTGAATAATTCGTATTCACCAGTCAGAGTATTGATTCTCGACCTTTTCACCTCAGTTGTACCTTCATGCGTGACTTCTAGCGTATCCCACATTTGTTGTGCTGTCTCGCATGTCGATATCCTGAAAAACTCATCATAGCTCAAAGCAGATGTTATAATATTTTTCGCTTTCAGGTCGTACTGGACTCTACGTTCCTCCTCCTCCGTCCACTCAGCCATAGGCTTTTCGACGGTGTTACCATTAACCACATAGGTAGGAACATAAGGACCATTAACGACGGCATCCCAAACTTTTAATCCGACTCCTTGAATAAAAATTTTCATACGGGCTATCCAATACGCGTACCCTACCCCATCAAACATGGGAGGACGGTTAATAGAACTCCCTTCACCACCAAATAGAGAGTTTGAAGCCATACTCTTGAGACGGTTAAGTCTTAACACAAGAGACTAGCTCTGATGCCAATTGTTGGTTTTGGCCTCAAAATCTCGAGAGGGGGGGTGAATCGAGTTTTATTAATGTATTGTAAAATCCTTTACAAATTAAAAACTTGTTTTGAGACGGAGAGATTAAGCGTTTGAAACGGATCGCGAAAACGATAGATAAAATAATTTGAGTAGCGCGGAAACGTAAATAAATGAAATATGCAGAAATATAAAGAGATAGGGATAGAAAAGCTTGCACCGATGAATTTTATACTGGTTCAGCCTTCTCGTCGAAAGGCCTAGTCCAGTCCCCAAGCGACCCGCCTAAGAGTTCTTATAATTAGCAATAGAGCCGCACCCTATTACACCCAAGAGCACCCCGCACACTACTAGGAACCTCTGTTCGCTAGGGGCCTCAAATCACACAGCAGGGTTCCTCACCCTACGAACGCCTCAACGTTCAACTATGGGATTCTCTCCCTACCACTAAGGTTGAGTACAAATGATGAGAGTGATTACAACAAGTATAGCGTGTTCTCAATAACATAGATTTTACAATAAGCTCTTATGATAATGAAGTACTTTCTCTCTAGGAGTTACTCAGCCAACAAGGATTTTGATCTTTCAAACGTATGAACGTGAAAACCAGAAGATTAGAGAAGAAGAAGAGAGAAAACGTGTGATGATCAGAAAAAAATGAATGAATGATTAACTTCTAATGTTGGAGTGCATTTCTTTTTAAAATAGAAAAACATTTTAGAATCAAAAAGATTTTGAATAAGTAAAACAAAATCAAAACAAAATAAAATAAGATTTGAAATAAGTTTTAAAATCAAAACTAAATCAAAACGATTTACGAAATAAAATAAAGATTTGATTCTTAAAACGAAAAAGGAAATAATTCAAATTTAAAATCATTTTCGAATTTTATAAAATAAATCAGAATCTTTTATATAAAAACAAATCAGGAAATAATCAAAATGATTCTGACACGTTTTTCAATAAAACTTGAAGTAATCGATTACTTTCTGAAGGTAATCGATTATTCCTTCAAAAATAAAAATTCTTAAATTCATTTGAAAACCATGTAATCGATTAGACCAATAATAGTTAATCGATTACACCAATCCTGTTCAATATATGATGCAACTCATTTAATCGATTACACCAAACAATTAATCGATTACTGAGCCTCTGTTATGCATATGATGCAACATCATGTAATCCATTACTACATACAGATCCTGTAATCGATTACTGAGCCTCTGAAAAATATATGATGCAACAATTATAATCGATTACTTGAGCCAGGTAATTGATTACTCCCATAATAAAGTAATTGATTAGCACAGATCACTTAATCGATTACAACCTCTGATTTTTCTATGATGCAACAAAGTTAATCGATTATCTTGGGCAGGTAATCGATTACTCTCTCTTGCATACATAAAAATATACAGAGTTTTGTAACATCAAGTATTTTCTCAAAAACTAAGATAGAAAACAACTTTTCATGATAAAACACATTTTTCTTCTTCTCTCTTTTAAAATGAAAAACTTATTGGCTTTTGTAAACTCGTAAAGAAATAGAACTCCATTACCTTACAAATGATCTAAGGAAAAGGTTTCTAATCTATGCCTTGCTTAATTCTTCAATCTTGATCATGAATGACACTTGAGAGCTTGAACTTGAGTTGGTTTGTTATCATCAAAACATCGTCTTGAATTTAAACTTGATGTCCATAAGAGAGTTTGAAGCATGTCTTCCAACTAGCTTGACTTCCAACAGAAGGGATTTCCTGAACATAGACACTAGGCTCTATCCTCATGCTCAAGGCTCTATCCTATGATCCTTAATCCACTCACTCTATCAGGGTCGAAGCACTAAACGACACTTATATGGGCTATGGAACACTCTAAGCCTCGAACTTACACAAACCTACTCACTCAACCACAACCGCACCAATCCAAAATCTAGACCGATTATCCTTCGACTATAACCAACGACTCTAGAACACTTCCCTATCAAACCCTAGCGATGTAATCACATAACAAATACACACGTACACACAAGGACACAAGCACAAATACTAACACCTAGGAATGCACACAAGCACAATTGCATATATCCTAGCTCAACCTACATATACATATATATATATGTACATATATAAACATACACATGCAAATACACACATATACATTCATATACTCAAGAATATAATTATAATACTATCACCTACATAGGTAATATATATATATATATACATATACACATACCTTAGGAAAAACATTTACAATCACTTATACATATACATAGTTTAGCTCAACTTAATAATATACATATAAGAAAATAGTTGAAAATCATCTCTTACATGTAAATAAGATATTCTTAAACATACTTATTAGGTTAATAAAAATGAGGATGTTACAATTCTCCCCCACTTATAAGAATTTCGTCCCCAAAATTCACTCTTTGAAAAACATTTAAAAAGAATGGAGGAAGGTTTTGTCTAAACCGTTTTGCTTAAAACCTTTTTAAAATTCACAGAATACTCGAAGTTTCAAAAATCATTTAAGTTTCCCATAGTAGAATTCATAATAATAAAGATAATGTTTTAGTGTGATCTTTGAGAATCCTTCAATAAACCTCCTGTAATAGCCAGCCAGTCCTAAGAAACTTCGGACCTCAAAAACTGACTTAGGATGAACCCACTACAGAACTGAATCAACTTTAGCTGGGTCTACTGCTATACCTTCCTTTGAAATTACATGCCCCAAAAACTTAACTTCCCTTAACCAAAACTCACACTTGGAAAGTTTGGCATAGAGCTGCATCTCCTTCAGAATCTTCAACACTATCCGGAGATGTTCGGCATGCTCTTCCAGATTCTTAGAATATATAAGGATATCATCGATGAATACCACCACGAATGAATCTAGATATGGTCTAAAAATCCGATTCATGTAATCCATGAAAACAGCTGGTGCATTAGTCAATCCGAACGACATTACAACATACTCATAATGTTCGTATCGTGATCGAAATGCGGTTTTAGGGACATCTTCCTCCTTAATTCTGATCTGATGATACCCAAATCTCAGATCTATCTTAGAGAACACAGAAGCCCTCTGACCTGATCCATAAGATCATCAATCATCGGGAAATGATACTTATTCTTAATGGTCACTTTGTTCAACTACCTGTAATCCACACACATTCTTAGGCTCCCATCCTTCTTTTTAACAAACAACACTGGAGCTCCCCACAGTGATACACTTGGTCTAATGAGTTGTTTCTGTAATAACTCCTCTATCTGCTTCTTCAACTCAACCATCTCAGGTGGTGCCATTCTATAAGGAGCAATAGAAATGGGACCAGTTCCGGGAATCAATTCAATTCCAAACTCAATCTCCCTTTTGGGTGGTAGTCCCGACATCTCTTCAGGAAAATCCCGAACGACCGAAATCTCCCCCACAACCTTCTCTTCTTCATCCGACCCAAAGGCAGAGAACAAACAAAGATACTTCTCTGGAATTGGGTTCTTATACAGGATTGTCCTTTTATCACAATCGATGATCACTTGATTATTAATCATCCAATCCATACCCAAGATCACATCTAATTGGGACAAAGGTAGACAAATCAGATCTACCCGAGATACTCGATTTAGTACCTTAACTCTACAATTAAGGCATATCCTTGAAGCAATCACAGGAGAATTGGTAGGGGTTTCTACCTTAAGGCAATAGGGTGAATCAGACACATGCAATTTTAAACGATTCACACATTCAAAAGAAACAAATGAATGAGTGGCTCCTGAATCGAATAAAATTCTACAAGGTTGGTCATTAAGCAAATAATTACCTTGCACGAGTTCTGGAGTCTGATTTGCTTCAACACCACTAAGAGTGAAAACCTGTCCTTGAATCACCGGCTTATTTGCAGATCCTTTTGGGTTGCTCTTTGGTGGTTCCTTGCAATCACGAGAAAAATGACCGGGTATCCCGCAATTAAAACACCCACTGTTGGCCCAACAAAATCTTCCAAAATGATGACATCTGCATTTCTCACAATAAGGAGCATTATTGTAAGAACTGTTTCTGTCATCAGACGACACCTTGCCTTTTCCCCGATTCTTATGGGAATAGGGATCCTTGTGGCGGTTATCATGCCCCTTTCGCCTTTGCGGTCCATACCCTGATGTTCCTTCTCCCCTTCCACAACTTGTAAAGCTTAAGCCTTCTTATCATCTTCATACATTCTACACATGTCTACCAACATGGGAAAGCTTTGAATCTTCTAATAACTGAATACTGACTTCAGTTCAGGTCTCAGTCCTCCTTAAAACTTAATGCACTTACTCCTTTCATCAGGGTTCATCTGATAATAAGGAGAGTACTTCATCAACTCCTCAAATCTTGCAGCATACTCACCCACACTCATGCTGCCTTTCTTGAGCTGTAAAAACTCCACCTCTTTCATCCTTCTCAAATCCTCAGGAAAATACTTACTCAAGAACTTCTCCATAAACACTCCCCATGTTATTTCTCTTCCTTCATGGGCTAATACCTGGGTGGTATGGTTCCACCAATGCTCAGCTTTTCCTTCTAACATGAAAAAAGCATAGGCTATCTTCTGAGCATCATTACATTCCAAAGTTCTAAAGATCTTGTCCATATCCAAGATCCACTTGTAAGCTTCCTCAGGCTTGAATCCACCAGAAAACTTTGAGGGACTACAGCTTCTAAAATCAGACAAAGTCTTAGCTTCAGCAGCTGCTACATTCACCGGAGGCGGATTAGCTGGCTGATGCTGATGCTGATTCTGCAGCATATTTTCCAGCACTGCTGTAATTCTCTCCAACATCTCATTCGTATGGTCCCTATAACGCGTCGCCATAGTAGACCTGCACTATGGACTTGGGTCATTTAAGGTCTATCTAAACTGCTACTCACTATCTAATTCTATCTTAGACAAAACATCCGTAAGACTTAAGCTATATGAAATAAATCAAATAGCAAAGAGACATTACTCATATGGAGAACCATTCTGTCGGATCATGCCTGCGAGGATCAAGAATCAGGACCATATGCTCTGATACCATAAAAGGTGTGACGCACGCTCTTTAGGATAAATATTTATGGTTAAATAAAGATATAATGTAAAGAATATGGACTTGTGTTGTATATAAATGATGGTAAATAAAAATTTTCCATTGAACCCCAACTTTATCATACTTACGTAATAATAAAATGATTGTCTGTTGAGACGAAAAGATTAAGAGTCGAGACTATATGTCGTGGTACACAAAATATTTTTTTCATAAAAAGGTATTGTTATCTCAACCCCATAAAGTAATGTTCTTTTGAATCGAATCTTAATATCAGAGTATGCAGAAATAATGAAAAGTATGAACCTTGAGTTTATAACCTCAAACTGACAAATAGCCATATATATATATATAGATGAAAAGTAACATAAGTGTAGTTTGAGTACATCAAAGTTCAAGGTCCAGGTGGTACTAGAAAAGATCTAAAAATACAAGTCCATATAAGCTAAATAAAAAGATAGAACATCTCACTGAAATCTCTCAAAAATATATACAATATAAATACAGAAAAAAATATGAAATCTCAGCGATGGTCTGACGATCCTCCTCCATGCCATGATCCTCCTAAGGTCTCCAGCTGTTGCTCCACATGTCCCACATCCTAACCATCTATATCATGCATCGCCCGGTGGATCCCCTACTCCCCACTGACTCCCAGTGGAATGCTCGACTGGCTCTCCCTCACTCTCTGCCTCCTCGGGGTCCTCCTCGACCTCGTCCGACTGAGTCGGTACCCTACCACTGGGCACTGGGTCAGCCGATGGGGTCCCATAAATCGGACTCATCGGACTAGGAACAGGAGTCTCCTCACGAATCACTCGGGAAGCAGAGGGATGAGATCGGGTAGCTGCTCTAAATCGAAAAGTATGAAAACGACGAGCTGGTCGAGCCGGGGGTGGTCCATGGTAAGTATAAAAAGGGGGCACATGCAGGTTATAGATAATAGGGATGCGGAACCTACGAGGATGGAAACGAGCCAAAGGATTGGGGTGATAGAGGGTCACCTCTACCTCTCCCTCGAAGGTGGCTCTGTGGTCCTCGTAGTACCACACTCCACTAGGGAGTGGGCGAAACTCTATGCAAGCTAGATAGCGAGCCATCACCTACAATGGGCATAAGGGGTAAGCAATATAGTCCACATAATCGAATAAGAATAATTAAAGCAAGTAAACAATCACATATACCAAGTAGTCAAGTGATATGCATAAACATATGAGCAAGCCAAATTTATTTATAATTAATCTCTTTAATTATATGGCATGATGCATGCTCACTATCTCAAATTCCTGAGATTCTCCAGCTATCACTTTATGGACGTCCATCCAAACAACCCAAATACGTTCTCATAACGTATAGCGAACCTACTCAGAACGTGACACATAACGCCACTACCAGTGTGAGCGCGTCACGTCGCGAAGACGTTATAACCACATCAACAGCATCCCACAATCCTGGCCACATTACCAAAATGTGTCATCGAGCAAGTCGCGCAAATATGCTTGGAACGTGGTACATAACGCCACTACCAAAGTACGCGTCAGGTCGCGAAGACGTAATAACCACATTAACAGTATCCCACAATACTGGCCACATTCCACCAAGGAATGTGTCATCTGTAACAGCCCGATTATCATTTCAAAAACCATTATTGATTTATTATTAGTTTGTTGTAAAAATGAGCCCAATGTTTTTTTTTTAAAACTCAAATTGAACATTTGATAATATCACTTCACTGAAAATCGAGATGTCACTTAAAACTTCCATCAACCGAAATACCATTGAAAATATATAACATCACCATCATTTGATCATAAACTAAAAGCATCGGAGTCTCGCCTCCAACAGTTTTCAAAAGTTGTTCATGGTTACAAAAGATTACATTTCCAGGTTCAGAAACTTAATTAAAAACATAAATAAAAGTAGCATGATTGCATCACCAGTATTTCACAAAGGTAATCCTCGATTGGGAACTTAGATCCTAGACACTAGAACATCTAGACACTATCAGACACATCGGACATCACTCTCCAGCCGAACCAACATCCGTTTCCATCTTCTCACTAGAATCCGCATCAGCTTCGTGACTAGAGTCACTCACATCTTCCTCCTCCATCGGCTGTGGAGTCACTGCTACTAACGGTGCGGGTTGACCATCATACTCGTGATGCTCCCTTGGTCCGCCATCCTGATAATCACGAAGAGTGACATGTCCCACATGCACATCCAAACTCGTCCCTCGCAAAATGTGTCTGGGATCGTCGATCACCAACCGAGTATCTCCTCTCCATATCCATCCCTTAGGAACAACCACCCATGTTCCTCCTTGAAGAGGCCACATGTGGATCGCTACACGATACGCCATCTACCCGTTGCAATACCGGCAAGAGCCAATACGACAACATGGTAGGAGAGAGTCAGTGTTCCGAACACTAACGCGTTGACCATGCGGTCTCACAATAGACTCAATATAGAGACAGGCAAAATAATAGAACAGGGCAATATAACCAGACTATACGGAACAGTATAATGTAAACATGTATAACAGTATAATCATATCAAGGTCATCATATCTGAACATGTTATCCACATAAGCATATAGGAATCATTTATAAACAAGGCGTATAGCAATATTCCAAACACATCAAGATCACAATTCATTGCCATATAAATCACTGCACATGGCATCACAATCTTTTCGAATATTCAAAGCTTATCAGAATCTTTCCCAATCTTACAGAAATTCTCTTATACTTTCTTTCTTTGAATCTTTCATCATTCTTAAGTCTTATCACAATCGGTTCACTCAATGAGGTGGGGAAAAACCATCATTGAGGAAAATCAGTCAGCACACACGTCTACATCTCCTCGGTCATCCATCCAACCTAGTCGGAAGCTAACAGGAGTACAAGACCTTTACCAAGCGGGCTTGACAGTTGTCTCAACAAATCAAATGGCTCCAAGCCAGGAGAACTGTAGAAAATCGGGTACAGTCTCAAATCAAATTATATAATCAAGGAACACTGTAGAAAATCGGGTACAGTGGCAAAATCACAAAGCCCCGTTCCAGTCCCTCTCACCGTTCTAGATTTGCAATCAAGGGGGTGACAGTACTAATTCTAGTTCGCGGTGCAGAACATACCACGGCCATCCGTAATCGATCAGCCCGGCGCCACATGTGGAATTCGTTCCGCCTAGAAATATACTCCAGGCTTCTTGACGTTCACCGTCCTTGCCCTCCCCTCATGCAATCTCCACTTGAGTATCCCTGATACCCATGGTATCTTCCTCTCCACTACTTCGCACTCATTACTCACCGATTTTGTTAGAGTCTTTTAAAGTCTTTTATATTTTTAATTAACCTAAGGTCGGCTCGTCCTTGGTGCATCCCTTCGACAAGTCCCGACCACTAAGAGTTAAATCCGTTCCCCAAAGAATCACATATTGCTTTCATTTTCAACAGCCACTTGGCATCACAACATGTAACACCCCAAAATTTTAATCCCTGATTAATGAAATGCTAATTATAAAGTTTATTATAATTAATTATTTCCATTCTTAATCTTCGACTAAAATCCGTATTTATGCATTTAGGGAATGTGTGTGAAATTTATTTATTAAGTATAAGTATGCATAAAATAAATATTTTGCATATTAGTCCCTGAGTTGGGACCTAGAGGTAATTATAGGAAAGGTTTTGGAGGGAAAGTAAATAAAATCATTATTTTTCAAAAACTGACTAAAATACTCGAGTATTTCTAAAAAGACTCGAGTGTTCTGGTCAGAGTTGCACGAGTTAGTGCATTTGGTGAGTCACCACCACCGATTCCCTTCCTTTGCCATGAAAACACCTCTCAACCACGTCTCCCGTTGTCGTTCGAGTTTGTTGAGGCATTTGGTCAAATTCGAGTTTGTTATTCAAGTTAGGGTTCCTGAGTTGGAGCATTCGATTCTCCCTTTGTGTCTGGATTTCAGAAACAAATTATACACCAATACAAAGCTAACATCTCGAGCTTTGTATAGACACCAAATTCGTGAGCTGAGAGTGAGTGTGGTGGAAGAATTGAAGCTGGGAAGTTGGAGTTGTTTCTGTCAAGCCTTTGTCTGGAGCTTGCTTGGACTCTTGATTTTGGTAAGCTCATGAGTGCTCTGAGTCTCAATTTAGTTTCTATAGTTAGTAGAGGTTGCATAGAGTTTATAAATACTAATTTCCCCAATTTCTATCTCTGTTTCATATGTCAACCAATTCCATTTTGGACCTCCACTCAAAACTGTCCTGCATGTGGTGCTTGAAGTGATTCTTGGTGTTGTGGAGCTATTTCTTTCAAGTTCCCTGTTGATTCACGTCTGTAAGGTAAGGGGAAGTCTTTTATTCACTAGATAGAGTTTAAATTGCATGATTTCAATTAGAGAGCCACCAAGAGGCTTTAAAGGCTTAGATTGAATAGGGAATATGGTTTGGAGACCAAATGATGCTCTATTGTTGTTTTGAGCAAGTTCCATGTGATGCATGCAAGCTGTATTGAGCTTTATTTCACAAGTTTATTGAGTATATTGCAATTTGGTATATTGAGTTGTGAAATTGTATGTCTTATGCATAATCTTGTGATTCCCTGTCAAATCTATTATTTGATGTGTTATAAGTGTTTGAGCATATTCAATATGTGTTATACAAACTCTGTTGATCATTGGGTTGGACTAGAAATGGTTAGAATTGAAAATGGTATGTTAAAACCAAGTTTCCAGTCTGTTCTGCAAGAAAAGACTCGAGTACTTGGCTTGATACTCGAGTAAAATTTTGACAAAACAGTGTATTTTGTGTTAGAACACTCGAGTACCAGGCCCAGAACTCGAGTATCAACTGATGCTTAGAAACTTGCTCTGGTAAATCACTCGAGTAATGCATGAGTCACTTGAGTATTCTGGGTTTGATGAAGAACACTCGAGTACTCATTCATCACTCGAGTAATCTGGACAAAACTGATGAACCACTCGAGTATTCTGAAGAACACTCGAGTATTTTACCCAGAATATTAAAAATACCATTTTTAATTCTGAATCATTGATTAATACTTAAATGACAATAATCCAAGTGATCTAAGACTTAAAGGAAATTGATTGATGATATGGTAAATTTTCGTTTGGACGACGAGACGTTGTCGGGTGGCACGTCGGGAATTATTAAAAAGAAAAACCACCAATCAATTCCTTTAAGTTAAAATAATGCATTCATTTTGGAGTCTGGATGATAGATCGTTTATCATGTTTTGATGACATAAGGAGGGCTTCTGGGAGTGCCAATTGACGGCTCGCTTGATGACACGTTATGGTTGACGACGTGGTCGGCTTAGTGAGGTGCCGATATGATTATACTGTTTGGATGACGGGCTATTTGGATGATGGGACGTGCTCGGGTGGCATGAATTCCAAGCTTGTCGTGTACATTCTTGGTGATTGTACGAATGTTGTACACCTAGGAGTACAACGCACTGTTGAGTGCTGGATGAAGTAAAGGATGGACGTCAGAGAGTGTCATAGAATGATGGAGATAGGATTGAGAGCTAAGTTCATACATCATGCCACTCATTTAATCTAAAGTTGATAAATGAAACTAGTATGAGCATCCTACTTGCATACAATATCTACTAAATGCTAAATGTGAATGTTGTTTATTATCGCATATGATTATATCTTCACATAGTACATACATTTATGCTCTATTGATTATGTGTATAGAAATGCTTACCCCTATGCCCTTGTAGGTGATGTCACGTTACATTGCTTGCATCGAGATCCGGCCACTTCCTAGTGGTACCTGGATCTACGAGGACCATCGCGCGGTGTTCGAGGGAGAGGTAGAGGTTACCTTCTACCACCCGAACCCGCTGATTCGATTTCGTCCTCGTAGGTTAAGGATTCCCATCATATACACTATGTACGTACCCCTTTTTACACATATCATGGACCACCTCCCACACGACCAGCTCGCTCTTCGACCTACCCGCTCACACCCTTTTTCTTCGATAGTCGTCCGTGAGGAGACTCCCCCTTTTGATCCAAGGAGCCCAGTTAGGGTCTCACCTTCTCCTGACCCAGTACCCAGTGGTAGGGTATCTACTCCATCAAATGAGATCGAGGAGGACCCCGTGGAGGATGAGAGCGGAGGCAAGCCAGTCGTTCATTCTACCGGGAGTCAGTGGAGGGACGATGATCCCTAGGTATGTGTGTATGGTACATGATAAGGATCAAGGGATCTGATGTGGGGATGCTGTGGAGGAGATACTGCTGCTGCTGCTGTTGATGATGATGTTTACTTCTGCTACCTGGAGACTGCTACAACTATCACTACTACTACTACTGCTGCCAGATCTATGTGACCACCTCTAGAGTTTCATATTTTTGTGATGTAGATTTTGTATATATACTTTTGAGAACTCTAGGTTTATGGTTTTACTTTTGGTATAGATCTTTATGATGGACTTGTGTATGGATCTTGGAGATTTGACCTTGGAACTATGTACTTTATGACTTACTTATAAATATATGCATCTTATGTTTATCTTATAATTATGCATAGTTCCACTATTTCCGCTCACTCTGATTTAACTTAATAAAGGAATTCGGCTACGATAGAAGTGTATGGTATCAGTTCCGTAAAACGAAAGAAGGGATGGCATCGCTTAATTTCTATTATATGAATACGATTTCAAAGTACTGATGCTATCTAATTTGTGAAAAAGTTTTAGAGTATGCCAAATTCAACACAACGTTTAAATAATATGAACTATCCTCTCCAAGAGTTCCATGTTTTGATTGTGCACCCGCCTTAAAAGAAAAATTTATTTCTACATTTTCTAAATACTTACAAGTCCATATTTTATCCGAGTAATAGTATAATTAGTACATTAATTACTGGATTATGAAAAGGGTGTCACACAGCACATCGAATGATTCCCGTAGGAAAATCTCATAAATCTCTTGTATCCGCCTGATACTTGGCAATCATCATCATCCATGAGTCCTTGAGCACAATTTCAGCATCATGAGCACAAGCTCAATATCATAAGCACCATCTCAATATCATAAGCACAATCTCATCATCATTGCTTAACCGAAGCATTCTCAGATCTCATCACTTCTCAACTTCCTTAAACTTTTCAGTGAATCTTAAGTGTTATTCTTTTCTCATGACTCTCATTATCACATATAACAACAACCAGAGTTCCAGACAGAATAAAAATATACTCAACATCATCAATACAGCGAATTCAGATACATAACGAAACCAATCATGCATTACAATTAACTGAGCAGATAAACAATTAGCACAATATATCACATAAATCTCAACAATTCACAGTCCATATATTCAGACTACAAGCCACCACGTTGTGGGTTCACAGCACTCTCACCTCTTAATCCAGCAGGTGAATTGCCTTGTCCTTGATAGTCTCTCGCTTCTCCTTGCGATTCCGTTCCACCGTCTAGAGAATACCTCGTATTTTAAAAATACGTTTACGTCAAAATTCATTTCAATTGAAATACATCACTTTATTCTTCTTCACTAAAGATAGGAAAACTCTTATTTTCTTTTCATCATTCTCTTTAAAATACAATCGTTTGTCAAAACAATTCCAACCTTTTCTTGCAGTTGAAATTTCTCAAAATCATATGAAAACTCATAATAATATAAATTAAATAATCACTTTATGTTGCTGTTTGAAACCAGTCCAGTCACGTTTCAGCTTCTTAAAACACCGAAAAATCGCCATTTTTCCATCTAGCTTTTGTTACTTCAAACGGTACTAAAAATTCACACTTTTCATCAATTGAAAACACTTTTAGAATAGAAATACCTTAAGAATAATTTCTGGACAACAAAGAAATAAAATCAAAACCATTGAAAACTTTTCTTGAAATAACTAAACTCATTTGTCCATTTCAACACCAAAACCGAATTGCAAAGAAATAACCACAACACCATTTCAAACAAATTAACTTGGCATTAACCCATTGAAACATACTCATTACTTCATGTCACTTCATGAAAAAGAATCCTAGCCTAGTTTAACATGCATTGGCCGAATTACAACATGATAAAGACAAGATCTTTGGTTCATTTTTTGACATGCAAAGATCAAGATCTATAAACGAAATCATGTACTTTGCTCACATAAAATTTTTAAAACATCATTTCCTTTTTCAAGCATCAAACCGAATCATCATCATCACTCAAACAAAATTTCATTTCAAATCTCTTGCATGCACTTTAAAATTCTTAAATCAGGTGAAAATCAACATGCATGTGCCTTTTTCATGAGAATCAAAGCATGATCTCTTAATTTCTAGACTTGACCGAATAAACATCATCATAAAGAAAAGTTTAGCTTCAAATCTTTAACATGCAAAGATCATAAGGCATAGATCAAGTTCTCTTTGCATCAAAATCATTTTCAAAAGCTTGTTTTCCTTGGTTTCCTTCAAAATCGTGACATGCATCAAGAAAAGATCAAATCTTTTTGCTCAAAAACAACATGCATGACTCAAGATCAAAGCTTTTTCATAGATCAAAACAAGATCAAGACATGCAACTACTTAGATCAACTTTTCTAAGCGTAAAACCAACACGCAACCACTTAGATCTAATTAAAAATCATCAACACATGGTTTACTAACCATGGCCGAATCATCAAACCATTGTTTCACACTTTACAAGTTTCTTTAACTTCCAAAAGTCCAAGATCAAGGTATAAACAACACATGCAAAAGAAAATAAAATTACAAAGCCATAAAACCAAAACTAACTCTAAACTCTTCTTATGATCTTCAAAACACACCAAGAAAGAAAGATCTTCTAGCTTCTAGTACCTTAGATCTTCAAAAAGCCTTGAATCTCCTTCTTCTTCCTTATCTCCCTCACATCCCTATCTCTCTCTCTCTCTCTCTCTAAGAGTTTGGATTTGCTCTTAGAGTTGTGTTTGGAAATGAAGAAATGAAAGGAAGAAATGAATGAATGAATGGAAATGAACTTAAGGGCTAGCTATATATATAGGCAAGTCATGAAATCCCTCTTTTGCCCTTGATAAATTCGGTCCATGTGTGAGTGTGAGGGGCAATTTTGGCACTTTGGTTTGTTGCAAGGTTTAGGTCTTATCAACCTAGACAAAGAGGAGTAAATTAAGGCACTCATCCTAATTCCTATTGGTTGGCTATCTCCTTAATTCACATTCTTCCACTAATTTAATTTCCATATAATCCTAAGCATACACATACATGGCAATACCATACTCACATGCACATACATGCATAGAAAATAAATTTTTCTCATAAAATCACTCATGTATAAAAAACACAATTTCTTCAAAGAATGAAAATATTAAATACACAACCATTCCAAAAACTAAATTTTAAAAACTCATATGAAAACCATTCCTTTAAGAATCATTCATCACTTTTAAAATCATGAAATACGGAATTCATTCAAAGAAATATTCTTTAAAAACATTTTCTTCAAAAATAAATCTCTTTATTGCTTAAAATAATACGAGGATTTAGACGGCTGTCACATTCTCCCCAACTTGAAGATTTCTCGTCCCCGAGAAATGTTGTACCTGAAGCAAAAAGGTGCAGATAAGAACTTCTCATCTTGCTCTCAAGCTCCCATGTCGCATATTCTCCATTATTCTGACTCCATATTACTTTAACTAACGGTATCTCTTTCCCTCTCAACCTCTTGACACTACTACCATCTATCCTTAGAGGTAAAGCTTCATATGCAAGATTTTCCTTTAGTTGTATTGAGTCAGGCTCAATGATGTGTGAAGGGTCATGAATATACTTTCTTAGTTGAGACACATGAAAAACATCATGTAAGTTAGAAAGCAAAGGGGGTAAAGCAATTTGGTAGGCTAAGGGTCCTATTCTTTTAAGAATCGGGTAAGGTCCAATGAAACGAGGTGTAAGTTTTCGGGTTTTGAGCATTCTGCCAATTCCGGTAGTTGGCACTACCTTCATAAACACATAATCTCCTTCATTGAATTCTAGCGGACTTCGCCTCTTATCCTGATAGCTTTTCTGTCGGCTCTGAGTAGCTCTCATTCTTTCCTGAATCAACTTCACCTTCTCATTCGTCTTCTGCACTATATCAGGTCCTATTATCAGATGCTCTCCAGTTTCAAACCAACACAAGGGTGTTCTTCATTTTCTACCATACAAAGCTTCATACGGCGCCATTCCAATGCTTGAATGGAAACTGTTGTTGTAAGTGAACTCAATCAGATGCAGAAAAGAATCCCAATTTCCAGCATTCTCTATCACACAAGCTCTTAGTAGGTCTTCCAGAGTTTGAATAATTCGCTCTGATTGTCCATCAGTTTGCGGATGATAAGCCGAACTTAAATCCAACTTTGTTCCCATCGCTGCTTGCAAACTAACCCAAAATTTAGAAGTAAAACGTGGATCTCTGTGTGATACTATGCTTGAAGGTACTGCATGCAATCTCACCACTTCCTTTAGATACAGTCCAGCCAGCCTATCCAATGGATACTTCACACTAATAGGAATGAACCGTGCAGTCTTCGTCAATCGATCCACAATTACCCATATAGCATCATATCCTTTTTGAGTTCTAGGAAAACCAGAGACAAAATCCATGGTTACACAATCCCACTTCCACATTGGCACTGCCAACGGTTGTAGCTCACCACCAGGCTTCTTATGCTCTATTTTCGCTTTCTGACATGTCAGACATTGAGACACATACTCCGCAACTTCCCTCTTCATTCCAGACCACCAGAATATCTTCTT
This sequence comes from Crotalaria pallida, assembly GCA_037953625.1. NCBI lineage: Eukaryota > Viridiplantae > Streptophyta > Magnoliopsida > Fabales > Fabaceae > Crotalaria > Crotalaria pallida. The sequence continues at coordinate 85,167,031 of CM075653.1, forward strand.
GAGGTCTTGGTACATCTTTTGAGAGCCAGGGTGTAAACTCAACTTAATTTTATGAGCTTCTTCTAATATCATTCCTTTCATCTCAGCATCATCTGGTACACAGACACGATCTTTGTATCTTAGCACTCCATCACTACCAACTCTGAATTCCACTTCTTTTCCTTTTTCCGAAAGTTCTTTCTTAGCTTGGAGCTCCTCATCCTTTAGTTGAAGTTCCTTTATCTTCTCCATAAATCCGCTCGAGACTGTCAACCGTCCCAATATCATACTCTTAGGTTTAAACTCCACTCCCAAATTCAAATCTCGAAACTCTTCAATCAACTTCAATTCCTTGATCATCAATGCAGAAGCATGCAATGATTTCCTACTTAAGGCATCAGCAACTACATTTGCCTTCCCAGGGTGATATTGTAGCTCGAGATCATAGTACTTCAAAAATTCCATCCACCTTCTCTGACGCATATTCAACTCCTTCTGCTCAAACAAGTACTTCAAACTCTTGTGATCGCTGAAAACTTCAATCCTTACACCATAGAAGTAGTGTCTCCAAATCTTCAAAGCAAACACTACTGCCGCCAACTCTAAGTCATGAGTTGGATAATTAAGCTCATGAATCTTCAGTTGTCGCAAAGCATAGGCTACTACCTTCCTCTCTTGCATTAGCACACATCCTAACCCTTGCTTCGAAGCGTCACAGTATACACAAAATGGCTTTGTTGTATCCGGTAAAACCAACACTGGCGCGGTTGTTAACCTCTTCTTCAATTCTTAAAAATTCTCTTCACACTTTGCCGACCATTCAAATAGCTGACCTTTTCTCGTCAACTTTGTCAAAGGCAGAGATAAACGAGAAAATCCTTCGATAAACCGACGGTAATACCCTGCTAATCCCAGAAACTACGTATTTCTGTCAAAGATGTCAGTGTTTTCCATTCCAACACAGCTTCTACCTTCGAAGGATCCACCGCAATCCCATCCTTTGTGATCATGTGCCCTAAGAAATGCACTAAATCCAACCAAAAATCGCACTTTGCTAGCTTCGCATAAAGCTGCTTGTCCTTCAACATTGTCAAGACTGTCCTTAAATGCTCTGCGTGTTCCTCCTTAGTCTTGGAATAAATCAAAATATCGTCGATAAACACGACAACGAATGAATCCAAGTAAGGGTTAAAAATTCTATTCATGTGGTCCATGAATATCGCAGGAGCATTTGTTACACCAAAAGGCATAACCAGATACTCGTAATGCCCATAACGAGTTCTGAAAGCAGTCTTAGGAATATCCTCCTCCTTCACTCTAATCTGATGATATCCTGACCGAAGATCTATCTTCGAGAATACGGATGCTCCCTTCAATTGATCCAACAAGTCATCAATTCTGGGCAAAGGGTATTTATTCTTGATCGTAACCTTGTTCAATTGACGATAGTCCGTACACAAACGCATACTGCCATCCTTCTTTTTGACGAACAACACCGGTGCTCCCAATGGTGAAACACTAGGCCGTATCATCTTTTTCTCCAACATCTCTTCCAATTGCTTCTTCAATTCAGCTAACTCCACCGGGGCCATCCTATACGGTACTTTGGAAATAGGTCCAGTTCCAGGGATTACATCAATTGAGAATTCAACTTCTCGAATTGGCGGTAAACCAGGTATCTCTTCCGGAAATACTTCAGGAAAATCTTTAACCACCGGCAATTCGTGTAGCTCCTTATCCTTCTTGACATCCAATGAAGCTAAGAACATGTAGGCCACTACTCCATCCTTCAGTGAAGCTTGAACTTCCTTGGCAGCTAAATGCTCAGGGTCTTCGGGTTTAGGTAAAGAAGATTGGGTTTTACTAAAGACTAATGAATTTTCGGAACAGTTCAGAAGAACATGATTCCTCATAAGCCAATCCATTCCTAAGATAACATCTATTTGAGAAAGGGGTAGTTGAATCAAATCAACAAAATAGGTGTTACCTTCTATCTCTACTGGGCAATTAGAACAATAGGTAGATACTATCACAGGCTTATCAGTAGGGGTAGAAACAATCAAATTATAAGGTAGAGCATCTACTTTCAACTTTAATCTATTCACCACATCATCAGCAATAAACGAGTGAGTAGCACCCGAATCATACAACACTAATAAGGAATTCTTATGAATGAAACATTCACCTTGGATCAGATTAGCAGCATTCGCAGCATCAGCTTCGCTCATAGTGAACACTCTCCCTTGCAGAGTAAGCCGATTTGCATTCCCCGAATTAGCCACCTTCTTGGGTTCCTTGCAATCCTTTGCAATGTGACCAGGCTTATCACAATTGAAACAGTTCGGATTCCTGGGTGGACACATCGAACTAAAATGATTACGACCACACTTGTTGCAACGAGGAGGTGTAGTTCCTGATCTCATTCTACCAAAACTGTTACAACTTCCACCACTATGACCCATGCGGCTTCCCCCAAAACTATTGCTTCCATGATTTCCACCACGATTACCATTGCCTCCAAAATTTCCACCTTGTCCACTTCCTCCAAAACGTTGATCCCTTCTTCCAACAGAACCAGAGTACGGATGTGGAGTCCGATACTTTCCACTAGAGTCTCTATGAAAAGGAAGACTCAGAATCGGTCCATGAGATGAAGATGGATTCGTCACCTTCTCAACTGCACTCCTTGCCTTCAAACCAGCCTCATACATACAGCACCTATTCACCAGATTAGCAAAGTCCTCTATCTCCAGGTGAGAAAAAGCTAACTTGATTTCTGGCTTAAGACCATCCTTAAACTTAGCACATTTTGATCACTCATTTTCTCCTCCAGCATACTGGGGTACATACTTAACTAGCTCTTCGAATTTCGAAGCATACTCATCAACTGACATGTTTCCTTGAGTCAACCTTAAAAATTCCATCTCTTTCTCAGTCCTTAGATACACCAGAAAATACTTCTTCAGAAATTTCTGCTTAAAAGATTCCCATGCCAGCGCTCCTCCCGCATTCAACATTACTTGCTTGGTAATTCGCCACCATGCTGCAGCCTCTTTCGTCATCAAATATCCAGCATAAGCCAACTTTTTCTCATCATTACACTGCACCATACCTCCGAAAATTTTCTCCAAATCCTCTATCCACTCTACTGCTGCATCCGGAGCGAAACCTCCAGCAAACTCCTTTGGGTTGCGACGACAAAATTCATCCAATCCCTTGTATCCTTGTGCTTCCATGTTCTGGGCTTGTTGCTGGTTGTTGAAATTCTGCTGTGCTTGCCGATGTAGCGCTTGTAGATTATCATTGACGCCCGTCATTACTGCTGTCATCTGAGCCACAAGATTCTCCGAATTTGGGATATCAGTGCCCTCACCAGAGATTCTCGAATTCGAACCAGGAGGTCTTCCACGAGTACGACTCATCTTGAAAATGAAACAGAAAGGGTTCAACACAACGACTCAAACCTACACTCTAGACGCACAGAGTCACACAGAGTAAGCATATAAGGCTATGCTTAAGGCCACTGAGGATTACCATTGCTCTGATACCACTTCTGTAACAGCCCGATTTTCATTTCCAAAACCATTATTGATTTATTATTAGTTTGTTGTAAAAATGAGGCCAATTTTTTTTTTTTGTAAAACTCAAATTCAACATTTGATAATCACTTCACTGAAAATCGAGATGTCACTTAAAACTTCCATCAACCGAAATACCATTGAAAATATATAACATCATCATCATTTGATCATAAACTAAAAGCATCGGAGTCTCACCTCCAACAGTTTTCAAAAGTTGTTCATGGTTACAAAAGATTACATTTCCAGGTTCAGAAACTTAATTAAAAACATAAATAAAAGTAGCATGATTACATCACCAGTATTTCACAAAGGTAATCCTTGATTGGGAACTTAGATCCTAGACACTAGAACATCTAGACACCATCAGACACATCAGACATCACTCTCCAGCCGAACCAACATCCGTTTCCATCTTCTCACTAGAATCCGCATCAGCTTCGTGACTAGAGTCACGCACATCTTCCTCCTCCATCGGTTGTGGAGTCACTGCTACTAACGATGCGGGTTGACCATCATACTCGTGATGCTCCCTTGGTCCGCCATCCTGATAATCATGAAGAGTGACATGTCCCATATGCACATCCAAACTCATCCCTCGCAAAATGTGTCTGGGATTGTCGATCTCCAACCGAGTATCTCCTCTCCATATCCATCCCTCAGGAACAACCACCCATGTTCCTCCTTGAAGAGGCCACATGTGGATCGCTACACGATACGCCATCTACCCGTTGCAATACCGGCAAGAGCCAATACGACAACATGGTAGGAGAGAGTCAGTGTTCCGAACACTAACGCGTTGACCATGCGGTCTCACAATAGACTCAATATAGAGACAGGCAAAATAATAGAACAGGGCAATATAACCAGACTATACGGAACAGTATAATGTAAACATGTATAACAGTATAATCATATCAAGGTCATCATATCTGAACATGTTATCCACATCAGCATATAGGAATCATTTATATACAAGGCGTATAGCAGTATTCCAAACACATCAAGATCACAATTCATTGCCATATAAATCACTGCACTTGGCATCATAATCTTTTCGAATATTCAAAGCTTATCAGAATCTTTCTCAATCATACAGAAATTCTCTTATACTTTCTTTCTTTGAATCTTTCATCATTTTTAAGTCTTATCACAATCGGTTCACTCAATGAGGTGGGGAAAAACCATCACTGAGGAAAATCAGTCAGCACACACGTCTACATCTCCTCGGTCATCCATCCAACCTAGTCGGAAGCTAACAGGAGTACAGGACCTTTACCACGCGGGCTTGACAGCTGTCTCAACAAATCAAATGGCTCCAAGCCAGGAGAACTGTAGAAAATCGGGTACAGTCTCAAATCAAATTATATAATCAAGGAACACTGTAGAAAATCGGGTACACTGGCAAAATCACAGATCCCCGTTCCAGTCCCTCTCACTGTTCTAGATTTGCAATCAAGGGGGTGACAGTACTATTTCTAGTTCGCGGTGCAGAACTTACCACGACCATCCGGAATCGATCAGCACGGCGCCACATGTGGAATTCGTTCCGCCTAGAAATATACTCCAGGCTTATTGACGTTCACCGTCCTTGCCCTCCCCTCATGCAATCTCCACCTGAGTATCCCTGATACCCATGGTATCTTCCTCTCCTCTACTTCGCACTCATTACTCACCGCTTTTGTTAGAGTCTTTTAAAGTCTTTTATATTTTTAATTAACCTAAGGTCGGCTCATCCTTGGTGCATCCCTTCGACAAGTCCTGACCACTAAGAGTTAAATCCGTTCCCCAAAGAATCACATATTGCTTTCATTTTCAACAACCACTTGGCATCACAGCACATCGAACGATTCCCGTAGGAAAATCTCATAAATCTCTTGTATCCGCCTGATACTTGGCAATCATCATCGTCCATGAGTCCTTGAGCACAATTTCAGCATCATGAGCACAATCTCAATATCATAAGCACCATCTCAATATCATAAGCACAATCTCAACATCATTGCTTAACCGAAGCATTCTCAGATCTCATCACTTCTCAATTTCCTTAAACTTTTCCATGAATCTTAAGTCTTATTCTTTTCTCATGATTCTTATTATCACATATAACAACAACCAGAGTTCCAGACAGAATAAAAATATACTCAACATCATCAATACAGCGAATTCAGATACATAACGAAACCAATCATGCATTACAATTAACTGAGAAGATAAACAATTAGAAATAGGTTTATATAGAATACCCAAAAGTTAGGAATGATTAGAAGTGCTTTTGAGAAGTGAAAAACTCATTTAAAAACAGTATCAGCTCGTGTTAATCGAGTAACAAAGTCACTACTCGAGTGACAAGTGTAAAACTTGTTCACTACTCGAGTATTTGAGTTACTACTCGAGTATTTACGCAAGGCTGAATAATTCTACTCGAGTAGTCAGCCCCTTAATCGAGTAATTGCGCAAGACACAAAAATTCTACTCGAGTAATCAAGTGGCTAATCGAGTAGTCAGTTCAAAAAACACTTAAAAACTTGTTTTCTCAAAATCTAAACCTTTTCTTTCAAACCTTTAAGCCACCTATTGATTTTAAGCAAAGTGAATACTCAAAATATGATATAATCATGCAATCAAAAGAGATTCACTACCCTCTAATAACTCTACCCAAACTCATAAACTAAAAGACTTGTGAGGCAAAAGATAAAACAATAAAACACAAACTACCAAACTAAGTCTTCATGAGTTGGCTCTCTCTTCATCACTTGATGTTTGTTGTTGCTTGTTGAGCTTGAACTTGATCAACACATTTAAGCTTGTTCAAAACCTTTTGACATTTATCAAAACATTCTTCATGGATCTTACAAAATGAACTGTTGATACAACTGCCCCAAATGCTTGCAAAGAGGTTCTCCCAAGTATGGCATTATATGCTGCTGGACAATCAACCACCAAAAACTTGACTATCTCGGTTCTAGCCGAAGGTTGTTGTCCGAGAGTTACAAGAAGTTGGATGTAGCCCTTTGGCTCAACGGTGTCTCCAGTAAAACCAATTAGTTCTCCCTCAAAGGGAGTGAGATTACACTCCCTGAGTTTTAAAGCTTTGAATAATGGGAAGAACATTATATCCGCCGAACTACCTTGATCAATAAAAACTCGTTTTACCTCGTAATTGCCAATCAGAGCAGTTATCACCATGAGGTCATTATGGCCCGGAAGGATTCCATCCAAATCTTCGTCGTCAAAAATGATGGGAATGTTTTTTGTTGATCTTTTGGCAATCGGTTTCTGGCTAACTGCCAAGATTTGGTTGATGTACTTCTTCCTGTCAGCTTTCTTCTCCCCTCCTCCAGCAAAACCTCCTGCAATAGTGTTGACCAAGAATTCATTTTTGCTAGCGTTTGCGTCAGGTACTGGAGCGGATTCGGTTTTCTGTCTTCCTGCGTTTCTATCATCTGGTGACCTACTTCTCTGGCGTTTAGATTTTACTGGGGATTGAGATCTGTTTCTGGTTCTTCGGCCAGCTGCATCTCTGATGTATTGCTGTAACTTGCCATCTCTGATCATCTCCTCGATCAGATCTCGCAGCCAGATGCATTCGTCGGTGGTATGGCCATAACCCCTGTGGAAGTCACAGTATTTCGACCTATCACGCTGTGCACCCTTTCGTAAAGATGGCGGTCTTTGGGCAGAGCGTAAGTCAGTCTGCATAGTTTCCCTCAAAATCTGACTCCTCGGAACTGTTAGAGGAGTGTAATCTTGAAATTTATTCCTTGTGGGAACCCGTCGGTCCCGATCATTCCTATCTCTGTCTTGTCTCCCACCAAAACGTTCGTCACGTTTTTGTTTGTTCTGTCCTTGGGGATCGGCTCGTTGTCTATCTTCTCTGAACTTCTGTCCCTTGTGAAATTCTTCCAAGTTGATAAATTTATTTGACCGTTGCCTCAACTCGGCCATATCCCTTGGAGGTTTACCAATCAGAGATTTTCTGAAATCCCCAGACTGCAAACCTTGTGTGAATAGTAGCACTGCTACTCCTGGATCTAACCGTGGAACGGAACTTGCTTTCGCGTGGAAGCGTGATAAGTAATCTTTCAGTGGTTCATCCGGCCTTTGTGTAACAGATGTCAAGGTATGGTCGGATTTGGGTTGAATGCAGCTAGCAGTATATCTGTTAAGAAATACACGCTTCATCTCCTCCCAGGAATTAATGGAGTTAGGAGGGAGGGAAGAATACCACCTTGGAACCGAGGGTTCGAGTGTCATAGAAAATGCTCGGCATTTCATTTGTTTACCGCCCCCATAATAATTCATTGCCCCTTCATAAGACACAATATGGTCCACTGGGTCAGTTAGACCGTTATAATGTGGCACATTAAAGGGGCCCAAGTATCCTTGAGGGGTTTTAAATGCCATTATATATTGAGTGAAAGGATGACCAGGGTGGAAACCGACCTGATCTTGATTTGGGAGGGGTTAACATGAAAATTTGGTGGGGGAAGCTGCATTATCGAGGCTGGTTGTGCGTCCATGGTTGGTTGGTTTTGTGGTGGAATAGAGGTTGATTGATTTTGAGCAATCCACGCCATAGCTTGTTGTTGAAGGTCGGCAATAGCACGTCCTTGTTGTTCGATTAAAGTGGTCTGCCTATTAAGAATATTGATCATCTCTTGCTCCCGAGCCCGAGCAGAGGCAGTAGTTGCATAGGATCTGCTGATGGAATGGCTATGACGAGAGTTTCCCGGAGCAGATCTACTTGGATTCAGTCTGGTTCTAGGTGTTGTACTTATATGATCAGGGTTATGTGGGATAGGAGGGGTACGTTGGGTGTTTCGCCCATGGTGTGCTCGGGTTCCAGTGGTTCTAGAAGTGTTTCGTGTGGTAGGGGCTGTGCTACTTGAATCACCATGGGTAGAGGGAGGTGGTGTTGGAGGAGGTGGTGGCGGTGGTGGAGGCTGTATGGTACGTAAAACCAGAAGGGGTTGGGGATTGCTCCCAGCCCTAGGATGGGAAGATTGTGGTGTTTGGGGGTGTACAACATGAGCTCCACTACGATTTTGGCTTTGGTTTGGCGGTGGTTGGCCTTGCGAATGGTTTTGTGGTTGGGGGTTATTCCCTGGCCCAGAATGAGATCTTCGTGGTGGTTGTCCATTATTTCCACGATTATGGTTGAGGACGTCACGCAGATCGCCCGCAGAGTGAGGCTGTGGCTCATTATTATTAGCATTCCTGGGCCTGCCACGGGTGCGGGTGATGCGTTCACGGAGATCATCGACCTGACTTCTGGTAGTGACCATGGTGGTGGTGGGAATGATATGTTATTCAGTTCCCACAGACGGCGCCAATGTAGTGTCCTTAACCAAGATCAACCTTAAAGCTATGGAAGAGCCTTGAAGAATGATCTCAGCCAAGATGTTAATGTAGGACTCTTTAGGATTTCTGAATATCCAGTTGGGATAATCAAGTTCTCCCTAGTCAACAATGTGTGTGCTAGTGTCAAATTAGGGATGAGAAGACGTATCTTAGCCCCTATAGCCTGGTGGTTCTTATAGGGGATTACCTGTGTACTGTGGGCCGTCTTGATAAGGCTTCTAAAGAGGAAGAATTCAACTAGGATTTGTATAGGATATGATAAGATAATATCCATAAACCCTGCCAGTGATAAACTCTATCCAATGCTGTTTTATCTAACCAAGAGTCATGGGAATCTAGGAGTAGTTACGGCTAGATGAGCCTGTAAACGATAAGGATCAGATTGAGAGTCCTGTGCTTGGTGGTAACCTCATCAGTACGTACCCTACACGTAACAACCCAGTTTGCTCGGTGTAAGTGTCCGAGCGTTTACCCTGTTGTAGTATCATACCATTCATAGCAATGAGGCTTCGGTCGGTCAACGCTCGGATTACTACAAGTCCACTACACTAACTTCCCTTAGAGATTATCCCACCCAATGAGGAGGATTGGAAGAGTTAGGATTTTGGGTGTGAGAATTGGGGGTTTTGAGAGAAGGAGATGAAATGGAGAATTTAAGGGTGGAAATTAGTAGGAACTTGATGGGAAATGATTATAGGGTGTTAATTTGGTTTGATTTGGCGTTAATTTGAATTTGGAGAAGGATTGGAGAAGAGAGAAGAAGAGAGCTTCGAATGGGAGAAGGAAACAAATGAGAAATAACACTTAAAATCGTGTTTTATTTATGATTTGACAGTGGTTAATCGATTAACCACTTTGGTTAATCGATTAATTCCCATTGTTTACAAAGGATTAATCGATTAACACCTGAGTTAATCGATTAGGGCCAGAAGGTGCTCAAAAATCTAATCGATTAAGCTAAGTCTTAATCGATTAGTGGCTGAAGGTGGCTCAAAAATTAATCGATTAAGGGACCTCTTAATCGATTAATGCCCTATGTTTTCCTTTCTTTCAAGCATCCTAAGGGTTCTAAGCCATTCCTAACACACCCTAACTTATCCTATCATAATACTGTAAGATCCATGAAGAATGTTTTGATAAATGCCAAAAGGTTTTGAACAAGCTTAAATGTGTTGATCAAGTTCAAGCTCAACAAGCAACAACAAACATCAAGTGATAAAGAGAGAGCCAACTCATGAAGACTTAGTTTGGTAGTTTATGTTTTATTGTTTAATCTTTAGCCTCTCAAGTCTCTTAGTTTATGAGTTTGGGTAGAGTCTCTTAGAGGGTAGTGAATCTCTTTTGATTGCATGATTATATCATATTTTGAGTATTCACTTTGCTTAAAATCAATAGGTGGCTTAAAGGTTTGAAAGAAAAGGTTTAGATTTTGAGAAAACAAGTTTTTAAGTGTTTTTTGAACTGCCTACTCGATTAGCCACTTGATTACTCGAGTAGAATTTTTGTGTCTTGCGCAATTACTCGATTAAGGGGCTGATTACTCGAGTAGAATTATTCAGCCTTGCGTAAATACTCGAGTAGTAACTCAAATACTCGAGTAGTGAACAAGTTTTACACTTGTTACTCGAGTAGTGACTTTGTTACTCGATTAACACGAGCTGTAACTGTTTTTAAATGAGTTTTTCACTTCTCAAAAGCACTTCTAATCATTCCTAACTTTTGGGTATTCTATATAAACCTATTCCTAACCTTTGTGAATCATTTTTTATTACAATTACCTATCATTTTGATATTCATTTTACAAAGAATCAAGCCACCCTATTCTCTCTCACTTTCTCAAGATCAAAGCTTTAACTTTTACATTCTTTGATCAAGAACCTTGAATCTCTCATGTTGATATTTTCATAGCTTTTGAAAGAGATTCATAGGATTTTTATTTTGTTTTTATTTGAGTTGTAATCTTTGCAAGAGGCAAGCTATCTACAACAATTGGAAGTCTTGGTTGTGAATCAAGCAAAGTTATTTGGAAGCCTTGGTGTGACATTTCATCAAGCACTTGGAAGCGTTGTTGTGTTAACAAGCAATTGAAAGTCTTGTAGTGAAGCAAGCATTGGAAGTCTTGTTGTGGGGTATCGGCAAGCAAGAGAAGAGGTTAGATTAGATATCAATAGGGTTACAAGGCAAGGGTGTGGTATCTCTTGTAGGCTAGCAAGAAGGGAGTCTTGTGAGGCATTTACTTGTAATTTGAGAAACTCTAATTCCTCATAGTGAAGAATCTCTCTTGGTTGAAGAGGGGACTGGAGTAGCTTTCAAGTGGATGAAAGTGAACCAGGATAAATCACTGTGTCGTATCTCTAAACTCTCTACTCTTTACAATTCAAGTCTTTAATTGTGTTCTTGATTGAAAACCTAGAAAAAGTGATTTTTCATAATTGATTGAATTGAATCTTAATTGTGCAAAATTGGTTTTGGGAAAATCATTTTCATAACCTAGGTTAATCAATAAGAATATTGGTGTTAATTGTTTCCGCTGAATCTCTGGTTATACTTGTTAATTGATTGATTTTCGTATTTGATTGAAAAGTGATTTTTCAATATACAGAGGCATTAATCGATTAGTTCTTGTCATTAATCGATTAAGGCTAAAGAATTTTCAAGAAAATCATTTCTTTTAATCGTTTTGATTTGTTTCTTGCGAAAATCTTTCAAGGTTTCTTTTACACCTATTCAACCCCCCCTTCTTGGTGTTTTCCTAGTGTATCCTAGTTGTTTCATCCACCGAGTGTAGGTTCCAACAAATACCACTATCTAAACACCTCTAAACACACACAAACATCACAATCATCATTTAACAATAACAAACACACAATTCACAATCACGAAAAGACGAAACTAACTAACAACCGAATCCTAGACTTATCCTCTTCTTAAACACTCGATCGAACCCGCTCGTCCTAAGACAAACCCTATAACCACTTAACCCTAATACCAATCACTCTCGAGGCATAACCAACAGGGTCGGATTGATCCCAAATGCCTCACACATTTATTAAGCTCCGGAACTCAATCGAAACGTGAGTTCGAAGGTGTTGGTTTTGGCCTCAAAATCTCGAGAGGGGGGGGGGGTGAATCGAGTTTTATTAATGTATTGTAAAATCCTTTACAAATTAAAAAATTGTTTTGAGACGGAGAGATTAAGCGTTTGAAACGGATCGGAAAAACGATAGGTAAAATAATTTGAGTAGCGCGGAAACGTAAATAAATGAAATATGCGGAAATATAAAGAGATAGGGATAGAAAAGCTTGCACCGGTGAATTTTATACTGGTTCAGCTTTCCCGTCGAAAGGCCTAGTCCAGTCCCTAAGCGACCCGCCTGAGAGTTCTTATAATCAGCAATAGAGCCGCAACCTATTACACCCAAGAGCACCCCGCACACTACTAGGAACCTCCGTTCGCTAGGGTCCTCAAATCACACAGCAGGGTTCCTCACCCTACGAACGCCTCAACGTTCAACTATGGGATTCTCTCCCTACCACTAAGGTTGAGTACAAAGGATGAGAGTGATTACAACAAGTATAGCGTGTTCTCAATAACCCAGATTCTACAATAAGCTCTTATGATAATGAAGTACTTTCTCTCTAGGAGTTACTCAGCCAACAAGGATTTTGATCTTTCAAATGTATGAATGTGAAAACCAGAAGATTAGAGAAGAAGAAGAGAGAAAACGTGTGATGATAAAAAAAAATGAATGAATGATTAACTTCTAATGTTGGAGTGAATTTCTTTTTAAAATAGAAAAACATTTTAGAATCAAAAAGATTTTGAATAAGTAAAACAGAATCAAAACAAAATAAAATAAGATTTGAAATAAGTTTTAAAATCAAAACTAAATCAAAACGATTTACGAAATAAAATAAAGATTTGATTCTTAAAACGAAAAAGGAAATAACTCAAATTTAAAATCATTTCGAATTTTATAAAATAAATCAGAATCTTTTATATAAAAACAAATCAGGAAATAATCAAAATGATTCTGACACGTTTTTCAATAAAACTTGAAGTAATCGATTACTTTCTGAAGGTAATCGATTATTCCTTCAAAAATAGAAATTCTTAAATTCATTTGAAAACCATGTAATCGATTAGACCAATAATAGTTAATCGATTACACCACTCCTGTTCAATATATGATGCAACTCATTTAATCGATTACACTAAACAATTAATCGATTACTGAGCCTCTGTTATGCATATGATGCAACATCATGTAATCGATTACTACATACAGATCCTGTAATCGATTACCGAGCCTCTGAAAAATATATGATGCAACAATTAAAATCGATTACTTGAGCCAGGTAATCGATTACTCCCATAAGAAAGTAATTGATTAGAACAGATCACTTAATCGATTACAACCTCTCTGATTTTTCTATGATGCAACAAAGTTAATCGATTATCTTGGGCAGGTAATCGATTACTCTCTCTTGCATACATAAAAATATACAGAGTTTTTTAACATCAAGTATTTTCTCAAAAACTAAGATAGAAAACAACTTTTCATGATAAAACGCATTTTTCTTCTTCTCTCTTTTAAAATGAAAAACTTATTGGCTTTCGTAAACTCGTAAAGAAATAGAACTCCATTACCTTACAAATGATCTAAGGAAAAGGTTTCTAATCTATGCCTTTCTTAATTCTTCAATCTTGATCATGAAGGAACTTGATTTGGTTTGTTATCATCAAAACATCGTCTTGAATTTAAACTTGAAGTCCATAAGAGAGTTTGAAGCATGTCTTCCAACTAGCTTGACTTCCAAAACTCCCCCTTTTTGATGATGACAAACAACGATTCTGATATGCTCTTTACTATCTGCATCACAAGTGTTATACAAGCAAAAACACACATATATATACCAATAACCTTCCCTAGAACAATAATCACAAGGAATATAACAATTCATATTATCTCCCCCTGTATGGATGCATAAAAAAAATATATCACTTCAAATTTGCATTTGCATCTTCAGAGTATCTCTCCCCCTGTATGTATCAACTGTATGTATCAAAAATATTAGAATATCTCTCTCCCTTTTGTAATCATCAAAAAGATGTGCTATCTCCCCCTGAAACACTGAGTAGACGTATCAATAATAACAAGAGAGATAAACATAATCACATACTCAAAAGAGGTGAGAGGCAGAAGTTAAACCAATTTCTCTACGAATAAAAAAGAAATTTTTTTTTGGAAGCGGTTTCATAAAGATATCAGCCAACTGCCGCGAAGTATCAACATACTCAATAATACAATCACCCTTTTGAATATGATCACGTATAAAGTGGTGTCGAATCTCAATATGCTTAGTACGAGAATGTTGCACTGGGTTTTTGGTAATACTAATAGCACTGGTATTATCACATTTTATGGGAATGTGATCTAGACTTACACCAAAGTCTAGGAGTTGCTATTTCAACCATAAGATTTGCGCACAACAACTACCCGCATCGACATATTCAGCCTCAGCTGTAGATAGGGCTACACTAGACTGTTTCTTGCTAGCCCATGATACTAAAGAATTGCCAAGAAGATGACAAGTGCCGCTAGTGCTTTTTCTATCTACTTTGCACCCAGCAAAGTCAGAATCAAAATACCCAACAAGATTACACGAAGAACCTTTGGGGTACCATAAACCCATATCAGTTGTGCCAGACAAATATTTCATTATACGTTTGGCAGCAACCATGTGCGTTTCTTTTGGATTCGCCTGAAAACGGGCACATAAACAGACACTAAACATTATATCCGGCCTACTTGCTGTTAAATAGAGAAGGGATCCGATTATACCTCGACATTTAGTGATTTCTACGGATTTACCTCCTTCATCTTTGTCCAGATAGCAAGATGTGCTTATAGGTGTTGCTACTGCCTTGGCGTTATCCATGCCAAATCGTTTCAATAGTTCCTTGCAGTACTTTGTTTGGCTAATGAAAATCCCATCCTTTGCTTGTTTTATTTGCAATCCTAGGAAAAATTTCAGCTCGCCCATCATAGACATCTCGAACTCTTCTTGCATCATACTCGAAAAATCCTTGCAAAGGGTTTCATTAGTAGCACCGAAAATAATATCATCTACATAAATTTGAACTAAAAGAATGTCCTTTCCTTTCTTTTTAATAAAAAGCGTGTTATCAACCATCCCTCTTTCAAAGTTATTTTCTAATAAAAATTTGCTAAGACGATCATACCATGCTCTAGGAGCTTGTTTGAGTCCGTACAAAGCCTTTTTGAATTTAAAAACATAATCCGGGTGTTCATAATTTTCAAAGCCTGGAGGTTGACACACATAAACTTCTTCATTTATAAAACCATTTAGAAAGGCACTCTTTACGTCCATCTGATATAATTTAAAATCTAAAATGCATGCAAAGGCTAAAAGCAGTCTAATGGCTTCCAACCTAGCAACAGGGGCAAATGTTTCCTCATAATCTATCCCGTTTTCCTGGTTGTAACCTTGTGCAACTAACCTAGCTTTGTTTCGAACAATTAAACCAGCCTCATCGAGTTTATTTTTTTAAATCCACTTAGTTCCAATAATCGGATGAGACTCAGGCCTAGGAACAAGTTCCCAAACCTGATTTCTTTCGAACTGGTTTAATTCCTCTTGCATTGCCAAAAGCCAATGCTCATCAAGCGTAGCCTCAGAAATATTCTTTGGCTCCACTTGAGAAACAAATGCAAAGAAGTTACATAGATTTCTAATAGAATTGCGAGTACTTACACCTTTTGTGATGTCACCTATGATTTGATCAATGGGATGGTGCCTCGATGTTCTCCATTCCTTAGGCAAATCAACGTTGAGCTCCATGGATTGTTCTTGATTTTTCTCCTCAACTGATTCAACTGATTTTTCATTGCTTTCGGAATGTTCCTTTCCTTTAGCATTTGGCTCCTCATCCTCATCAATGAATAAATCTCCAAGGATACCTGAAATGCCATTAACAGATACCTTTCCCAACTTTCTGGGATCAGATTCGTCAAATGATACATGAATAGATTCTTCAATAGTATTACGAGATTTATTGTAAATCCTATATGCTTTGCTCGAAACAGAATATCCAAGGAATATGCCCTCATCAGCTCTAGCCTCAAAACTTCCTAGATTTTCTCTACCATTATTATGCACAAAACATTTACATCCAAAAACACGAAAATGGGAAATATTTGGTTTTCTCCCCTTGTACAGCTCATAAGGGGTTTTCTTTAAAATAGGCCTTATCAAAACACGGTTCATAACATAGTAAGCTGTACTCACTGCATCGGCCCAAAAATATGCAGGCAAATTCATGTCATTAAGCATTGTTCTTGAAAGCTCTTTTAATGAACGATTTTTCCTCTCCACAACCCCGTTTTGCTCAGGAATTCTTGGAGCTGAAAAATAATGCTTAATTCCATGTTTTTCGCAAAATTTTTCAAAAAGATGATTTTCAAATTCTCCACCATGATCAGTTTTAATGGATGCAATGCTCAAATGCAATTGGTTTTGAACAATCTTGGCTAGCTTTTGAAATTCATGAAATGCGTCATTTTTATGAGTAATAAAAAGCGTCCATGTATACCTAGAATAGTCATCCACATTAACTAAACAATAATAGTTGCCACCAAAGCTTTTCGTTTGACACGGTCCAAAAAGATCCATATGTAAAAGTTCCAAGGGCTTTTGAGTTGAAACAAGATTTTTAGAAGGAAAAGATGCCCTTGTGAGTTTTGATTTTGAACAAGGATCACATTTTTCAGAAATAGAAAAATTTTGCTTTGGCAAACCAACTACTAAGTTTTTAGAAGAAATTTTATTTAAATGAGCCATGTGGAAGTGACCTATTCTACGATGCCATAGCCACGATTCATCCTCTTTACTTAATAAACATTTCGCATCATTTGAGGGTATTGAGTTAAAATCAATAACATAAACATTGTTTATCCTGCGAGCAATTAGCTTAATAAGATTATCAATTTTACCGTCGATAATACATCTATCAGAATAAAAAATAACCCTATTGCCCTTATCACACAACTGACTAATACTTAGCAAATTGTGTTTTAGGCCCTCAACATGTAAGACATTTTCAATACAAGGGTTAGGAGGTGTACCAATTTTACCGATTCCGAGAATCTTTCCTTGATTGTTATCTCCGAAAGTCACATGTCCTTGGTCCTTTGGCACGAGATGCGAGAATTTAGATTTAACTCCAGTCATATGTTTTGAGCATCCGCTGTCCAAGTACCACCACGACTTCCTTTCTTCCGGAGTAACCTACAAGCAAAGAATTCAAGGTTTCTTTTTAGGTACCCATATCTTTTTGGGTCCTTGAGCGTTAGTATAGCCATAGTTTAAATCATGCCACCTTTTAGTTTCATTGTTCGGTTTAACGAACTTCACTTTTTGGTGTATGCATTCATGTGCACCATGACCCTTTTTACCACAAATATGAAAAAAAATAAAAAAAGGTTTCTTATGATTGCTAGCAGGGACAAAAATGGTACTTAATTTCTTTTGACGCCTACCGGGTTGATATCCTAAACCCGCTCTATTAAAGAAACATTTTTGTCTCCCTAACATTAAATTTAAAGTATTTCTACCTTTCGTAAATTTTGCAAGGGTTTCTTTCAAATCTTCTACTTCTTTAACAAGGTCCTTGCAGAATTTACAAGAAGAAGAACTAGCTTTAAATTTAACTTCGTTACTCGAGGTGTTTGAAGAATTTTTCAAAGTCAAATTCAGCTCCTTATTTTGATTTTTCAAAAATTCATTTTCTTTAATAAGATTTTTATTCTTTTCTAAAAGAGAAGCTGAATTTTTCTTTTCTATAGAAATCAATAAGGATAACCTCATCGATTCCTCATGCAATTCTTCAAAAGCCTCTTGTAATTCATCATAAGAAAAATTTAGTTCAGAAATTACCTCATCTCTGTGTGCCATCAAACATATGTTGGCTGTTTCTTCTTGTTCGTCTGAATCCTCATCCAAACTTCCTTCGTTGTCCAGCCATGCCAAATATGCTTGCTTTCCTTTCTTTGAGTTGGAGGTGCCTTTTTCTGAATTTTCTTTCTTTTTCAGCTGGTAGCAGTCTGCTCTGATGTGACCAGGCTTGCCACACTCATGACATGTGATGGTTGAGCCTCCACTCTTGTTGTTGTCTCTTCTATTGATGTTTTTCTTCCTCAGAAATTTCCCAAACTTTTTGACCAACAGACCCATGTGTTCATCATTTAACAATTCTTTGTCCGAGTCACTTTCTGTTGCTGGTGCTTCAGCCTTGAATGCCAAACTTTTGAACTTTTTGTTCTCTTCTTCGTGTTGAGCCAATCTTTTCAATTCACTTTCATGCTCTTGTAACTTCCCGAAGAGAGTTGCCAGCGTCATAGTTGAAAGGTTTCTTGCTTCAGCAATCGCCGTCACTTTGGGTTGCCATTCTCTTCCCAAACACCTTAAAACTTTGTTGATGAGATCCTCATTGGTGAATTTCTTCCCCAATGTTGTTAGCTGATTTACAATCATCGTGAAGCGTTTTTGGATCTCTTGAATCGATTCTCCATCTTTCATTCTGAATAATTCGTATTCACCAGTCAGAGTATTGATTCTCGACCTTTTCACCTCAGTTGTACCTTCATGCGTGACTTCTAGCGTATCCCACATTTGTTGTGCTGTCTCGCATGTCGATATCCTGAAAAACTCATCATAGCTCAAAGCAGATGTTATAATATTTTTCGCTTTCAGGTCGTACTGGACTCTACGTTCCTCCTCCTCCGTCCACTCAGCCATAGGCTTTTCGACGGTGTTACCATTAACCACATAGGTAGGAACATAAGGACCATTAACGACGGCATCCCAAACTTTTAATCCGACTCCTTGAATAAAAATTTTCATACGGGCTATCCAATACGCGTACCCTACCCCATCAAACATGGGAGGACGGTTAATAGAACTCCCTTCACCACCAAACAGAGAGTTTGAAGCCATACTCTTGAGACGGTTAAGTCTTAACACAAGAGACTAGCTCTGATGCCAATTGTTGGTTTTGGCCTCAAAATCTCGAGAGGGGGGGTGAATCGAGTTTTATTAATGTATTGTAAAATCCTTTACAAATTAAAAACTTGTTTTGAGACGGAGAGATTAAGCGTTTGAAACGGATCGCGAAAACGATAGATAAAATAATTTGAGTAGCGCGGAAACGTAAATAAATGAAATATGCAGAAATATAAAGAGATAGGGATAGAAAAGCTTGCACCGATGAATTTTATACTGGTTCAGCCTTCTCGTCGAAAGGCCTAGTCCAGTCCCCAAGCGACCCGCCTAAGAGTTCTTATAATTAGCAATAGAGCCGCACCCTATTACACCCAAGAGCACCCCGCACACTACTAGGAACCTCTGTTCGCTAGGGGCCTCAAATCACACAGCAGGGTTCCTCACCCTATGAACGCCTCAACGTTCAACTATGGGATTCTCTCCCTACCACTAAGGTTGAGTACAAATGATGAGAGTGATTACAACAAGTATAGCGTGTTCTCAATAACATAGATTTTACAATAAGCTCTTATGATAATGAAGTACTTTCTCTCTAGGAGTTACTCAGCCAACAAGGATTTTGATCTTTCAAACGTATGAACGTGAAAACCAGAAGATTAGAGAAGAAGAAGAGAGAAAACGTGTGATGATCAGAAAAAAATGAATGAATGATTAACTTCTAATGTTGGAGTGCATTTCTTTTTAAAATAGAAAAACATTTTAGAATCAAAAAGATTTTGAATAAGTAAAACAAAATCAAAACAAAATAAAATAAGATTTGAAATAAGTTTTAAAATCAAAACTAAATCAAAACGATTTACGAAATAAAATAAAGATTTGATTCTTAAAACGAAAAAGGAAATAATTCAAATTTAAAATCATTTTCGAATTTTATAAAATAAATCAGAATCTTTTATATAAAAACAAATCAGGAAATAATCAAAATGATTCTGACACGTTTTTCAATAAAACTTGAAGTAATCGATTACTTTCTGAAGGTAATCGATTATTCCTTCAAAAATAAAAATTCTTAAATTCATTTGAAAACCATGTAATCGATTAGACCAATAATAGTTAATCGATTACACCAATCCTGTTCAATATATGATGCAACTCATTTAATCGATTACACCAAACAATTAATCGATTACTGAGCCTCTGTTATGCATATGATGCAACATCATGTAATCCATTACTACATACAGATCCTGTAATCGATTACTGAGCCTCTGAAAAATATATGATGCAACAATTATAATCGATTACTTGAGCCAGGTAATTGATTACTCCCATAATAAAGTAATTGATTAGCACAGATCACTTAATCGATTACAACCTCTCTGATTTTTCTATGATGCAACAAAGTTAATCGATTATCTTGGGCAGGTAATCGATTACTCTCTCTTGCATACATAAAAATATACAGAGTTTTGTAACATCAAGTATTTTCTCAAAAACTAAGATAGAAAACAACTTTTCATGATAAAACACATTTTTCTTCTTCTCTCTTTTAAAATGAAAAACTTATTGGCTTTTGTAAACTCGTAAAGAAATAGAACTCCATTACCTTACAAATGATCTAAGGAAAAGGTTTCTAATCTATGCCTTGCTTAATTCTTCAATCTTGATCATGAATGACACTTGAGAGCTTGAACTTGAGTTGGTTTGTTATCATCAAAACATCGTCTTGAATTTAAACTTGAAGTCCATAAGAGAGTTTGAAGCATGTCTTCCAACTAGCTTGACTTCCAACAGAAGGGATTTCCTGAACATAGACACTAGGCTCTATCCTCATGCTCAAGGCTCTATCCTATGATCCTTAATCCACTCACTCTATCAGGGTCGAAGCACTAAACGACACTTATATGGGCTATGGAACACTCTAAGCCTCGAACTTACACAAACCTACTCACTCAACCACAACCGCACCAATCCAAAATCTAGACCGATTATCCTTCGACTATAACCAACGACTCTAGAACACTTCCCTATCAAACCCTAGCGATGTAATCACATAACAAATACACACATACACACAAGGACACAAGCACAAATACTAACACCTAGGAATGCACACAAGCACAATTGCATATATCCTAGCTCAACCTACATATACATATATATATATGTACATATATAAACATACACATGCAAATACACACATATACATTCATATACTCAAGAATATAATTATAATACTAACACCTACATAGGTAATATATATATATATACACATATACACATACCTTAGGAAAAACATTTACAATCACTTATACATATACATAGTTTAGCTCAACTTAATAATATACATATAAGAAAATAGTTGAAAATCATCTCTTACATGTAAATAAGATATTCTTAAACATACTTATTAGGTTAATAAAAATGAGGATGTTACAATTCTCCCCCACTTATAAGAATTTCGTCCCCGAAATTCACTCTTTGAAAAACATTTAAAAAGAATGGAGGGAGGTTTTGTCTAAACCGTTTTGCTTAAAACCTTTTTAAAATTCACAGAATACTCGAAGTTTCAAAAATCATTTAAGTTTCCCATAGTAGAATTCATAATAATAAAGATAATGTTTTAGTGTGATCTTTGAGAATCCTTCAATAAACCTCCTGTAATAGCCAGCCAGTCCTAAGAAACTTCGGACCTCAAAAACTGACTTAGGATGAACCCACTACAGAACTGAATCAACTTTAGCTGAGTCTACTGCTATACCTTCCTTTGAAATTACATGCCCCAAAAACTTAACTTCCCTTAACCAAAACTCACACTTGGAAAGTTTGGCATAGAGCTGCATCTCCTTCAGAATCTTCAACACTATCCGGAGATGTTCGGCATGCTCTTCCAGATTCTTAGAATATATAAGGATATCATCGATGAATACCACCACGAATGAATCTAGATATGGTCTAAAAATCCGATTCATGTAATCCATGAAAACAGCTGGTGCATTAGTCAATCCGAACGACATTACAACATACTCATAATGTTCGTATCGTGATCGAAATGCGGTTTTAGGGACATCTTCCTCCTTAATTCTGATCTGATGATACCCAAATCTCAGATCTATCTTAGAGAACACAGAAGCCCTCTGACCTGATCCATAAGATCATCAATCATCGGGAAAGGATACTTATTCTTAATGGTCACTTTGTTCAACTACCTGTAATCCACACACATTCTTAGGCTCCCATCCTTCTTTTTAACAAACAACACTGGAGCTCCCCACAGTGATACACTTGGTCTAATGAGTTGTTTCTGTAATAACTCCTCTATCTGCTTCTTCAACTCAACCATCTCAGGTGGTGCCATTCTATAAGGAGCAATAGAAATGGGACCAGTTCCGGGAATCAATTCAATTCCAAACTCAATCTCCCTTTTGGGTGGTAGTCCCGACATCTCTTCAGGAAAATCCCGAACGACCGAAATCTCCCCCACAACCTTCTCTTCTTCATCCGACCCAAAGGCAGAGAACAAACAAAGATACTTCTCTGGAATTGGGTTCTTATACAGGATTGTCCTTTTATCACAATCGATGATCACTTGATTATTAATCATCCAATCCATACCCAAGATCACATCTAATTGGGACAAAGGTAGACAAATCAGATCTACCCAAGATACTCGATTTAGTACCTTAACTCTACAATTAAGGCATATCCTTGAAGCAATCACAGGAGAATTGGTAGGGGTTTCTACCTTAAGGCAATAGGGTGAATCAGACACATGCAATTTTAAACGATTCACACATTCAAAAGAAACAAATGAATGAGTGGCTCCTGAATCGAATAAAATTCTACAAGGTTGGTCATTAAGCAAATAATTACCTTGCACGAGTTCTGGAGTCTGATTTGCTTCAACACCACTAAGAGTGAAAACCTGTCCTTGAATCACCGGCTTATTTGCAGATCCTTTTGGGTTGCTCTTTGTTGGTTCCTTGCAATCACGAGAAAAATGACCGGGTATCCCGCAATTAAAACACCCACTGTTGGCCCAACAAAATCTTCCAAAATGATGACATCTGCATTTCTCACAATAAGGAGCATTATTGTAAGAACTGTTTCTGTCATCAGACGACACCTTGCCTTTTCCCCGATTCTTATGGGAATAGGGATCCTTGTGGCGGTTATCATGCCCCTTTCGCCTTTGCGGTCCATATCCTGATGTTCCTTCTCCCCTTCCACAACTTGTAAAGCTTAAGCCTTCTTATCATCTTCATACATTCTACACATGTCTACCAACATGGGAAAGCTTTGAATCTTCTAATAACTGAATACTGACTTCAGTTCAGGTCTCAGTCCTCCTTAAAACTTAATGCACTTACTCCTTTCATCAGGGTTCATCTGATAATAAGGAGAGTACTTCATCAACTCCTCAAATCTTGCAGCATACTCACCCACACTCATGCTGCCTTTCTTGAGCTGTAAAAACTCCACCTCTTTCATCCTTCTCAAATCCTCAGGAAAATACTTACTCAAGAACTTCTCCATAAACACTCCCCATGTTATTTCTCTTCCTTCATGGGCTAATACCTGGGTGGTATGGTTCCACCAATGCTCAGCTTTTCCTTCTAACATGAAAAAAGCATAGGCTATCTTCTGAGCATCATTACATTCCAAAGTTCTAAAGATCTTGTCCATATCCAAGATCCACTTGTTAGCTTCCTCAGGCTTGAATCCACCAGAAAACTTTGAGGGACTACAGCTTCTAAAATCAGACAAAGTCTTAGCTTCAGCAGCTGCTACATTCACCGGAGGCGGATTAGCTGGCTGATGCTGATGCTGATTCTGCGGCATATTTTCCAGCACTGCTGTAATTCTCTCCAACATCTCATTCGTATGGTCCCTATAACGCGTCGCCATAGTAGACCTGCACTATGGACTTGGGTCATTTAAGGTCTATCTAAACTGCTACTCACTATCTAATTCTATCTTAGACAAAACATCCGTAAGACTTAAGCTATATGAAATAAATCAAATAGCAAAGAGACATTACTCATATGGAGAACCATTCTGTCGGATCATGCCTACGAGGATCAAGAATCAGGACCATATGCTCTGATACCATAAAAGGTGTGACGCACGCTCTTTAGGATAAATATTTATGGTTAAATAAAGATATAATGTAAAGAATATGGACTTGTGTTGTATATAAAAGATGGTAAATAAAAATTTTCCATTGAACCCCAACTTTATCATACTTACGTAATAATAAAATGATTGTCTGTTGAGACGAAAAGATTAAGAGTCGAGACTATATGTCGTGGTACACAAAATATTTTTTTCATAAAAAGGTATTGTTATCTCAACCCCATAAAGTAATGTTCTTTTGAATCGAATCTTAATATCAGAGTATGCAGAAATAATGAAAAGTATGAACCTTGAGTTTATAACCTCAAACTGACAAATAGCCATATATATATATAGATGAAAAGTAACATAAGTGTAGTTTGAGTACATCAAAGTTCAAGGTCCAGGTGGTACTAGAAAAGATCTAAAAATACAAGTCCATATAAGCTAAATAAAAAGATAGAACATCTCACTGAAATCTCTCAAAAATATATACAATATAAATACAGAAAAAAATATGAAATCTCAGCGATGGTCTGACGATCCTCCTCCATGCCATGATCCTCCTAAGGTCTCCAGCTGTTGCTCCACATGTCCCACATCCTAACCATCTATATCATGCATCGCCCGGTGGATCCCCTACTCCCCACTGACTCCCAGTGGAATGCTCGACTGGCTCTCCCTCACTCTCTGCCTCCTCGGGGTCCTCCTCGACCTCGTCCGACTGAGTCGGTACCCTACCACTGGGCACTGGGTCAGCCGATGGGGTCCCATAAATCGGACTCATCGGACTAGGAACAGGAGTCTCCTCACGAATCACTCGGGAAGCAGAGGGATGAGATCGGGTAGCTGCTCTAAATCGAAAAGTATGAAAACGACGAGCTGGTCGAGCCGGGGGTGGTCCATGGTAAGTATAAAAAGGGGGCACATGCAGGTTATAGATAATAGGGATGCGGAACCTACGAGGATGGACACGAGCCAAAGGATTGGGGTGATAGAGGGTCACCTCTACCTCTCCCTCGAAGGTGGCTCTATGGTCCTCGTAGTACCACACTCCACTAGGGAGTGGGCGAAACTCTATGCAAGCTAGATAGCGAGCCATCACCTACAATGGGCATAAGGGGTAAGCAATATAGTCCACATAATCGAATAAGAATAATTAAAGCAAGTAAACAATCACATATACCAAGTAGTCAAGTGATATGCATAAACATATGAGCAAGCCAAATTTATTTATAATTAATCTCTTTAATTATATGGCATGATGCATGCTCACTATCTCAAATTCCTGAGATTCTCCAGCTATCACTTTATGGACGTCCATCCAAACAACCCAAATACGTTCTCATAACGTATAGCGAACCTACTCAGAACGTGACACATAACGCCACTACCAGTGTGAGCGCGTCACGTCGCGAAGACGTTATAACCACATCAACAGCATCCCACAATCCTGGCCACATTACCAAAATGTGTCATCGAGCAAGTCGCGCAAATATGCTTGGAACGTGGTACATAACGCCACTACCAAAGTACGCGTCAGGTCGCGAAGACGTAATAACCACATTAACAGTATCCCACAATACTGGCCACATTCCACCAAGGAATGTGTCATCTGTAACAGCCCGATTATCATTTCAAAAACCATTATTGATTTATTATTAGTTTGTTGTAAAAATGAGCCCAATGTTTTTTTTTTAAAACTCAAATTGAACATTTGATAATATCACTTCACTGAAAATTGAGATGTCACTTAAAACTTCCATCAACCGAAATACCATTGAAAATATATAACATCACCATCATTTGATCATAAACTAAAAGCATCGGAGTCTCGCCTCCAACAGTTTTCAAAAGTTGTTCATGGTTACAAAAGATTACATTTCCAGGTTCAGAAACTTAATTAAAAACATAAATAAAAGTAGCATGATTGCATCACCAGTATTTCACAAAGGTAATCCTCGATTGGGAACTTAGATCCTAGACACTAGAACATCTAGACACTATCAGACACATCGGACATCACTCTCCAGCCGAACCAACATCCGTTTCCATCTTCTCACTAGAATCCGCATCAGCTTCGTGACTAGAGTCACTCACATCTTCCTCCTCCATCGGCTGTGGAGTCACTGCTACTAACGGTGCGGGTTGACCATCATACTCGTGATACTCCCTTGGTCCGCCATCCTGATAATCACGAAGAGTGACATGTCCCACATGCACATCCAAACTCGTCCCTCGCAAAATGTGTCTGGGATCGTCGATCACCAACCGAGTATCTCCTCTCCATATCCATCCCTTAGGAACAACCACCCATGTTCCTCCTTGAAGAGGCCACATGTGGATCGCTACACGATACGCCATCTACCCGTTGCAATACCGGCAAGAGCCAATACGACAACATGGTAGGAGAGAGTCAGTGTTCCGAACACTAACGCGTTGACCATGCGGTCTCACAATAGACTCAATATAGAGACAGGCAAAATAATAGAACAGGGCAATATAACCAGACTATACGGAACAGTATAATGTAAACATGTATAACAGTATAATCATATCAAGGTCATCATATCTGAACATGTTATCCACATAAGCATATAGGAATCATTTATAAACAAGGCGTATAGCAGTATTCCAAACACATCAAGATCACAATTCATTGCCATATAAATCACTGCACATGGCATCACAATCTTTTCGAATATTCAAAGCTTATCAGAATCTTTCCCAATCTTACAGAAATTCTCTTATACTTTCTTTCTTTGAATCTTTCATCATTCTTAAGTCTTATCACAATCGGTTCACTCAATGAGGTGGGGAAAAACCATCATTGAGGAAAATCAGTCAGCACACACGTCTACATCTCCTCGGTCATCCATCCAACCTAGTCGGAAGCTAACAGGAGTACAAGACCTTTACCAAGCGGGCTTGACAGTTGTCTCAACAAATCAAATGGCTCCAAGCCAGGAGAACTGTAGAAAATCGGGTACAGTCTCAAATCAAATTATATAATCAAGGAACACTGTAGAAAATCGGGTACAGTGGCAAAATCACAAAGCCCCGTTCCAGTCCCTCTCACCGTTCTAGATTTGCAATCAAGGGGGTGACAGTACTAATTCTAGTTCGCGGTGCAGAACATACCACGGCCATCCGTAATCGATCAGCCCGGCGCCACATGTGGAATTCGTTCCGCCTAGAAATATACTCCAGGCTTCTTGACGTTCACCGTCCTTGCCCTCCCCTCATGCAATCTCCACTTGAGTATCCCTGATACCCATGGTATCTTCCTCTCCACTACTTCGCACTCATTACTCACCGCTTTTGTTAGAGTCTTTTAAAGTCTTTTATATTTTTAATTAACCTAAGGTCGGCTCGTCCTTGGTGCATCCCTTCGACAAGTCCCGACCACTAAGAGTTAAATCCGTTCCCCAAAGAATCACATATTGCTTTCATTTTCAACAGCCACTTGGCATCACAACATGTAACACCCCAAAATTTTAATCCCTGATTAATGAAATGTTAATTATAAAGTTTATTATAATTAATTATTTCCATTCTTAATCTTCGACTAAAATCCGTATTTATGCATTTAGGGAATGTGTGTGAAATTTATTTATTAAGTATAAGTATGCATAAAATAAATATTTTGCATATTAGTCCCTGAGTTGGGACCTAGAGGTAATTATAGGAAAGGTTTTGGAGGGAAAGTAAATAAAATCATTATTTTTCAAAAACTGACTAAAATACTCGAGTATTTCTGAAAAGACTCGAGTGTTCTGGTCAGAGTTGCACGAGTTAGTGCGTTTGGTGAGTCACCACCACCGATTCCCTTCCTTTGCCATGAAAACACCTCTCAACCACGTCTCCCGTTGTCGTTCGAGTTTGTTGAGGCATTTGGTCAAATTCGAGTTTGTTATTCAAGTTAGGGTTCCTGAGTTGGAGCATTCGATTCTCCCTTTTTGTCTGGATTTGAGAAACAAATTATACACCAATACAAAGCTCACATCTCGAGCTTTGTATAGACACCAAATTCGTGAGCTGAGAGTGAGTGTGGTGGAAGAATTGAAGCTGGGAAGTTGGAGTTGTTTCTGTCAAGCCTTTGTCTGGAGCTTGCTTGGACTCTTGATTTTGGTAAGCTCATGAGTGCTCTGAGTCTCAATTTAGTTTCTATAGTTAGTAGAGGTTGCATAGAGTTTAGAAATACTAATTTCCCCAATTTCTATCTCTGTTTCATATGTCAACCAATTCCATTTTGGACCTCCACTCAAAACTGTCCTGCATGTGGTGCTTGAAGTGATTCTTGGTGTTGTGGAGCTATTTCTTTCAAGTTCCCTGTTGATTCACGTCTGTAAGGTAAGGGGAAGTCTTTTATTCACTAGATAGAGTTTAAATTGCATGATTTCAATTAGAGAGCCACCAAGAGGCTTTAAAGGCTTAGATTGAATAGGGAATATGGTTTGGAGACCAAATGATGCTCTATTGTTGTTTTGAGCAAGTTCCATGTGATGCATGCAAGCTGTATTGAGCTTTATTTCACAAGTTTATTGAGTATATTGCAATTTGGTATATTGAGTTGTGAAATTGTATGTCTTATGCATAATCTTGTGATTCCCTGTCAAATCTATTATTTGATGTGTTATAAGTGTTTGAGCATATTCAATATGTGTTATACAAACTCTGTTGATCATTGGGTTGGACTAGAAATGGTTAGAATTGAAAATGGTATGTTAAAACCAAGTTTCCAGTCTGTTCTGCAAGAAAAGACTCGAGTACTTGGCTTGATACTCGAGTAAAATTTTGACAAAACAGTGTATTTTGTGTTAGAACACTCGAGTACCAGGCCCAGAACTCGAGTATCAACTGATGCTTAGAAACTTGCTCTGGTAAATCACTCGAGTAATGCATGAGTCACTTGAGTATTCTGGGTTTGATGAAGAACACTCGAGTACTCATTCATCACTCGAGTAATCTGGACAAAACTGATGAACCACTCGAGTATTCTGAAGAACACTCGAGTATTTTACCCAGAATATTAAAAATACCATTTTTAATTCTGAATCATTGATTAATACTTAAATGACAATAATCCAAGTGATCTAAGACTTAAAGGAAATTTATTGATGATATGGTAAATTTTCGTTTGGACGACGAGACGTTGTCGGGTGGCACGTCGGGAATTATTAAAAAGAAAAACCACCAATCAATTCCTTTAAGTTAAAATAATGCATTCATTTTGGAGTCTGGATGATAGATCGTTTATCATGTTTTGATGACATAAGGAGGGCTTCTGGGAGTGCCAATTGACGGCTCGCTTGATGACACGTTATGGTTGACGACGTGGTCGGCTTAGTGAGGTGCCGATATGATTATACTATTTGGATGACGGGCTATTTGGATGACGGGACGTGCTCGGGTGGCATGAATTCCAAGCTTGTCGTGTACATTCTTGGTGAATGTACGAATGTTGTACACCTAGGAGTACAACGCACTGTTGAGTGCTGGATGAAGTAAAGGATGGACGTCAGAGAGTGTCATAGAATGATGGAGATAGGATTGAGAGCTAAGTTCATACATCATGCCACTCATTTAATCTAAAGTTGATAAATGAAACTAGTATGAGCATCCTACTTGCATACAATATCTACTAAATGCTAAATGTGAATGTTGTTTATTATCGCATATGATTATATCTTCACATTGTACATACATTTATGCTCTATTGATTATGTGTATAGAAATGCTTACCCCTATGCCCTTGTAGGTGATGTCACGTTACATTGCTTGCATCGAGATCCGGCCACTTCCTAGTGGTACCTGGATCTACGAGGACCATCGCGCGGTGTTCGAGGGAGAGGTAGAGGTTACCTTCTACCACCCGAACCCGCTGATTCGATTTCGTCCTCGTAGGTTAAGGATTCCCATCATATACACTATGTACGTACCCCTTTTTACACATATCATGGACCACCTCCCACACGACCAGCTCGCTCTTCGACCTACCCGCTCACACCCTTTTTCTTCGATAGTCGTCCGCGAGGAGACTCCCCCTTTTGATCCAAGGAGCCCAGTTAGGGTCTCACCTTCTCCTGACCCAGTACCCAGTGGTAGGGTATCTACTCCATCAAATGAGATCGAGGAGGACCCCGTGGAGGATGAGAGCGGAGGCAAGCCAGTCGTTCATTCTACCGGGAGTCAGTGGAGGGACGATGATCCCTAGGTATGTGTGTATGGTACATGATAAGGATCAAGGGATCTGATGTGGGGATGCTGTGGAGGAGATACTGCTGCTGCTGCTGTTGATGATGATGTTTACTTCTGCTACCTCGAGACTGCTACAACTATCACTACTACTACTACTGCTGCCAGATCTATGTGACCACCTCTAGAGTTTCATATTTTTGTGATGTAGATTTTGTATATATACTTTTGAGAACTCTAGGTTTATGGTTTTACTTTTGGTATAGATCTTTATGATGGACTTGTGTATGGATCTTGGAGATTTGACCTTGGAACTATGTACTTTATGACTTACTTATAAATATATGCATCTTATGTTTATCTTATAATTATGCATAGTTCCACTATTTCCGCTCACTCTGATTTAACTTAATAAAGGAATTCGGCTACGATAGAAGTGTATGGTATCAGTTCCGTAAAACGAAAGAAGGGATGGCATCGCTTAATTTCTATTATATGAATACGATTTCAAAGTACTGATGCTATCTAATTTGTGAAAAAGTTTTAGAGTATGCCAAATTCAACACAACGTTTAAATAATATGAACTATCCTCTCCAAGAGTTCCATGTTTTGATTGTGCACCCGCCTTAAAAGAAAAATTTATTTCTACATTTTCTAAATACTTACAAGTCCATATTTTATCCGAGTAATAGTATAATTAGTACATTAATTACTGGATTATGAAAAGGGTGTCACACAGCACATCGAATGATTCCCGTAGGAAAATCTCATAAATCTCTTGTATCCGCCTGATACTTGGCAATCATCATCATCCATGAGTCCTTGAGCACAATTTCAGCATCATGAGCACAAGCTCAATATCATAAGCACCATCTCAATATCATAAGCACAATCTCATCATCATTGCTTAACCGAAGCATTCTCAGATCTCATCACTTCTCAACTTCCTTAAACTTTTCAGTGAATCTTAAGTCTTATTCTTTTCTCATGACTCTCATTATCACATATAACAACAACAGAGTTCCAGACAGAATAAAAATATACTCAACATCATCAATACAGCGAATTCAGATACATAACGAAACCAATCATGCATTACAATTAACTGAGCAGATAAACAATTAGCACAATATATCACATAAATCTCAACAATTCACAGTCCATATATTCAGACTACAAGCCACCACGTTGTGGGTTCACAGCACTCTCACCTCTTAATCCAGCAGGTGAATTGCCTTGTCCTTGATAGTCTCTCGCTTCTCCTTGCGATTCCGTTCCACCGTCTAGAGAATACCTCGTATTTTAAAAATACGTTTACGTCAAAATTCATTTCAATTGAAATACATCACTTTATTCTTCTTCACTAAAGATAGGAAAACTCTTATTTTCTTTTCATCATTCTCTTTAAAATACAATCGTTTGTCAAAACAATTCCAACCTTTTCTTGCAGTTGAAATTTCTCAAAATCATATGAAAACTCATAATAATATAAATTAAATAATCACTTTATGTTGCTGTTTGAAACCAGTCCAGTCACGTTTCAGCTTCTTAAAACACCGAAAAATCGCCATTTTTCCATCTAGCTTTTGTTACTTCAAACGGTACTAAAAATTCACACTTTTCATCAATTGAAAACACTTTTAGAATAGAAATACCTTAAGAATAATTTCTGGACAACAAAGAAATAAAATCAAAACCATTGAAAACTTTTCTTGAAATAACTAAACTCATTTGTCCATTTCAACACCAAAACCGAATTGCAAAGAAATAACCACAACACCATTTCAAACAAATTAACTTGGCATTAACCCATTGAAACATACTCATTACTTCATGTCACTTCATGAAAAAGAATCCTAGCCTAGTTTAACATGCATTGGCCGAATTACAACATGATAAAGACAAGATCTTTGGTTCATTTTTTGACATGCAAAGATCAAGATCTATAAACGAAATCATGTACTTTGCTCACATAAAATTTTTAAAACATCATTTCCTTTTTCAAGCATCAAACCGAATCATCATCATCACTCAAACAAAATTTCATTTCAAATCTCTTGCATGCACTTTAAAATTCTTAAATCAGGTGAAAATCAACATGCATGTGCCTTTTTCATGAGAATCAAAGCATGATCTCTTAATTTCTAGACTTGACCGAATAAACATCATCATAAAGAAAAGTTTAGCTTCAAATCTTTAACATGCAAAGATCATAAGGCATAGATCAAGTTCGCTTTGCATCAAAATCATTTTCAAAAGCTTGTTTTCCTTGGTTTCCTTCAAAATCGTGACATGCATCAAGAAAAGATCAAATCTTTTTGCTCAAAAACAACATGCATGACTCAAGATCAAAGCTTTTTCATAGATCAAAACAAGATCAAGACATGCAACTACTTAGATCAACTTTTCTAAGCATAAAACCAACACGCAACCACTTAGATCTAATTAAAAATCATCAACACATGGTTTACTAACCATGGCCGAATCATCAAACCATTGTTTCACACTTTACAAGTTTCTTTAACTTCCAAAAGTCCAAGATCAAGGTATAAACAACACATGCAAAAGAAAATAAAATTACAAAGCCATAAAACCAAAACTAACTCTAAACTCTTCTTATGATCTTCAAAACACACCAAGAAAGAAAGATCTTCTAGCTTCTAGTACCTTAGATCTTCAAAAAGCCTTGAATCTCCTTCTTCTTCCTTCTCTCCCTCACATCCCTATCTCTCTCTCTCTCTCTCTAAGAGTTTGGATTTGCTCTTAGAGTTGTGTTTGGAAATGAAGAAATGAAAGGAAGAAATGAATGAATGAATGTAAATGAACTTAAGGGCTAGCTATATATATAGGCAAGTCATGAAATCCCTCTTTTGCCCTTGATAAATTCGGTCCATGTGTGAGTGTGAGGGGCAATTTTGGCACTTTGGTTTGTTGCAAGGTTTAGGTCTTATCAACCTAGACAAAGAGGAGTAAATTAAGGCACTCATCCTAATTCCTATTGGTTGGCTATGTCCTTAATTCACATTCTTCCACTAATTTAATTTCCATATAATCCTAAGCATACACATACATGGCAATACCATACTCACATGCACATACATGCATAGAAAATAAATTTTTCTCATAAAATCACTCATGTATAAAAATCACAATTTCTTCAAAGAATGAAAATATTAAATACACAACCATTCCAAAAACTAAATTTTAAAAACTCATATGAAAACCATTCCTTTAAGAATCATTCATCACTTTTAAAATCATGAAATACGGAATTCATTCAAAGAAATATTCTTTAAAAACATTTTCTTCAAAAATAATCTCTTTATTGCTTAAAATAATACGAGGATTTAGACGACTGTCACATTCTCCCCAACTTGAAGATTTCTCGTCCCCGAGAAATGTCGTACCTGAAGCAAAAAGGTGCAGATAAGAACTTCTCATCTTGCTCTCAAGCTCCCATGTCGCATATTCTCCATTATTCTGACTCCATATTACTTTAACTAACGGTATCTCTTTCCCTCTCAACCTCTTGACACTACTACCATCTATCCTTAGAGGTAAAGCTTCATATGCAAGATTTTCCTTTAGTTGTATTGAGTCAGGCTCAATGATGTGTGAAGGGTCATGAATATACTTTCTTAGTTGAGACACATGAAAAACATCATGTAAGTTAGAAAGCAAAGGGGGTAAAGCAATTTGGTAGGCTAAGGGTCCTATTCTTTTAAGAATCGGGTAAGGTCCAATGAAACGAGGTGTAAGTTTTCGGGTTTTGAGCATTCTGCCAATTCCGGTAGTTGGCACTACCTTCATAAACACATAATCTCCTTCATTGAATTCTAGCGGACTTCGCCTCTTATCCTGATAGCTTTTCTGTAGGCTCTGAGTAGCTCTCATTCTTTCCTGAATCAACTTCACCTTCTCATTCGTCTTCTGCACTATATCAGGTCCTATTATCAGATGCTCTCTAGTTTCAAACCAACACAAGGGTGTTCTTCATTTTCTACCATACAAAGCTTCATACGGCGCCATTCCAATGCTTGAATGGAAACTGTTGTTGTAAGTGAACTCAATCAGATGCAGAAAAGAATCCCAATTTCCAACATTCTCTATCACACAAGCTCTTAGTAGGTCTTCCAGAGTTTGAATAGTTCGCTCTGATTGTCCATCAGTTTGCGGATGATAAGCCGAACTTAAATCCAACTTTGTTCCCATCGCTGCTTGCAAACTAACCCAAAATTTAGAAGTAAAACGTGGATCTCTGTCTGATACTATGCTTGAAGGTACTCCATGCAATCTCACCACTTCCTTTAGATACAGTCCAGCCAGCCTATCCAATGGATACTTCACACTAATAGGAATGAACCATGCAGTCTTCGTCAATCGATCCACAATTACCCATATAGCATCATATCCTTTTTGAGTTCTAGGAAAACCAGAGACAAAATCCATGGTTACACAATCCCACTTCCACATTGGCACTGCCAACGGTTGTAGCTCACCACCAGGCTTCTTATGCTCTATTTTCGCTTTCTGACATGTCAGACATTGAGACACATACTCCGCAACTTCCCTCTTCATTCCAGACCACCAGAATATCTTCTTGAGGTCTTGGTACATCTTTTGAGAGCCAGGGTGTAAACTCAACTTAATTTTATGAGCTTCTTCTAATATCATTCCTTTCTTCTCAGCATCATCTGGTACACAGACACGATCTTTGTATCTTAGCACTCCATCACTACCAACTCTGAATTCCACTTCTTTTCCTTTTTCCGAAAGTTCTTTCTTAGCTTGGAGCTCCTCATCCTTTAGTTGAAGTTCCTTTATCTTCTCCATAAATCCGCTCGAGACTGTCAACCGTCCCAATATCATACTCTTAGGTTTAAACTCCACTCCCAAATTCAAATCTCGAAACTCTTCAATCAACTTCAATTCCTTGATCATCAATGCAGAAGCATGCAATGATTTCCTACTTAAGGCATCAGCAACTACATTTGCCTTCCCAGGGTGATATTGTAGCTCGAGATCATAGTACTTCAAAAATTCCATCCACCTTCTCTGACGCATATTCAACTCCTTCTGCTCAAACAAGTACTTCAAACTCTTGTGATCGCTGAAAACTTCAATCCTTACACCATAGAAGTAGTGTCTCCAAATCTTCAAAGCAAACACTACTGCCGCCAACTCTAAGTCATGAGTTGGATAATTAAGCTCATGAATCTTCAGTTGTCGCAAAGCATAGGCTACTACCTTCCTCTCTTGCATTAGCACACATCCTAACCCTTGCTTCGAAGCGTCACAGTATACACAAAATGGCTTTGTTGTATCCGGTAAAACCAACACTGGCGCGGTTGTTAACCTCTTCTTCAATTCTTGAAAATTCTCTTCACACTTTGCCGACCATTCAAATAGCTGACCTTTTCTCGTCAACTTTGTCAAAGGCAGAGATAAACGAGAAAATCCTTCGATAAACCGACGGTAATACCCTGCTAATCCCAGAAACTACGTATTTCTGTCAAAGATGTCAGTGTTTTCCATTCCAACACAGCTTCTACCTTCGCAGGATCCACCGCAATCCCATCCTTTGTGATCATGTGCCCTAAGAAATGCACTAAATCCAACCAAAAATCGCACTTTGCTAGCTTCGCATAAAGCTGCTTGTCCTTCAACATTGTCAAGACTGTCCTTAAATGCTCTGCGTGTTCCTCCTTAGTCTTGGAATAAATCAATATATCGTCGATAAACATGACAACGAATGAATCCAAGTAAGGGTTAAAAATTCTATTCATGTGGTCCATGAATATCGCAGGAGCATTTGTTACACCAAAAGGCATAACCAGATACTCGTAATGCCCATAACGAGTTCTGAAAGCAGTCTTAGGAATATCCTCCTCCTTCACTCTAATCTGATGATATCCTGACCGAAGATCTATCTTCGAGAATACGGATGCTCCCTTCAATTGATCCAACAAGTCATCAATTCTGGGCAAAGGGTATTTATTCTTGATCGTAACCTTGTTCAATTGACGATAGTCCGTACACAAATGCATACTGCCATCCTTCTTTTTGACGAACAACACCGGTGCTCCCAATGGTGAAACACTAGGCCGTATCATCTTTTTCTCCAACATCTCTTCCAATTGCTTCTTCAATTCAGCTAACTCCACCGGGGCCATCCTATACGGTACTTTGGAAATAGGTCCAGTTCCAGGGATTACATCAATTGAGAATTCAACTTCTCGAATTGGCGGTAAACCAGGTATCTCTTCCGGAAATACTTCAGGAAAATCTTTAACCACCGGCAATTCGTGTAGCTCCTTATCCTTCTTGACATCCAATGAAGCTAAGAACATGTAGGCCACTACTCCATCCTTCAGTGAAGCTTGAACTTCCTTGGCAGATAAATGCTCAGGGTCTTCGGGTTTAGGTAAAGAAGATTGGGTTTTACTAAAGACTAATGAATTTTCGGAACAGTTCAGAAGAACATGATTCCTCATAAGCCAATCCATTCCTAAGATAACATCTATTTGAGAAAGGGGTAGTTGAATCAAATCAACAAAATAGGTGTTACCTTCTATCTCTATTGGGCAATTAGAACAATAGGTAGATACTATCACAGGCTTATCAGTAGGGGTAGAAACAATCAAATTATAAGGTAGAGCATCTACTTTCAACTTTAATCTATTCACCACATCATCAGCAATAAACGAGTGAGTAGCACCCGAATCATACAACACTAATAAGGAATTCTTATGAATGAAACATTCACCTTGGATAATATTAGCAGCATTCGCAGCTTCAGCTCCGCTCATAGTGAACACTCTCCCTTGCAGAGTAAGCCGATTTGCATTCCCCGAATTAGCCACCTTCTTGGGTTCCTTGCAATCCTTTGCAATGTGACCAGGCTTATCACAATTGAAACAGTTCGGATTCCTGGGTGGACACATCGAACTAAAATGATTACGACCACACTTGTTGCAACGAGGAGGTGTAGTTCCTGATCTCATTCTACCAAAACTGTTACAACTTCCACCACTATGACCCATGCGGCTTCCCCCAAAACTATTGCTTCCATGATTTCCACCACGATTACCATTGCCTCCAAAATTTCCACCTTCTCCACTTCCTCCAAAACGTTGATCCCTTCTTCCAACAGAACCAGAGTACGGATGTGGAGTCCGATACTTTCCACTAGAGTCTCTATGAAAAGGAAGATTCAGAATCGGTCCATGAGATGAAGATGGATTCGTCACCTTCTCAACTGCACTCCTTGCCTTCAAACCAGCCTCATACATACAGCACCTATTCACCAGATTAGCAAAGTCCTCTATCTCCAGGTGAGAAAAAGCTAACTTGATTTCCGGCTTAAGACCATCCTTAAACTTAGCACATTTTGATCGCTCATTTTCTCCTCCAGCATACTGGGGTACATACTTAACTAGCTCTTCGAATTTCGAAGCATACTCATCAACTGACATGTTTCCTTGAGTCAACCTTAAAAATTCCATCTCTTTCTCAGTCCTTAGATACACCAGAAAATACTTCTTCAGAAATTTCTGCTTAAAAGATTCCCATGCCAGCGCTCCTCCCGCATTCAACATTACTTGCTTGGTAATTCGCCACCATGCTGCAGCCTCTTTCGTCATCAAATATCCAGCATAAGCCAACTTTTTCTCATCATTACACTGCACCATACCTCCGAAAATTTTCTCCAAATCCTCTATCCACTCTACTGCTGCATCCGGAGCGAAACCTCCAGCAAACTCCTTTGGGTTGCGACGACAAAATTCATCCAATCCCTTGTATCCTTGTGCTTCCATGTTCTGGGCTTGTTGCTGGTTGTTGAAATTCTGCTGTGCTTGCCGATGTAGCGCTTGCAGATTATCATTGACGCCCGTCATTACTGCTGTCATCTGAGCCACAAGATTCTCCGAATTTGGGATATCAGTGCCCTCACCAGAGATTCTCGAATTCGAACCAGGAGGTCTTCCACGAGTACGACTCATCTTGAAAATGAAACAGAAAGGGTTCAACACAACGACTCAAACCTACACTCTAGACGCACAGAGTCACACAGAGTAAGCATATAAGGCTATGCTTAAGGCCACTGAGGATTACCATTGCTCTGATACCACTTCTGTAACAGCCCGATTTTCATTTCCAAAACCATTATTGATTTATTATTAGTTTGTTGTAAAAATGAGGCCAATTTTTTTTTTTTTTGTAAAACTCAAATTCAACATTTGATAATCACTTCACTGAAAATCGAGATGTCACTTAAAACTTCCATCAACCGAAATACCATTGAAAATATATAACATCATCATCATTTGATCATAAACTAAAAGCATCGGAGTCTCACCTCCAACAGTTTTCAAAAGTTGTTCATGGTTACAAAAGATTACATTTCCAGGTTCAGAAACTTAATTAAAAACATAAATAAAAGTAGCATGATTACATCACCAGTATTTCACAAAGGTAATCCTTGATTGGGAACTTAGATCCTAGACACTAGAACATCTAGACACCATCAGACACATCGGACATCACTCTCCAGCCGAACCAACATCCGTTTCCATCTTCTCACTAGAATTCGCATCAGCTTCGTGACTAGAGTCACGCACATCTTCCTCCTCCATCGGTTGTGGAGTCACTGCTACTAACGGTGCGGGTTGACCATCATACTCGTGATGCTCCCTTGGTCCGCCATCCTGATAATCACGAAGAGTGACATGTCCCATATGCACATCCAAACTCATCCCTCGCAAAATGTGTCTGGGATTGTCGATCTCCAACCGAGTATCT
The DNA here is from genome assembly GCA_037953625.1 of Crotalaria pallida. Classification (NCBI taxonomy): domain Eukaryota; kingdom Viridiplantae; phylum Streptophyta; class Magnoliopsida; order Fabales; family Fabaceae; genus Crotalaria; species Crotalaria pallida. The sequence continues at coordinate 85,206,094 of CM075653.1, forward strand.
CCTCTCCATATCCATCCCTCAGGAACAACCACCCATGTTCCTCCTTGAAGAGGCCACATGTGGATCGCTACACGATACGCCATCTACCCGTTGCAATACCGGCAAGAGCCAATACGACAACATGGTAGGAGAGAGTCAGTGTTCCGAACACTAACGCGTTGACCATGCGGTCTCACAATAGACTCAATATAGAGACAGGCAAAATAATAGAACAGGGCAATATAACCAGACTATACGGAACAGTATAATGTAAACATGTATAACAGTATAATCATATCAAGGTCATCATATCTGAACATGTTATCCACATAAGCATATGGGAATCATTTATAAACAAGGCGTATAGCAGTATTCCAAACACATCAAGATCACAATTCATTGCCATATAAATCACTGCACTTGGCATCATAATCTTTTCGAATATTCAAAGCTTATCAGAATCTTTCTCAATCATACAGAAATTCTCTTATACTTTCTTTCTTTGAATCTTTCATCATTTTTAAGTCTTATCACAATCGGTTCACTCAATGAGGTGGGGAAAAACCATCACTGAGGAAAATCAGTCAGCACACACGTCTACATCTCCTCGGTCATCCATCCAACCTAGTCGGAAGCTAACAAGAGTACAGGACCTTTACCACGCGGGCTTGACAGCTGTCTCAACAAATCAAATGGCTCCAAGCCAGGAGAACTGTAGAAAATCGGGTACAGTCTCAAATCAAATTATATAATCAAGGAACACTGTAGAAAATCGGGTACACTGGCAAAATCACAGATCCCCGTTCCAGTCCCTCTCACTGTTCTAGATTTGCAATCAAGGGGGTGACAGTACTATTTCTAGTTCGCGGTGCAGAACTTACCACGACCATCCGGAATCGATCAACACGGCGCCACATGTGGAATTCGTTCCGCCTAGAAATATACTCCAGGCTTATTGACGTTCACCGTCCTTGCCCTCCCCTCATGCAATCTCCACCTGAGTATCCCTGATACCCATGGTATCTTCCTCTCCTCTACTTCGCACTCATTACTCACCGCTTTTGTTAGAGTCTTTTAAAGTCTTTTATATTTTTAATTAACCTAAGGTCGGCTCGTCCTTGGTGCATCCCTTCGACAAGTCCTGACCACTAAGAGTTAAATCCGTTCCCCAAAGAATCACATATTGCTTTCATTTTCAACAACCACTTGGCATCACAGCACATCGAACGATTCCCGTAGGAAAATCTCATAAATCTCTTGTATCCGCCTGATACTTGGCAATCATCATCGTCCATGAGTCCTTGAGCACAATTTCAGCATCATGAGCACAATCTCAATATCATAAGCACCATCTCAATATCATAAGCACAATCTCAACATCATTGCTTAACCGAAGCATTCTCAGATCTCATCACTTCTCAATTTCCTTAAACTTTTCCATGAATCTTAAGTCTTATTCTTTTCTCATGATTCTTATTATCACATATAACAACAACCAGAGTTCCAGACAGAATAAAAATATACTCAACATCATCAATACAGCGAATTCAGATACATAACGAAACCAATCATGCATTACAATTAACTGAGAAGATAAACAATTAGCACATAGTATATCACATAAATCTCAACAATTCACAGCCCATATATTCAGACTACAAGCCACCACGTTGTGGGTTCACAGCACTCTCAACTCTTAATCCAACAGGTGAATTGCCTTGTCCTTGATAGTCTCTCGCTTCTCCTTGCGATTCCGTTCCTCCGTCTAGAGAATACCTCATATTTTAAAAATACGTTTACGTCAAAATTCATTTCAATTGAAATACATCACTTTATTCTTCTTCACTAAAGATAGGAGAACTCTTATTTTCTTTTCATTATTCTATTTAAAATACAATCGTTTGTCAAAACAATTCCAACCTTTTCTTGCACTTGAAATTTCTCAAAATCATATGAAAACTCATAATAATATAAATTAAATAATCACTTTATGCTGCTGTTTGAAACCAGTCCAGTCACGTTTCAGCTTCTTAAAACACCGAAAAATCGCTATTTTTCCATCTAGCTTTTGTTACTTCAAACGGTACTAAAAATTCACACTTTTCATCAATTGAAAACACTTTTAGAATAGAAATACCTTAAGAATAATTTCTGGACAGAAAAGAAATAAAATCAAAACCATTGAAAACTTTTCTTGAAATAACTAAACTCATTTGTCCATTTTAACACCAAAACCGAATTGCAAAGAAATAACCACAACACCATTTCAAACAAATTAACTTGGCATTAACCCATTGAAACATACTCATTACTTCATGTCACTTCATGAAAAAGAATCCTAGCCTAGTTTAACATGCATTGGCCGAATCTCAACATGATAAAGACAAGATCATTGGTTCTTTTTTCGACATGCAAAGATCAAGATCTATAAACGAAATCATGTACTTTGCTCACATAAAATTTTAAAAACATCATTTCCTTTTTCAAGCATCAAACCGAATCATCATCATCACTCAAACAAAATTTCATTTCAAATCTCTTGCATGCACTTTAAAATTCTGAAATCAAGTGAAAATCAACATGCATGTGCCTTTTTCATGAGAATCAAAGCATGATCTCTTAATTTCTAGACATGACCGAATAAACATCATCATAAAGAAAAGTTTAGCTTCAAATCTTTAACATGCAAAGATCATAAGGCATAGATCAAGTTCTCTTTGCATCAAAATCATTTTCAAAATCTTGTTTTCCTTGGTTTCCTTCAAAATCGTGACATGCATCAAGAAAAGATCAAATCTTTTTGCTCAAAAACAACATGCATGACTCAAGATCAAAGCTTTTTCATAGATCAAAACAAGATCAGGACATGCAACTACTTAGATAAACTTTTCTAAGCATAAAACCAACATGCAACCACTTAGATCTAATTAAAAATCATCAACACATGGTTTACTAACCATGGCCGAATCATCAAACCATTATTTCACACTTTACAAGTTTCTTTAACTTCCAAAAGTCCAAGATCAAGGTATAAACAACACATGCATAAGAAAATAAAATTACAAAGCCATAAAACCAAAACTAACTCTAAACTCTTCTTATGATCTTCGAAACACACCAAGAAAGAAAGATCTTCTAGCTTCTTGTACCTTAGATCTTCAAAAAGCCTTGGATCAAGCCTTGAATCTCCTTCTTCTTCCTTCTCTCCCTCACGGCCCTATCTCTCTCTCTCTCTAAGAGTTTGGATTTGCTCTTTGAGTTGTGTTTGGAAATGAAGAAATGAAAGGAAGAAATGAATGAATGAATGGAAATGAACTTAAGGGCTAGCTATATATATAGGCAAGTCGTGAAATCCCTCTTTTGCCCTTGATAAATTCGGTCCATGTGTGAGTGTGAGGGGAAATTTTGGCACTTTGGTTTGTTGCATGGTTTAGGACTTATCAACCTAGACAAAGAGGAGTGAATTAAGTCACTCATCCTAATTCCTATTGGTTGGCTATCTCCTTAATTCACATTCTTATACTAATTTAATTTCCTTATAATCCTAAGCATACACATACATGGCAATACCATACTCACATGCACATACATGCATAGAAAATAAATTTTTATCATAAAATCACTCATGTATAAAAATCACAATTTCTTCAAAGCATGAAAATATTAAATACACAACCATTCCAAAAACTAAATTTTAAAAACTCATATGAAAACCATTCCTTTAAGAATCATTCATCACTTTTAAAATCATGAAATACGGAATTCATTCAAAGAAATAATATTTAAAAACATTTTCTTCAAAAATAAATCTCTTTATTGCTTAAAATAATACAAGGATTTAGACGGATGTCACATCATCAAGCAGTTGCAAACAATTTGGTACTCCCAGAGTACCCTCCTCATGTTCCTCGAACATGACAAACGATATCCTATCGCCTTATCACCATATATGAATGCACAAAAATATTCCATTTAAAATTATCCTTTAATCTCATTATGTGCAACATGTTAATGCATCAATGTAATTATTCACATTATTTCTTCCTTGGAACATAATTTTATTTCTTACAAGTGTTCTTTAGTTTTAATCAAACTTAACTTAATTGAAAATGGCATCTTTCAGCATTCTGGTCAAAAAGACTCGAGTCCTTTTCAAAAGACTGGAGTAGTTTTTCAGTTTGTACAAAGTACTCGAGTGGTTCATAATAATACTCGAGTAGATCATAGGTTTTTTGGAAAGTTTTTGTTTCAGATTTTCTAGAAATACTCGAGTACTTCATGAAATACTCGAGTCGTTTATCAACCCAGAAGACTCGAGTGTTTCATGCAAAACTCGAGTTGTTCATCAGAAAGGTTCAGTTGATGCTTCAGTCAATACTCTTGTCATGGCTCAAATACTCGAGTGCTGGTGCTATCAGACGCACTAGTGCGTCATAAAACACTCGAGTCTCGAGCCAACTACTCGAGTCTTAATTGACAGAATACACTGAAATTTGGGTTTTAACATACCATTTTCATTTCTAGTCAAATTTTACGAAAACCATTGATCAACAAAGTTATATTCATGCATCATAATCATGTTCCATCACAGAAATTACATCAAATTACAGTGAATCACAACTGAGCATCAATTATGCATAAAAATCACATTTTGAGCAACTTAACATACCAAATTCAATTTTAATCACTTTTGGCATGAAAACAACTTGCATACAGTACACATGCAACATAATAATATTTCTCGAACCAAAGTTAATGCTCAGAAAGGCGTCCAAGCCTTAAACCTCTTTCAAACTATGCCCAAAGAGTCTCTTGGCGACTCTACACATGAAATCCAACAAATTAAACTTATTCTAGTGAGAAAATAGCGTCACCCTTACCTTTAGGCCATGAATCAACAAGAAGTTTGTAGAGAAATTGGCTGGAACTCCTAAACCCACAAAACCCTTTGCATGCAGCCACAGTTGAACAGGGTACAAAGACCAGAGGATTTGACATGCAAAATCGTTTTAGAAATTAGGGAAAATGATTAGGAACTATTCTCTGCAACATAAACTAAAGGTAGGAATGGATTTGAGGGTCATAGGGTTCACGAACTTACCAAAATCTGAGCTTGAAGTAAGCTCCAGACTTCAGTTTTCCAGACTTGGCAGCAAAACACCCTCTCTTTCGAGCTTCGATTCTTCTTCTATGCAACACCTCAACTCATGATTTTTGTATCTCTGTAAAGCTCGTGATGTGAGCTTTACAATGGTGTATAGCACTCAACTCAACTCTTAGAAACAATCAAGAACGAAGAGAACGAAATGAGGAATGCTAACTTAGAACTTTCAGAGCAATAGAGCAAAATGGGTTGATTCTCGTCAACAATCATGCTTATATAGCAAGAATTGTTGCTCATGTATGTCGACACTATTTCGGGGAAGAATCGCTGAGTGGGCTTCGTGTCAACTCGTGAATTCAACGAGTTGTTGACTCATCAAACACACTCACGAGTGCTGATCTGTCCAGAATACTCGAGTCTTTTCAGAAGTACTCGAGTATTTTGGCTCATTTTTGAAAAATAATTATTTTAATTCCTTTCCCTCCAAAATCTTTCTAATATTGCTTCTAGGTCCTAAAACAGGGACTAATGTGGAAAAACCCTATTTTTACTTATTATCAAATATAGAAATGTTTTTCATATCTTTTCTTTTCACATAAGCACACACATAAACATATATTTAATCAAAATTAAATATAAAAGAAATAATTATAATTAAAAGAAATTATTATGAATAAACTTTCATAATTAAGATTTTATTAATTAGGGATTAAAAATTTAGGGTGTTACAATAATCGATTACCTTCCCTGAAGTAATCGATTACCTTAAGTTTTATTGAAAAACATTTCAGAATCATTTTGATTTATTTCCAGATTTGTTTTTACCTGATTGATTCTTATTTATTTTCTGAAATTCGAATTTGATATTGTTTTTGAAAATATTCCTTTTTGATTTGAATTTTAAATCTTTTGATTTGCTTGTGATGTTCAAAAATATTCTTTTGCTTCTTATTTCAAAATCAGATTTCACTTTTAAAAATAACTCACTCCTACATTCTTCAAAGAATCACGTTCTCCTTCTCCTTCTCCAATTCTCTGGTTTTTACGTTCATACTTTTTCTAAGAACACAAAAAAAAACCTTGTTGGCTTCATAACTGCTCAAACAAGACTTCATTGCTATAGTGCTATACTTGTTGTATCCGTGTTATTGAGAACATATCATACTATTGTAATCACTCACATCATCTTGTACTCAAACCGTAGAACATAGGGAGTGTTTCCCTAGGTGTGAAGGATTGAATTCCTTTGTAGGGTGAGGAACCCTTGTGTGATATTGAGGCCCCTAGCAAATGGAGGTTCCTAGTAGTGTGCGGGGTGCTATGGTTGTAATTGGGTGCTGCTCAATTCAAAGGTTTATAGAAACTCTCAAGCGGGTCGCTTGGGGACTGGAGTAGGTCTCTCGCTGGATTGACCGAACCAGTATAAAATTGGTTTGCGTGTTCTTCTTCCCTATCTCTTTTAATTTCCGCAATTTCAATTATTTACGTTTCCGCGCTACTCTTAATTTTATTATCTATCTCAATCGCTCTCCATCTCAAACTCTAAATCTCTCCAACTCTAAAAATTATTTTAAATTATAAGTGCCTTCTCAATAAATTAATAAAACTCGATTCACCCCCCCCCCCCCCTCTCGAGATTTTAAGGCTGTTTCTAACATTAGTTACACATAATGAAAGAAGAAATACAAGAATGGGAAAAACTCATAATCATAGACAATAATGAATTTACCCTCAAGAGATCTTCAATCATCAAGTGGATCCCTCCAGCAATGTTGATCTTCAATCCTTGTGCCTTGCCTCCTTGCTCTCAATATGATTCTCTAGCCTCTCTTATCTAATCCTAATTCTATTCTACACTCCTCTGAAAAGTCTTCTAAACCTAATGGAAAAACCTATATTTAAAGACTAAAATTAATCGTAATTGAACCGGAGTAAATCTGATCAGACAGTGGCCCAAATGGGCCTGCTCGAATTCTGCGCGCCTGGGCACCCCAGACTCCACGTCTGGGTGCGCCCAGCTCTGATGCTGGTGGTTGACAAGGGCTGCGCGCCTGGGCGCCCCAGTCTGGGTGCCTGGGCGTGCCAGCCTTCTTCCAACTTCGCTTCGCTCCGTTCTTGCTCTATTTTCAAGGTCCTTTCGTCCTCTTTCCAGTTCCACATTTATTTACTTCAATTAAGCTCCGAAAGTACCTAAAACATACCCAAGACGGATCAAAACGTTCAAAGGATCCTAATCTACTAATAATTCCTAAAACTATACTAAAAATCCTAAGTTTGCAAGAGAAACAAACCAAATCCTTAGTAAAAGGGAGTCTAATTCATGCTCAAAATATCATATATTGGACCCAAATCAGTGCCTAATTTTACACTACCTTAACTGGTTATCTCAAGGGGTAACCGGTTATTGATTTGAATTTTGCCTGTTTCTGGGCAATTTTCTGATGACATAACCGATTAACTCGTTGTGGTTACCGGTTATCGACTTGCATTTTTGCCCAAGTTCTCATCACAACAACGATCGGGGCTTATGTTCCGAACCTGTCGAAAGATAAGGACACCTATCTAATTAACATGATGACCTCCAAAAGGCCTATTGAAACTTAGAGTAAGGACCTAATGATGTGAACCAAGTTTAGACAACCTAAAGTGAAGGACTTTAAGCCTGGATCAACTCGAAGAAGCTCAGGAGAAGAGCTAATATGCATCTAAGTCACGAGACTTATTCTTGAAGGAAATCTCTAGAAGATAAACAACTTAATTATCGAAGATTAATGATAGATTATCAGAAGATCAATGATATTCTCCTTAGAAATAAGATTACACAAAGATTATTCTTAGGGATAGAAGATTTATTAAGGGAATACATTAGGACAAGGTGTCATCCTGATTGTATAAATACCATCCTCAAGCAAGGGGCTGAAAGCAACTGATACACATCAAACACATCAAATACATACAATTTCATACTCCTTGAGAGCATCGTTAGCACTCCCTAGAGAGATATATTCAGCAGTAAGAGAGCCATACTCTTGCTGCTCTACAAGGTGGCAGTTGCATCCAACCCCACGACGAAGGTTCAACATCCACTTAAAGCTCATTGCCAAATAGTACTAAGTCTCTTAACCTCAGGATACAAAGCAGTGTGCCACCTTATTCATATACGAGTCAACAAATTGTAAACGACCTTCCAAAGAGTAGGGGCATATCATTAACTACTTTTAGGGACAACTCGTAGCCATCTTACTCTCCCTTGATGCACTATTTCAACATGCTTGATAGAACTATGTACTCTTGATCCCTAGAACCTAGTTCTAATGGGTACGTTGGACCAAGAGCCCACTATTGTCAGATTAAATGTCCTTAACAAAGATCCCTCTTCTAACTAACTGGACAAAGAAAATATGATGATGAGGAAGAAGCTCTTATTGTTGAAGCTTATGAGGGGAAGTCTTCCTTAAAAATTTCTAAATAAGATGAATGTTCTGGTTATGAAGTTCTCTTTTTGGCCTTCTCTTCCTCCTAGGATTCTGTTGGGGTCATCTTTTTGGCCTTCTCCACCTCTTAGATTGGTTTTTCCTTATTTGTTTCTTGTCTTCAAGTGTAAATGTTAACTTACATAGTGGTTCTTTCTTTTTTGTTTAAATAGGTATGTTTCTTCCTCCAAACTACATATGGAACTGCATTGTATAGTTGACTTTCAATTGTCCAAGTATTTCATCAAGAATTTCAATGTAATGTCGCATACAGTTGACTTCAAGTATTTTGTTAGGAATTTTCAATGTAATGCCGCATATAGCTGATTTCAAGTATGTTGTAATCAATATATGGATGATTTCCTTTGTTATAGTGCTTTTTTCTATATTCATTTTAAATGAATCGTTTGTCTATTAAGCAATAGTTATAAGCTGTTTATGCGCTTCCTTTAGCCGAGGATGCATGTATCGAAATAGCACGTTTTCTTTCATTAGTAGATCATCTATTTTTTTGTCCACAAGTTAAAATCGGTACTGCTGCCTCAACTAGCTAGACTTGAGGGCCATTTTTGTTGTAATCTCTCCCCGGATCCTAGTGGCAAGTTAGGATTCCAGGTTAGTATTTTACACAGTACTGTTTGTCCAATTAATAGTTGGGATTCCAATGAATTTGAGCAAACTGTAACTCCATAAAAGAAAAATCTTATTCATTAATCAATAATCAATCAATCAACATCATCCTAACAAGGGAGTATTACCTCCAATCTACCCCAACAATGTCCAAATTCGAACTTATTCAAAAAAATAAAATCAAGAATTTGAAATCATATTCCGACCTTTGGCGAGTTTTATTTTCCTTGGTTAGATTTGGTATCTTCCTTCCTCTACTTGATCATGTGAATTTGGAGACTTTGATAATAAACTTCCCTATCTTGTTTCTGATATCCTTTAAGGTTATAACATGTCCATTCGATGGTAATTTAATAGTTAGGTGTGATGTTGAAACCGGATCTTCCAAAGCATTTAATGTAAGTCTACCAATAACCACATTATATGAGGAAGGAGTATCAATGACTAAGAACCTAGATTGGTGGGTTTTTATCCTGTGTTCATATTCAAAGTTTACCAGGAGATCTATAGATCCAAGTGAATGCCTGATTTCTCTAGGGAATCTTGACAATTGGCCTCCGTAGGGTTGATGTCTATCTTTATTAAGATGAAGATCCTTGAAAGTTCTATAGAAAATTATGATTTCCTAGCTCCCTTGATATATGAAGACTTTGTAGAAATTGATGTTGGCACTGATTGATGTAATGAGAAGTGTGACATCTTGAACCTTGATGATCTCGCCGTAGTCTTTTTCTGAGAAAGTAATGATGGGTTCTTCTTTTCCAAGTTGATCATCTTAGAGTTAACCAGCATTACCATGTCCATATATCTTACCTGTCTTGCCTTTGAAGTTCCTCTAGAGGCAAATCCACCCTAAATAACCATGAATTGATCACAGTTCCTACTATTAGAGTTGGTTTCCATTTAATGACCTTTTTTTAATTTTCTTTCAAAGCATAATTGTCTGAATCCTCTTCCCTTTCGGCTTTTTTTATTGGAATTCTGAAAAATATTTGTGACATATTCATTTAATATTCCTTCATTGGTCAGTCTTTGCAGGACGTCTCTTATATGTTAAGATTCTTCTATGGTATGTCCATTGCTATAATGCCATTTGCACATCTTATGCTTTACTTCATCTCTGACTTCCTTCTCGGGCCTAGGTACTCTCATCCCTATGAACTTAGTATGCATTATTTCTTTCATTATCTGCTTCCATTAGACATTGAACTCAAAATAGTTGCTGAATTTTGGCTTGTACTCTTATCCTTTTTCTTCCCTTCTTCTTGGTGAGTTTCCTTCTTTCATTGACCTGCGTCTCGATTTTCCTTCATCTTAGGTCCAGGCCCCAAACGATCTATGGCTAATGTACTTTTGGTCTGCATAAATCTTCGAATGTCTTCTCTATTGATAAACAAGTATGACCTTCTTATAATCTTGTCCATAGATTGAGGAGGTGTACCCGTAAGATCAGTTGCGATCTCACTATTTGGTTAGAGACCTCGATTGAAGATATGTTGGGCAACTGATGGGCTTAGGTCTACAATCTGATTCTTTTCTTTGGTAAATCTAGTTAGGAAGTGCACTTTTTTGGAGTGAGCTTTGTTAGTTGAAAATTATAGCTTGAATGCATCAGTTAGCTGCTTCCAGATGTTATTGGATCTTGGTACAAGGGTTTGAAATCATTTAGAAATTGGTCTAGTTAGGCTTAACAAAATGGCCTTGCAAATAACACCAGGGGTTCCGCGTTGAAATGCAATCGCAGCTCAAATATTCCTGATATGTTGTTCTAGGTCTCAAGTTCCATCATAGCCATACAATTTGGTAAGATGTTGAAAGTTATTGGGGTTTGGGGCTTGCATAATCTTTTCGCAGAAATGTTCCATCTCGAGGTAAGTTTCTTCACAATTTGGGATTTCTTAAACCAGCTCTTCCTGCCTGGCTCTCCTAATGTGGATCCTCAAGTCGATGGGTCTATCACCTTCTCTTTCTGCATTTGTTAGCTGGTTTCCAAGTTGTCCAATGGATGGAGTTCTCAAAGCCTTGTCTTTATTCATCTTCTCTATTCGCTCTATTAAAGTATGTTGATTGGGAGAGGGTTGGCTTTGTTGTTTCAAAAAGCTCTACTATGGCTTTGTCAACTCGTTCTTGTATCATCCGATCTATCCTTCCTTGAGAAAGTTTTATCATGTTCACACTTTGAGTTGGCCTCTCCCTTGGTCTTTCTTCTCCCCCTAAAATGGGATGACAAGTTTGTATTGAGCTTTCCTACCTCTTGGCACGACAAGCTCCTCTGGTGGTAGGCTGAGAGCATCATGGGTAACAGAGGCTTCTGTCAGTGAGGAGGATAGTTCATGGCTTGCAGATCGATGACACCATGAGGATTTCCAGCATTCGGGTTAGTTGTGGAAACTAGGACAACTAGATTGATTTTAGATACTATTGGGCCAACCTGAGCTGGCCTTAGATTGTCTTCAGCTTGTATGTTGACTGGTTGTGGGTTATCTAAATTTGGATTCGGATTTCCCATTGAGTTTGTGTTTTATGGGTCTTGTAGGTAATGTTGTCCTGTCACAAGCTAAGGACACCTATCCTATTAAAGGACTCTTAGAAGACCTGTTGCAACCTCTAAAAGGACCTTGAGGAAATGGTCCGACCATGGATCATCCCTAACAGAAGGCCTCAAGCTCAAAGAAGTTTCGACGACCTCCGATGAAGCCTTAACAGCAAATAAAGCGTGAGACTTATTCATAGAACTCAATCTCGAGAAGATAAGAAAGCTTTATAAGGGATGCATGACATATTATGGCCAGATTATGAGAAATAGTAGAAGATCATCGTTTATCTCCTTAAAGATAAGTTCACCCGAAGAACCCTCTCTGATATTGAAAGATTCATCAAGAGCATAGAATAGTGTAGGAAACCTATCTGGTCCTATAAATACTAGTCGCATGCAGGGGCGTAGCGATCCATCAAATAATACATAGAAGTATCCATACACACTCAGTGCATACACTCTAAACTATATGCATCGTATAGCTTTAGAGATATAGTGTTCCACCATCGACAAAGAATGTCTCCAACGCTCCTCAGAAGAGTAATCTAGCAGTAGTAGAGGATTCCTCACGCTGTTCTATAAGAAGGTGGTCATTGCACTCAACCCACCACGAAGGATCATTAGCCCAATGAATCTTGTTTCCATCGATAACAAGCCTACACATACCTGAATGAGAACTTGGACCACACAGTCCTCCCCAAGAGTAGGGGACATAACCTTAACTACTCTTAAGGGCAACACTGATTAGTCTCGTCTCGACTTGATGCATTGCTCACGCATGCTTAACAGAAATACGTAGTCTTGATCCCCATAATCATAGTTCGAACCGGTACGTAGGACCAAGAGCCTCTTCTTGTCAGACTAAAAATCATTCTCAAGGACCTTCGTCCTTTACAAGGGACCCCTGTCTGACTTGGACAGAACATTGGCGTCGTCTGTGGGAAACCATAAATTACTAATCCCATGAATAACAAGATCATGATGGGGGACTACGACCCAAAACAAGTCAACCCCCCAACAAACAACCAACATGAGACGGTAAACCAGGGAACGATCACCAACATCCCACCTCCAAATCAAGTTAATTAGGGAGAACAACCAAACCCTCACTGGTGAAGCAAAACGCTGGAGAGCGTCATAATGAAAAATGATCACCGAGATGTGGCAGAGGCTTATATGACTCTTGACAACCCTATTCCATCATCGGTAGAGCCTTCAGCACCTCGTGGTAGAAGGGCTCAATCCAGGCTGGTAATCCCTTATCCATGAAGATCAGGAAGATTGGGAAGATCAAATCAAACCGCCCATTCGGTGTCGTCCTCAAAAAGCCTGGTGAGAGTCGTTGGTGACACAATCCAAAAGGCCTTCGAAAAAATTCGAGATCCCGAAACCAGCCCCCTTACACACAACGTGTTCCATAAGAGCAGTGCTGGATAAGCTCCCTTAGGTCCCGTAATGACCGCATCAACGATAAAGCAGCTCGACAACCAGCTAGCCAACACCCGACTTGATCTAGCCACAAGGAGAGAAGTCCAAAGGCAAGACGACTTGAGAGATCGCTTTCGAGCAGTCAAAGAATCCATGGCCCGAGAACTCAAGATAGTCTAAGAGGTTCCAGATAGTGAAGAGTCCTATTTGGGGCTCGAACCTTTTTTCTAGAAGATTATGCGGTCACCTAACCCGAAGAATTTCCAATAACACGTCAACCTCTACGGTTATGATGCCTCTGGAGACCCGGAACAACATGTTAGAAAATTGTAGTCCGTGATAGCTTTCAAGCACGGAAGCATTGATGTGATGTGCAAAGCCATTTCACTAAGTTTGACAGGATCAACTTCTGAATGGTTCCAAACGCTTAGATTGAGGTCCATAAACAGTTGGGCAAGACTCACCGAAGCTTTCACCCAAAATGATCCATTTCCTATCTGAAGTAACCTAGGACCATGAAGAGAGCTTGCGCAATTTCACCTTAAGGTTCACAAGGAAGAAGAATCAGATTGTATATTTGCCATTGTTAGTTGCGTTGCACCTTTTTATTCAAGCAATCCACCCAAACAGTGTGTTCGCCGCCAATCTAGCCGGAAACCCGACCAGAACCATGGACGAGATTATCAGATGGTTGGATGAGTTTATCAACTGAGAAGACTTCATGAGGTACATGAGAGGGCGTGTACCTCTTCCAAAGATCATCTTGGGCCCGAACCAGAGCATTAAGGAAACTAGGAACAAAGCTTTCAGAAAAATAAAACAACTGCGAGGAAGGACACCGAAGAGATCGAAGATACATACCGATGTTTGCCAGTTACTTTGAATTTAGCATCCCAAAAGAACAGATCATGAAAGAGATTATGATGCCAAACTACAAGGTGTTCGAAGACCAAGGCCACAGAAAGTGGTCTGAGATAAGGTGAAGCACAAGATGTGCTAGTGGCGTAATAGCAAAGGCCAAATTACCGAGGAACACTTCCAGTTATGAGACATACTTCAAGAATTGGAAAATAAGGGGAGATTGGACAAATATCTCACCAATATACAAAGGATCCTAAATAAAAGAAAAGCCCTAAGAGATGAAGGTTCGGGCAGGGAACCTCCAAAATAAAAGAAGAGAAAAGAGCAGGAGAAGGAAGGAGTAGAAAAGACCACAACCGCGAGGACTTCATGGTTATTAATGGAGGTTTTGCTGCTGGAGGAACCTCTAAATTAGCACAGCTAAAATGTTTCAGTTCTGTCACAAGCTAAGGACGCTTACCCTATAAAAGGACTCCTAAAAGACCTATTGTGACCTTCGTAAATACCAACTCCTCCACGAAGGCTCCTCAGCCCACTAAGCTTGTTAACATCGATAACAAGCCTATACATACCTTAAGGATAACTTGGACGACACACTCCTCCCTAAGAATAAGGGACATAACACTCAATTACTCTTAAGGGCAGCATTGATCAGTCTCGTCTCCGCCTGATGCACTGCTCACGCGTGCCAAACAAAACTACGTAGTCTTGATCCCTAGAATGTTTCTAGCCCCAGGTAAGTTTCTTTACGATCCAGGATTTCTCAAACCAGCTCTTCTTTTTTGGCTCTCCTAATGTGAGTTCTCCAAGCCATGTCTTTAGAAGGATTTACTGCAGTTGCTAGCTCTATTCACTTTATTAGAGCATGTTTGTTATTTCGAAAAGCTCTACTATGGCTTTGTCAACTTGTTGTCGTATCATTCGATCTATCCTCCCTTGGGAAAGTTTTTTCGAGTTCACACTCCGAGTTGGCCGCTCCCTTGGTCATTCTTCTCCACCTTGAAATGGGATGACAAGTTTGGATTGAGCTTTCCTACCTATTGGTGCGATAGGCTCCTCTGGTGGTGGAATGAGAGCATCTAGGGTAATAGAGGCTTCTACTCCGTCACGAGGATAGTTCTTGGCTTGCAGATCCATGAAACCTTGAGGATTTCTGACATTCGGGTTAGTTATGACAATAGGGACAATCATATTGGTTTTAGATTGGTGTTGTAATACCCGCGATTTTTCATATTTGAATAAATTATATTTTCATAATTTAAAATATTATTATATTTCTTTTCGTTAGAAATAAATGAATTTATTTGAATTTTGTAGCTTATAAGGAGCTTTGGTTTTAACATCATTGATTTATTTTATTACAAGGAATTTATAAGGACGTTAATTTGTGAAACTTCAATTTTTGGGATTTAGATTTGATAGGTTTATTTTATTTGTGTCAGCTATGGATTTCGATTTATTTATTTATTTATTGACTTATTTGATTTCGTTATTATGATTTTCACAGACAATAGGTTTTCATATGAGGTTTAACTAAAATGATGTTACAGTCAAAGTAATTATATAAAAATATAGAGTTTATTTTTATAGTGAAAGCTTAATTTTTATAGTTTGTGAAAGATTATTATTTTTAAGGATTTAATTTACAAAGTCTTGTTGTTGTGTTTTGTAATTTATTAAATTATGATTTTTATGCATTTCATAAGATTTTACAGAAAATTTTCATTTCACCCTATATCTATGTGTTACCACGGTTTGGAAATGAGTAAGGAAGAGGAAAAGTCTTTTGAAAAATAAACCCAAATAGTTACAATGTTCATTTTATTACCACCATAATTACCCTATTGGTATTTTAATTAAAAATAAATGAAACCCATTTTTATCCATATGAAAACTGTACCCCCTCTCTATTTCTCTCTTTTTCTATTCACTTTTATTTTGTGCCTCTTGGCTTTCCTTTTAAAAAAATAAAAATAAAATGATAACCCCTCCCTTCTTTGATACGTCTTATACACCCTTCTTCATTTAGTCTCACTTTCACTTTCTTCTTCCCAAAAAGAAATAAACAGAGTAGCGCTTCAATATACTCCCTCCTCCAAACCAGCGACTCACCCCTTCTTCTTGCATGCAATTTCTTATTTTTCTTCTCCTCTCAAACAACAAAGCAAAAACAGCCCCTTATACTCCCTCCTATCACACGACCCCCTTTCTCTCTTCTCATACCCATAACTTCTCAATCTCCTCAATAAAACAGTAACTACAACAAACCCCTCTTTTTCCATTTCAAGTTCAAAAATCAGTTACCCATTTCATTGGTGTTATTCTTTTGGTCAAAAACAAGTGGAATCAAATCTCCCCATTGGAGAAGGAGAGGAACCCGTGGCTATAGAGGAGGAGAGTGTTGGACTACCGGCAAGTATGCCAGATCAGCAAATAATAAAGAGTAGGAGCCAGTCCTCCGGGCCAACACCAACTGATAGTCCAACCATTACTCCCAGTGCTGCTCCTGACGAGGGGGTCTTGGCAGCCGAGGGCATTGAGCAAGTAGTTATGGGGCACCGTGTTGTCGAAGTTGCTGAAGTGGAGGCTCAGCCGAGTGCCGAAGGTACTCCCGAGCGTCCCCCCAAGAGGCCTCGGATGGACAAGGGAAAAGGAGTAGCTGGGGAGTGGCTTAACCTTAGTAAATCCCACAAAGGGATCCAAGGCTCTGAGGGCAGGGAGGACATTGTTGAAAAAATAGTGTGGGCGAAGAAGACTCCTGATGGCTTCAATGCAACAGTCTTCCCACCTGAAGATGCACAAGTGATCGATGCTTGGCCTGCATCGGTTTAGGAAAACAACTGTTCCGCCTTGGTAAAGAGTCTTCTAAGGAGTGCGAGCATTCTTCGTTACCTTGGTACGCGTGGTGAGGATGTTTATGCTGGCGTGGCCACCAAAGGGAAGAAAAAACGACAAGCAGCTGACGCTCGGGAGGATTATTTAAACCTCCAGGTAGAAGCCTTTGAAAGAAGACTTCAAACATTGGCTGCAGAGAAGGAAGGGCTGCAAAAGGATAAGCAAGAGGCTGAAGATGCCAAGGCTAGAGCCGAGGCTGACAAGGAGAAGGCTGAGAAAACTCTTCAGGAGGCCAATGAGAGGATGAGGAGGGCCGAGGAGATCCTGAAGAAGGCCGAAGAGGATGCTACAGCTCTGCGGGAGGCTACAGAGAAGGCTCGAAAAGCCGAGGAGGATGCTGCAGTGGCTCGAGAGCAACTCGAGGATGCCAAGGATGAGGCCGCCGGACTCCGAGCATCTCTACACAAAATGAGAGCGAAAGCTCTTAAGCACAAAAGGGAAGCTAGAGAGAATCTTTATAACTGGGATCATGCAGTTGAAGACTCTTTCCTCAATATCGTCGAGCAGCTTCGTATCCTGAGTCCTGGCCTCATAACCAAAGGTGTTGACCCCAACTTCAGTGTTAAAGATGGTCGGATCGTGGGTGAGAACGGAGTCGAAATAGACATGGGCGGAAATGACCTGCCCGCCGAGGATGAAGGCGACGAAGAAGAAGAGGATAAATTTGATCCTGAAAGTATAGTGTTGTCCGATATAGAGTAGATTTACCCTTTTGCTTTTCAACTTATGTATTTGCCCCATTAGATCGGCTTAGACCTTTTGCTGTAACCACTTTGAATATTTATAATATCCGTTATGACTTTTTGCTTCTCTCATATTATTCTTTTAGTTATGAATTCAAGTGTTAAGACCTCGGAACTCCGACACTCTAGCCAAGGTGGGTTCCTCTGTCCGCGATGTATAAAATGATTTTATGCCAATCACGTTTGAATCGGGAATCTTTTAAAGTACTTGACGAGTTAAAAGCTCTTGTTCGAGCTGTTTATAATTGTTCGCGTCATAAATGGTGGCTAATCAGTTATGAGGAAGAGTACGTAAATACAATGAATTCAGAAACAAAACTTTCATTTAACTGACGCAGTAAATACAATGGGCTTGGAGTTCCACCGAGCGTACACCATTATCAAAAATAAACAGACCTATCACTTAGCAAAAGTAACAATGAAACTAAAAACAGAATTGAAATAGGGATGAAAAACTTTAGCTGAAATACGCTTTAAGATTTGCCACATTCCAAGTGTTATTGATGAGAGCACCAGAGAGAGTTTCGAGTTTGTACGTCCCTGTTCCGCTCTTGGAAGCTATTCGGTAGGGCCCTTCCCAGTTTTGAGCCAGTTTCCCGTCTTTAGCATTTTCAAGACAATGTCCGCTCTTCGTAGGACGAGGTCACCTACTTCGAATTCTCTGGGTACTACCAAGCGATTATACTCTTTTGCTTGCATTAGCTTGGCATGTCGTTCTCGCTCGGCGGCTAGATCTCTGACTTCATCAGATAGAATGAGGTCTTCAAACAGTAAAGTGTTGTTGAGCGGGTTTGGTTGTTGTATGGTTTGAAATGAGGGGATGATCCTTTCCATCGGGATGACCGCTTTGCAGCCGTAGGTAAGCCAATAAGGAGTTTCCCCCGTCGAGGTTTGTATTGTAGTGCGGTATGACCAAAGTACTTCATGCAGATTATCCAACCAATTTCCCTTTGCACCAATAAGCCTCTTCTTAATTCCCTGGATGATGGTTCGATTCACTGATTCCACTTGTCCATTGGTCTGAGGATGCTCAACCGAGGAAAAATAGTACTCGATGTTTAAAGCATTGACCAAGTCTTGGAACGCCTTTGCTGCGAACTGAGTTTCGTTGTCAGTCACCAGAACTTGTGGAACTCCAAACCGAGCTATGACCTGCCTTTCAAAAAACATCTGAACTTTGGCAGACGAGATAGTTGCTAGAGGCTCGGCTTTTACCCATTTGGTAAAGTAATCTATGGCAACTACCACCCATTTCAGCTGTCCTGGTGCGGTGGGGAACTGGCCAATCAAATCCATTCCCCATTGATAGAAAGGATAGGGAGATGAAAGTGAGTGGAGTTCCTCGGCCGGCTTCTGGTACACATTGCTATGGAATTGACACTTTTCGCATCTTTTCACATGATTAATTGCATCTTGCTGAAGGGTCGGCCAGTAATATCCTGCCCTTAGAATCTTTTTGGCCAATGATTTACCCCCACATGATGGCTTCCGATTCCTCCGTGAACCTCTTCAAGTGTTTGTTTTGCTTCAGTGGGATCCAAACATCTGAGCATAGGGCCACTGACCCCTCGGCGAAACAAAATTCCTTTAACTAGAGCAAATTGCGACGCTTCCCTGATGAGCTTCTTAGCCTCGGTTGGATCAGTAGGCAAAGTTCCTTGTTCTAAGTAACTCGTGATCGGAGCAGTCCAATTTGGATCCACCAAAACGGAGAGGACAACGCTAGGTTCGTGCACCGTTTCCTGGATCAATGTCTTGTTATTTTCGGGGCCTTTTGTTGAAGCAAGTTTTGAAAGAATGTCTACTCGGCCATTGCTTTCCCTTGGAATATGACAGAATTCAACTTTGGCAAACTCTGAAGACAAGAACTTCACCTTCTCAAGATACTTTTGGAGGATGGGTTCTTTGGCTTGATAATCTCCTTTGACTTGAGAGACCACCAGCTGAGAGTCACTGAAAATCTTGACTTCTCGGGCCCCTACGTCCTTTGCCATCCTGAGACCAGCCATTACCGCTTCGTATTTTGCCTGATTGTTTGAAGTAGGAAATTCAAACTTCAAAGAATACTCAAGGGTAACACCATCGGAGTTTTCCAGGATTATACCAGCACCTGCCCCAAGCTTGTTGCTCGATCCATCAATGTAAATTCTCCAGTCCAAGTTTGAGCTCGTCAGTGGCTCAGTAAACTCGGTGAGGAAATCAGCTAGAACCTGAGACTTCATTGCCTACCTTGGTTCGAAAGTGATGTCGAACTCGGAAAGTTCAATGGCCCACGTTACCATTCTTCCTGCTAAGTCGGGTTTCTGGAGAATCTGACGGATAGGTTGAGCTGTTCTGACCTTAATGTGATGACTCTGGAAGTACTGACGCAGTCTTCTGGTCGTGATGACCAAACAGAAAGCCAATTTTTCCATTCTTTGGTATCTCAATTCTGGTCCTTGAAGCGCTCGGCTAACAAAATAAATGGGGGATTCCTTGCCTGATTCTTCTCGAACTAAAACTGAACTAACAACTGAATCACCCACTGACAAGAATAGGAATAGAGTCTCTCCAATTGCAGGGCTAGATAGGATCGGGGGGGATGCCAGATACTGCTTAAGGTCAGTGAAGGCCTTTTCGCATGCATCGCTCCACTCAAACGCCTTCTCTTTTTCCTTTCTCAACAATTGGTACCATGGTAGGGCCTTCCGAGCTGATTGGGATAAGAATCTGGAAAGAGCTGTTACCCGACCTGCCAATTGCTGTACACCCTTAATGTTAGATGGACTCTTCATCTCGAGGATAGCTCGGAATTTTTCAGGGTTCGCTTCGATTCCTCGTTCAGTGAGCATAAATCCGAGGAATGATCCAGCGGGAACCCCAAAGGTGCATTTTTCAGGATTCAGCCTCATATCGTACTGCCGAATTCTGTCAAGAATGATCTTCAAGTCCTTGGCATGGTCTTCTTCCTTCAAACTCTTGGCAATCATGTCATCGATGTACACTTCCATTCTGGGCCCGATAAGTGGGTCGAACACTTTATTCATCATTCGCTGGTAAGTTTCCCCAGCGTTCTTGAGTCCGAAGGGCATGACATTATAACAGTACGTAGCGTTTTCAGTAAAGAAGGAAGTTTTCAACTGATCCGGAGGATACATCGAAATCTGATTGTAGCCAGAATAAGCGTCCATGAAGGATAGTCTCTGGTATCCTGCCGAGCTGTCTACTAATTTGTCTATGCAAGGAAGTGGATATTGGTCTTTGGGGCAGACCTTGTTCAGGTTTGTATAATCCAGGCACATTCTCCACTTTCCATTAGATTTTTTGACCAGTACGGGATTAGCCAGCCAATCGGTGTATACCACTTCCCTGATGAACCCTGCTTCAAGCAGCTCGGCAACCTTTTCCTCTGTGGCTTGAGCTTTTTCGGTTCCGACCCGCCTCTTCCTCTGCAAACTGGCTTAGCGCCAGGATAGACACTTAATTTGTGGCTGATGAAATTCGGGTCAATGCCTGGCATGTCTGCCGAGGTCCAGGCGAATAGATCTTTGTTCTCAATGAGCAGTTCTGTCAACTCTTTCTCAACTTCCTCGGCAAGACCAACACCAATCTTGACACAGCGGGATGGATCAGAGCCCAAGATTATCTTCTTGAAATCCCCCTGAGGGGTTGGTCTGGTTTCGTCATCCTTCCTTACATCAAGATCTACCAGGTTAACACTTCCCTTATTTAGTGGTTCTTGCATAATTTTTTCATCTTCGATCTTCAGTTTACCCAGGCTGATATTGTAGCACTTCCGAGCCAGCTCTTGTTCAGAACGCACCATGACCACCTTGTCGTCAGACCCTGGAAATTTCATAGCTAGGTGGACAGTTGAAACAACGGCGCCAAAAGACTGGAGTGCAGTACGACCGAGGATGGCGTTGTATGCCGACGGAGCCTGAACGACCAGAAACTTTACTATCTCTGTTCGAGCGGATGGTTGTTCCCCCAGGGTGACTGGGAGGTGGATATGGCCTAGGGGAACAATCGAATGGCCTGTAAAGCCAATCAAATTTCCTTTGAACGGAGTTAGATTAGACCTTTTCAGCTTCAGGGCTTCAAACAAATCCAAGTACAAAATATCTACTGAGCTTCCATGATTAACAAGAATCCTCTTCACTTCATAATTACCGAGCCAAGTCGTAACTACCATGGGATCGTTGTGGTCTCGGATTATGTCAGCGAAATCCTCGTCACTGAAGCTGATAACGATATTCTTCTTTTTAAGCTTTTGAATTGGTTGGCTGGCAACAGAAAGAACTTGACCCACATAATTCTTTCGGTCACCTCTTTTCTCCCCTCCACCTACGAATCCTCCAGCAATGGTGTTGATCAAAAAACCCTCTCGACCCTTATCCTGTTCGCACAGTAGGGTAGAAGCTCCCCCCGCAGGTGGTGAGGGGCTCCTATTTCTTTGTTTCTGCTCGGGTTTGGGTGGGGACTGGCTCTTTCTCCTAGTACGCTTCCGCATTGCTTCGCCAATGTACTGTTGGAGTTTTTCGTCCCTCACCATTTATTCAATCAAGTCTTTTAACATGGTACACTGGTCAGCGGTGTGTCCCCATCCACCATGATGGTCACAATACTTGGTCTTATCTTTCTGAGCAACTTTTCTCAAAGCTGGAGGCCTAGTAATATTGTGCATCTCGGTGTGCATAGTCTCGCGAAGGATTTGACTCCTTGGTACTGTAAGCCGAGTATACTCGTCATATTTGCCTTTTGGAGGCAGTTTTTCTCCTCTTTCTCTCTCTCTCTTTTATCCTTCCTCTCTCTACCATCTCAAACCGATCGTTTTGCCGAGGACGTTGCTCTTGACGCTCTTCCTTACCACGCGCCACAGTACTGATTCTGTGAAACTCTTCAAAATTTACAAATTTCCTGGACCTTTCCCTGAGCTCGGCCATATCCTTAGGTGGTTCTCCTATCAAAGAATCCTTAAAATCTCCGTCTCGTAACCCTTGAGTAAGCAAGAGAACAGATACTCCAGATTGTAAACCCGATATGCCACTAGCCTCTTGTTGATACCGAGCTAAGTAGTCTCGTAGAGACTCGTCTGGTCTCTATGCGACTCCAGCTAATGAATGATCGGATTTTGGCTGTGACATACTGGCAGTGTACCTATTCAAGAACGTTCTTCTGAGTTCAGCCCAAGAGTGGATTGAATTTGCAGGTAGGGAGTTGAACCACCGTAAGGGCGCCGAGCCCAAAGTCATTGAGAAAGCGCGGCATTTCATGAAGTCCCCTCCTCCATAAAACATCATGGAGGATTCGGAAGCCGCAATATGGTCCATCGGATCGGTTGTCCCGGTATAGCGAGGAATATTTTGATGTCCTACATAAGTCTGCGGGGTTTGGTATGCCATGATCTCTGTTGTGAAAGGATGGCCAGGATGAGGTTCCCCGGTAATACGCTCGGGAACCACGCTCGGGTTGAAAGGTGGAGGAGGAGGAAGATTGCTTGGGTTGCTGGAAGCCACGCGAGGGCTTTGCTCGGCTGTTCTTGCCATGCTCTGCTGCTGAAGAGAAGCAATAGCCTGATTCTGTCTCTCGATCAAGGAAGTCTGAGTTCTTAAAATTTCCATGATTGACTCTTCTCGCCTTTGAGCTGAAGAGGTAGTCATGTAAGACCTGCCCTCAGTTTCAGTGGAACGTGGACCACCTTGAAGCGTTCCAAAGTGGCCCCTCGTCAAGTGAGGTACTTCTCTTTGGGATCTATCGGCTCGGGAATGATCATGACGAGCGGAACGTTCTACTCGACGGGCCTCATCAGTTCGTGATCCAGAAGGGGCCCTCCGAGATACGTGTGATCCAGAATCGGCAGTATCATGCCACTCTGAAACATGACCATCAGGAACAGTGTGAGAGTTAGATCGTCCTCCGCCGCCTTCAATAAGGGGAGGGACATTAGCCTGTGCCTGAAGGGGATTTTCAGGAGGAACTGGAGGGGGAGGGTTAATAGGAGGAGCCTAATTGCCTTCAGGGGGCCCTAACGGAGCGATCCTGTCCCTGATATTTCCTCTTCAGTTTTTGGGTGGCCTCCCACGGAGGCGACGACAGAGATCTCCTTCATTAACGTTGTTGTTTGCCATGAAAACAGTGGATGTAGGAATATTAGTTATTCGTTCCCCACAGACGGCGCCAATGTAGTGTCCTAATCACTATATGTCCTTAACCCTCTAAGTGTTCAAGATTATGGCAACCAGGAGCCCAGGAGAGGATCAAGTATTGATGTATGACTTATGGTATTTCTGCAGTTCCAGTTGGGAAAAGCAGGATCTCCCTAGTCAACGTGTGTGTGCAGAGTGTCAACTTAGGGATGAGATTACTTACCTGAAACCCTAGCTGTGATGAGCTATTTATAGGGTTTGGAGGAGGCTGATATGGGCCCTTTGGGCCCTGTATCAGAGTTGTGCTGAACCAGGATTTTGTGAGATAATATCGGATGATTATGCTTCTAGAATCTGGATAGGATCAACTAAAGATCTCATGCCTAGGCTGTTGCGAGAATCTAGGAGAGATTTGCGGAAGAGATAAGAAGCCTCGGAGAGCCTAAGCTTATCCACGAGCGGGCGGTATGTCTCGGTCCTAGAATCCCGAGCCTGATGGATTGGGGACCGATCGTAAGGCTCGGTTCCATCAAGTCTGAGCCTGGCCCTCTCGTATGCTCGGATCCCACGAGTCCGAGCGAAGGAATTTCATGACAGGTAAACCGAGCAAAATACCCTTAGAGGAACCCTTTAGTGAGACTCGGGTCCGTATATGGTCGGCAGACCCTACAGAGTTGAAAAATAATGCTTAATTCCATGTTTTTCGCAGAATTTTTCAAAAAGATGATTTTCAAATTCTCCACCATGATCAGTTTTAATGGATGCAATGATCAAATGCAATTGGTTTTGAACAATCTTGGCTAGTTTTTTAAATTCATGAAATGCGTCATTTTTATGAGTAATAAAAAGCATCCATGTATACCTAGAATAGTCATCCACAATGACTAAACAATAATAGTTGCCACCAAAGCTTTTCATTTGACAAGGTCCAAAAAGATCCATATGTAAAAGTTCCAAGGGCTTTTGAGTTGAAACAAGATTTTTAGAAGGAAAAGATGCCCTTGTGAGTTTTGATTTTGAACAAGGATCACATTTTTCAGAAATAGAAAAATTTTGCTTTGGCAAACCAACTACTAAGTTTTTAGAAGAAATTTTATTTAAATGAGCCATGTGGATGTGACCTATTCTACGATGCAATAGCCACGATTCATCCTCTTTACTTAATAAACATTTCGCATCATTTGAGGGTATTGAGTTAAAATCAATAACATAAACATTGTTTATCCTGCGAGCAATTAGCTTAATAAGATTATCAACTTTACCCTCGATAATACATCTATCAGAATCAAAAATAACCCTATTGCCCTTATCACACAATTGACTAATACTTAGCATATTGTGTTTTAGTCCCTCAACATGTAAGACATTTTCAATACAAGGGTTAGGAGGTGTACCAATTTTACCAACTCCGAGAATCTTTCCTTGATTGTTATCTCCGAAAGTCACATGTCCTTGGTCCTTTGGAACGAGATGCGAAAATTTAGATTTATCTCCCGTCATATGTTTTGAGCATCCGCTATCCAAGTACCACCACGACTTTCTTTCTTCCAGAGTAACCTACAAGCAAAAATTCAAGGTTTCTTTTTAGGTACCCATATCTTTTTGGGTCCTTGTGTAACAGCCCGATTTTCGTAACTCAAAATAATTAACTTTTATTTATTAAAGTTACCAAAAATGAGGCCAATTTTTTTTTTAAACATTGTTGAAATGTTATTGGAACACTTGACCTTCTTTTACGGAAAATCGAGTTGTTACTAAAAACATTTATTTTTATAAAACTTTCATCTTCACGAAATAACTCGCTTCAAAATCATCCAAACATTTTTCTAAAAGGTTACATTGTTCAACTTTCCAAATGAAGTATTGCAGAATTGAAAGTTTAGCTGAATTACAGAAGTGGCACATTGCTTGGTAATCCTTGACTCAACATTACTGTCACTAGACTTGACTAAAACTCTATCCCTAATTCTTCATGTCGCACACAACCGGATGAAACTTCCTTTCTCTTCTTGCGCCCTTTCTTCACTCCCGAAGATGAAGCCACCTCTGTCGTTTCCTTCCCGTTGTCGATAGACTCTAGCTCCAACTCCTCTAAAGTGATGATCTCCAAGCGATGTTTCATCTGCTGGTTGAAACATCAGCAGCCCCAATATGCCAACGAACAGGAGAGAGTAAGCAATCCGAATGACGCATCGTCGACGGTGTGGGATTACGATAGGCAAGATAGTAGGACCATGCAATCATACCATATAACATACAAGCACACAACAATCAAGTGTAACATTATTGTTATCTTGTATTATTATTATTATCATTCTTGTTATCATCTTTCATTCTCTTATCTTATCTTCTCAATTCCTTTCCTTCTCATACTCTTACTTTCTTCTCATTCAGTCTTATCAGTTCACACCCTTCTCTTGATTTGGGGAATTATAAAATGTCATCGGAACGTTCATTCCGTTCTCGGCTATCACTCACGTCTACATCTCCTCGGTCATCCACCCAACCTAGTCGGAAGCAAACAGGAGTACAGGACATTTACCGTGCGGGCACGACAGCTGTCTCACAAACAATTGGTCCCAGACTAGGAGGATTACATCCTCAAATCATATCATATCAATTCAATTCATATATAATCAAGGCACACTGTCTCAACTCATAGTGGCAAACAAGATGCCCCACTCCAGTCCCTCTCACTGTTCTAGATTTGCAATCTAGGGGGCGACAATATATTTCTAGTGGGCCCACAGAACTTACCACGGCATTGGACCCAGTCCCTACCACGTTCGTATGCCACATGTGGAGTTCGTTCTGCCTAGAAACATACTCTAGACTTCTTGACGTTTCACCATCATCGTCCTCCCCTAATGCAATCTCTTTCTAAGTATCCGCAGATACTTATTTTTCCTTCCTCTCCACTACTTCGCACACTCATACCTCACCGCGTATGTCTTTTAAAGTCTTTTATCTTGTTAATTATCCTAACGGTCGGCCCATCCTTCGTGCAACCCTTCAATGAGTCCCGACCACTAACTTGGCACAATCTTTCCCTCATCATTTCTCACATAGCACAGAGCTGGGATCACATCAACAAACTCGTATCTCATTTTCTCAATCCCTCTCAACAGTCAAAATCTTTTCTCAAAACAATCCGTTCGCAAAACCTTTTCGAAAATGTCATTTCACAAAAATCTTCTCGAAATATCACTTCATAAAACTTTTCAAAGATATCATTTCACAAGATTTTCTCAAAAACATCATTTCAAAAACTTTCACAAAATCTCTTTTCACAAACGTTCACAAAAATATTGTTTTCATAAACTTTTCTCAAAAGTGTTATTTCATAAAACTTTCTTAGAAATGCCAGTTGGCAAACTTGCTCAAAAATATCATTTCAAAAGACTTTATCATTTTAAAAAGACTTTCTCAAAACTATTCTTTCAAAAACTTTCTCAAAAAGATTATTTCCAAAAACTTCTCTAAAAAAAAGATTGTTTCATAAAGCTCCTTTGAAAATATTGTTTCATAAACTTACTCTGAAAATCTTATTTCAGAAACATTTTCACATTTTATATTCTGCTTCAAAAATCTCTTTTCATAAACCCTTTCGAAAATTTCTTTTCATAAATCTTTTTCAAAAATCTCCTTTCAAAACCCTTTTCCAAAAAAAATCATATTTTTGGCCGAGCGCTAATGGAGGAGCAAGCTCAACTCAACACTAGTCTCATTCAAAAACAAAAACAAAGGAGCCAAGCTCTGCTCAATTCACATCACTCTCCCCCAGCTCTGGCTCGTTCTCGACATTATCATTTATTCTTTCCCCAATTTTAATTCTTCTCTCTTTTCTACTCAATATCTTATTCTTTATCATTATTCTTTTCTTATTGTGTCATTACTTTCAATTTCATTACTTTCACAACTCTTTCGTTTCATTTTCATTTTCTTATTCAGGACGCAACAGACGTCCATCAGCATATTACTCATCTTAATCAATAGCAATATATATAATAAGGTATAATTAAATAAAAACGTAAAAGCATATTAACAATCACACAAACATCACACAACAACAATGTGGCCTTTGTCACCTTCGTATAAGTGGCCACACAACACAAACAATTTCCACTTATACTACTGACTCCGAACCACTTAGTTCCGATCTTTGAGATGATATGGAACGTCCTAATATATCACCTAACTACCACGGTGTCTTAGGAAAGCTTCTCTCTCACCTGAGGTCCAGCGATTAATTGCGTACCGTCTCCTCGGATCCTTGTCTCTGCCGACTGCCCCAATCCCTCGTCTTTAAGGTTCTTCGTACTAAATAAAATACGTTTTCGTTATTAACTTGTATTAAGAAAATCTTTTTCTTATCTCAAAACACTTTTCGTTCCTCGTCGGAAGACTTAAAACACCATTGTTTGATCAAAACATCTTCCATATTTTCTAGCACTTTAAATATTTTAAAATCATCTGAAAAACATCGTACGAAATGATTTAAATCATTTGGTTTGATTGCTGGTCCGTTTTGGACAGCACCACAAACAAGTTCGAAAACACCGAAAAATTTACCGTTTTTAATCCGGGTTTTTCTTAAATCAATTATCACTTGAAAACCGCACTTTAAATTATATAAACACATTTTTAAAGTTAAGGAACAATTTTAAACAACTCGGGACAGCGAAGGATTACTTCACAAGAAATTATTTTAATAAATATCCGAAAATGATTTATTTCAAAACCAATTGCTCAACTTAATTATAAACTAAACATTCATTCCCAAACAAACACTTTCACAAATAAATATTTGAAATCAACTAAGACAACTTGATACATCATTATGATATTTCATTTTTCATAAAACAAAACACTTAGACATGCATAAATTCACAAACCACATTGAACCAAAGATATAAATCAAGCCCATTTAATTTTCTTACTTTAAACAACTTTATTCCTTTCAAAAGTTATTATTTAAATTTAATTTCATGCAACTAAACTTCCTAGACTCATTTGCACTATGTGGTCGAATGAAATCAAGGAAAACAAGTCAAACATTACAAATTTAAATCACATAAATCAACTTGATTTATTTTAAGCACTTAAATTCTACTTTCTTTTTCATGCAACAAAATTATTTACTCTTTCTTTTACTCTCAACCGAATGCACATATACACACATACTTATATTCAT
This sequence comes from Crotalaria pallida, assembly GCA_037953625.1. NCBI lineage: Eukaryota > Viridiplantae > Streptophyta > Magnoliopsida > Fabales > Fabaceae > Crotalaria > Crotalaria pallida. The sequence goes on from CM075653.1 coordinate 85,235,065, forward strand.
TTAAACACCACACTTTCATCCAAACCAATTAGTTCATTTATTTCCTTTATTTTTAATCCCAAAAACCAAATAGGAATTAAACATTCACAACACAATTTCAAACAATTCATTTTAACATAATTTCACAAAACATACTTATTGCTTTTATGTCATTTCATTGAAAAATAACCCTAGTCTAGCTAGCATGCATGGCCGAACCTCATTTTGGACAAGAATAAGGTTTTTGGTTCACTTTTTCAACATGCAAAAACACAAGATTCTCAAATCAAAAGGAATTAACATGCATGTATCTCTCATGAAAATCAAAACATGATTTCTTGATTTCCAAGCCTAGACCGAATACACATCATCATAGATCAAGATTTTATCTTCAAATCTTTACCATGCATGAGCACAAAACATGAATCAAGTTAAAAATCATTTTTCAAAACTTGTTTCCTTGATTCCTTTATGAAACCGTGTTGATCATTAAGAAAGGTTAAATCCTTTTATTCAAAAACCACATGCATGTTCTTAGATCTTTTAGATCAAACCATAAAATCTTTTATAATAGCACAAATCAAAGACCAAAATCATTTTGGGTAAGAAGAAGTCAAAACCGTGACATGCATGAAGAAAAGTTAATTATTTTTGTTCAAAAACAACATGCAATGGCTTGAATTAAATTTGAAAGCATCAAGACCCATGGATTTAGTCAAGGCCGAATCACTTGGCTCTTGATTTAGGGTTTTATAAGTTTATTTATTCTTAAAAATTAAAGATCAAGCTTTATTTGACACATACATGAACTCAAATCATCAAATCCTCATCGAATCAACATGCAACACCCAAGATCTTAACCTTATTGTTAAGCAAGTTTTGATCATGAATTTAGTTACCAAACAAACTCTTAAACACATTTTTAAATCACGGTTTAAGAAAGAAAATTAAACATGCAAAGAGATCCACTTCATTCTTCACAAAAATCTCATCAAACCTTTAGATTTAGAAGATTTAGTTTGAAAAGCTTTAAGATCTCTTATGAAAAACTTTAAACGAGTTAGGAAATCCGTTGATTAGACGTTTACAAATTCCTTCAAGCTTTGAGAAATTGACATATAAAGAGGTACGCTTTAAACTTTACAAAAATCTCCAAGACTTTTTAGATCTTTAAGATGTATGTTGAAAAACTCTAAGATCATTCATGAAGACCTTAAACGAGTTATAGAATCCGTTAGTTAGAAGTTTACAAGTTTCTTTTAGCTTTTAAAAATCCATGATCAAGCACAAACATACTTGTACTCCTCATTTAAGCTTGGAAAGTTAACATGCAAGAAAGAAAAAGAGAAGAATCACAAGATCAAAAGAGAAGATCTAAACTATTACAAGTTCTTCATGCTTATTCGAACTACCCACCAAATCTAAGATTGATCTCCTAGCTCCTTAGTTCTTGAATCTTCAAGGGAAAGCTCTAGGGTTTTTGGCTTGGTCTTCTCTTCTTCTTCCCTTCTCCCTCACGGCCAACACCTTCTTTCTCTCTCTCTCTCTTTTCTTTTCTAAGAGTTAAAAGGGAACTCTTAGAAATGTGTTTGGTGGATGGAATGGGAAGTAAAGGAAAAAAATGAAGAGCAAAGAACTAAGGATGGAGACTTATATAGGCAACTCATGACTCCCTCTTTTACCCTTGCATAATTCGGCCATGAGTGTTCAATTGGGAGGGGCAATTTTGGCAACACAATTTGTTGCATAGGTGGTGTTTATCAATTCTAAGGGGACAATAAGGAGTGATTTAAGGGACTAGGTTTCCTTAGGTTTAGTTACTTTTTGGCTAATAGTTAGGATTTAGTTACTAACCTAGTTACTTATGGTTCCATCCTAGTACATGGCTTCTTGTCTTAGAAATAAAATCCTAGCCCTCATACATGCATACATACACGTAGCGTACACCTAGACACATATACATGCATCATACATCACACATATACGTACGTACATACATTCATGCATTATCATCTTCTTTTACTAATTTAATTCCATATAATCCTAGGAATATACACACATATACATACGACACACACACACACACACACACCCACACACATATACACGTACATGCACATACACATATCATCATATTCTTTCACTAATTAAATTTTCATGTAGTCCTAAGCATACATACATACAAGACCGTACATACACACATATAGACAATAAATCACCCTCTCATAGAATAACTTCTTGTTTAAAATTCACCATTTCTTTAAAGCATGAAAATATTAAACCCATAATTATTTCTCAAACTCGACTCTAAAACTCATAACTTTATTTCATGAAAACCATTTCTTTAAAATCACTCAACACTTTGAAAACAGGAATTAAGAAATTCATTTAAGAAATACTCTTTCAAAGAACTTTTATCATAAATAAATCTCTTTAGTATTTTAAATTAATACGAGGAATTTGTGGGGTGTTACACCTTGAGCGTTAGTATAGCCATAGTTTAAATCATGCCACCTTTTAGTTTTATTGTTCGGTTTAACGAACTTCACTTTTCGGTGTATGCATTCATGTGAACCATGACCCTTTTTACCACAAATATGACAAATAATTAAAGGTTTCTTATGATTGCTAGCAGGGACAAAAATGGTACTTAATTTCTTTTGATGCCTACCGGGTTGATATCCTAAACTCGCTCTGTTAAAGAAACATTTTTGTCTCCCTAGCATAAATTTAAAGTATTTCTACCTTTCGTAAATTTAGCAAGGGTTTCTTTTAAATCTTCTACTTCTTTAACAAGGTCCTTGCAGAATTTACAAGAAGAAGAACTAGCTTTAAATTTAACGTCGTTACTCGAGGTGTTTGAAGAATTTTTCAAAGTCAAATTCAGCTCCTTATTTTGATTTTTCAAAAATTCATTTTCTTTAATAAGATTTTTATTCTTTTCTAAAAGAGAAGCTGAATTTTTCTTTTCTATAGAAATCAATAAGGATAACCTCATTGATTCCTCATGCAATTCTTCAAAAGCCTCTTGTAAATCATCATAAGAAAAATTTAAGTTCAGAAATTATCTCATATCCGTGTGCCATCAAACATATGTTGGCTGTCTCTTCTTGTTTGTCTGAATCCTCATCCGAACTTCCTTCGTTGTCCAGCCATGCCAAATATGCCTGCTTCCCTTTCTTTGAATTTGAGGTGCCTTTTTCTGAATTCTCTTTCTTTTTTAGCTGGTAGCAGTCTGCTCTGATGTGACCAGGCTTGCCACACTCATGACATGTGATGGTTGAGCCTCCACTCTTGTTGTTGTCCCTTCTATTGAAGTTTTTCTTCCTCAGAAATTTCCCGAACTTTTTGACCAACAAACCCACGTGTTCATCATTTAACAGTTCTTTTTCCGAGTCACTTTCTGTTGCTGGTGCTTCAGCCTTGAATGCCAAACTTTTGACCTTCTTGTTCTCTTCTTCGTTTTGAGCCAATCTTTTCAATTCACTTTCATGCTCTTGTAACTTCCAGAAGAGAGTTGCCAGTGTCATAGTTGAAAGATTTCTTGATTCAGCAATCGCCGTCACTTTGGGTTGCCATTCTCTTCCCAAACACCTTAGAACTTTGTTGATGAGATACTCATTGGTGAATTTCTTCCCCAATGTTGTTAGCTGATTTACAATCATTGTGAACCGTTTTTGGATCTCTTGAATTGGTTCTCCATCTTTCATTCTGAGTAATTCGTATTCACCAGTCAAAGTATTGATTCTCGACCTTTTCACCTCGGTTGTACCTTCATGCATGACTTCTAGCGTATCCCACATTTTTTGTGCTGTCTCGCATGTTGATATCCTGAAAAACTCATCATAGCTCAAAGCAGATGTTATAATATTTTTCGCTTTCAGGTCGTACTGGACTCTACGTTCCTCCTCCTCCGTCCAGTCAGCCATAGGCTTTTCGACGGTGTTACCATTAACCACATAGGTAGGAACATAGGGACCATTTACGACGGCATCCCAAACTTTTAATCCGACTCCTTGAATAAAAGTTTTCATACGGGCTTTCCAATACGCGTACCCTACCCCATCAAACATGGGAGGACGGTTAATAGAACTCTCTTCACCACCAAACAGAGAGTTTGAAGCCATACTCTTGAGACGGTTAAGTCTTAACATAAGAGACTAGCTCTGATACCAATTGTTGGTTTTGGCCTCAAAATCTCGAGAGGGGGGGTGAATCGAGTTTTATTAATGTATTGTGAAATCCTTTACAAATTAAAAAATTGTTGACATGGAGAGATTAAGCGTTTGAAACGGATCGCAAAAACGATAGATAAAAATAATTTGAGTAGCACGGAAACGTAAAAATTGAAATATGTGGAAAAATAAAGAGATAGGGATAGAAAAGCTTGCACCGTTGAACTTTATACTGGTTCAACCTTCCCGTCGAAAGGCCTAGTCCAGTCCTCAAGCGACCCGCCTGAGAGTTCTTATAATCAGCAATAGAGTCGCACCCTATTACACCCAAGAGCACCCCGCACACTACTATGAACCTCCGTTCGCTAGGGCCTCAAATCACACAGCAGGGTTCCTCGCCCTACGACGTATCAAACGTCCACTAAGGGATTTTCTCCCTAACCACTAAGGTTCAAAAACAATGGATGTGATAGTGATTACCTTACAAATGATCTAAGGAGAAGGTTTCTAATCTATGCCTTGCTTGAATCTTCATTCTTGATCTTGAATGAAACTTGTGAACTTGAACTTGAGTTGGTTTGTTATCATCAAAACATCATCTTGAAATATACTTGAAGTCCATAAGAGAGTTTGAAGCATGTCTTCCAACTTGCTTGACTTCCAACATCAAGGATATTAAGAGATCTGAGAGCTAGAGAGTGATCTAATATTACTGTGTGATTTTCTTTGGTATTCTAGGTATCCAGTTGGGATAGCTAGGGTTTCCCTTATCACTGGTGTGTGCGATTGTGCAATTAGGGAGTGAGAGAACATACCCGAGCCCCTAGTTGGAGACAGCTATTTATAGGGGTGGCGTTGTACCTTATGGGCCTGTACGGAGGTCCAGCAAGGCAGCTGACGTGTCCCATTTAGGATAGGGGATGAGTCATTCATCATTATCCTGTATTAGAGGGTCTTATCCCTGTGGCAAGTTAGACCCACGCGCCCCAAGCTCGGACTCTTAAGGGGTAAAGCCCCTATGGTCGGTCCATGGTTGCCAGGGTGGGTCCTTGAATAAATGCTCGGCCTGAGTAGGCGCAGTCTTCATAATATATTATTATGGTCAGCTGGGTATCGTAAGGGTAGGACCGAGGGTCGGTCCACCACATAAGCCCCCTAGCTCGGTAAGACTATTTGAGTCTTGAGCCGAGCTGAGAGTTTCTTACTTTACGGTTGAGGTTGAAGTGGGCCGAGTGCCTGGGTAAGGGTGAGGTAGTGACCTGTGTTTCTTCTTGTCCTCAGTGTGCTCCGCTGTCCCTTCATCTGGGCAAAGAGACGTTTCAGTACCTTCCAGCTGACACGTGTTCTATGTGTCAGTTATTCCATTATTGCGCGTGTTGATATTTGGGATTTTCAAAAACTTTAACCTATGGCTGAATGCCACGTTTCTTTTTTGGGGCTCAATATAGTATTGGGCTTTTGTTGTCAGGCCCATTTACTCAAAGAACATGGGGGGAAGTTCCTTTTTGAACTTAACTGCCCTTTCGTTTTCCTTTTTTCATTTCTTCCAAACTCTCTGCCTCCTGACTACTCATCTGTTCCCTGCGATTTTCTTTCTAGGACTCCAGATTCTTTCTCAGTCACACTCACGCCATTTTCTTTCTGCCACCCTCTCTTGACGATGTTGCTCCTCTCTGCTGTGCTAACCAATTCGTGCTAGTTTTCCTTTCATCACAGGTATTTGATTCGAAATTTCTAACTTTGTCTTTCTCCTTTCTTTTTCCACTGGACAGTTCATTTCTGGGTTCCTAAGTTGCCTGGTTTTCTAGTTGTTCTTAGGCTTTTTGTGTTTTTTCTGGGATTTTTCTAGGTTTTTTTGGGTTTTTTAATTTGCAGTTATGGGTAGCAAGTGGTCATGGTATAAGAAGTGGTCTAAGGTTTTGAATTTGAGTGATATTGACGATTCTTCTTCTTCATCGTCATCTTCTTCTTCTGGAACAGAAATATTAGATTTCCTACCATCACCCTTCCGCCACCGTATGGCGGATCCTACGGTGGAGACACCGTTAGCCGTCGAATTTCCCCAAAATTCTGCAGAGAAGGATAGTAGAAGATTAGCGTATCGGTTGGCGGAGGAGCGAGCGCAAATAGCGGCACGATCCTCAACCCGTTCCTGGGAAAAACCTTTCTGGGGGAAAGCCATAAAGGTTAGGGGAAGATGTAGTCGGCTCGGCTATAGGATGAATCGAACTAGGGTTAGGGTGCCTAAAGATGTTGATTTTATAGATTCTGATGCCAAGTCATGTTCCCTTTCCCCAGGTATGGTTCGTCGGTGCATCTTGCATCCTCATGAGTTTCCTGTACCGCCCAATGCCGAAGCTTACGAATGGGTTGATTTGGAAGTGCTCGGCACCAGATCGGACTTGGTTGCCAACAACCTCAGTCATATCCGAGCTCATGTGCTCCCCTGTCCAGGAGATGATGCTGGGACTTCCTATACTATTAGTGCTCCGTCAGTTAATGACCGGGTGTGCACCTTGATTGGGAACGAACGTAAAGAATTCTTTATGTATGAGGAAGTCGTAATAAGGTTGGGCATCAAGATGCCTTTTTCGGCGTTCGAAATAGCTCTGCTGCGGCGGCTGCGCTTAGCTCCCTCCAAACTACATCCTAGTGGTTGGGCCTTTGCCCGAGCGTTCTAGAGGTTTTGTGAGGCGGTAAGACTGTTTTTCTCTATCCGAGCGTTTCTTTGGTTATACGTCCCCCAAATTAATGTTTTTGAAAAAGTGTCGACGAAGAGGGCATGGGTGTCATTGAAGGCTCGCAATGACCATGCTCTTTTTGCCAAGTTCACTGATTCTTGGAAGACTTTTAAACCGCTGTTTTTAAGTATCAGTTTGCCTGTGAAGGGGCTTGCTGGTTTATGGAGGGTGATCAGCCTTGGTTTCCCCTGTCCTGGTCTCCAGAGTTCTTCAATAGGCACCCGAAATTGTATCAATATCATTATCACAAAGAGTTGCCGGATGCTGAGAGGCACACTTGTGATACTTTTTGTAAGTATCTTAATCGAACGACCAGGTCGACATTAGGAATATTGTTATATTGCCAAAAGAACTTGTGCAATCTGAACTTGGTAACTTCTCTCCTTTTTTTTTAACCTTTCTTTTGGACTTTTTTGCAGTTAGAATGTCTAAGATGAACAAAGCCGCTGCTCGCATGAGAGAGCTTTCCAAGCTTAAGTTGGGTGAGGCAGCTGGGTCTCCGAGTGCGCCTGCTTCCAGCGAGGCTATCCAGTCCGTGACAATTGTCGTGGCCCCACCCTCTGGTGACGAGGTTGTACAGGAAGTGCCGGCACCTACTGAATATGCCGATGATGCCGCTACTACCATCCCCTGTGTCAATGTGGATGAGGAAGAGGAGGAGGAGGAGGATCGTCAACCTTTGTGCAAGAGGGCTAGGCTGGATAAGGGAAAGGGTAAGGCGGTTGATTTGCTGAAGCCACTGAAGTCATCCTCGGAAAAGAAGTGCTTATGGTTTGACATTTCAGATCCGAAGGATGAGACTGTCTGGGCTCGGAAGTTGCAGGAAAAGTTTGTTAATATGGTTTATACACCTAATCATAAGAAGAGGCTTCTGGGCCAATATGCTCATACTTTAAAAAATAATTGTGAAATGTTAGGCAAGAATATGCTGAGGGCGGTGAGCTATGTCTTTCACATTGCTGAAAATGCTGAAGATATCAGTGCAGCTCTTTCAGCGGCTGAGAAGGAGAAAAGGAGGGCTTCCGCCCTGCAAGTGGAAGTTCTGCTTACCCAAATCAAAGAGTATGAGGTTGGTTCCCGAGCATTAACGGAGGCTAATACCGAGCTTCAGAGGAACCTTGCTGACTTTGAGAAGGCTCGGGAAACTGCTGAGAAGGCTAAGGAAGATGCTGTTGGAATGAAGGCTGAAGCGGAGAGGTTGCTGCAGGTTGCCCGGGAAGAGCTCGCTGAGGCTCGTCGCTGAAACACTGAATTGGAAGGGGTCCAGGGCCGACTGACTGAATCTGAGAATGCAGTGACCCGTTTGCAAGGTGATCTTGCTAAGATGCGTCGGAAGGCATTAAAGCACAAAGTTTTGGCGAAGAGGAATCAGTTCAATTGGGATCATGCGACGACCGATTCTTTTGTCAATGCCATCCAGCAACTGAGATTTATGAACCCCGGGATTCGAGTTATAGGAGCAAATCCGACCTTTGGGATTGTGGATGGTCATGTTGTTGACTATAGCCGAGGGGACATGGAGGTAGATTTTGTTAGGAAATAGGATGCGACAAACGCAGCGGAAAAAAAAATATATCCTATTTCCATCCAGGATCCATGTGAAAGCATGATTTGAGATAGGGAATAAAATTACCTTTTGCAGGGAAGAGGAGACCAACGAATCTTATCACGAACGCTTCGTCAATCACGAGCACATCAATGTGTTGTGCCTCTATTGGTATCCACACGAACAAATTTCCAATTGGAGTCACGTCTCTCTTTTCAGTGCTAGAAGAGAAGAGAGAATCTGTGTATCACTCACTCTCTGATATGACGGCTAGGGTTACCGTTCTGTGTCTCACACATCTAAAAAACCCCTAAAGCTAATAATATTATATTTATAATATTATCAGACCAACTGGTTGGGCTTTTTAGGAGATAAATTCGAATTCTATCATATATGTAGAAGATAAAATCAAATTTATATCTTTTACATAAAGATAAAACGAATCATATCTTAATCATATCAGAAAGATTTAATTTTATAAAAATACAACTATTGTATTTTTATCAAATGTGATATCTCCAATTTTATCTGCTCTTAGTGTGTGACCCTATAGGTTCCTATAACGTTGGCAGTAATGTTAAAATCACATTTTAACTTTACAAGCAATGAGCGGTGTCTAGCAACACATCATTGCTACCCAAGTGACAGGAATGTCTGTGATTTGACTAAACCTTTTACTGTGACCAATGAACATGTGTAAGTTTAATCCCTTTGTCCAAATATCATAGTTACACTCATGGCATGGAACGTGTCACCCATGAATAGTGTAACCTATGGTTTCTTGATCCCTGAGTAGACGCGTCTAAACAAGTCTCGTCAATATCTCATATTGACTGTCTAGAGTATGACCATACATTTCAACGTCTCACTCAATCAAGGGGCCTAGAGATATAATTCCTATTAATAAGGAAGGACAAATCCCATCTACGTCACTCACATCCCTCTACATGATTTGTCATATATCCGACTACAACCGTTATGATCACCTGGTTAAAGATGACATTTGATTGCGTGAAAGCATATAATTCCTCTTGTTGGGAACCGTAGCGACTTCAGGTCGAAGGACCATGTACACCATTGTGACTATGAGAATCACTGATGACACTCACTTAATAACCCATGTAGCATTCTCATGGCTGGTCAATCCAGTACACAATTGTCCCAATGTGTACTTACGTGAAGACTTGATATCCCATATCCATGACCGGTGAGATACAGTCATCAGTCTGCCACATACTAGTCTCGATGTATTATAGTTGTCCTTATTAACTATAATACTCGACTAGGGAATCTTTAAGGATAATTATCAATCAATAAGATCTCACTATCAAGTCATGTACTTGATATTCTTATGACATTGAACTTATAATCCTAAGGACATTATTACATCTATTTTAATTAAACAATTAAAGCATAAATATAATAAATGAAATGCCTCATTATTATTAACAGTAATAATCCATAAACATGAAATAAGTACAAGTAAAAGAGAAAATACGATTGCCACTAGGGCACTCTCCAACAATCTCCCACTTGCACTAGAGCCAATCGTTCATGTATCTAATACCATAAGCCCTAACATGTCCCTCATGCTTTTTTATGGCAAGAGGTTTAGTCTGTGGATCAGCAATATTATCATCTGTTGAAACTCTGCATATCTTCACATCTCCTCTGTCAATTATCTCTCGAATGATGTGAAAACACCGAAGTATATGTTTGGATTTCTGGTGAGATCTCGGTTCCTTAGCTTGCGCAATGGCTCCATTGTTGTCACAATAGAGGTCCACTGGAAACTCAATACTAGGAACAACATCAAGTTCAGTTATGAACACTTAATCCAAACCGCTTCCTTTGCTGCTTCTGATGCAGCTATATACTCAGCTTCTGTTGTAGAATCGGCTACAGTCTCTTGCTTTGAACTCTTCCAGCATATAGCCCCACCATTCAAACAAAATACAAATCCAGATTGTGATCTGAAATTGTCCTTATCAGTCTGGAAGCTAGCGTCGGTGTAACCCTTTACAACCAGCTCATCTTCACCTCCATATACCAAGAAAGCATCCTTAGTTCTTCTCAAGTACTTTAGGATATTCTTGACTGCTGTCCAGTGACCTTCACCTAGATCTGATTGGTATCTGCTCGTCATGCTCAAAGCATACGAAACATCAAGTCGAGTACATATCATGGCATACATGATAGATCCAATTGCAGATGCATATGGAATTCTATCCATGCATTCCCTTTCTTCCTTAGTGGAAGGACACTGTTCCTTTGACAAGGTTATACCATGTGACATTGGCAAAGATCCCCTTTTGGAATCCTGCATGTTGAACCGTTTCAACACTTTGTCTATGTACGAACTTTGACTTAGGCCAAGCAATCTCCTTGATCTATCTCTATAAATCTTGATACCTAATATATAGTTTGCTTCACCCAAATCCTTCATAGAAAAGTGATCGAGGCCGTACCCGATACAAATAAAAACAGTTTAAGTATAGTACTAGGAAGTGACTCCTAGGTCGTCTCCCAAGGAATATCTTATCAAGCAAAAGGTCGAACACATAGTATGCATAGAAAACAGGGGGGGTTTTTTTGTATTGAATATTGAATAATTGAAATCAAAACAGAATTAAATCAAAACGAAGAAACAGATAAGGAAAAGCGGATAAACCCCTTTGGCTCGCGTTCACAACTCTATCATCGGTCACAAAAGATCAATTTCTTTCCTCTTCACTGTCCAACTCGTGAGAATTAAATACTAAGCGAAAATTCAATTCTCACCCCAAAACCCAAACCTCTAATTAAGCATTAAAAGCCAAAGCATGGAGTTTTTACGAGTTTGCATAAATTAAGCATTCATACACATGGATTATCTCTATATAATGGAACTAAGCGAACCATAACATATCAATAAGCATGAAAACAGTGAATAAAAACGAAATAGCATTAAGAATAAAACCTCAAGAGTATGTGATACATTACCAAAGGGATTTAACCTAAGAGTTTAGCCTTCCATGAAGAAAAATACCAAAAACGTGTAGAAAGGGAAGAAAGAGAAACCCTAGCAGCCACCACAAGCTTGGAGAGCAAAACTAAGCCTTCTCTATGAGAGAGAATGTAAAAAAAACGTGAATGGAAGCTCTCCTTCGGGTTTACACGAATTTGGCTTTTTTTAAATCACAAAACGGGCCTAAATCATGGGCCCAAATTCTAAGGAAAGTTTATCTCTAAATTAAATCTAAAAAATATCTTATAGATAAAATCTAAATCTTAAAAGATATAACTAAATCTCAACTAATCCTAAAGATAGATTACAATCTTCACTTCATCATATATCTTCTCTTCCAAAATTAAATCTTCACTCCCAAAATTAAATCTTCACTCCCAAAATGTCCAAAAAGCCCTTGTGCCAAATATGACCTGAAAATAGAAATAGAATTAATTAGACTAAATAATCCCAAATTAAACAATATTCAGAATATTAGTCCAATAAACTCTAAATCACTAAATCAAGCTAAACAATGTCAAATAGGCAACAAGTATCAATAATAGGAGTAAAATAATGCAAGGAAAAATGGGAAATAAAATGCTCATCAAATACCCCCACACTTATCCTTTTGCACTCCTGGGCAAAACTAAGAATTAGGACTGAGAAGATCAATATGCACCAAAGTGAATCATGTAACAAGATTACTAAAACTAATGAATGCAAACCTAAGAGATTACATACTTCACAATGAATTCTAGGAAATGCAAAGAAATGGGCAAAATCGAGCACACGAAGAAAATAAGGACCAAAGAATCAAGGCATTCATGAACATCATCCAATTATTTCAAATATGCAAAGAAAACCAATGACATCAAGAGGGTAGTCACAAAGATGGTAGAAACTCACAAGGATCACTCAATAGTGTTTACACTCAAGTGTTTAAGGTTAATCAGTGTTTACACTCAAGGCACATCATGAAAAACAAACACAACCATAGGCTGGACAAGCCTCTAACATCAACAATCAACACACATGCACATTAAGATCAAAAGGTCTTTTCAGGGTTGTAATGGGGCCAAGGACAAGGTAGGATAAAAATATGGGAAATGTAGCTAAAACCTAAGGAAATAAAGGAGCAATGGGGAATAAGTAAAAAAAAAAAAGCACAATCCACCCCAGAATGAAATGATAAACATAACAACAACCTCTAATTCCAATCCTCTATGCCTCAATCAACCTTTTATTCTATTTTTTTTTCTTTTTTTTTTCTTCCTCTTTTTTTTTTCATCATTCATTTTTTCAATTTTTTTTTTGAATTGCATTACATTGCAGAACTTCATGAACGAAAGAAAAGAAGAAACAATAAAAATGGCATAATGAGATAAAGCCATAATTACATCACCGACCATAGAGGCAAAACCCAGAACTCACAAGAGATGAAGAACAAAGCACCCTCGCTTACTTAATACCCATTCCCAAAACAATTCCAAAGCTCCAACATTCCCTAAGGTTAGGACAATCATGGTTTTTCAGTCATAGGCTTGTAATGAGCGAAAGAACAAAGAAAAGGGATATAAAGGCTCAAAGGGGCTATCAAAGGATAAATTCATTCAAGGTAGGCTCATATGGCTAGTGGCTTATTCAAGAAAAAAAACAATGCCTAAATCATTTCAAAATGTGCATGGGAATATCAAGTATCAACAAGAGTCAAGTCAAGTTCTAGAGTGCAAGTAATCCAGAGTGCAATCACACATGAAAGAAAAATTAGGTGGCATATATAGCAATCCACCCACAATTAAGGCTCAAATCCTCACAAAAGGGACAATTCTATCACAGTGTTACCACCTCTTAATTATCAAAAGCAACTTTACACACAGAAATGCATGAATTCAGACACAAGATACCAAGACTCTACTAAAATGAAGCAAAAACATGCAAGAAAATGCCCAAAACTTAGCAAAACCTAAAAAAAATCAAAGCAAAAATATGCAACCTAAACTACTCTCCCCCCCACACTTAAATCACACATTGTCCTCAATGGAACACAAATAGCAGAATCAGACAGATATAGACAAGTGCAATAAAAAGAGTAAGGAAGGAGAAAAAAAAGACTCCCGAAATCATGGTGGGTCAAAAATGGGGTCGACCAATGAGGCTTCCTCCACAGGTGCATCATCCAAAGAAGGGGTAGTGAGGAAAGGCTTGAGTCGGTGACCATTGACTTTGAAGCTCTTGTCTGTGGACTCAATCTTGATCTCCACAGTGCCATAAGGAAACACCTGGGTGACTACAAACGGTCCAATCCATTTAGAGCAGAGCTTTCCACTCATGAGTCCAAGCCTAGAGTTGTAGAGCAACACTTTTTGACCAACCAAGAACTCCTTTCTGCAAATTGAGCTAAAGTTCTGAATAAACCTGCGATAGAAACCTGCATGGCCAAGAAAAGAACGCACCTCTCGCACGCAAGAGGGGTAAGGCAAATGTGATATTACATGCAGCTTAGCAGGGTCAACCTCTATGCCCTTATGCGAAATAATGTGCCCTAAGACTATGCCTTGTTCTACCATAAAATGACATTTTTCAAAATTCAAGACAAGGTTAGTCTCAATGCACCTATTAAGCACCTTAGACAAACTATCAAGACATGCATTAAAAGAGGAACCATATACACTAAAATCATCCATGAAGACCTCTATGCAATGCTCAAGTAAGTCTTTAAAAATACTCATCATACATCTTTGAAAAGTGCCAGGAGCATTGCATAGGCCAAAAGGCATCTTCCTATAAGCAAATGTACCAAAAGGACAGGTAAATGTAGTCTTATGTTGGTCCTCTGGTGCAATACAGATTTGGAAATAACCAGAGAAACCATCTAAGAAGCAATAGTGAGATTTACCTGCCAGGCGCTCCAACATCTGATCAATGAAGGGAAGAGGAAAGTGATCCTTGCGGGTCGCCTGGTTGAGCTTCCTATAATCAATGCAGACTCTCCAACTGTTCTGCACTCTAGTGGGAATCAGCTCATCCTTCTCATTTTTGACAACTGTCACCCCAGACTTCTTGGGAACTACTTGAACCGGGCTTACCCAAGTGCTGTCTGAAATGGGGTAGATAATGCCAGCTTGCAACAGCTTGGTGACCTCTTTCTTCACCACATCAAGAATCTGGGGGTTCAACCGTCTCTGGGGTTTTCTCACTGGTTTAGCCCCATCCTCCAATTAAATCCGATGCATGCACATGGAGGGGCTAATACCAGGTATGTCTGCCAAAGTCCATCCTATTGCCTTTTTGTTTGCTCTAATCACATCCAGCAGCTGCTTCTCTTGATCAATAGAAAGGGAGGTAGAGATGATCACTGGAAGTTTCTGCTCAGCCTCCAAGTAAGCATATTTGAGATGAGGAGGAAGGGGCTTCAGGTCCAATAAAGGTGCCTGCATCACAGATGGAACTAAAGGAGCAGCAGAATTGGATTCTGCTGCCTGCACCTGAACAAGTGAATTAGACTCATGCAAAACAGAAATGGGGTTAGCATGATCTGAATCTATATCATATGAATCAACAGATGCAGTAGCAGAATTTAAAAACTGGTCAATTTCAATGCATGCAGTGCACATTTCGGAATCAGAACATGCAGAACAAGTAAATGAGCTAGTGAAAGATGGCAAATCATAATCATGCAAAAAGTCTAGAACATGCTCATCAATCAGATCATCAATCAAGTCAACATGAAAAACAGAGTGGTCATCAGAAAAATGTTTCATAGCATCAAAAATATTGAATCGAACCACACTGTCATCAAATTCCATGGAAAGTGTACCTGCATGCACATCTATCTTGGTTCGGGCTGTTTTCAAAAATGGTCTCCCTAATATGATAGGGACAGCACTACGAGAGGTGTCCTCTTCCATATCAAGAATATAAAAATCAGCAGGAAAGATAAGCTCTTCAACCCGAACCAGGACATCCTCTATCAAACCTGCGGGGTAGGCAGTAGATCTATTTGCCAAGTGAATAACCACACCCGTAGGTTGAAGGGGTCCAAGTGAAAGAGACTTGAAAACAGACATAGGCATAACATTAATAGATGCTCCTAAATCTAGCAAAGCATTCTCAAATTTAGTATTACCTATGATACAAGGCACAGAGAAAGTTCCAGGATCCTTACACTTTTCAGGAATATGAGGGACGGGTTTACCTATAAGAGCAGAGACATTTCTTCCCATGTTGATCCTCTCATTGCCCTTGAGCTTCCGTTTGTGTGTGCATAGATCCTTCAAGAACTTTGCATACCTTGGAATCTGCTTGATTGCATCAAGAAGGGGTATGTTGACTTCCACCTTCCTGAATGTGTCAAGTATCTCTTTGTCAATCTCTTCCATTTTCTTGCTTTGAGTCACCCCCCTTGGTGGGAAAGGAAGAGGAATGGGGGGTGGTTGTTGGGCAGCAGCAGGTGTTGTGCTTGAGGAAGGCTGAGCTGGATGGGATTTTCTGGTACTTGTGTGCTCACTCTCCTCGACCATTTGGGTCTTCTTGTTGGGTGAAACTAGATCATCTTTGTTGAGGTCAGATTCTGGTGTGGGTGTGACAATCTGCTTCCCTGACCTTAGACTAATGGCATTCACATTCTGGTTTGGATTGATCACTGTTTGGGATGGCAACTTGTTAGAATTCTGAGATTGCATAGTGTTGATTGCTGTTGCCATCTGTCCCATCTGATTGGTCAAAGATTGAATGGAGGCCTCTTGTCTTTGAATGGATGCTCTAGTTTCCTGTTGGAATTGGAGATTTTGCATGGTCATCTGTTTCATCAGCTCTTCCAATGAATGCTGCTGCTCAGTACTAGGACCTGGTGGTGCAGAATTAGCCTGTTGTTGTCTCTGTTGCTGGACTGGAGGAGGTGCATATGGTGGTCTAGAATTGTTCTGAAATTGAACCTGTGAAGGTTGCTGCTGATCAGACCATCTCAGGTTGGGATGGTTCCTCCAACCAGGGTTGTATCTATTGGTAGAGAGATCAAAGTTTTGTGGCTGCTGATTTCTACTGTTGAAGATGTTGGTGGCATATGCCTCAGGTTGGTCAGCATCAGTTGTTGGTTGCTGCTGCTGCACAGAAGGGCATGCATCTGTGGGGTGATCAGCGGATGTGCATATGCCACATAATCTAGCAGGCAGAGACAACTTCTTCTGGTTGATGGCCAATTGAGTGATCAAAGTTGTAAGTGAATCTATCTTCTGTTCAAGCTTCTCAACCTTACCAGAACTTGTGCCAACATCATTCACTCCTCTCACTATGATTGCATCGCTGTTGCCCCTTGCATGGAATTGTTGACAATTGGAAGCCATCTTCTCAATCTTGACTCTGGCTTCTAAAGGTGTCATGTCTCCTAGGGCACCACCACTTGTAGCATCAAGCATGTTTCTCTCCATGAGGTTGAGACCTTCATAGAAATATTGAATAAGCAGCTGCTCTGAGATCTGATGGTGGGGGCAGCTCGCACACAGTCTCTTGAATCTCTCCCAATACTCATAGAGACTTTCTCCACTTTGTTGCCTGATGCCTGATATATCCTTTCGGATTGCTGTTGTTCTGCATGCAGGGAAGAATTTCTCCAAAAATGCCCTCTTCAGGTCATCCCAGACTGTGATAGAACCAGGGGCCAGATCGTACAACCAATCCTTGGCTAGCCCCTCTAGGGAGTGTGGGAATGCCTTAAGACAAACATGATCCTCTTGCACATCATGTGGTTTCATAGTAGCACAGACAATATGGAACTGCTTGAGATGTTTATGAGGATCCTCACCTGCAAGACCATTAAACTTGGGCAACAAATGAATTAGTCCAGACCTTAGCTCATACGGGTCATCGGGATACTGGATGCACAAATCTTCAATAGTGAAATCAGGTGCAGCCAGCTCCCTCAATGTCCTCTCACGTGGTGGAGGTTGAGCCATATTTTCAGAATAATCAGAATAAGAATCAGAATTTATAGGAATAGAAGAAAAAGAAGCAGACTCACTATGTAAAGACTCAATAGACTCACTACCTATGGACTGGTTCCTATTTTGTCTAACTAGTCTGTGATAAGTTCTATCAATTTCAGGGTTATATGGATGCAAGTAGCTTGGGTTGCCCCTAGTCATGTACTGAACAGAACACCATGTATCATAGCAAACTGTCACTAATATACATGACCAAAATAGGCAACAAAATTTTTTTATTTTTTAAAATTTTTTCCTTTATTTTTTTCAGCACCCTAAAATCATGAAAACATACCACAAAAAGTTTGAGGACAAAATTCAAAAGGGAACCAAGTCAAACAATTAAATCAGAGACCAAAAACTAAGAAAATAAAACTTGTAAAATAAAAAAGAAATAGTAAAACGGCTTTTTCAGGATCCAGACGAAGGAGTTTTCCGACAAAGTGAGAAAAATCAGATTATTCAGAAAATTCCCTTCGATTTGATATAAAATTCGTCAAATTCCGAGTTACGGGTCAAAAGTTGCGACGATTTGAAGAAAGTGCTGCTAAAACTTGGAAAATTTTTCTGGAACTCACAACCAGTGATGATCTGAGTGATCGTGGTGCCTCAAAACCTTTTTATATGATAAAAGTAGTGTGGATATAAATTTTCGTGCAAAAATTCCACCCACAACTATGTGAACTAGCAACCACAGAATCAATCAAATACACTAATTGCAACAAAATAGCAAAACAGCAAACAGTGCAACTTCAACCGGTTATCAGAATTGACTACTAGACCCTAAATCAGACACGACACACTATAATAACTATACTAACTACGACACTAACTAACTACTAATGACCTTTGGCAAGAACCGATATTCCCCGGCAACGGCGCCAAATTTGATCGAGGCCGTACCCGATACAAATAAAAACAGTTTAAGTATAGTACTAGGAAGTGACTCCTAGGTCGTCTCCCAAGGAATATCTTATCAAGCAAAAGGTCGAACACATAGTATGCATAGAAAACAGGGGGGGTTTTTTTGTATTGAATATTGAATAATTGAAATCAAAACAGAATTAAATCAAAACGAAGAAACAGATAAGGAAAAGCGGATAAACCCCTTTGGCTCGCGTTCACAACTCTATCATCGGTCACAAAAGATCAATTTCTTTCCTCTTCACTGTCCAACTCGTGAGAATTAAATACTAAGCGAAAATTCAATTCTCACCCCAAAACCCAAACCTCTAATTAAGCATTAAAAGCCAAAGCATGGAGTTTTTACGAGTTTGCATAAATTAAGCATTCATACACATGGATTATCTCTATATAATGGAACTAAGCGAACCATAACATATCAATAAGCATGAAAACAGTGAATAAAAACGAAATAGCATTAAGAATAAAACCTCAAGAGTATGTGATACATTACCAAAGGGATTTAACCTAAGAGTTTAGCCTTCCATGAAGAAAAATACCAAAAACGTGTAGAAAGGGAAGAAAGAGAAACCCTACCAGCCACCACAAGCTTGGAGAGCAAAACTAAGCCTTCTCTATGAGAGAGAATGTAAAAAAAACGTGAATGGAAGCTCTCCTTCGGGTTTACACGAATTTGGCTTTTTTTAAATCACAAAACGGGCCTAAATCATGGGCCCAAATCCTATGGAAAGCTTATCTCTAAATTAAATCTAAAAAATATCTTATAGATAAAATCTAAATCTTAAAAGATATAACTAAATCTCAACTAATCCTAAAGATAGATTACAATCTTCACTTCATCATATATCTTCTCTTCCAAAATTAAATCTTCACTCCCAAAATTAAATCTTCACTCCCAAAATGTCCAAAAAGCCCTTGTGCCAAATATGACCTGAAAATAGAAATAGAATTAATTAGACTAAATAATCCCAAATTAAACAATATTCAAAATATTAGTCCAATAAACTCTAAATCACTAAATCAAGCTAAACAATGTCAAATAGGCAACAAGTATCAATAATAGGAGTAAAATAATGCAAGGAAAAATGGGAAATAAAATGCTCATCAAAAAGCAATTCCCTAATCTAGTCTTAACAGACTGTAAGGTAGGAGTGTCATTCCCGATGAGTAGTATGTCATCCACATACAACACAAGAAAGACAATTGCGCTCCCACTAACCTTCTTATATACACAAGACTCTTCTTCGTTCTTGATGAAACCAAATTGTTTGATTGCATCATCGAATCGAATATTCCAACTCCTAGAAGCTTGTTTCAATCCATAAATGGATCGTTGCAGCTTACAAACCTTTCCAGCATGCTTTGGATCAACAAAACCTTCAGGTTGTGTCATATACACATCCTCTAAAAGATTTCCATTAAGGAAAGCAGTTTTGACATCCATCTGCCAGATTTCATAATCATGAAATGCTGCAATAGCAAGCAAGATCCTAATGGATTTAAGCATGGCAACTGGTGAAAAAGTTTCATCATAGTCAATACCATGAACTTGTTTGAAACCTTTAGAAACCAATCGTCCTTTAAAGGTATGTACATTACCATTCATGCCAGTCTTCTTCTTGAAAACCCATTTGCACCCAATTGGTTTTACCCCATCAGGTAGATCAACCAAGATCCAAACTTGGTTGGTTTGCATGGACTCCATCTCAGATCTCATGGCTTGAAGCCATTTCTCAGAGTCAGGGCTGTTTATAGCCTCTTGGTAAGTAGTAGGTTCATCTTGATCAAAAATCATAATGTCATCCTCTTGAGTCAAGAGAAATCCATATCTCTATGGCTGAAGAGGAATCCTACTTGACCTACGCAAAACTTGTGTAACTTGAGCAGGTTGTACATCCACAACATCTTGTGGAACTTGCTCAACATCCATCGCTTGGTCTTGGCTACTTTGGGATTCTTGAATCTCATCAAGATCTATTTTCCTCCCACTATTTCCTTTAGAGAGAAATTCTCTTTCAAGAAATACGCATGTGCGAGCGACAAACACTTTGCCTTCTGTGGGATTGTAGAAATAGTATCCCTTAGTTTCTTTGGGATATCCTACAAAGTAGCATTTGTCAGATTTGGGACTAAGTTTATCAAAAACTAGATGTTTCACATAAACATCACAACCCCAAATCCTGAGAAAAGACATACTAGGACGCCTCCCAGTCCATATCTCATATGGTGTCTTTTCAACCTCTTTCGATGGGGATCGGTTAAGTGTAAAAGCAGCTGTAAGTAGAGCATGTCCCCAAAAAGAGATTGGAAGGTCCGATTGACTCATCATACACCTAACCATGTCCAACAAGGTTCGGTTTCTCCTTTCTGAAACACCATTCCACTGGGGCGTTCCAGGAGGAGTGAGTTGAGATACTATACCACACTCTTTTAGATAGTCATCGAACTTTTGGCTAAGGTATTCACCACCTCGATCAAATCGAAGGGCTTTAATACTTTTGCCAAGTTGATTTTGTACTTCATTCTTGAATTCCTTGAAATTTTCAAAGGTTTCATGATTGTATTTCATCAGATATACATACCCATATCTACTAAAATCATCAGTAAATGTGACGAAGTACGGGTAACCTCCTCTAGCATTTGAACTCATAGGCCCACATACATCTGTATGTATGAGTCCCAAAAGTTCATTAGCCCGTTCACTGCTGCCAGTAAATGGGCTCTTTGTCATCTTGCCCAACAAACAAGACTCACATGTCTCATAAGATTCAAAATCAAATGAGTCTAAGAATCCATCTTTATGAAGCTTAGAAATGTGTTTCTCATTTATATGGCCCAAACGACAATGCCAAAGAAAAGTTTGGTTTGTATCATTTGATTTAAACCTTTTAGCATTAATGTTATAGACTAGATGATCAAGATCTAACAAATAAAGACCATTTATTAATTGTGCACTGCCATAAAACATCTCATTCGAATAAATGGAACAACACTTGTTCCTTATTGAAAACGAAAAACCTACTTTGTCTAATCATGAAACTGAAATAATATTCCTACGAATAGCAGGTACACAATAAACATCCTCTAGTTCTAAAACTAATCCACTAGGTAAGGTTAAACTACAAGTTCCAACAGCAATGGCGGAAACTGTTGCTCCATTTCCAACTCGCAGTTCAACTTCACCTTTAGCTAATCTTCTACTCCTTTTTAGATCCTGCACATTAACACAAATGTGAGATCCACATCCAGTATCTAATACCCATGATGTTGAAGCAGAAAAATTAACTTCTATAACAAAAATACCTGAAGAAGAGGCTCCGCTTTTCTTCATTTCTTTCTCTTTAAGGTAATCTGGGCAATTCCTCTTCCAATGTCCCTCCTTGTTACAATGGAAGAAATTTCCCTCCTTAGCCACCCCACCTTTAGGCTTAAGAGCCTTAGCTACTCTAGCTTTGCCTTTATCCTTAGGTTTTTGTGCTTTCCCTTTGGCCTTACCTTTGCCCTTTCCATTTTGAACCAACAATACAGTTTTTCCCTTGTTGATATCATGCTCAACAGTTTTCAACTTCCCTAACAATTTAGTTAGAGTGCTGTCAATGTTGTTCATGTTGTAATTCATGACAAACTGACTAAAGCTCTGTGGTAAGGAATGCAAAACTAAGTCAACGGCCAACTCTTGATCTAGTGGGAAACCCATCCTCTCAATGTTCTCAATATAACCAATCATCTTGATTACATGATGACTAACTGGGCTTCCCTCTGTCATCTTACAAGTGAAAAGGGACCTTGTGACCTCAAAACGCTCATGCCTTGCTTGCCCTTGATAGAGCTCCTTAAGGTGTACGATCATATCGTACGCACTTATGTTCTCATGAACCTTCTGAAGGTCAGGGGTCATAGTGAAAAGCATGAGAGTTCCAACCTCTAAGGCATCATCTTGATGCCTACGGAAAGCATTCCGCTCAGCAGCCGGTGCGTTAGCGGGGGGTGCTTCAGGGAGCGGTTGCTCTAGCACATACATCTTTTTCTCATTCCTAAGGACAATCCTTAGGGTTCGATACCAGTCCAGGAAATTAATTCCCGTTAGCTTGTCCTTCTCAAGGACTGATCGCAGTGATAAGTTGTTCGAATTGTTTGATGCCATGGTGATCTAACAACAAAATTAAAACAGAATTTAGATCATGTTTATTAAATAGTTAATAAGGACTTTTATTAAATATTACTCCCACTATTTTCCTCAAATCAATAACCCTCAATATTGACTCGGAAAATCTCAGCGTATGATTTTCTAGTGGGACCAAGATCCATATTTCATCTTATCATGAGTCATCTTTAGCTGATCACCCACAATTAGATTATTTAGGTAAGGAACCCTTTCCCAATCACATCTCATGTGACTCTTGGATCAATTGGGTGAATAACATTTATTCAAAATTAACTTATTAATTTATACCCAATTCTTTTGCCTATAGATCTTCAATCCTATTGAACCATCCATTTAAGTTAGACCCAATGGTTGACAAAACGAATATTACATTTATTCCTTCGCGTCTGACCAATGTAGATAAACGTACTCTACTTTAGCAGACCCACATTCAAAACGACATCAATCAAGACGAGTGTCAAGCATTGGAAGGCATATAACTTAATATTTCAGTTTGAGGGGTTTTATATTTAAGTGATCTCACCTATTTTATCTTACATTAACATACATTATAATGATAACATGTATCACATACATACTATAATTATAAACTACGTGATATGGTCATGGCCTAGAAAAACTAATTCACCCAAGCCAATGAGTGAATTAAAACAAAGATCCTAAACGCATAGTTTCTTCTCCAAGAGCATTCCTTGAATGTATGCACCGGTCCTTCTCCAAGAGCCTTCCTTAAATCTCCTTTCCTTTTCATCTTCAAGTCTTTCGCAATTTTTAATAAAAATATTAAAAATAGAAACCTCGTTCATGAGGGGATTTAGATGAGAAAAGAAATACATATTGAATATAGAGAGAGGCACGACACGCAGGTCGTATTTTAAAAATAAACCAAAAGAAAATAAAACATACACAAGGCGCGAAACGATCTAAGAGGCCATGACCATTCACCATACAACAAACAACGTATTAAATAAAATACATTATTATTTTATTAAAAATTATGTTTGTTACGAATTAAAAAAGAAAAAAATTATATTTTATCAACTGGATAAAATAACAACGTATCAACTCTTGATTGAATTATCAACTCTTTATCAACTCTTGATAATGTTCATGCGGCCAAATTGATTCACGTGAACCCTTAACAACTGATACCATGATTTTGGTTAATATTAATAGATGCATGCGGCCAAAGTCATGCGGCACAATTTGTTATGTGCCAAGTGCCAACGGTGAATTCTCGAATTCATGCGGCGCAAACACATCAACTTGTGTTTATTATTTTTTTTATTTTATTTTAATTTTTATTAAACCAAACACATCATAATCATATTAAAACATGTTTAATCAAAAATAATCAAATCATGGTTTCACAAGTGGCTCTGATACCACTGTTAGGAAATAGGATGCGACAAACGCAACGGAAAAAAAATATATCCTATTTCCATCCAGGATCCATGTGAAAGCATGATTTGAGATAGGGAATAAAATTACCTTTTGCAGGGAAGAGGAGACCAACGAATCTTATCATGAACGCTTCGTCAATCATGAGCACATCAATGTGTTGTGCCTCTATTGGTATCCACACGAACAAATTCTCAATTGGAGTCACGTCTCTCTTCTCAGTGCTAGCAGAGAAGAGAGAATCTGTGTATCACTCACTCTCTGATATGACGGCTAGGGTTACCGTTCTGTGTCTCACACATCTAAAAAACCCCTAAAGCTAATAATATTATATTTATAATATTATCAGACCAACTGATTGGGCTTTTTAGGAGATAAATTCGAATTCTATCTTATATGTAGAAGATAAAATCAAATTTATATCTTTTACATAAAGATAAAACGAATCATATCTTAATCATATCAGAAAGATTTAATTTTATAAAAATACAACTATTGTATTTTTAGCAAATGTGATATCTTCAATTTTATCTGCTCTTAGTGTGTGACCCTATAGGTTCCTGTAACGTTGGCAGTAATGTTAAAATCACATTTTAACTTTACAAGCAATGACCGGTGTCTAGCAACACATCATTGCTACCCAAGTGACAGGAATGTCTGTGATTTGACTAAACCTTTTACTGTGACCAATGAACATGTGTAAGTTTAATCCCTTTGTCCAAATATCATAGTTACACTCATGGCATGGAACGTGTCACCCATGAATAGTGTAACCTATGGTTTCTTGATCCCTGAGTAGACGCGTCTAAACAAGTCTCGTCAATATCTCATATTGACTGTCTTGAGTATGGCCACACATTTCAACGTCTCACTCAATCAAGGGGCCCAGAGATATAATTCCTATTAATAAGGAAGGACAAATCCCATCTACGTCACTCACATCCCTCTACATGATTTGTCATATACCCGACTACAACCGTTATGATCACCTGGTTAAAGATGACGTTTGATTGCGTGAAAGCATATAATTCCTCATGTTGGGAACCGTAGCGACTTCAGGTCGAAGGACCATGTACACCATTGTCACTATGAGAATCACTGATGACACTCACTTAATAACCCATGTAGCATTCTCATGGCGGGTCAATCCAGTACACAATTGTCCCAATGTGTACTTACGTGAAGACTTGATATCCCATATCCATGACCGGTGAGATACAGTCATCAGTCTGCCACATACTAGTCTCGATGTGTTATAGTTGTCCTTATTAACTATAATACTCGACTAGGGAATCTTTAAGGATAATTATCAATCAATAAGATCTCACTATCAAGTCATGTACTTGATATTCTTATGACATTGAACTTATAATCCTAAGGACATTATTACATCTATTTTAATTAAACAATTAAAGCATAAATATAATAAATGAAATGCCTCATTATTATTAACAGTAATAATCCATAAACATGAAATAAGTACAAGTAAAAGAGAAAATACGATTGCCTCTAGGGCACTCTCCAACAGATTTGTCGGCCCCCAACCTTCTGAATCCTCTGGACTTGGCCAATGAGGATGAAGCATATTTTGATGGGTTGTCCATCGTGCTTTCTGAAGATGAAGATTAGATCCTTTTCTTTTTGTATCTTTGTTTGTAGTCTTAGTGACGATGTTGATCTTTTTGTAATTTGATCAGTATGTTATCAATCAAAAAATCGCTTTTGTTCAGGACTTGATTACTTTTTAAGTTTGCAATTCATTATGCTTTTTGATTGTTATCTTCTTAACTCCCATATGGATGAGGTTTATCTTTTATCTTCGTTATGAACTGTTATCGAGATTTCAGATCTCCGACCTTTGGCCAAGGTGGGATCCTCGGTCCTCGGCTGTAAAAGCTGTTGAGCTTTTTAGCCGGGCATCTCTTAAAGTACTTGTTATTTTAGTTTATAAGTCCCTGTTGGAAGGACATGTATAAACAACCCAGTTCGACTCGGTGGCGAGCCGAGAGGAAAGGGTTAGTACGTTAACAGAAAGAAAATTTGAGACTGAAATGCTGTAAAAAAAGTTCTTCATTGAGTTCCTTCAACTGTCTACAAGTAGTGAATGTTAAGTACAGAAAGCATTGAAATGACTAAAACATAGAGACGCTAAAATAAATGACAACAAAGTAGATAAAAGTGAAACAACGAAATTTTAAAACCAAGGTTGAAGTTCTGCAAGGGTGATTGTGGGATTCCAAGTGTTTTCAGCTGTAGTAGGGCTTGAGTTTTGTGGCATTCCAAGTGTTGTTTAACTGTTGCTTTGTCAGCGTCTCCAGCCTGTATGCTCCTGATCTTGTTTTTGAGGTGATATTGTAGGGTCCTTCCTAGTTTCTGGCCAGCTTTCCTTCTCTGGTATTTTTCAAACAATGTCAGCTCGCCTGAGGACTAGGTCCCCAACTGTGAAACTCCTGGGGACCACCCATTTATTGTACTCTCGGGCTTGTCTTTCTTTTGCCCTTTTCTCTCTGGCTGCCGCAAGAGCTCGGATTTCATCACTGAAAGTTAGTTCTTCTTTAATCAATTCATCATTCACTTCGATCGGGCGCTCCGCCACTCGGAATTTGGGAATCCGAGTCTCGATGGGTAACACAGCTTCGCAACCGTACGTGAGTCGGAACGGGATTTCTCCTATGGAGGTATGTACGGTCGTACGAATTGACCATAAGACCTCAAGAAGAATATCAGCCCATGACCCTTCCGCTTCTAGTAGCCTTTTCTTTATACCGTCAATGACAATCTTGTTCACTGCTTCTGCTTGCCCATTTGTCTGCGGATGCTCGACAGACAAGAAGTGATGGGCAATGTGGAAGTGATCCACCAATTCTTGAAAGACCTTGGCAGTGAACTGAGTGTCGTTGTCGGTTACCAGAGTATGTGGGACACCAAAACGAGCAATGACCTGCCTGAGAAAAAACTTTTGAATCTTGGTTGAAGAGATTGTTGCCAAAGCCTCGGCTTCGACCCATTTAGTGAAATAATCCACTGCGACTACTACAAACTTTAACTGCCCAGGGGTCGTTTTGAACTTCCCAATGATATCCATGCCCCATTGATAAAAGGGCCATGGGGCAATCATCGAGTGAAGCTCTGTTGGTGGTCGCTGGTAGACCTTTCCATGAAGTTGACAGGATTTGCATTTCTTAGCGTGGTCCGAGGCGTCATTCTGAAGTGTGGGCCAGTAATAGCCTGCTCGAAGGACCTTGCGGGCTAAAGCTTTCCCTCCTACATGATGGCTTGAAATTCCTTCATGAACCATGGCCAAGATGAGTTCAGCTTCCACTGGGTTTAGACATTTCAACATGGGGGAGTTTATCCCCCTTTTGTACAGAGTGTCGCCGATGATGGAATAATGAGCTGCTTGTTTGATTATCTTTTTAGCCTCCAATGGATCTGCTGGCAAGACTTGGTGCCTTAGATATTGTCTAATCGGGTCCATCCAGTCGGTAGTCAGGGAAACCGCGAGAACAACGCTCGGCTCATGCAGAGTTTCCTGTACTAAA
The DNA here is from genome assembly GCA_037953625.1 of Crotalaria pallida. Lineage (NCBI taxonomy): Eukaryota > Viridiplantae > Streptophyta > Magnoliopsida > Fabales > Fabaceae > Crotalaria > Crotalaria pallida. Next base: position 85,262,505 of record CM075653.1, read on the forward strand.
CTCTTGTTATTCTCGGGGCCCTTGGTGCTGGCAAGCTAGGAAAGGATGTCTGCTCGTCCGTTGAAGGCTCTTGGAATATGGGTAATAGCAAAATTTGAGAAAAGATCAGAGAGCGCTTTGACCTGTTCCAGGTATTTCTGAAGAATTGGCTCCTTCGCCTGGAATTCTCCATTAACCTGGGAAACCACCAATTGTGAGTCGCTGAATATCTGAATTTCAGAGGCCCCCATCTAATGGGCCATACGCAAACCAGCTAAAACCGCTTCATACTCTACCTGGTTGTTGGAGGTGGGAAACTCGAACTTCAGAGAGTATTCAACGGTAAGTCCTTCAGTGTTCTCAAGAATTATACCGGCTCCAGCCCCTTTGCTGTGGCTAGAGCCGTCCACGTAAACCTTCCACGGTTGTGGCTTGTCGGTGTGTTGAGGGTCTGAGAGTTCTGAAATAAAATCTACTAGAATTTGAGACTTGAGAGTTTTCTTGGCTCAAAGGTTATGTCGAACTCTAACAGCTCGACTGACCAAGAAACCATTCTCCCAACCAAATCAGGTCGGTGGAGCACCTGTCTTATTGGTCGGGTTGTCCTGACTATGATGGGATGGCTCTGGAAATACTGCCTGAGTCTTCTCGCAGTAACTACCAGAGCAAAAGCAAGCTTTTCAATCTTCGAGTACCTTGTCTCAGGTCCTTGCAGGGCCTTACTCACAAAGTACACAGGTTGCTCGGTTCCCAAGTCATCTCTGACCAGGGTCGAGCTTATGGATGATTCACCTATTGACAGATACAAAAACAGAGTCTCCCCTTCCCGAGGGCTAGTGAGGACGGGAGGGGATGATAGATATTCCTTTAGTCCGACGAACTCCTGCTCACAGGATTCGTCCTAATGAAAATCTTTGTTCTTCCTAAGCAGCTGATACCACGGGAGGGCTTTCCTGGCCGCCTGAGGGAGGAATCTAGAAAGAGCCGTCATTCGACCTGTCAGTCTTTGGACCTCTTTCACATTGGAGGGTGTGACGACCCAACTTTTATTCCAAAGTTAAATATTCATACTTAGAAAATACGACCATTTTTTTATTTTTTATTTTTTATTTTTTTGAAACTAAAAGCCAAGTCATCATCCATTATCATATTTTTGCGGAATTATCGAAACATCGAGTCATGAAAACAAGTGATATATCATCATATTTCACTCATACTAAAAAGGGTACATCCCATTTTCTTCATTGAAACAAAATACATAATTACTTGACTTAACACTCAAGGCCATTACATTATATTACATATATTACAACAAAATTCGTAATAACCTAGAGCATATGGTTCATAACTCAAAATATAAAATAACAAAGATAAGAGAAAACCTGATGGGTTATATCAGTCACATTCCACCCCACAACTTAACTTAGTCGTCAGTTCCCCACTGACTTCCAGTCGAGTTGTCCATAAAGTCATCCACCATCTGATTCGCATTATCCACCGGATCCTCATCCTCGATTGGATCCTCCTCTTCCTCTTCCTCTTCCTCTTCCTCCTCTTCTTGTACCGAATCGTCAGGCACATATATCGGAGTTCGGGATCGAACTCGAGGAGAAGGACTAGGACGAGTAGGAACCTCTAGAATGATCCTTTCTGAGGAGAGTGAGGGACTCGGTGGGATAGTGCGTCTCGGAAAACGTCTTGGTGGTGGTGGAGGGGTTCCATTGCTCATAACAAAATTTGGCGGAATGTGCATGATGTAAACCATTGGAATTCTCGATCTAAGCGGACGCATTCGGGAATATGGATTAGGATGGCGGAAGATAACTTCCACATCCCCCTCATATGTAGCCCTATGGTCCTCAAAATTCCACTCCCCATTAGGGAGCGGCCTCATCTCCACGCAGAACATGTTTCTCGCCATCACCTACACAAGGGATTGGGAGTGAGTCATAGCCAAATACAATAACAAATGAGCATAACAATGGCTAGAAATAACAAGCACAAGTTTTCAAATAGCAATAATAAATGCATATGTATATGCTCAAACTGTCTTTTATAATATTTCAATTAGTGTCGTGATGCATGCCTACTCCTCATTCATGCTAAGCGGTTTGGCATCCGAGTATCTCAGGCTCGGGATATTCTCAATCCTATATTTCATCAAACCGGAGCGTATCCACAACCCATGCGTCACGATTGATTGGGAACTGGCCTTCATAACATTTTCATGTTACGGAATCCAAATCATCATAGCATCTTCAGTGCTATGGCATCACAGCTTATTCAATGCTGCGGAATACGTCTAACTATGCCAGATTCCACAATCGAAATCGGAGCAACTCCATGCATGTCAATGCCACACATACTTTTCATTTTATTTCTATATTTTACATCACATCCTTGAACATCATGTCTCCAATATAGAGACCCAAAGTTCATAATCCTTCTTAATTACAATTCACCTTTTCTCTTGCATTAACTGGTGCTTGTGCTTTCCAAAAATTCCATCAGCGGCCCAGCCACTTTGTGATGGTTTTATACAATAGGAATTAATCATATTATTTAATTAGTGCAAAGACCCCATTTAGGACTCCCAAAATATCAACCAAGTGGGTAAAGACTTCCACTGGGACGTGGGAACAAAATCAACCAAATGGGTGTACGCACCTCCATTGGGACATCCTGTCCGAATATGTCAACCACTGAATGAAATTCCAGTAGGACTCATCCAGGATAAAAATCAACCAATGGGATTAAGAGAAATAATTAGGATTCAATAACATAGGAGATTAGACGAGTTAATCTTTAATAAAATTATAGAAAAGTAAAGGTTTTCTGAAAAATTCATTGAATTACTCGAGTAGTTCTTTGTCTACTCGAGTGTTCTTGTGAAATTACTCGAGTCCTTAAGAAATACTCGAGTGTTCTTCCACTTTTCCTGAATACTCGAGTCTTTCTTAAATTACTCGAGTGTTTTTACTGCAACAGCACCAGTTTCTGCACTTTACAATGTCAATTCGATTTCTGAGCCTTGTACTTCCATTCTTATGCAAAACAGTAACATAGACTCATGAAACAAACATGTTAGAACATGTAATCAACACTGAAACAACATCAAATACAGTAATTCACAGAATCAACATAAACTTAGAAAATAACCATTTCAAGATATGAAATTCATTTCCACTTGATTTTAACTTCGAAAATTGATCCAGTGAGCATTATTAGGTCCATTTAAACTTGTTTGACTTAGAAAACCTTGGGTTTATGACCTCCATGTCATATTCCCAATTCCAACTTCATCCCTTGATGAACCTTGTGAGGTTCCTACATTTCTAGCTTGAAATTACTCATTCTAGTATTTAGGTAACTCCTCCCTTACCTCAGAGAAGTTAAACAAAGTACAGATTGATCAAAAGAGTAACTGGATTCGAATTTGGTTTCTGGACTTGGTGCAAAACAGTTGTACTGGCTGACTTTGGCAATCAATTGCACCACGAATAAGGCATGAAACAGAACGAAACAAGTTAGTTTCAGAAACTAGGAAGTACTAACTTTAAATGAAAACAAGTTTGAAATAGAAAGGATTCTTGGATTTACCAAACGGATTCAAGGAAAGAGGGTGTTTAGTGCTGAACTTTGCTCTGTTTTTGCAGCTTCAAGACCTCAACTTTGGACACCTAGAACTTGATCTACAGAAGGTCTTTTGAAGTTATTTTGAGTTCTAATTCAAGAATGGAATCAGAACTTCAGTTTGTGTTTAGGTTTCAAGGGAAATGGGTGTGAATTGAGAGAGAACGAAGGGATCAAAGTGAGCTCTGTAAAATAGAGGAATTTTTTTGCCAAAATTCGGATTTCAAGAGATTTGAGAGTGTTTGAGCTTTGTTGATTACTTATTTATAAACTAGGATTACCTCCCTTCGAAGTAAGGTGCAGCTCTGTGCTTGTCATGTCAAGAAACCGCGTTTTGGTGCGAAAATTAAATGAAAACCGACTTATACACTTAACCAGACTGCTCGATTTACTCGAGTCTTTTGCATTATACTCGAGTACTTTTCAGAAACTCAAGAACACTCGAGTCTTTTGGCTAAAAATTCAAATTTTCAAACAGATAATGGTTTTACTCGAGTTCCCTCTAAAATACTCGAGTAAAATGACCTAATTTTAGAAAATTCATTATTTTATTCAACACACTTATTTATTTAAATAGTTTATTCATTTATTTAAAATACAGGGTCTTACATCCTCCCCCACTTAAATAGAATTTCGTCCTCGAAATTCCGATTTATATAAATGGATGCGGATATTCATTCTTCATCTTAGACTCTAATTCCCATGTGGAGTCAGACGCTCCACTCTGCCCCCAAAGAACTCGTACTAACGGGATCTCTTTCCCTTGCAACTTCTTGATCCTTCTATCCTCTATTCTCACGGGTCCAACATCAAACGTGAGATTTTCTTTCAGCGGTATCAAATCTTGTTGCAATTGCACAATCGAAGATGGATCTTGGATAAATTTGCGAAGCTGAGAGACATGGAAAACATTGTGCAGGTTGGACAAAAATGGGGGTAGGGCGATCTGATACGCGACAGGTCCTACTCGTTTCAAAATCTGATAAGGGCCGATGAACTTAGGAGATAGCTTCTTTGGCTTCATTACCCTTCCAATTCCAGTCGTTGGAACGACTCGCAGGAATACATGATCTCCTTCTTGAAATTCGAGCTTGGATCTTCGTTGGTCGGCATAACTCTTCTGGCGACTTTGAGCGATCTTCATCTTCTCTTGGATAGTCCTTACCTTTTCAGTCGTTTCTTGAACTAATTCAGGTCCGATGAGAGCATTCTCCCCCACTTGGAACCAACAAAGCGGGGTTCTACACTTCCTTCCATAGAGGGCTTCGTACGGGGCCATCCCGATGCTCGCGTGATAACTATTATTGTAGGTGAATTCCACAAGCGGCAATAACCGATCCCACCCTTCTTGATATTCCAGAACACACGCTCGAAGCAGGTCTTCCAAAGATTGAATCGTCCTTTCTGATTGACCATCGGTTTGAGGGTGATAAGCAGAACTCATCCTCAACTGCGTTCCCAACGCTTGATGTAAACTCTGCCAGAACCGGGACACGAAACGGAGATCACGATCCGATACAATACTCGAGGGAATTTCGTGCAATCTAACAATCTCCTTAATGTACAATCTTGCAAGCTTCTCCAACGGATACTGCATGTTGATGGGAATGAAATGTGCAGACTTCGTTAAGCGATCAACCACAACCCAAATTGCATTAAAGCCTTCTCTTGTTCTTGGAAAACCACTTACGAAATCCATAGCTATTCCATCCCACTTCCATTCTGGTATGCTTAAAGGTTGTAGTTCTCCTCCAGGCTTCTTATGCTCGATCTTCGCCTTTTGGCAGACAAGGCAAGACGCTACGTAAGACGTAACATCCCTCTTTAGTCCGGGCCACCAAAACATCCTCTTCAGGTCTTGATACATCTTCGTTGATCCAGGATGCATACTCAGCTTGCTCTTGTGGGCTTCCTCTAATACAGCTCTTCTTAATTCTTGATTTGCCGGGATGCAGATTCGGTCCCTGTATCTCAGAATGCCATCGGATCCTAATTGGAAATCCGGTTCCACTCCTTCCATCCCTAATCTTTTCTTCTCTAGAAGCTCCTTGTCCACTTGTTGTAGGTCTCGAACTTGACCCACAAACTCATTTGTGATTTGCAACATTCCTAACTTGACGCAACTCGGCTTGAACTGAATTGCCAAATTCAAGTTGCGGAATTCTTCAATTAGCTGAGCTTCCTTTATCATCATCGTACTCACGTGCAGCATCTTCCTACTGAGAGCGTCGGCTACAGCATTAGCTTTGCCGGGGTGGTAATGCAATTCGAATTCATAATCCTTCAAGAATTCCATCCACCTACGTTGCCTCATATTCAGCTCCTTTTGGTCAAAGAGATACTTCAAGCTTTTATGGTCGCTGAATACTTGGAACGTATTACCATACAGGTAATGTCTCCAAACCTTCAAAGCAAAGACAATGGCAGCCAATTCCAAGTCGTGAGTAGGATAGTTCCCTTCATGCACCTTCAGCTGACGAGATGCATAAGCAACAACTTTCCCTTCTTGCATCAAGACACAACCCAAACCTTGTCGAGATGCATCACAATAAACATCGAAGCTTTTCCTAGGATCGGGCAAAGTTAACATTGGAGATGATGTTAACTTGTCCTTCAACGTCTGGAAGCTAAGTTCACACTTCTCGTCCCAGACAAAAGATTGCTCCTTCCGGGTTAAACGAGTTAACGGAAGAGCCAACTTGGAAAAACCTTCAATGAACTTCCGATAATATCTAGCTAACCCAAGAAAACTTCTTATTTCAGTAACCGTCTTTGGTCTTTCCCATTGCAAAACTGATTCTACTTTGACCGGGTCCACAGCCACACCATCCTTTGAAATTATATGACCCAAGAAATTGACTTTTTCAAGCCAAAATTCACACTTGGCCAGCTTAGCATATAATTTCTTCTCCCTCAAGGTCTCTAAAATGATCTTCAAATGATTAGCGTGCTCCTCCGGATTCTTCGAATAGATGAGAATATCATCGATAAACACCATGACGAAGGAATCCAGGTAGGGTCGGAACACTCTATTCATGTAATCCATGAATATTGCTGGAGCATTGGTCAATCCAAATGGCATCACCACATATTTGTAGTGTCCATATCGTGACCGAAAAGCAGTCTTCGGTATATCTTCCTCCTTAACTTTGATCTAATGATATCCTGACCTAAGATCAATCTTTGAAAATACCGATGCTCCTCTCACTTGATCTATCAAATCATCAATTCTTGGCAACGGGTACTTGTTCTTGATGGTAACCTTGTTTAGTTGCCTATAATCAATGCACATTCTCATTGATCCATCCTTCTTCTTCACGAATAAAACTGGTGCTCCCCAAGGCGACACACTTGGTCTGATGAACTGCTTTTCTAACAAATCCTCCACTTGCTTCTTTAATTCAGCTAATTCTGCTGGAGCCATACGATAAGGGGCGATAGAGATAGGGCCAGTACCGGGAACTAGGTCAATACTGAATTCTATCTCTCGATGCGGCGGCAAGCCGGGCACTTCATCGGGAAACACCTCGGGAAATTCTCGAATAACCGGAATATCTTTGATCTTTGCTTCCTCTTTCTTTCCTTCAGCGATGGTCGAAAATAGGCACACGTAACCTCCAGGTTGCTTGGTCGGCGACTTCTCACCAGGAAACACGATCGTTCGAGTCTTGCAGTCGATTACCACATGGTTGGATGCCATCCAATCCATGCCCAAAATGACATCGATATTGGACAACGGCAAACAAATCAGATTTATTCGAGAAATTTGATCTCCTATGCTAACAACACAACCGACACATGCTCTTGATGCAACAACAGGAGCATTCGTGGGGGTAGACACACTCAGATTAAACAGGGTCTCCGAGACAGACAAATTTAAACGCTTGACACATGCCTCCGAGATGAAGGAATGTGTTGCTCCAGAATCAAATAAAAAGCGACAAGGCATGTCATTGAGGAAATGGTTACCTTGCACAAGATTGTCGGCCTGTTTTGCTTCCTCTCCAGACATCGTGAACACCTTTCCATTAACCCAAGGTTTGCTTCCTTGTCCTTGGTTGCTTTGGCGCGGGGGTTGGTGGCACGCACGGGCGATGTGTCCGGTCCTTCCACAATTGAAGCAGACTGGTGGCTTGTCCCTCCAGCATTCTTGGCCAGAATGAGAGCGTTGACACTTGCTACAAATCTCTACCGGAGCCGGAAAAGTGGCTGCTCCAGAAGGTTGTGCTCTTCCCTTTCCTTTGTGCCAATAAGGGCCTCCACGATTTCCACGATTATTCTTGTGCTGATGTCGGTGGGGTCCATGGCCTCCTTGGCTGACTTCCTTCTTGAAATTGTTCTTCTCGAAAATGCGACATGCACTAATCAAGGTTGGATAGTGACAAATCCTTTGCACGCTTACAACTAACTTGATATCCGACCTCAGCCCATTCTCAAACCGGGTGCACTTCGAGTATTCGTCAGGATGATATTGGAAGTACGGGGAGTACTTCATCAGCTCCTCAAACTTTTCAGCATACTGGTCGACAGTCATGCTGCCTTGCTTCAAGTCTAAGAATTCCATCTCCTTTTGGATCCGAAGATCATCCGGGAAGTACCTCTCCAAGAATTTCTTCGTGAAGACTTCCCAAGAGAGCTCGCGATGATCATACTCCGAGAACTGGCGGGTCTGCTCCCACCAAGTTGCAGCTTCTCCATTCAGCATGTAAGCCGCGAACGTGACCTTCTGAGCTTCCGTGAGAGTCAGCGTTCGGAAAATCTTATTCATCTCAGCTAACCAGAACTGGGCTTGCTCAGGGCAACGACCACCCGAGAAGCCAGGGGGTTTACATCTACGGAAAGAATCTAGTCCTTGAAATTCAACAGGGGTTACATTGCTGGGAGGTCGGTTTTGCTGCAAGTTTTCTAGGACCGCAGCCATACGGGTCAGAGCCTCAGCAATGTTAGCGTTATTACGTCCAGCCATCTATCCTACAGAATCCAAAGGGGAAAACTTAATTAGATTCTGCTATTCTATACCTCAAAATGCAAACATGATTCTAGAGTATGCAATGGTTAGTGTGTAAGGCCACACTCCAAGGCCGAGAGTTGAACCATTGCTCTGATACCACTAAATGTGACGACCCAACTTTTATTCCAAAGTTAAATATTCATACTTAGAAAATACGACCATTTTTTTATTTTTTTATTTTTTTGAAACTAAAAGCCAAGTCATCATCCATTATCAAATTTTTGCGGAATTATCGAAACATCGAGTCATGAAAACAAGTGATATATCATCATATTTCACTCATACTAAAAAGGGTACATCCCATTTTCTTCATTGAAACAAAATACATAATTACTTGACTTAACACTCAAGGCCATTACATTATATTACATATATTACAACAAAATTCGTAATAACCTAGAGCATATGGTTCATAACTCAAAATATAAAATAACATAGATAAGAGAAAACCTGATGGGTTATATCAGTCACATTCCACCCCACAACTTAACTTAGTCGTCAGTTCCCCACTGACTTCCAGTCGAGTTGTCCATAAAGTCATCCACCATATGATTCGCATTATCCACCGGATCCTCATCCTCGATTGGATCCTCCTCTTCCTCTTCCTCCTCTTCTTGTACCAAATCGTCAGGCACATATATCGGAGTTCGGGATCGAACTCGAGGAGAAGGACTAGGACGAGTAGGAACCTCTAGAATGATCCTTTCTGAGGAGAGTGAGGGACTCGGTGGGATAGTGCGTCTCGGAAAACGTCTTGGTGGTGGTGGAGGGGTTCCATTGCTCATAACAAAATTTGGCGGAATGTGCATGATGTAAACCATTGGAATTCTCGATCTAAGCGGACGCATTCGGGAATATGGATTAGGATGGCGGAAGATAACTTCCACATCCCCCTCATATGTAGCCCTATGGTCCTCAAAATTCCACTCCTCATTAGGGAGCGGCCTCATCTCCACGCAGAACATGTTTCTCGCCATCACCTACACAAGGGATTGAGAGTGAGTCATAGCCAAATACAATAACAAATGAGCGTAACAGTGGCTAGAAATAACAAGCACAAGTTTTCAAATAGCAATAATAAATGCATATGTATATGCTCAAACTGTCTTTTATAATATTTCAATTAGTGTCGTGATGCATGCCTACTCCTCATTCATGCTACGCATTTTGGCATCCGAGTATCTCAGGCTCGGGATATTCTCAATCCTATATTTCATCAAACCGGAGCGTATCCACAACCCATGTGTCACGATTGATTGGGAACTGGCCTTCATAACATTTTCATGTTACGGAATCCAAATCATCATAGCATCTTCAGTGCTATGGCATCACAGCTTATTCAATGTTGCGGAATACGTCTAACTATGCCAGATTCCACAATCGAAATCGGAGCAACTCCATGCATGTCAATGCCACACATACTTTTCATTTTATTTCTTTCTTTTACATCACATCCTTGAACATCATGTCTCCAATATAGAGACCCAAAGTTCATAATCCTTCTTAATTACAATTCACCTTTTCTCTTGCATTAACTGGTGCTTGTGCTTTCCAAAAATTCCATCAGCGGCCCAGCCACTTTGTGATGGTTTTATACAATAGGAATTAATCATATTATTTAATTAGTGCAACGACCCCATTTAGGACTCCCAAAATATCAACCAAGTGGGTAAAGACTTCCACTGGGACGTGGGAACAAAATCAACCAAATGGGTGTACGCACCTCCATTGGGACATCCTGTCCGAATATGTCAACCACTGAATGAAATTCCAGTAGGACTCATCCAGGATAAAAATCAACCAATGGGATTAAGAGAAATAATTAGGATTTAATAACATAGGAGATTAGACGAGTTAATCTTTAACAAAATTATAGAAAAGTAAAGGTTTTCTGAAAAATTCATTGAATTACTCGAGTAGTTCTTTGTCTACTCGAGTGTTCTTGTGAAATTACTCGAGTCCTTAAGAAATACTCGAGTGTTCTTCCACTTTTCCAGAATACTCGAGTCTTTCTTAAATTACTCGAGTGTTTTTACTGCAACAGCACCAGTTTCTGCACTTTACAATGTCAATTCGATTTCTGAGCCTTGTACTTCCATTCTTATGCAAAACAGTAACATAGACTCATGAAACAAATATGTTAGAACATGTAATCAACACTGAAACAACATCAAATACAATAATTCACAGAATCAACATAAACTTAGAAAATAACCATTTCAAGATATGAAATTCATTTCCACTTGATTTTAACTTCGAAAATTGATCCAGTGAGCATTATTAGGTCCATTTAAACTTGTTTGACTTAGAAAACCTTTGGTTTATGACCTCCATGTCATATTCCCAGTTCCAACTTCATCCCTTGATGAACCTTGTGAGGTTCCTACATTTATAGCTTGAAATTACTCATTCTAGTATTTAGGTAACTCCTCCCTTACCTCAGAGAAGTTAAACAAAGTACAAATTGACCAAAAGAGTAACTGGATTCGAATTTGGTTTCTGGACTTGGTGCAAAACAGTTGTACTGGCTGACTTTGGCAATCAATTGCACCACGAATAAGGCATGAAACAGAACGAAACAAGTTAGTTTCAGAAACTAGGAAGTACTAACTTTAAATAAAAACAAGTTTGAAATAGAAAGGATTCTTGGATTTACCAAACGGATTCAAGGAAAGAGGGTGTTTAGTGCTGAACTTTGCTCTGTTTTTGCAGCTTCAAGACCTCAACTTTGGACACCTAGAACTTGATCTACAGAAGGTCTTTTGAAGTTATTTTGAGTTCTAATTCAAGAATGGAATCAGAACTTCAGTTTGTGTTTAGGTTTCAAGGGAAATGGGTGTGAATTGAGAGAGAACGAAGGGATCAAAGTGAGCTCTGTAAAACAGAGGAATTTTTTTGCCAAAATTCGGATTTCAAGAGATTTGAGAGTGTTTGAGCTTTGTTGATTACTTATTTATAAACTAGGATTACCTCCCTTCGAAGTAAGGTGCAGCTCTGTGCTTGTCATGTCAAGAAACCGCGTTTTGGTGCGAAAATTAAATGAAACTGACTTATACACTTAACCAGACTGCTCGATTTACTCGAGTCTTTTGCATTATACTCGAGTACTTTTCAGAAACTCAAGAACACTCGAGTCCTTTCTGAAATACTCGAGTCTTTTGGCTAAAAATTCAAAATTTTCAAACAGATAATGGTTTTACTCGAGTTCCCTCTAAAATACTCGAGTAAAATGACCTAATTTTAGAAAATTCATTATTTTATTCAACACACTTATTTATTTAAATAGTTTATTCATTTATTTAAAATACAGGGTCTTACAGAGGGACTATGCATTCTCACAATTGCCTGGCATTTCTCTGGGTTTGCCTCGATGCCCCGCTCTGTAAGCATGAAACCCAAGAAAGCTCCTGCTGGTACCCCAACGGTGCATTTTTCGGGGTTAAGCCGCATATTGTGTTCTCTAATTCTGGCAAAGACTGCAACCAGATCATGAGGGTGGTCTTCTTTCTTTTTGCTTTTGGTTATCATGTCATCAATATATACTTCGAGGGTATGACCAATCAGCCCGGAGAAGACCTTGTTCATCATTTGCTGATATGTTGCACCAGCGTTTTTTAATCCGAAGGGCATTACTGTATAGCAGTATGTGGCCCTTTCGGTGATGAAGGCCGTTTTCTCCTGGTCAGGGGGGTACATTGGGATCTGGTTGTACCCTGAATATGCGTCCATAAAGGAGAGGAGCTGATACCCTGTACTAATCTTTCGAACAAGCCTTGTTTAAGTCGGTGTAGTCGACGCACATGCGCCACTTACCGTTCGACTTTCTGACCGGCACAGTGTTTTAAAGCCACTCAGAATAGTTAACTTCCCTGATAAATCCCGCTGAAAGGAGCTCGGCCACCTTTTCTTCAATTACCATGGCCTTCTCTGTTCCCACTCTTCTTTTCCTTTGAGCGACCGGTTTAGCGGTCGGATTGACACTGAGATGATGGCATATAAAATTTGGATCAATCCCCGGCATGTCCGCCGAGGTCCAAGAAAAAAGATCCTTGTTTCTTTTCAAAAGCTCGAGCATTTCTGCTCTTGTGTTCTTGGAGAGGTTGGTACCTAGTCTTATCCTTCTGCTTGGGTTTTCCTCGTCCAATTCTATAAATTCCCAATCTCCTTGGGGGGTCGGCCTAGTGTCATCCTGATCGGACCTAACATCCAGGTCTGTTAGTAGCACATTTCCTTTGCTCAGGTTCAGCCTAGGCTGTTGAATCTCCTCTTGGTTCTTGACATTCGCCAGACTAGCGTTATAGCATAATCTGGCCTTGTCTTGATCGGCTCTGATTGAAACGACCCTTCCATCAGAGCCCTCAAATTTCATGGACAAGTGAACGGTTAAAACGACCGCGCCAAAGGCTTGCAAACAGGTCCGGCCGAGTATAGCATTGTATGCCGACGGGCAATGAACTACCAAAAACTTAATAATTTCAGTTCTTGGAGAGGGTTGGCTCCCAAGTGTTACCGGGAGTTGGATGTGTCCTTTGGGGACGACTGTGTCTCCTGTGAAGCTAATCAATTTTCCCTCAAAAGGGGTCAGATCAGCTGTCTTCAATTTCAGTGCTTCAAAGAGATTCAAAAACATGATGTCAGCAGAACTGCCTTGGTCGACAAATATTCTTGCGACCTCATAATTGCCTACCAAAGCAGTTATCACCATCGGGTCGTTATGGCCCGGAATTATTCCTTCTAAATCATCATCAGTAAAACAAATTGGGACGCTTTTTAAAGCTCTCTTGCGAATCGGATGGTCCTGGATAGCTAGTACTTGATTGATATACTTTTTTCTCTCTGATCTGCTTTCACCTCCCCCTGCAAATCCCCCAACAATGGTGTTGATTCTGAGGTTTTGGGGGATTGATCTACTTTAGCTATCTCTACCATAGCTACTCTTTGCTGATTCGATGCCTGCTGCTGATTGGGATGATGATTGGTTTGTCTTGTCGGAGATGGGGTTTTTCTGCGAACATTTCTGTCCGGGGAAGGGGTTCTCCTCCTAGTACACCGATTGAGTGCCTCTCTAACGTATTGTTGCAACTTTCCATCTCTTATAAGCTGCTCAATAACGTCTCTCAGCCATGTGCACTCGTCCGTGGTGTGGTCGTATCCCCCATGATACGAGCAAAACTTTGATCGGTCTTGGCGCTGGCTTCTTTTCAGAGGAGGAGGCCTTTCGACCATCCTTAGGTCGGTTTGCATGGTTTCCTGTAAAATCTTAATTCTCGGAACCGAGAGGGGGTGTATTCATCAAACTTGGCTCTAGGGATGACGAATCTCCTGTCTCCCCTAGGACCTCTCCCCCGCTCGTCTCTCCTGTCATCTCTCCTCGGCCTTCCTTGAGAAGAGGGCTCCCCCATGTCTCCTTTTTCTCTTTGTCTTAGCCACTTGATAAATTCTTCCAAATTGATAAATTTGGTGGAACGGTGCCTCAGTTCCACCATGTCTCTTGGTGGCTTCCCCACCAGCGAGTTCTTAAAATCACCATTACGAAGTCCCTGGGTAAAGAGAAAAATTGCGAAACTTGGCTCGAGGTTTGGTACAGAGCCCGCCTCCGAGGGGAATCGAGCCAGATACTCTCTTAACGGTTCTTCTGGAAGTTGCATTACTCCTGCAAGTGCATGGTCTGATTTTGGTTGCATGCAGCTGGCAGTATACCTGTTAAGGAAAACCTTTTTCATTTCTGCCCAAGAATTAATGGAATTCCTGGGAAGGGCCGAGTACCACCTCAGTACTGGTAGTTGGAGAGTCATCGAAAAGGCTCGGCACTTCATCAAGTCTCCCCCGTTGTAGAAATTCACGGCACCTTTGAAAGATAGGATGTGCTCTAGGGGGTTGGTTAACCCGTTGTATTTCGCAACGCTAGTGGGACCAAGGAAAGCAGAAGGTGTTTCATAGGCCATGATACGAGGGGTGAAGGGGTGGCCTGGGTGAGTATTGCATTCTGTTTCATAGGTGGCTGCTAGGGCAGGGTTTATGGGTGGCCGAGGGGGTAGGGTAATTGGACCTTGCAGATCATGAACTGGTACGGTTGCTGGGGTTGTTTCCACTGCCCGTGCAGCAATCGCGTTCATGTGGATCACCTGAAGGTCGGCTATAGCCTTCCCCTGTTGTTCCAGCATTTGAGCTTGCTGCTTAATTATCTCTTCAAGTTGGGTTTCTCTTCGGCCCTGGGAGTGTTCCTTTTCTCCTGAAACACGGGCATCAATGGATCGTCCAGATCCGTGGTTTTGTGGGTGGTTGGGTATATTGGGGTTTGCTTGCCTGGAAGGTAAGTATGGATAAGATAGCTTCATGGAATATAAGAGGGATGAATAGCCCTCTTAAACAAGATGCTATTCAAGATTTGTGTAGATATAATAGTATAGGTTTGCTTGGTATTCTTGAAAATAAGTTGAGACCAAGAGGTTTTCAGCAGATTAGAAATAAAGTGGCTTCAGGATGGGGTTCTCTAGACAACCTGGATGTTTGTGAGATTGGCAGAATATGGCTAATTTGGAAACAAGATTGTTTTGATGTGTGTCTTATAGCAAGATCCCAGCAATATATGCATTGTTTGGTTACTATGAAGCAGACCATGCAGACATGCTACATAACGTTTGTGTATGCCTCCAATGATTTGACTGAAAGGCAAGAGCTTTGGCAGATCCTTTGTGGTGTGCAAAGGTTCATTGATAGACCTTGGGCTGTGATAGGGGACTTTAATTGTTATCTTCATGGGAATGAAAAAGTTGGAGGGGGACCTGTGGACTATAGAAGTATGAGTGAGTTTGGGGACTGTATCAGATCATGTGACTTGATTGACATGTGCTATACAGGGCATTTTTTAACTTGGTCTAATAAGCAGATTGGTAGAGACAGGGTGTGTTGCAAGCTAGACAGATGTTTAGTTAATGCATATTGGTGCTCAGAATGGCCATTAGCTTTCACTAATTTTCTGAACCCTGGTGTGTCTGATCATTCTCCTATTATTATTGATTGGGGTCAGCAGCAAATGAAGAAAGGAGTGGGTTTCAAGTTCTTTAACATGTGGTCCAGCCACGTTAAGTTCTTGGAAATTGTTTCTCAAGTCTGGAACAGGGATGTGCATGGTCATAAAATGTTTCAAATTTGTATGAAGTTAAAAGAGTTGAGGAAGCCTCTCAGGGAGCTAAATAAGACTGCTTTTGGAGATATAGACTTAAGGGAGGCAAGGATCAGAGAAGAGTTGGATGTAGTCCAAACAACTCTGCGGAATTGTCCAGATGATATCTCTATGCATAAAAGAGAAAAAGAGTTATCCAGGATATACATGGAGGTGAAGGAGGCAGCCTATATGTTCCTAAGACAGAAAGCAAAGATAAGTTGGCTAAGGTATGGGGATGAAAATACAATGGTGTTCCATAACTCAATAAAACAGAGACTTTACAGAAACAGAATTTTCAGAATTTCGAATGCTCAAGGAGTGCTCAATGATCACCATCAGATAGCACAGGAATTCTTGCATTACTATGAGGAGCTGTTCAGGACCAGAAATACAGATACTGGGATTAATAGGGACATTTTTAATGAAGGGAATGTGTTAGCTCCAGTCCAGCAGTTATCTCTCATTCTTCCTTTCACTAATCAGGAGATAAAAGATGCTATGTTTTCTATTCACCAGGACAGGTCTCCTGGGCCTGATGGCTATGGGGCTGGGTTCTTTAAATCAGCTTGGGAGGTTGTTGGTGCTGATTGTGTTGAAGCAGTTCAACAGTTTTTTCAAACAGGGAAGCTTCTAAGAGAAGTTAATCACACTTTATTAGTAATGATTCCTAAAGTTGATAATCCTAGTAGTGTGAGTGAGTTTAGACCTATAGCTTGCTGTAATAGCATATATAAGTGCATTACTAAACTCGTATGTAGCAGATTAAGCAATGTGCTTCCTTTTTTGGTCTAGGAGAATCAAGGTGCCTTTGTGAGGAATAGAAGTATTCTACATAACATTCTAATTACTCAGGATTTGATCAAACTTTATCAGAGGAGGAATATATCCCCAAGGTGTATGATGAAAATAGACTTGAGGAAAGCCTATGATTCTATTGAGTGGAACTTTATAGAAGGGGTCTTGGAGGCTATGAGATTTCCACCAAAATTCATTTACTGGATTATGGTGTGCATCAGGACAGCAACCTATAGCATTGTCATTAATGGTATTAAGGGTGAAATGTTCAAAGGAACAAGGGGAATCAGGCAGGGGGACCCCTTGTCCCCCCTTATCTTTGTGCTTGCAATGGAAACATTGACTAGGCAGCTTCAGTATGCATCTAAGCATAGAAATTTTAGGTTTCATCCCCTATGCAAGAATATTGGTTTGATAAATATTGCCTTTGCTGATGATTTAATGGTGTTTTCTAAGGCTCACCCTGCTAGTGTGACTATTATTTGGGATGCTTTTAACCAGTTTTCTCAATGGTCTGGTCTTGAAGCTAATCAGGCTAAGTCTTCCCTGTTTATGGCTGGTGTTGATGAGAATGTCCAACAAAATTTACAGTCTATTACTGGGTTTCAAAAAGGGGTCTTTCCTTGTAGGTATCTTGGTATACCTCTAATGACCAGAAAATGGAATAGACAAGCCTGTAATTACCTGATTCAAAAGGTAACATCTAGGCTGCTAGTTTGGAAGACCAGAAATCTATCTTATCAAGGAAGGTTATGTCTAGTTAATTCGGTGTTATCCAATTTGCATGTGTATTGGGCATCTATTTTTATTCTCCCTAAGACTGTTATAAGGGAGGTGGATAAGCTTTGTCGTGGGTTCTTATGGGGAACTGATGAACAGGGTAGATACAGAGCAAAGGTGGCTTGGGACATTGTGTGTAGAGCTAGAATTTATGGTGGCCTAAATATCAAGAATACTGAGCTTTGGAACTATGCAGCGATTGGGAAACAGGTTTGGTGGATTGCTAGTGATCAGAACAATTTATGGGTTAAATGGGTTCATGCAGTGTACATAAAAGATCAAAATTTTTGGGATTGTATTGCATTACAACATCATAATTGGCATTGGAAGAAAATACTCAAAATTAGGGACAAGTTCAAAGATGGTTTTCATGGAAATACCTGGATTGCTTCTGTGGATGGTAGGTATAGCATCAAGTCTGGGTATAAGTTCTTGACCGGTGCGAATCAGCGATTCCCTTTGTGTAGCGTCATTTGGAACCCTTTCACTCAACCGAAGCATAGATTTAACCTCTGGCTTCTCATTCATGGTAGACTAGACACTAGAGATCGTATGAACTGGCTGGGTATTCCCAATCACTGCTGCCTCTGTATGGCTGCAAATGAAAATCATCAGCACCTTTTCTATGATTGCATGTGGTCCAGGGAGATTTTGAAGGAGTGCTGCGAATGGATAGGGTTGGATTCTTACCCTCATAAGATGAATCAGTGGATGAGGTGGTTGAAATATGGTTTTAGGAACAAGATCAGAAGGCGGATAGTCACGGCTCTATGGGCATCGATTTGCTACCAGATTTGGGTTGAGAGGAATTTGAGGACATTTCAGGATACAAGGAGAACAGTAGGCACAGTTTTCAGGCTTGTGAAAAGGGACCTCGTTCTTAGGATTAGAAGTTTGGCTGATTATGTAATAAATTTGAGCAGTAGTAGTTTGTTTCAAAGGCTTTGTAATGAGATTTAACTTTGGCTTCATATGTTATCCTGAACCCTTCATAGAAGGTGGCAGGTAGCTATGAGGTTTGGACTACTTTAGAATTGTGAACCCTTCCTAGAAGGTGGCATGATTTTGGAGTAGTGCCTTGTATTGTTCTTATTTTTGTGCTGTGGTAATAAGATTTTCCTTTTACAAAAAAAAACAATGAATCAATTACACACATAAACATCAAACAATATTTTTTTAAACCTATAGGCGTCACGGGCCACCCAGAAATAAAAATGAACCCAAAATATTTTTTTCAAATACAATTTTGTTAATTCACCAAATGCTTATTCTTTTAAGAATTCATGATAAACATCAAACTTTCATCATTCTAAAATTCCAAAAATCACATAAACATGTTCATACGAGGAAAATAAAATTTTCACTTCCTTATTTCTTCATCAATATATTCGGCCATCACAAGAAAATAAAAGGGGAAACTTTGTTTCTTTAAACTTCATTTCAAGTCCCTTTTAATCCTTATTCACATGACCATAAATAAAAATTCATAAACACTTAAAAAAAATCTCAAACCTTCATGTTAGGGTTCATAAAGTAGAAAATGAAATCCAGAACATAAAGCTTACGGTTTGTTTATAAAAATTCCAAAAGAAAAGCTTTAAAACAAATTAAAAGAAATAAATCGAAAGTTCATGAGAATACCTTTCTCCTAAGAAATCAAGATGAACACTTCAATGATGTGTGTAACATCCTCAACTTAAATATATGATATATGTTAAATTATTCCAAGTTATTATGAGAATTGTTAAGTTTAGGAAGAGATTTTGTGTAGAATATCAAGTTGGATTTGATAGAAAGCCTATGGAAATGACTTGGGATAGAAAAATCATCAAAATTTGACTTTTCCACTAAATAATCGATTACTTGGATGGTCAGTAATCGATTACAAGGCCCCTGGTGAAAACAATAAAAAGTTGCAGCAATTATAATCGATTATCTCATATGAAGTAATCGATTATTTTGAGCTATAATCGATTATCTTCAGGGCTTTAATCGATTACAA
Source organism: Crotalaria pallida (assembly GCA_037953625.1). Lineage (NCBI taxonomy): Eukaryota > Viridiplantae > Streptophyta > Magnoliopsida > Fabales > Fabaceae > Crotalaria > Crotalaria pallida. Next base: position 85,281,873 of record CM075653.1, read on the forward strand.
GGCTTCTGGTGAAAAGCCCTAAAAATGTTGCATTGAAGGAATAATCGATTATCAGGTTAAGATAATCGATTATTTTAGGGTCTGTACAAAAAAAAAAGAAGAGAGAGAGTGCACGTGATGCACTCTCCACCACTCAATTGCAATCTCCCTTTTTGGTTATCAATTTTTAGCCACTCACTTGCCATCCAAACCAAAATAACAACACTCACTCTTCTCTCTCTCCCTCCATTGTTCGACTTCATCTTCTTCTTCTTGGGGTCCCATTTGATTTCTCCACCTATCAAGCACAAACAAGAGCCCCCACACCCATTTCACCCACAAATCTTGTGATTCTCCTCTTCAAGTAAGTATTAAGTATTGGTTTTCCTCTTTCTCACTCTTAAAATTCGTTCTCCCCTTTCTCTCTCTACAATCCATGGTGGTTTTAGAGTTCTAAGCCATGAAGCTCTATTTCTCTTCAAGCTTTGGCATGGATCATGGCATAAATGATGATCTTTTCCTTTTGTGTCTTTATTCTAGGTTTTGTTTTCATCTTATGGTTGTTGGCTCCTTGGGTGGAAAGAACTCAAGTGTAGAACAAGCTAAATCTCTTTATCTCGTAGAGTTTGAGGTAAGGAGGTTTGTGTTACCTTAATCTAGGGGGTAGGTTGTAATATGTGTATATTGGGTGCTAGGAGATGTTTGTTAGTTTGATAGGAAACCCTAGGATAGTCAATAATTTAATAAACTATGATTTTGCCTTTAAGAATATTGAAAAGTGATGATATGTGCAAATGTGACTCTGAAAATTGAATTGATATTGGTATGTGATGTTATGTGCAATTTGTGATTTCGGTAATTGATTTAAATGTAGAACATGGGTAAATTATATGGAACCTGGAAGTTATGAATGGTAATGAGCATGATGATTTGGAACAAGAAAAAGAGGAATTTTAGCAAGTGAAAATATAAGGGTATGATGGAATTATGAAATTCATGAGATTGGAAACTAATGAGATAATTTGGAAACAAAATTCAAAGATTTAAAGATTTACAATTGCGTAGTGGTGGTATGAGGTACCTTCCGGTTTGGAGGTGAAGTACCCACCGGCCAAACTGTATGAGGTACCTTCCGGTGTGGAGGTGAAGTACAGTGGTGTGAGGTACCTTCCGGTGTGGAGGTGAAGCACCCATAGGCCAATTTGTATGAGGTACCTTCCGGTGTGGAGGTGAAGTACAACGGTATGAGGTACCTTCCGGCGTGGAGGTGAAGTACCCACTGGCCAATTTGTATGAGGTACCTTCCGGTGTGGAGGTGAAGTACAATGGTATGAGGTACCTTCCGGTGTGGAGGTGAAGTACCCATAGGCCCCATTGTATGAGGTACCTTCCGGTGTGGAGGTGAAGTACAATGTTAAGAAATATCCTAAAGAATGAAATGGAACACGAATTATAATAATGTATAGAATTTGAAATCATGTGGTGTGATCTCTGAAATGGATTAAAGGGATATGGGATGTGTATGTCTTTGTTTTGGAGTGTTTAATTTGTAGTATGAACTATATTTGACTACTTGTGTATGGCCTAGTGATTCAGTATAGCATGATAGAAATTGCTTCCCTATTTTATTGTGTAATACTCACCTCCTTACCATTTTTCAGGTACTGAGTCGGAGTTTACACCAGGACCGGCCGAGCAGGATTACTCTCCCTCACAGGGAGAGTAGGGTTATGGGGTTTTAGATGCACACTCACCTAAGCCTCACATATTCTTTTTGTTGTACATGTGATGTTTATATTTTTGAGTGAGGCTTAGGGTGTTTTATTTTTGGGGTATAGTTTATGAAACTTTTCTTGATCCAAATACTTGGTTTGTGATAAAACTTTGAAAACTGAAGTCTTCCGGGTTGAGCCCATGGGGCAATTATAGGATGCATATTTTTATACTTTGAGCCCTGCTGGCTACTATTGTTATGCAATTGAATGTGTTAATCAGGTGAAAATTTTGGGAAAAGTCCGATAAACAAGTGAAACTCCGTCCGTTTGACGGTGGATTTTAATAGAATAAAAATGGAATTTTCAAGCCCGTATTTTAAAACCTAAGTGTTACAATGTGCAAACTCTTCCTTCCTTGCTCCTAGATGCCATTCCCCACTCTCCCCTTCCTTAGGTTTCTTTATTTTTTTCTCTTTTGTTTTCAAGTTTTGAGTTTAGTGTAAAAATGGCAAGAATGTAAGACTTGTTTATATAGGAGTAAAAATTTGTCCTCATAGCCAAAAATGAAGAGAGCCACACGGTTTTATGCTTGGGTAAGAAGGCAAATTTTTACTTCTTTTGCTTGGCCATCAAGTTTAAATCATAGAAGTTCTATGTTTCATTAAAGCCTTGCACCAAAAATCATACACTTTAGAATTTCAAATATTCCTTCACAAGCTAAAAATTTAAATACTTCTCCGATGACCAGACTTCATAGGCGTGTACATATTTGGGAAAGAAGGAAGAACTTTGCATCATTAATTTGCCACATTCATCAACCAATCAAATAATATTCTAATAATTTAAAATTCAAAAATAAAAATAAAAAATGCTAAATCTGGATGGTGCATCCAATGAAAGTTCAAAAAATAAACTTTTCATGCAAATAAAAATATCTCTTGGTCAAAGAGCCATTTAATGATTCAAAGTTATATTTTCAAGCTTATTAATACTAAAAATCGTACTTTACAGTAACAAAGATTAAATTTCGAAAAATCCAGAATTAAATCCAAAACTTTGTATTTTCATAATCTAAATTTCAATACGATCGTTTTGAAATAAAGTTTGTAATTTTTGGACTTACGGTTAAATAAAAGATATGAATTTTTGAAGTTATAACACTATAACCCTTCAAAAATCCTTTTATTTTTCCAAACATAAATCAAATAATACTTTCATCATAAAATACTATACTTTATAAAATATTTTTAGGTCCAGAAGTACATTTTAAATTATTCAAAAAAAAATATTTTATTATATACATACATATATATCACGTATATATATATATACACACACACATAATTAAATTCAATAATTATAACTTTTTATAACTATCAAGGTACCACAAATCCTCATCCAATAAATTAATTATATACATACAAAATATAATTAAAAATAAAAAGATAATAACACAAATAAATTGGCTTAAATTGGGGGTCTCACACTTGGGCATGACTTGTGCAGATTTTTGCAGATTTTTGAGACTTTTGGCATACCTTTGGCTATATAACCGATTTTCCCATCCTTGACAAGGAAGAACTCAAACTTTACTTAGAAAAACTTAATGAGAAGGCTTGAAGAAAGGCAAGGAGAGCTAAGGATCCTCTAGGGAAGGAATTCCGAAAAGGCTATGGACCTACACAAAGGCTCTATGTCCACATAGAGTCACCCTTGCATTCTTCTTTTCTCTTTTCTTTTGATGTATAGCTAAGTTCTCTATAGGGATATGGTGGATGTATATGGATTATGAATAACACTGTTTGATTGTGAATGAATTCTCTTTTTTATATCAATTGTTTGATTATATGCTTATTGTATGCATAGAATTGGACACCCTGTGTTTTAGGGCTCAATCCTCAAATTTGGAAATTGAGGATTGAATTGACCCTATAATGAAACTTTCCAATTTAACAATTCATAAGAATACTTTTGAGAAATTGTATAACAATTATAATTTCTGTCTGTAGTATACCGGACCTCGGACCGACCCTTAAGAGGCTCCGCCGACCACGCGATGCCATGAAGGCACATCATCGGCATCATCACACTGGCCATGTTTTTATTACACATAAACGTGTCATCAAGCAGGACGTGTTTGGCGCTCCCAGAGGCCCTCCTCAGGTTATATAAATAACCGTGATAATTCGATCTATCATCCAGACTCCATGCATGAATGCATCACAATAAATTTCATTGATTGATATTTAAATTACTTGATAATAATATCCAACATTATATCATAGTAATTAAACATATTCCATGAACATTTTCAAGAAAATAATTAAAATACCCAATTAGTCTTCTTTTAATCACAAATCATGTCCATATATTTGATTTATATTATAAAATATTGGTCCAAAAATAAAAATGGGATTTTTAAGTATTTTCAGCACTGGTAATCGATTATCAGTATCTGGTAATCACGTTTATTTTCAATGTTCTGTATCAGACATGGTCTGGTAATCTATTACCATGACAGCAGATGTATTGAAAATTGGGTTTTAACATACTATTTTCATATCTAACTAAATTTAACTCAAACCAAGCATTCACAGAGTTGACATAACAAATTTTGGACATGTTTAAACTCAGAAAACACATCATATCATCAAGATTACATACATGCTCTACATTATGCATAAAAACCATTTAAACAACAACTCATAGCACCAAATCATAGAATACTCAATTAATTCATGAATTCAGGGTTTTAACAGTTCGCATGCATCAAATATAGTCTGCTCAAGTCAGTAAAAAGCACAATTTGGTCTCCAAACCAAATTCCTAATTCAAACTAAGCCCTTAGAGCCTCTTGGTGGATCTCTACATAAAATCATGTTCTTTAATCTCAAACTAGTGTAGGTTAAGCTTTCCCCTTACCTCACAGACGTGATCAAATAGAAACTTCACAAAAAACAAGCTTCCAAATTCGATTTCCCAAAAATCACTTTTCAGCAGCACATGCATAGCAATTTTGAGTAGGGTCACAAGATCAGAGTTTTTGACAAGTCAATCAAGAAAACAAATTGGGGAAAATGGTTAGGGTTTGTTCTCTGCAACAAGGACAAGAGAATGAAACAAGTTTGGAATCAAATGGGCTCATGAGCTTACCACAATCAACTCCAAAAGTAAGATCCAGACCATAGATTTTCAGTTCTACTGAATTGAAACCTCAACTTGCAGACTTCGATTCTCCTTCCACACACACCCTCAGCTCACGATTTTGGTATCTTTGTGAAGCTCTGGATGTGAGCTTCACAACCAAGTATAATTTGTGTATTATTGTTCTGAATTGAGAGAGAACGAGAGGTTCGAATTCAAGAACCCTAACTTTGGAAACACAGAGCAATTTCCAGAAATTGGCCAAAATGAACATTGGTTCAACACAATCAAGGGTTTATATAGCAAAATTAGGTTACATGCAGCTCGACATGTGTTCATAGACGTGTCTATGAGCTGATTCCGTGTCAAGATTGGGTGTTCTGGGTAATGACTCATCAAACGCACTATGAACTGGTGCTGCTGCATTATGGTAATCGATTACCGAATCGTGGTTATCGATTACCACGACTGAAATTTTCAAAAATTTATATTTTATTGCATTTCCCTCCAAAAACTTTTCTAATATTACTTTTAGGTCCTTAAACAGGGGGTAAATTGCAAAACTCATATTTTCACATGAAAATAATTATCAAATTATTTTTCATGCATTCTCACCTAACAAATGCACACATAAAATATATAATTAATCGAAGATAAATTAAAAGTAATTAATTACAAATAAACTTTATAATTAAACCTTCATTAATCAGGGATTAAAAATTTGGGGTGTCATAAGCCAGGGAAAACCAAAAATCACAAAGTGTTACCTCAACCGCTTCGACACGTAAGGACTCAAGAAAAAAATGATCTCCATAATATAATGTTGCGATCCCATCTCCAAAACGATGGAGGGACTTTGGCCCCATGAGCTACAACAACACGAGCCTCCTCTGTAACATGTAACACTATCTCTTGTAGTTTACAAAATATAGTCTCTATATGTATTTATATAATAATATGGACTTGCATTCATTGGAGAAGTAATGAAAACTCTTTATTTTCCAAACATACGATAAAAATAGATTGTGATAGCATAAGTTGGGTTTTCCTTTTTCAATTATTAAAACTTCCCAACTCGCCCTTGGAATATTTCTCGTTAGAATCAAACCACATGATTATCAGAGTAAGCGGAATTTGAATAAAATAAGGACCTTGATTTGATAATCCACATTCCATGTCATTTATATAAAGATATATATATGTATATATATAACCATGTGATCACATAAAAGTACCAACATATGTCAAGGTCAAAGTAGGGGTAGCAGAAGTTTACAAAATACAAGTCCATGAAACCAAAAGAAAAGACCACCTCACTGAGATCTCTCAAAATATATACAATATATGTATAAATCAAAATATAACATCCCAGTAGTGGTCCGATGATCCTCCTCCATAACATAAGTCTCCAGCAGCTACTCCACATGTCCCACATCCTAACCATCTATACTATGCATCACCCGGTGGATCCCCAACTCCCCACTGACTCCCAGTGGAGTGCTCGACTGGCTCGCCCTCACTCTCAGCCTCCTCAGGGTCCTCCTCAACCTCGTCCGACTGAGTGGGTGCCCTACCACTGGGCACTGGGTCAGCCTAAGGAGTCCCATGAACCGGACTCATCGAACTAGGTACATGAGTCTCTTCACGGATCACTCGGGAAGCAGAAGGGTGACATCTAGTAGCAGCTCTAAAACGAAAGGAATGAAATCGACGAGCTGGTCGAGTCGGGGGTGGTCCATGATAAGCATAAAAAGGGGGTACATGCAAAGTATAGATAATAGGGATGCGAAACCTACGAGGACGGACACGAGCCAGAGGGTTAGGGTGATATAGAGTCACCTCTACCTCACCCTCAAAAGTGGCTCTATGGTCCTCGTAGTACCATACTCCACTAGGGAGTGGGCGCAACTCGATGCAATTAACATTCACAAGCCATCACCTACAATGGGCATAAGGGGTAAGCAATATAATTCACATAATCGAATAAGAATAAATACAGCAATTAACATTCACAAGTACCAAATAGCCAGATGCATAAACAAATGAGCAAGCATGGTTCATTTATAATAATCCCATTATTTATGTGTCATGATGCATGCTTCCCATTTCCATTGTTTATTGAACGTTCAATCCAGTAATTCGTATACATGACCAACATGTATTGTGAAACTGCTCGGATAGTGTGCACACAACGTCACCAAGACGTAACAGCATCCCACAATGCTGCCCACATTACCAAAATGTGTCATCGAGCCAGTTACCACCGAATTAATTATCCATTCCCTTTCTCCATGTATGAATGCGCATAAAATTATCCATTAAGATTAACCAATAATCTTATTATGTGCAACCAATCATATTTCATCAGTGTATTTTAATGTTGTTCTTAATCATCCCATTCTTTTTATTGGAACATGATATTTTCCCCATAAGCCTAGTTGATTCAATTGGAATTACTTTAGGTATGTTAAGAAAAAAAATACTTTTCTGCCCTTGGACAAAAGACTCGAGTGAAATGTCCTGGACTCGAGTGAATCATACTTTTACAAAAGTACTCGAGTGATTCATGAATACTCGAGTGTTCTTCGTTTTCCAGAAATTCATTTTCAGGTTTTATTAAAATACTCGAGTGTTCTTCATGGATACTCGAGTATTCCTCAGACTTTATCAAAATACTCGAGTGTTCTTCATGAGTACTTGAGTGTTCTTCATTTTCCAGAAATCCATGTTCCAGATTTGGTCAAATACTCGAGTATCAACCCCAATACTCGAGTGTTTTTCGACAGATAACACTGTAAATTGCATTTTAACATACCATTTCCAATTCTAGTCAATTCCAGTTAAAACCAAGGATCAACAGAGCTTATATTCCACATATTAAACATGTTCCAACATAGAATTGGCAACATATTACACTGAATCACATAATAGCATCAATTATGCATAAAAATCCATTTTTCCACAACTCAACATACCAAATCCAATTCTAGGCACATTTACCAAAAGAACAACTTTGGTACAGCTTGCATGTAGCATAATAAACTTGTCCAAAACAAAATTTGAACACAGAGAGGCCTCCAAGCCTTGATCCTATTTCCGACTATGCCCATAGAGTCTTTTGTTGACTCTCAACCTAAATTCACATGATTTAAACTTATTCTAGTGAATTAATAGCTTCACCCTTACCTCTAGGCCGTGAATTAACACAAGGATTGCAGAGAAATTGGCTGGAGTGCTCTATCCCACAAAACCTTTTGCATGCAGCCACATTCGAACAGGGTACCAAAACCAGAGTATTTGACATGCAAAATCAGTTTAATGATTGGGGAATTTGATTAGAAACTATTCTCTGCAACAAGGACTAGAGGTAGAAAGGAATTTGAGATTCAGAGGGCTCATAAACTTACCAAAATCCGAGCTCCAAGTAGGCTTCCAGACCTCAGGAACTTGGTTTGGCAGCAACAATCCCTCTTCTTTCGATTCTCGATTCTCCTTCCACACAACACCTCAACTCACGAATCTTATATCTTTGTAAATCTCGAAACGTGAGCTTCACAACGGTGTATCACACTCAATCTAACTCTCAGCAACGTTCGAGTAATCAAAGCACGAAATTGGAAACCCTAAGTTGAAGTTTCAGAGCAAATCAACCAAAATGGTTGATCTTCGTCCACCATTGATCCTTTATACATGAATTAAGCCTTCATGCATGTCGACACGAAGATTAGTAACGTGTTCCAGAAGTGTTTTCGTGTCAACGAAGGGAATCGTCGAGTGTTGACTCATCAAACGCACTCACGAGTTCTCCACTGACTCGAATACTCGAGTGTTTCCAGGAATACTCGAGTATTTTTGCCAATTTTTCAAAAATATTTATTTTAATGCCCTTCCGTCCAAAACCTTCCTAATATTGCTTCTAGGTCCTCATTTAGGAACTAATATGCAAAAACATTATTTTTACATATTATATTTTATTAAAATACTTTTCCACCTTATCCAGGCACCAATACCAACACATAATTAATCCAAATTAACTATGAAATATATAATTATGATTAAGGAAAATAATTATGAAATAACCTTTCATAATCAACATTTTCATTACATCAGGGAATGAAAATTTGGGGTGTTACATAACACCCCGATTTAGAAACTTCTAAATCATAAAAATATGGGTCTTTTTTTTCATTGATGACATGGACATGAGTCCTTTCTTTCAAACACGTTCCCTTTTCAAAAACATTTGTTAAGAAATTATACAATCATGTTCCACGTCATCCATCGGGTTTCCAAATCGAGATGTTACCAACACCACGCTTTGAAATCCCTTATTAAATCAGCATCCTATTATTTCAATTGTCCAGTCCAGAAAACATTATTACAAATATGGGAGTTACATGGTATCCAGCAGAATTATTAAAGTCCAATCACATACATGACTCATGATACATAATTAAAAATGAACTAACTACTGATCCTCATCACTAGATGCTGCAGCAGGTTCTTCTTCCGGATCATACTCCCATTGTCTGTGCTCGAACAGTCCACCAGAAAGATCCTCCACTCGAGTCCTCCTTAATCCGCAGATCCTCCATCTAATTGGTCGACACAGGACCAATAGGGCATAAAACCAAGAGACAGAGAGAGAGAGTCAGCGTGTCCGGGCGGAAAGCCGGTGGTGTGAAATTACAGAAGGAAAACATATTAAGACAATCAAATAAACAACAACACATTAAACAATCATTTGCATTTCATGATTTTTAATTATTCTTTACCAAATCTTTATTCGTCATCCTCATCCTTTCTCATGCTTGGCAATCCCGGCCTTAATCTCAGTCTTTCCTTCATCAATGTTTCCTTTCATCATCACATCAGGTCTCTCTTGTGATCATAACACTTTTTCTCTTTATTAAACATTTCTCCTCCTTGCCTGAGGGCTCTCTCGATACCACATACTTACATAATTCTCGTTTCACTTATCAAGGATTATACGTGAATCTTTATACACTTTTCTTATTAAGTTTTATTGAAGCGCATCCATCGATGACATGGGATTTAAGATAAGTCATCGTGGAGTTTGGTTAGCACACATACATATCCTCCAATCCATCCAAGCCTAGTCGGAAGCAAACGGGACGTACAGGAACCTTAACCCACGCAGGTCGAACAATCGAGAAATCCAACAGCATATAATATCGTTGTCAAGACCACAACCGTACAGGCTGGTCATTACGACAATTAATATTTTACGCGATATTGCAAGGGCCCAAAACAATTCGACTGTCCGCCTCGTTCAAGTTTCCTCTCACCGCTTTGAATTTGATCAAGGGGGCGACAATACTATTTTAGTCTGTAGTGTGGAATACGCTACGATCCCTTGGGTATTAATCCCCGATCACATATAGTCTCGTTCCACCTAAAATAGTACTCTAGGTTACTGGATGTTTCACCGTCATCACCCTCCCCTATCACAATCACACACCTGAGTATCCGCAGATAAACAGGGTATCTTCCTCTCCACTACTTCACACTCAACTCGCCGCGTTATTCAATGTCTTTTATTGTTTTAATATTTTATTAATCCTAGGTTCGGCAAGTCACTCTTGTTCATCCCTTCGGTGAACCTCGACCTCTAATTGAATCTTTCGCATTAACGCTTCCTCATTTTACATAATCATCAGAACAACTTAGCACATCGAGAAGCTCCTTACTCAGCAACACATCACGTCAGTCTTTCACATTGGGGGTCCTCCACCCGGCACAGGTTACGATACCTCTTTCACTGCTCCCACGTAAGCATCATTGATTTCCGATCACATTTCTCTTTATCATTTCTTTCATTATACGTACATCACAACGTCATTAAAATCTTTTCCTTTTTATCATTAATCCCACTACATCGCATTATTCTCATCAGCGTTTTTAATAATTTCATCAATCCCCTTATTAACCGAATAAAGCAGCAAGATAATATAGCATGATTACTTTTCAATTCCAGATAAAAGTTCAACAGATATAAGGAAACGTGTCATCTCGATTTATCATCATAAATAAATAGCATCATGTCATAATAGCATAATTAAAAAGGTCCCGCGTATAAGTGGCCAAACACACACAATCAATTGCCACTATACGACCGACTCTTAGACCCCACGTTCCGGCTTTTGAGATGGCCAGGAACACTTAACATATTACCTACACACAATGTGTCTTAGGAAAGCTGCTCTCTCACCTTGACAGTCGATAAATTCCCAAAAGCTTTTATCCATGCGATCCTCCAGCACGCGTCCATAGCTGACACCCTCTAATCCTCAAAACAGACATTATATATTAATTGTATATACTAATCCAAACATTTATCCCAAAATTAAAATTACTCTTTGAAACTTAATTTGAAATCCTTCGGTCAAAGTCAAAACATAAACCTTTTTCTCAAATCGTCACAAAGTAAAACCACACTTAAACACATTAAAACACATTAAGAATAATTCTTAAATAAATTTTTAAAAGTAATTAGGGGCTGCTGGTCCGCGTTGGACAGCACCCTGAACAATTTTAAGAACACTGAAAAATTCATATTTTCATTTCCGGCTTTTTCCTAAATCAATTACTAGTTGAAAGCTATACTTTAAATTACTTGAACACATTTTTAAAGTTAGAAAACAACTTAAACAAATTCTGGACAGCCAAACTTAGTTCCTTCAAGACCATTTTTCGAAAATTCGAAATCGTCGTAAAACCACGCGCTAGTTCACAAAACTCTCAAATATAAAATAGATACTTAAAACGATTCATTTTCAAACTATAGCACTTTAAATAAAACGTGGACAGCCTTGAAAAAGTTCCAATATCCATAAGTGAATTTAAAAATGAGCCACTCAAAACCAATTCATTTGAAAACAAATTGTCAAGTCATAATCTTAGCACATCATCATTGAAAATCAAGAATTAACACATTACTTTACTCCATCAAACATAGGCCAATTTCCTTCATTCATTTAATCACATTAACACATCATAATCAACATAAAATCTAGCCAAATCCAGCAAAACACGCAAAGCATCTTATTCATAGAAACATTGAACACGTAAAAAATCGCACACGAGGAATTCAAGGAAATAAAATTTCAAAATTAATTCAAACCAACTCATTTTAATCTCAAACTTTGAAACACAATTAAAAACATATCAAAATACCTCTCATAAAATTTTCAAGTCATTTCCGTACCCAGAACCTATGTTTCTATTCACTTTTGCCTTAAAAACCAATCCTGGATTGTTGCAAACAGAGGCAAATTCGTATTTATTTAAAATAGCAAATCAAGTCCAATTGTCACAAATATTGGTATAGAGAATCCTCATGCAGTTAGGAACATCTCCTAAAAATTTCAGATTATTTGGAGTTTTGGAAGTAACACTTTTTCAATTAAATTTCCCTGAAACTCTGAAATTCCTGGATTGAAATTGATCACTGTTTTGTTTTAAATAAAATAGCAATTCAACTCCAAATAATACCAAACTTTATAGAGTGTATTCTCATATATGTAAGACCTTATAATAAAAATTTCAAGTCCATCGGAATAGTTTGACTTCAAAAATTCAGTTTGTACTTAACCGAAAACTCCGTTTTTCCGAAATTGTTTTCTTAAAAACAATTCTTGTAAAATTAACAAATCAATCCCAAAAATAATATAAAATTCATAGGTATCCATATTAGTCTCATCGAGACAGTGACAAAGCCTTAAGCTTATTGGACATACACAAATACTTTTCGTTCCAATCTTTTTCAAGTAAAAGCCTTAAATTTTAATATTCCACATAAATCAAACAAAATGCATCAAAGTACCCAAACAAGTTCAAATGAGCTTAAAAAGCATTAGGACTTATTCATTTGGCAATTAGCATGTGACAAAGTAAGCACATTCCCTAATGATCCTATAAACCGAATGGTTCACCGTAAAGGAACCAAAATCCATTTGTTCTCTAAGGGTCCTCTAAGGCACAAAACCAAACATTTCCTTCAACAACTTTAACAAATACTAACTAATCAACACATGTTCATCACTTAGGGCTACAACAAAAATAATTTGGTCCTTTTTCTCATGCATGGCCGAATTGTACATAATGTCAAAACAATGTTCATAAATTTTCTTACAATCTTCAAAACATCCATTTAACACTTTATTATCGATTAAATTCAAGCACATAACTTATCAAATAAAAGCATTCATTCTTACTCCCATGCTTAGGTCAAATATTCATGCATGCACAATTAAAAGCATCACTTAAGCAAGCAATTTCATTTTCTACTTGAAATTAAGAATGTTCTTAAGAAAATAGTTTAACTTAGCAAATCTTTAGCATGCATCTAAGAATAAACTTATTTACTCACTTTTCATACTTAGATCGAATTCTTACATACTTGCAAGGATCAAGACATAAGCTTTTCACCAAAATAAAGTCATTTATTCATTTTCTTTAGTTTGGCCGAATTACTCATACATAAAACATAAACATTTTTTTTTTGTCAAACAAACTTATACATACACACACCTTTAACCATTCACATATTATCAAAAAATTTATACAACAAAAAATATTAAACTTATATACATCATTTCTTTCCCAAAACCTGTTGGAAACCAACAAGCGGCTCAAAAAAATACTAGAGGGGGGGGGGTGAATAGTGTTTTGGAGCCTTGATATCAAATTTTCGATTGCGAATGAGATTGGTTTCGAGAAAACAGATTTTCTAACAAAAGTTATAACAGTTAATCGATTAATGAACTATGCTAATCGATTAACCCCTGATACTTGAAAACAATTAATCGATTAACAAGTCAGTTACTCGATTAGTGCCTGAAGGTTGATTAAAATCTAATCGATTAATACAACACTTAATCGATTAATTATGTGCAGTAACAACAAAAATCACTTTCAATCAGAATTGCAGCAGAAATAAAATGGCAAGAATGCAAGAACAACTATCTAAAGAATTAGTAACAACACTAATTAAATTTACCAATCCAAATTAGTGTTAATTCACTATGAAATATGAAAATCCCAATTCTAACCTAATTGTTCAATTGATTTGTTAATTCACTCAAAACATAAAGAAAGTAAAAGATAGGAGACAAGAGATTTTATCCTGGTTCACTCTCAATCCATCGAGAGCTACATCCAGTCCCCTCTACCGCAATAGAGAGATTTCCACTAGAAAACAATTGTGTAGATTACAACGGATAAAAGAGAAAACCGCACTCAAATTATCCCATCCCTTCAAGAAAGTACCAATCTCTTGAAAATCTACCCCACCAATTGTTCTTCTAATCTCTTGAATCGTTCTTGTTGAAGCAACCTCTCCAACCGATTCCTTTCTTCTTGCTTTGAGTTCTTCAAAGTTTTCCAATTGTGAATATCTTCACTTAGTTGAAATTGTTGAATCCTTGATGTGTAACACCCCGATTCGGCAACTTGAAAATAACGGCTACTTAAATAAAATATAGTGAAAATTAGGGCCATTTTTTTAAAGGCATGTGTTACACAAGATGAGAACATTTAGATATTCGAAACATAGTTACAATTAAAACTCATGTTCTCACATTGCATAACACCTTTCAAGTTCCAAACCGAGATGTCACAAGACACCGCACCTTGAAACTCGTTTTCAAAACATTATCTAAAACATAGCCCGTTTAAAACTTTAGTCGGGGTACAGTATGATAAGCTATGGTACTAAGAACTTACAATGAAGTACAATGCTTTGAGGGGATTACCTATCCTCTAGTTATACGCCCCAAAACTATCTCTCTATCTTCGAATCTTGGCAGCCCAAGTTCTCGGTCTCCGAGTAGAGTTGTCGTCGTTCGTCGTTTCCAGGAGTTTCCTCCACGAAGTCGTCTCGTTCTTTATCTTCCTTCATCCCACACACTAACAGCCTCTCCATGATCTCTTTCTTCAGGAACAAACTTTTGTGCTCCTCCTTGCAGGGGCACAGGTGAATCGCTACACACTACGCCATCTACCAGTTGCAATATCAGCAATTGCCGACACGACAACATGGTAGGAGAGAGTCAGTGTTCCGAACACTAACGGGTTGACCTTGCGGTCTCAGGGTAATTTCAATATAAGGATAGACAGGTAATATAACAGAACAATATAACTAAAACAGCATAACATAGACATTTATCATGATGCAGTCATATAATCATCAACATATATATACATAACATATTATACACATAGCATATATGAATCACATATAACAAAGCATATCATAATATTCCAAACACATCAATATCATCATTCATAGCCAAAACATTCGTTCATTACGCTTACATCCAAATCTCTCTCAATCTTTCCGAAATGCTTTTCTTCTCAAATCCTTTCCATCCTTTCTTCAATCGTTGCCTCAAGATTTATTAATTATTCCACGAATCATTCCTTATACTTGTCTTATAAATCTTATTCAACACTTGATATATTTGGTGTACTTTTCTTTGATACATCTTAGTCTTTTAAGTTTTATCGTTCTGGTTCGCTCAATGATGGGGGAACATCATCATTGAGGAAGTCACACACGTCTACATCTCCTCGGTCATCCACCCAACCTAGTCGGAAGCAAACAGGAGTACAGGACCTTTACCACGCGGGCACGACAGCTGTCTCACAATCAATTGGTCCCAGACCAGGAGGACTACAGCCTCAAATCAATTCAATTCATATTATATCATTTCATATCATATAATCAACGCACGCTCTCAGTGGCAATCTCAAATGCCCCATTCCAGTCCCTCTCACTGTTCTAGATTTGCAATCTAGGGGGCGACAGTACAATTCTAGTTCCGGTGCAGAACTTACCACGGCATTGGACCCAGTCCCTACCACGTTAGTATACCACATGTGGAGTTTGTTCTGCCTAGAAAGTACTCTAGACTTCTTGACGTTTCACCATCATCGTCCTCCCCTAATGCAATCTCCTCCTAAGTATCCGCAGATACTTATGGTTCCTTCCTCTCCACTACTTCGATACGACACTCATACCTCACCGCGTTTGTAAATGTCTTTTAAAGTCTTTTAAGGTTTTAGCGTTTTAAATTAGCGGCTTAATCCTAATAGTCGGTTCATCCTTGGTGCATCCCTTCAATGAAACCCGACCACTAATCGCAATCCGTTCCCCGAAAATCTCAATGGCATCATGCCTCAAATCTCTTTCATCTCATTATCATCATTCTCATGAACTCAGGCTCAACATCTTTCTCATCATCAGTGATCAGCAGCATCCGCATCAGCATCTTTCTCCTTAGCTGTTACTTGGTAGCATCATCAGCCTCGTTCTCCTCGATTGTTACTCCGCAGCATCATCAGCATCACTCTTCCGCTCGCCTTATCGGGCATCTCTTGTTGCCATCTCGAACATCTTCTTTTTATTCTCTTTACTCATTACTTATCTCTTTCATAGTTTCATTCACATCGCATTTTATGTTTTTCTCAATCATTTCTTATAATTCTTATCCGCACTTTCTTTCTTCTTTAGTCTTAATTTATTGCTTTCACAGCTTCATTATTATTGTTTCACTATTCATACGTAATCAAGCATTCTCTAAACAGGATAAAGTATGCACAACAAACAAACATTTAGCATGCAAACAAAACAGGTAAACATCTAACACAATTATCTATATTGCCTAATTCCCGGTACTTTCACAATCCATCTATTCGGATAGCGAGCAACCACGTTACGGGATCACAGCACTCTCACTCACCTCGATGACAAAACGTCCGAAAGCCTTCCGAGGTTCCCAGTCACTAGCCTTGCCACGTTTCCTTCGCGTCCGACACCCGAACTAGAACATTTTTCTCCGTGTGTTAGAAACGATTTACGTGAATTCTTAATTCTCGTTTTAAAAATACTTGAAACAATTCCCTTTTTCGAAAACACCTTGCCAATATCCAAAAAGGTTTTAAATTCAAAGCAACTCTATAATTAAAAATGTTTTCAAGAGACTTTAAAACAAATTATAAAATATTTCTTCATTAAAACCAAATCCATCTCTCTTAGTTTAAAACACTTTGGTTAAAAAAATCATTTTATTGAATGAACTCTTAAGAAAACAATTTTTTTTTGTGAAAATCTTTCTTAGATCAAATACAAAAATTCAAGAAGGTAAAACTTCAAAACCAATCAATTGATTTATTTAATTTCTAAACTTCATAACATCATCAAACACGAATCAAAGAAGGTTCTTTAAAGTTTTCAAATCAATTTAAGTTATTCAAATCACACCTTTTAAATGAAACATTTTTCACAAGTAAATCTCACAACCAGTATTCAAAACAAACACATTCAATTTACACAAAGAACAATCACATACACATTTCAAAGCATCCATAATACAAATCATATTTCACATCATACAAGCCACACTTTTAATCATTTAAAACCATCAATTAAATTATAATCTTAATAGATTAATTCAATTATTCTTAAGAAAATAATTTAACTTAATCCTTTTAATTAATTCGACAAAACCGAATCACATGGGTTTAATAATTTTCTAATCACAAATAAATTTTAAAACTAAAAATCATGAAATCAACATTACAAAAATTCCTTTTTACAAAATCAAATCAACTTATTAAAATCAAGAAGATAAAAGTAAACACACATTACTTTCATGAAGACAATTTTTTTTTTCCAATCACATGAACATACATAGACCGAATCATGCACATAGAATTTTGCAAAGATTAAATGCACAAATAAAAACATGCAATCATGAAATCATTTTCTTTATTTTATAATTAAAACCGTGAGCATACAATAGGGAAATTAACAATTTTTAATTCATTTTCTTATCTTAAATTAAGACAACAATTCAAATCACAAATCATTTCAAAGATCCACATACAATTTCTTTCAAAAACTTAATCATGGCATGCATACACTTTTAAAACTCTTATATTCAACTACTCTCATTATGCATGTACCCTAAATGAGGAACAAACCTAGCTACCTACTTCTCCTAGGATGGCCGAATGTCAACATGCAAAAAGGTATGGTTTTCATTCATTTTTCAAACTTACAAAAGTCACACATTCACATCATCCATTCACATAGACATGCATAAAATAAACTTCAAGTTCATCATCTAATCTTAAATGAAAATCAAGGTCATACTTTAAATTACTAAGAATGACATGTATATCCCTAAAATCATTAGATCTAATCATAAAACAAACATGCATCAACTTTTTACAAAATAAAAAGCATAAATTCCATCTTCATCAAACTTGGCCGAATGGCCTTTTACCAAATAAAACATGCACAAAGTCAAACAATAGATCAAATCATGTTTGTATTCAAAAATCACTTTAAAATTTGTTACTTAAATTTTTTTTTCTTAAAACCGAAACACACATAAAAAGAAAACACAATCTTTTCTCTTGAAAAGTAACATGCGCACACTTAAATCAAATAAGGATCATTAAACCAACATGCAAAACTAGAAACTTGAACTTTTTCACAAATCAAGGATTTAAACATTTTTCATTCATCAAATAGTCATGAAAACACATCATGGATCAAGATCTAACAAAAGATTTAACATGCGAAGCTAAATAACTTTACTTTATTATTTATTAAACTTAGATCATAGATTTACTTGGCAAATAACCACAAACACACACTTAGATCACGGTTTGGAGAAAGAAAATTAAACATGCAAAGAGATCTATTTTAGGTTTTACAAAAAGCTTAGTTTTTCTTTAGATCTTTAAAGTTTTAGTTTAGAAAATATTAGATCCTTTAAGAAAACTTTGAACCGAAACATCCAACACAAGATTACATATTACAAATTATTTTTAAGTCCTTAAAGTCCAAGATTAAAGAAGATCAACACATAAAATCATCTTTGAAGCCATAAAATAAGACATGCAAGAAGAAAAGGGTAAAGATCTATAAACTAAAAAGGGAAAAACTAAACTATTACAAGTCTTCCTCTTGGTCTTCAAATCCTACCATGAAAAGGGTTGGTCTTCTAGCTTTCCTAGTGTTTGGATCTTCAAGAACAAGGCTTGATCAAGCTTCTAATTTCCTCCTTCTTCTTACTAACCTCACGACCCTCTCTCTTTCTTCTCTCTCTCTTTTTCTTTTCTTTTCTTTCTCTAAGAGTGGAATGGGCTCTTAGAGTGGTGTTTGTGGTGGAATGAAGAAATGAGAATGGGTGAAGTGAAAATGAACCAAGGTCTCTTGTATAAATAGACCAATTCACAACTCCCTCTTTGCCCTTAAGTTGGTTCGGCTACAACACAAATGGGAGGGGCGGTTTTGGGCTTGAAAAAAGATGCATGTAACATCCTAGAAATTAATATAATAAATTTATAAAATAATAAAATAATATAAATATTTATTTAAGGATATGATTAAGCCGTAGAAATTGTATAAGGGTAGTGAGGTAATAGGAAGCATAGGCCGACCTAGTTTGTAAGTTTTGGACCTCGGACCGATCCCGGCCGAGCTAAATGGGGTAAAACGTGAAGCCTGTTGTCAAGCTCGGATTAGCCGACCTCCGCGCACCTCACATTATCATCCAAGAAGGAAGCTCGAACTACCGATGTTCCTCTATACCGAGCCGACATATCATAGCTCCTCCGTGACAGCTCATGTTGAGCTGTTGGCCAATTGGGTTTCGCACCATCCGTACTATGTACTATCATTCACTTTATGTCACTATCATTGCTTTATGTCCCTATCAAGTCACTGTTCATGGCCTCCTCTAGAAGCCAATGAATCCTGTCCACATATTCTAGCTTCTCATAGAAGCCTCCAATGAGAACCACACAAATGTTTCCCCTAAATGAATAAAAGAAAATCCAAATACACATCACACAACACTTTGCCTTCTCATTCTCTCTTTCCCCTTCGTCTCTCTCTCATTTTCTTCTCTGAAGTTCCAGCATCAACTCCACCCATATTTTCTCTCTTCTCACTCACGAGCATCTCTTCTTCTCCTCCACCAAGCCTTACCGGTTGGAGACCCTCCTTCCTTCTCTTCTTCTTCCCGTTTCGGACGCCTCCCTGGGCCGTTGTGGTGTGGTGGTGGCAGCAAAGAGGAAAGGATCCAAGAGGTGTGAAGCTCACAAGGTCAAGCATCAAGGGAAACCATTCTCAAACTCTTAACTCTTATCTCACACGGTTTGAGGTAAGGAGTGAGTGTTACCTCTACTTGAGTTTGGGTTTCTAGTATGTTCATAAAGGGTACTAAGAGTGGGTGTTAGATTAGGGAATGGATATAGGTTAATGTTAGAAAGAAAAGGTAAAAAGGGTAATGGGAACCAATGAATGACCTAGAAACATGAATTTTAGGTGAAGAAGGAACATTATTTTCTTGGTTATATGCTTATATTTACATGATGGATTGGTTAAATGCTTTATATATATTGTTGTTGCGGTATAAGTGTTTATGAGCTTTAATACTCACTGTTTATGTCCGTGGCCGAGCTGATAGAGGTTGAGAGGGGGTATGAGAAAATGGTAAACATGGAAAGTATGAGAGATAGAGTAATGAATCAGATAATGAGAAAGGTTAATGGAAAGAGGGAATGGTTAAAGGGGTGAGCCGAGAGAGGCCGAGCTAAAATGGTTAAAAAGGTGAAGAGGAATTAAAGAGAAATGGTTGTGTGATCGGGTTATAAAAGACGCGTACTGGGTGCGTGCATTGATCGCGTCAGACACATACTGGGTATGCGCAGCTGTAAGATGGGTACTGGGTACTCGTAGTTATGATTCACACGAGGTTCCGAGCACGGAATCGGTGGGATGTGTTCCTGGTCATAGAAGACGCGTACTGGGTGCGTGCATTGATCGCGTCAGACACATACTGGGTATGCGCAGCTGTAAGATGGGTACCGGGTACTCGTAGTTATGATTCACACGAGGTTCCGAGCACGGAATCGGTGGGGTGTGTTCCTGGTCATAGCAGACGCGTACTGGGTGCTGTAAGACGAGTACTTGGTGCTCGCAGTTATGGACACTCCTTACCCCATAGAATGATCGGCGGTAGTGCTCCTGGTCATAGCAGACGCGTACTGGGTGCGTGCATTGATCGCGTAAGACGCATACTGGGTATGTGCAGCTGTAAGATGGGTACTGGGTATTCGCAGTTATGGACACTCCGACATCCGACCTTAAATGGTGTAAGACATGCACTAGGTGTATGCATCCGAGAAGAGTAAAAGATTGTAAGCTATGTAAAAGTGGAATAATGAGTAATGAATCCGAGATAGAGATGGTTTACCGAGGTAAGAGATTAGTGGCCGAGAACTGAGTGTAGGAATTAAGGAAAGGGTATAAGGGGAACTAACCGGATGAACCGAGGTATAACTAATGTGAGCCAAGCTAAATTAAATTGTATGCATGTAAGCCGAGCTAAATGAGATTGTATGATGTGAACCGAGCTAAATGATGATGTATGCATGTGATATATGGTTTGATTACTTGTTATTTATATGCTAATTGACTACTTGTGTTTGGCTTGGTAGTTCGGTATGTCATGTTAGAAACTGCTTATTTAAGTTTTGTGTAATGCTCACCTCCTTACCATTTTTCAGGTACTGAGCCCGAGCAGACGCAGTCGCCGGCCGAGCAGGTTCACTTTCCCTCACAGGGAGAGTAAGTCATTAGAGTCGGATAGCCTAGATGGGCCTCGGCCAGTTGGCCGAGCTAAAACATTGTCTTGTATTTTGAATATGAACTCGGTGTATCTATTGCTGAACTTTTTATGCTTTGTTCGAATTAAAGTCTTCCGCATTATAACTCTGATGTTTTGTATGCATGAAAGGAAATATTATTTTGGCAACTTTTATATTCATTTTAAAAGAAATTTTAATTCCTAATTTTCGGGTTTAAGGGTAATTATTATATAGGGTGTTACATTTTTGGTATCAGAGCATTGTCTCCTCGGCCTATTGGAGTTGCAAAGGACTCTAGTGGTTACTCACGAAGAGAGTGACAAATAAGTAAAGTCTAGAAGTCTAAGTTAGACAATAGAGCTGATAGATGTATATGTTTATGTATATATATTTAATTATTCGGTGGTTAATTGGCTTTCTCTCCATGACCGAGCAGCATGGCTGGGAGAAGAGCTGATAACGACCGAATTGTTGTTGTGTTGGAAACGCTGGTTCAACTACAGCAGAACCAAGCGCAGGCTCAGCAGAACCAGGCTGAGAACCTTGCTCAGAACATCGCCGCAGCCGCAGCAGCTGCAGCTGCAACCCTTCAACCTCAACCTCCGGCTCCGGTCGAGATTGACTGGATGAGCCGATTTCGGAAGAACGAAACACCTCGCTTCGAAGGGGGTTATAATCCTGATGGAGCTTAGAGATGGCTCTAGGACATTGAGAAGATTTTCCGATCTCTGCAACTGAAGAAACCGCAATTGGTGGTTGGAGAGACTAAGGAACCCTAGGAATACACCTAGAAGGGGGGGTTGAATAGGTGTACAAGATACCTTGAAAGATTTTCGAACGAAACAAATCGAAACAATCAAAACAAAATATTTTTGCAAATTCTACAGCATTTAATCGATTAAATATATGCTTAATCGATTAACTATGACAGAAAACAGAAAAATCAATTTTTCATTTGAATACGAAAATCAATCAATTAACACGTAAGATCAGAGATTCAGCGAAAACAATTAACACCTATATTCTTATTGATTATCCTAGTTATGAAAATGATTTTCCCTTTATCAATTTGAACAATAAAGATTCAATTCAATCAATTATGAAAATCAATCTTTCTAGGTTTTCAACCAAGAACGCAAACAAATGACTTGAATGTAAAGAGTTAAGGGTTTAGAGATACGACACAGTGATTTATCCTGGTTCACTTTCATCCGCTTGAAAGCTACATCCAGTCCCCTCTTCAACCAAGAGAGATTCTTCACTATGAGGAATTAGAGTTCTCAAATTACAAGTAAATGCCTCACAAGACTCCCTTCTTGCTAGCCTACAAGAGATACCACACCCTTGCCTTGTAATCCTATTGATCTTCTCTCTAATCTAACCTCTACCCCTTGTTGATAATCCACACAACAAGTCTTCAATTGCTTGATGATAATCCACACACCAAGGCTTCACTTTCCTTGATTCACAACCAAGACTTTCTTCTTCTCCAATGAGATTTGCTTGATGATAATCGACACACCAAGGCTTCTTTGTTTGTTGTAGTTGGCTTGCCTTCTTGCAAAGATTACAACTCAATGAATACACATGACACTCCTATGAATCTCATTCAATAGCTATGACAATTCACAATAAGAGATTCAAAGGTTCTTGATCAAAGAATATGAAAATATGAAAGCTTTGATCTTTGAAATTGAGAGAGAATAGAATGGCTTGATTCTTGTAAAATTGATTATGAAAGTGTTCTGATTAATCACAAAGATTAGGAAAAGGTTTTTATAGAATACCCAAAAGTTGTAGCACTTAAAAACAGATTTTGAGAAGTGAAAATCGTATTTTAAAAAATCAGATCAGCAGTGTTCAATCGATTAAATCTCAGCTTAATCGAGTACTAATCGATTAAATTCATCCTTAATCGATTAAACATATCTGATACTTGTTTAAAACTTGTTTTCTCAAAACCAAACCTTTCCTTTCAAACCTTTAAGCCACCTATTGATTCTAGGTTAAGTGAAAACTCAAATTATGATTTAATCATGACTATGATAGAGATTCACTACCCTCTAAATAATCTACCCAAATAAAAGACCTAAGAAGCTTGAGAGGCAAAAGATAAAACAAATACAATTACACTCAAACTAAGTCTTCATGAGCTTGCTTTCTCTCTTCTTCATTTGATGTTTGTTGTTACTTGTTGAACTTGAACTTGATCAACACATGATAGCTTGTTCAAAACACTTTGTCATTATCAAAACATTCATCATGGAACTTACATCTCCCCCTTTTTGAAAATGACAAACCATGTTTTGAATTTGATTGAAGTTGTTGATGCTTTAACAATTTGATCACTTGGTGAGAAACTTGCTCCCCCTCAATCAATGCATTTGATATTTGAAATCCAATTTGATTGAAGCTTGATTCTCCCCCTATCTTCAACAACTTAGCTCAACCTACATAAAAACAACAAAACAACCTTTCTCCCAAAAACATATCATTTCTCTCATTTTTCAAAACATACCATTTCTCCAAAACATACCATTCATACCATTTCTCCCCTTTTTCAAAACATCATATTTCTCCCGCTTTGGCATTATCAAAAAGAAATATATACCAATTGAAATATAAAATACTAAGCCAAAATAGAGAAATTCACAATTATTTCTTCAAAGTAATATATACCAATATCAATTGAAATATAACAAGTACTATACTTTGAAATGTGATACCAATTGAGAAAATACTATAATCATCAATATCTAACAATATCACTTGTACCAAATTTGTAGGACTTCTTTTGAGATGCAAATGTAATACCAATTGAAGATGCAAATGTATGAATAACACTTGTAAGCCCTTTGCTCTTTTGAGATGCAATTCTTCTGTAATTACCTCCCAAATGTGTCTAGAATGTCGTATCCAAGTGTTAGGCCGAGAGTTTAAGGTCAACTTGATTTGCTTGCCCCTAACTAAGCTAGATATTATCCTCGGCATGGACTGGATGTCCCAACACCATGTCCTGCTCGACTGCCGAGGGAAAATTGTCATCTTTGGTGGCCCTTCTGTTGCGAAGTTAGAGACAACAGAGGAACCGACCCTAGACCGAGTTCACCTCGTCAGAGAATTCCCAGAGGTTTTCTCGGATGAAATGCCTGGCTTACCGCCGAGAAGAGAAGTAGAGTTCAGTATAGACCTTATTCCGGGAACTGGCCCGATCTCAATAGCTCCGTACCGAATGGCACCTCCCGAGCTACAAGAGCTTAAGAAACAACTGGAAGAACTTTTGGCCAAAAAGCTAATCCGACCAAGCGTATCACCTTGGGGAGCTCCCATTTTGTTTGTTAAAAAAAAGGATGGTAGCCTCAAAATGTGCACTGATTATAGAAAGCTCAACGCGGTAACGGTGAAGAACAAATATCCCCTACCTCGGATTGACGACTTATTGAACAACTCAAGGGAGTGTCGGTGTTCTCAAAGATAGACCTCCGATCTGGATACCAGATCCGTATCCGAGATGAAGATATTCCGAAGACAGCTTTCAGGACGAGATATGGGCATTTTGAGTATGTGGTTATGCCCTTTAGACTGACCAACGCTCCTGCCATCTTCATGGACTACATGAATAAGATCTTCTGACCCTATCTGGACTCGTTTGTGATAGTCTTCATCGACGACATCCTCATCTACTCTCGGTGTCCGAGTGAACATGAGCAGCACTTGAGGACGGTGTTGCAGGTTTTGAAGGACAAGGAACTCTACGCCAAGCTTTCTAAATGCAGTTTTTGGCTCAAAGAAGTTCATTTCCTCGGCCATGTAATATCCAAGCACGGTGTGGCAGTTGATCCCTCCAAGGTGGAAGCTGTGCTTAAGTGGGAGAGACCCAACTCGGTAACCGAGATCAGGAGTTTCCTCGGTCTTGCAGGATACTACAGGAGATTCATTGAAGGATTTTCCAAACTGGCTCTACCCTTGACCTCGTTAACTCAAAAGGATGCACCTTACCAGTGGTCCGAACTGTGCGAACAGAGCTTCCAAGAGCTAAAGAAAAGGCTGACAAGCTCGCCCGTGTTGATTTTGCCCGATCCGACGAAAGCCTTTGACGTGTTTTGTGACGCCTCGAAGCAGGGTCTCGGCTGTGTGTTGATGCAACAGGGAAAAGTGGTGGCTTATGCCTCTCGGCAACTTCGGCAACACGAGCAGAATTATCCCACTCATGATCTCGAATTGGCAGCTGTGGTGTTCGCCCTTAAGATTTGGAGACACTACCTGTATGGCACGAAATTCGAGGTGTTCAGTGACCACAAGAGTCTCGGCTATCTGTTCGACCAGAAGGAACTGAACATGAGGCAGCGCAGATGGGTAGAATTTTTGAAAGACCGATTTCAACTTGCACTATCATCCCGGAAAACCCAACGTGGTGGCCGACGCCCTGAGCAGGAAAAGTCTTCATCTGAGCAATATGATGGTCCGAGAGATGCAGTTGATGCAGGAGTTTAGCGATCTTAACCTCGGCATACAGAAGAAGGAGAATAGTGTGGTGCTGGAAATGCTGCAAGTAACAAATGATTTTGTGGGATTTATCAAGGAAAGACAGGCTGCCGACCTAGAGCTCCAGAAACTACTAGAAAGAGCAGGAGATAAGGATGAACCCGACTTCACTAAAGGACCCGATGGCATCGTACGATTTCGGGGCCAAGTTTGCATTCCTATGGATTTTGAAGTCCGAAGAGAGTTAATGGAAGAGGCTCATAAAACGAAGATGAGTCTTCATCCGGGAGCCACAAAGATGTACCAGGATCTGAAGAGGTTATTTTGGTGGCCGAAGTTGAAGACCGATGTGGCAGATTATGTGTCTCGGTGTTTGACATGCTAGAAAGCCAAGATCGAGCATCAGAAACCAGGAGGATTACTCAAATCCTTGGAGATTCCGCAATGGAAGCGGGACAGCATTTCGATGGATTTTGTGTCGGGTCTACCGAGAACAAGGTCAGGGCAGGAAGCCATTTGGGTTGTGGTGGACCGACTTACAAAGTGTGCCCATTTCCTGCCGATCAACATGAAATATAGCTTGGAGAAGCTGACGCAACTGTACATAAAGGACATTGTCAGACTCCACGGTGTTCCGAGCAGTATTGTGTCGGACCGTGATCCTCGTTTCCTATCTCGATTCTGGCAGAGTTTGCAACAAGCCATGGGTACAGAGTTGAGGTTTAGCACAGCTTATCATCCTCAAACCGATGGAAAATCTAAGCGCACCATTCAGACTCTTGAGGACTTGCTGAGGACATGTGTGCTCGAACAGTCGGAAAGTTGGGAAGCACTTCTGCCCTTGGTCGAGTTTACCTACAACAACAACTTCCATTCAAGTATCGGAATGGCTCCTTTCGAAGCATTGTATGGTCGGAAATGTCGGACGCCGTTATGCTGGTTCCAGATAGGAGAAAACTTGTTGATTGGTCCTGACATTGTGCATGAGACAACCGAGAAGATCCGAATGATACAAGGAAAGATGAAAGCAACACAAGACCGACAGAAGAGCTATGCCAACAAAAGAAGGAAACCCTTGAACTTCATTGAGGGAGATCATGTATTTCTTCGAGTATCACCTGTAACCGGTATCGGCCGAGCTATCAAATCAAAGAAGTTGACCCCTCGGTTTGTCGGACCATACCAGATATCGGAGAAGGTCGGACCAGTAGCTTACAGAATTGCTCTACCTCCGCACTTGTCTAAGCTCCATGATGTGTTTCATGTCTCGCAACTTAGGAGATACATTCACGATCCCTCACATGTGATAGCAGTGGACGAGCTGCCGCTAAAAGACAACCTGACCTTCGAAGTCCTTCCAGTCCGAGTTGAGGACAAACAAGTCAGACGGCTCAGAGGGAAGGAAATCTCTTTGGTCAAGGTCATCTGGAATCGGAATGATATGGAGGAAGCTACTTGGGAACTCGAGGAGAAGATGAAGCAGTCATATCCGCAACTATTCAATGCCGACTAAATTTCGAGGAATGTAACATCCTAGAAATTAATATAATAAATTTATAAAATAATAAAATAATATAAATATTTATTTAAGGATAGGATTAAGCCGTAGAAATTGTATAAGGGTAGTGAGGTAATAGGAAGCATAGGCCGACCTAGTTTGTAAGTTTTGGACCTCGGACCGATCCCGGCCGAGCTAAATGGGGTAAAACGTGAAGCCTGTTGTCAAGCTCGGATTAGCCGACCTCCGCGCACCTCACATTATCATCCGAGAAGGAAGCTCGAACTACCGATGTTCCTCTATACCGAGCCGACATATCCTAGCTCCTCCGTGACAGCTCATGTTGAGTTGTTGGCCCAATTGGTTTCGCACCATCCGTACTATGTACTATCATTCACTTTATGTCACTATCATTGCTTTATGTCCCTATCAAGTCACAGTTCATGGCTTCCTCTAGAAGCCAATTGTAACACCCCGTCTGAATACCTCATATTCGTTTGAAAACCCTAAAAAGATTATTTGGATAAAGTATTTTAAAAGGTGTGATTTCAAAAGTATTTCTTGAATTAAATTTATTTTGTGTTTTCGAATGATTTTGAATTTTTAAGCAAATGATTTTATTTTGAGGCAAACCTTATGAGTTCGGATTTTTGCATTTTTGGATTGAGTTTGGAATTGGATTTTTGGGTTAAAGTATTTAAGTAATTTACATTTGGTATTTGTATTTTTAAAGAAAATGTGGTTTTGTGAAAAAGAAAATAAAAATGAATAATGGTGCATGTGTGTGTAGGTGTCGCCGTGTGGTGTGTGTGTGTGGCATGCATCATGCAATTTTGTTGACTTCTTGAACCCTAAGCTAGCAACCCATTAGCACCAAGGTTTAATTAGTGTTAAGCATGGTTAATAGTTTTACCAACCAATAGGAAGCAAGCTTAGCCCTAATTCTTCTCTATTTGTCCAATGGCTTGGCTTGAGCCATGCAAGCCTTAATGATGCCAATTTTACCCTTCCTAGTTGCACTCTTGACCGAATTGACTTAAGGGTAAGAAGGGAAATTGTTGGTTGCCTTTTTATGCCCAAAACCGTAGCACACCCATTCACTTTGCTTCTCATTTTCACTTCCAAAGCTAAACACATTTCCTAAGAGAACATCCAACTCTTAGAAAGAACTAGAAACTTAGAAGAGAGAGGGAGAACCCGTGAACCAAGGAGAAGAGGAAGAGGAAGACCAAGCTCAAAAGCCTTAGGATTCTTGAAGAAGGTTGAAGATCTTCTCTACTTCTCTAGTTTATTCGAAGATCCTAGGTTGTTCTAAGTGGTTTCTTAATTTTCCAAGTCTTGTAAAAGCTCTTTGATTGTTGCATGTTTAAGTTCTTTATAGATCTATGTTTGTAAGTGTTTGATAAGCCTTGATCTTGAGTTTCAAAAACTCTACAAACTTGTAAAACCTTAAACCATGGACATTCCTATTCGGTCATGCTTAGAAAATTAGGTTACGATGATGTCTATTCCATTTCAAGTTCATGCATGCTAGTTTGATGCTTGATGAAGGTGATCTAAATGATTTTCATGCTTTGATTTCTCTAAAGCTTTGATCTTTGATTTCTATTTCAAAAAGACTTTGATTATTGCCTTGATCTTGGAAAAAGGCTTGTTTTCTTGTTTTGATTTTTCAAAGCTTTTGGTCTTGAAGTTTGATTTATGATTTTTGAACTCAAAAGTTCTGGTTCTTGACATGCATGTTTCGGTTTTGATGAGAAACCAAGGAAAACAATTCTTTTCCAAATGATTTATGTTTTGATCTAATTCATGTGTATTTCAAAGTCAAGGATTTATGTTTTTTCTCTTGACTTTGTTAAAGTACCATTCGGTCAAGCTTTGAAAACGAAGAAACATAATGATTTTCATGAAAAAGTTCCTTGCATGTGTTCTCTTTATGATTTCCATGATTTTAAAGGTGCATGCAAAGGAAAATGAAAATAAAAATGTGTTTGAAGTGACCTATAAGTCACGGTTTTGAAGAAGAAAAGAGTTGAGGTTTTTCTAAAACCATGTTCTTTACAAATGCATGTTCTTGATTTAATATTTTCAAGATTTTGTGAAGAAAAGATGCATCAAAAGCCTTGTTTTTCCATGATCTTGATTCGGCCTACTCTAGGTTGAAGAGGCTAGATTCTTTTGCATATATTTGTATCTTTGAAATGATTATGTTTCATGACTTTGTTTTAAGAAATATTTGTTTGAATTGTGTTATTTTGTTTTGATTCCATTCGGTTTGATAAAGGAAATGAGTAAATGAATTTGATTATTTTCTTAAATTAATTTCATGATTTAGTTCTTTGCTGTCCAAGATTTTAATTCCAAGTATTTCAAGTTTTAAGAATGTTTTTGAGTTGTGAAAAGACATGGATTTCAAGTGTTATTGATTTATGAAAAGTTGGAGTGAAAAATGATGGATTTTCAATGGTTTTCCAACTTGAATTAAGTGGATGGACTTTTCCATACAACCACATAAACTATTATTTTATTTATTCTAATATGAGTTTTCAAATGATTTTCAAAAGGCTTTAAGCCATAGAAACGATTGAGAGTTGTTTTGATAAATATCATTATTTTAATAAAGAATAAAGAAAGTAAAGGGTTTTGATTTGAGAATCAAGTGATGATTTCTAATTGAAATAGTTTTTAATAAAAGTGTATTTATTTATTTGAGGTTATTCAGTGGACGGTGGTGACGATTCTCAAAGAGAAGTTAGAGACCTTCAAGGGCAAAGTATTTCTCTTGCTGGAATAAGAGGTGAGTGAGAGTGTGGTGAGCCCGTAGCATTGTTGATGCACGTGGTCATATGAGTTTACGAAATCTATTCTGTTTTCTGTCTCTTTGGATTAATGCAT
Source organism: Crotalaria pallida (assembly GCA_037953625.1). Taxonomy (NCBI): domain Eukaryota; kingdom Viridiplantae; phylum Streptophyta; class Magnoliopsida; order Fabales; family Fabaceae; genus Crotalaria; species Crotalaria pallida. Next base: position 85,312,281 of record CM075653.1, read on the forward strand.
GTTTACTTCTACCTTATGTTGGTTCTTTTCTATTCTTTTCTAAATCGTTATATCTCATGTGATGAGCCTGAATGGAAGAGTAAACATGTGAAAATGAGTGAAGGAATGGTATGTGATGTGATATAAGGAATGTGATGAAATGTCAACGTATTGGATAAGGACATGGTGCTTGTGAAGTTGAGATTATGTTAGAAATATGTTGTGCTAATGCAAAGAGCAATGTGATTTATGAGAAAGTGATGAGTTGAGATTGTGCCTGAGTGGCTTGAGAAAGTGATAAGATGAGATGTTTGCCCGAGGGGCTTGGAATGTGAATGTATTTGTGAAATTGGGGAAAAAGATGTTTTAGTGGTCGGGTCTTGTCGAAGGGATGGACTAAGGGCAAGCCGACTATAGGTTAACTAAAAGACTTTAAGGTTCTAAAAGACTTTAAGAATATTAAAAGACATTAAAAGACATTAATATTCGCAGTGAGATATGAGAGTGTGAAGTAGTGGAGAGGAAGATACTATGGGTATCTGCGGATACTCAGGTGGAGATTGCATGAGGGGAGGGCAATGACGGTGACTCGTCAAGAAGCCTCGAGTACATTTCTAGGCGGGACGAATCCCATAAGTGGCGCACTAACGTGGTGGGGACTGGGTCTAATGCCGTGGTAAGGACCGCATAGCTAACTAGAAATGATACTGTCACCCCCTTGAATGCAAGTCTACAACAGTTGAGAGGGACTGGAACGGGGCAATGTGTTTTGCCACTGCGAGGACAGTGAGCCTTGATTATATGTTTTGAGGACGAGATCCTCCTGGTCTGGGACCATCTATGTTGAGACAGCTGTCGTGCCCGCGTGGTAAAGGTCCTGTACTCCTGTTGGCTTCCGACTAGGTGGATGGAGACCGAGGAGATGAAGAGTGCGCGTTCCTCAGTGATGGTGATTTCCCCTACCTCATTGAGTGAGTTATGTATGATAAAACTTAATAACAAAAGAATAAAGAAATGCTGAATAGTTGAATACATGGGCAAAGTATGATGATGTTCAGTTGTGATATATTGCGGTAATGGTTGGCAAGTATTGCTTTTATGTGTGGTATATTTTATATCCCGAATACCTTTATTATGATATTGAGTTTAATTTGGGAGAAGCGTTTTATCCTTCAAGTGCTCGATGTATTCTGCTTCTCGTGTCTTGTTCTGTGTATATGTATTCTTCGGGTATCCTTGGTACTGTGCGTCTTTCTATCGTGTCTATTCTACGACCTTGCGGTCAAATTGTTACGTATGGCGCGCTGACTCTCTCCTACCTGGTTGTCGTATTGGCAATTGCCGGTATTGCAACGGGTAGATGGCGTATCATGTAGCGATCCACATGTGGCCTCTTCAGGGAGGTGCATGGGAGGTGGTACCTGATGGATGGATCTGGAGAGGAGATACTCGTCTGGAGATCGACGATCCGAGGCACATTCTACGGGGAGCAGGCATGGACGTGCATGTTGGGCAAGTCACTCTGCGAGATTATCAAGATGGTGGACCTCGGGAACACCATGAGCTAAATGGTGATCCTGCACCCTTGGCAGCTGTGGTTCCTGAACCTATGGAAGAGGAGAGTGCTAGCGAGTCCGATCAAGCAGCGGAGACTGATCCAAGCGAGGATATGGAGACGGAAGCTAGTTCTGCTGATGAGTGACGTCCTGCAATCTGTGTCTAGAGGATGTCTTGTGTCTAGGATCTGAGTTTTTCAGCCGAGGATTATCTTGTAATGAACTAATGATGTAATCAGTTATCTTTTATTTTGGTTTGTAAGTTCTTTTGTAATAATGGCCTACTTTTGGAAAACATTGGAGTGTGACTCCAGCACTTTGGCTCATGTTTTTTTATTCTAAAAGAAAACAGTTTTATTTTTCAATGCTGATGTTGAGTGGGGAGTTTCGAAAGTGACAACTCAATTTTCAGAAGGGTGGATTATATATTAACGAACTTATATTTTTTAAAAAAAAATGGCCTCATTTTTGCAAGAAAGTAATCATAATTCAGTTGAGTTTTTGGGAGTGAAAATCGGGCTGTTACAGAGTTGGTATCAGAGAAAGTTTAATCCTCAGTGGCCTTAAGCCCAGTCTTGCGTGTCTGCTTTGTGTACTCTGTGTGTCTAGAGTCTAGGATTCCGTGTTATTATGTGTTGAATTCTCTATCTGGTTTCTTTTAAGATGAGTCGTACGCGTGGAAGACCTTTCGGATCAAGTTCGCGAAACCCTGGTGAGGATGCTGATCACTCGGATGCGGCAGACTTCATGACTCGGATGGCAGCCATGATGACGGGAGTCAACGATAATCTCCAAGCGTTGCATCGTCAGGCGCAGCAGAATTTCAACACTCAGCAGCAAGCTCAAAATCTGGAAGCCCAAGGTTATAAGGGATTGGATGAGTTTTGTCGTCGAAATCCGAAGGAATTTGCGGGAGGCTGTGTTCCAGATGCGGCCGTAGAGTGGATTGAGGATTTATAGCGTATTTTCGGGGGTATGGTTCAATGTAATGATGAGCAGAAGTTGGCTTATGCTGGGTATATGTTAACAAGGGAGGCTGCAGCATGGTGGCGAGTTACTAAGCAGGTAATGGTAAATTTGGGAGAAGCCATGACCTGGGAAGCTTTTAAGCAGAAATTTCTTGAGAAGTACTTCCCATTGTATTTGAGAACTGAGAAGGAGATGGAATTTTTGAGGCTTACTCAAGGGAATTTATCGATCGATGAGTATGCTTCGAAATTTGAGGAGTTAGTCAAGTATGTACCTCAATATGCTGGAGGAGAGAACGAGCGATCTAAGTGCGCTAAGTTTAGGGATGGTCTTAAGCCTGAGATTAAGTTAGCTTTTTCTCATTTAGAGATAGATGATTTTGCTAGTCTGGTGAACCGCTGTCGTATGTACGAAGGAGGTCTGAAAGCGAGGGGAATGGCTGTGAACCCTTCTTCATCCCATGGACCGGATCGTAATTTTCCTTTTCACAGAGATGCTGGTGGAAGGTATAGGTCTCCGCACCCATATTCTGGTGGAAGGAGAGACCTGCGTTTTGGAGGAAGCAGACAAGGTGGAGGCTTCGGAGGGAACGGTAATCGCGGTGGAACCCGTGGGGGCGGCAATTCTGGAGGGAATCGCATGGATCGTGGTGATCGCAGCAATTTCGGTGGAGCTAGATCAGGGAGTGTACCTCCTCGTTGCAACAAGTGTGGTCGGAATCATTTTGGTCCGATATGTCCATCAAGGAGTGTGAATTGTTTCAACTGTGATAAACCTGGTCATATTGCGAGAGATTGTCGGGAGCCTAAGCGAGCGGCTAATTCGGGGAATGCTAATCGTCCTAATATGCCAGGAAGAGTGTTCACGATGAGTGGAATTGAAGCTGCAAATGCTGCTAATCTTATCCAAGGTGAATGTCTCATCTATAAGAATTCTTTTTTAGTATTGTATGATTCGGGTGCAACTCATTCTTTTATTTCTCATGATGTGGTGAGTAGATTAAATTTGAAAGTAGATGTTTTACCCTATGACTTAATTGTTTCTACCCCTACTGACAAACCCGTGATAGTGTCGACTTATTGTCCTAATTGTCCCTTAGAGATAGAAGGTAACACCTATCTTGTTGATTTGATTCAACTACCCCTTTCTCAAATAGACATTATATTAGGAATGGACTGGCTTACTAGGAATCATGTTCTTCTGAACTGTTCCGAAAAGTCGTTAGTCTTTAGTGAAACCCAATCTTCTTTGCCTAAACCCGATGACCTTGAGCATTTATCTGCCAAGCAAATTCAAACTTCATTGAAGGACGGCGCGGTAGCTTATATGTTTTTGGCCTCACTGGATGTCAAGAAGGACAAGGAACTGCATGAGTTACCCGTAGTTCGGGATTTTCCCGAAGTTTTCCCGGAAGAGATACCTGGTTTACCGCCAATTCGAGAAGTGGAATTCTCAATTGATGTGATCCCTGGAACTGGACCGATTTCAAAAGCACCCTATAGGATGGCACCGGCGGAGTTAGCTGAACTAAAGAAGCAATTAGAAGAAATGTTGGAGAAGAAGATGATAAGACCTAGTGTTTTGCCCTGGGGAGCACCGGTTTTATTCGTCAAAAAGAAGGATGGTAGTATGCGTTTGTGCACGGATTATCGGCAATTGAACAAGGTGACAATCAAAAACAAGTACCCTCTACCCAGAATCGACGATTTGTTGGATCAATTAAAGGGAGCGACTGTATTTTCTAAGATCGACCTCAGATCGGGATATCATCAGATAAGAGTGAAGGAGGAAGATATTCCAAAGACTGCTTTTAGAACTCGTTATGGTCATTACGAGTATATGGTTATGCCCTTTGGTGTAACAAATGCTCCTGCAATATTCATGGACTACATGAATAGAATATTTCATCCTTACTTGGATTCATTTGTTGTCATTTTTATCGATGATATTTTGATTTATTCCATGTATAAGGAGGAACATGCTGAGCATTTGAGAGTAGTCTTGACAACGCTGAAGGACAAGCAGCTGTACGCCAAGTTGTCGAAGTGCGATTTCTGGTTAGACTCAGTGCATTTCTTGGGGCATGTGATCTCGAAGGATGGAATCTCGGTGGACCCTGCGAAAGTAAATGCTGTACTGGAGTGGAAGACACCGACGTCTGTGACAGAGATTCGTAGTTTTCTAGGACTAGCTGGGTATTATCGTCGATTTATCGAAGGATTTTCTCGTCTGTCTTTACCTTTGACAAAGCTGACAAGGAAAGGTCAACAATTCGAATGGTCGACGAAGTGCGAGGAGAATTTTCAGGAACTGAAGAGGAGATTGACAACCGCACCAGTGTTAGTCTTACCGGACACAACAAAGTCTTTCAGTGTGTATTGTGACGCTTCGAAGCAAGGTTTAGGATGCGTATTGATGCAAGAGCGAAAAGTGGTGACTTATGCTTCACGGCAACTAAAGACTCATGAGCTCAATTACCCAACCCATGATTTGGAGCTGGCAGCAGTAGTGTTTGCTTTGAAAATTTGGAGACACTACCTGTACGGTGTAAGAGTCGAAGCCTTTAGTGATCACAAGAGTTTAAAGTACCTGTTCGAGCAAAAGGAGCTGAATATGCGTCAGAGAAGGTGGATGGAATTCTTAAAGGACTATGAGATTGAGCTGCAATATCATTCTGGAAAGGCGAATGTAGTTGCTGATGCCTTGAGTAGGAAATCATTGCATGTTTCTGCACTAATGATCAAGGAGATGAAGTTGATTGAAGAATTTCGAGACCTGAATTTGGGAATGGAGTTAGGACCAAGGAGTATGGTATTGGGTCAAATAACTGTTTCGAGTGGATTCATGGAACGGATAAAGGAACTCCAACCGAAAGACGAGGAACTTCAAGCTAAGAAGGAGCTTTCGGACAAAGGGAGAGAAGTAGAATTGAAGATTGGAAGTGATGGAATTCTGAAGTATAGGAACCGAATCTGTGTGCCGAATGATTCAGAGATAAAGGGAATGATTTTGGAGGAAGCTCACAAGAGTAAATTGAGTTTACACCCTGGTTCACAAAAGATGTATCAAGATCTTAAGAAGATTTTCTGGTGGCCTGGAATGAAAAGGGAAGTAGCAGAGTATGTATCACGATGTTTGACGTGTCAAAAGGCAAAGGTAGAACATAAGAAGCCTGGTGGTGAGTTAAGACCGTTGGAAGTACCAGTGTGGAAATGGGACTGTATCACTATGGATTTTGTCTCTGGTTTTCCCAAGACTCGACGAGGTCATGATGCTGTTTGGGTAATAGTGGACAGACTGACGAAGACGGCGCAATTTATTCCTGTCAACATGACGTACTCAATGGATAGACTGGCTGAGCTATATTTGAAGGAAGTAGTAAGATTACATGGAGTACCCTCAAGTATAGTATCAGACAGAGATCCCCGATTCACTTCAAAGTTTTGGGTCAGTTTGCAAACAGCAGTCGGGACGAAGTTGGATTTAATTTCCGCATATCACCCACAGACGGACGGACAGTCAGAGCGAACTATTCAGACATTGGAGGTTTTGTTGAGAGCCTGTGTGATTGAGAGTACCGTTGATTGGGATTCTTTTCTGCATCTGATTGAGTTTACCTACAACAACAGTTTTCAATCGAGCATAGGGATGGCACCCTATGAAGCCTTGTACGGCAGGAAGTGCAGAACTCCGTTGTGTTGGTTCGAGACTGGTGAGCATCTGATAATGGGGCCAGACGTGGTTCAGCAGACGACTGAAAAGGTGAGGTTAATTCAAGACAGGATGAGGACTGCCCAAAGTAGACAAAAGAGTTACCAGGACAAGAGAAGAAGTCCGCTAGAATTCAATGAAGGAGACTTTGTCTTCATGAAGGTAGTGCCAACTACTAGAATTGGTAGAATGCTCAAAACCCAAAAACTTACACCTCGTTTTATTGGACCCTACCCAATTCTCAAACGAATAGGACCTTTAGCCTGTCAAATTGCCTTACCTCCTTTTCTTTCAAACTTGCACAATGTCTTTCATGTATCCCAATTGAGAAAATATGTTCATGATCCCTCCCACATCATTGAACCCGATTCGGTACAACTAAAAGAGAATCTCACATTTGAGACCTTACCTCTAAGGATAGATGGTAGTAGTGTTAAGAGGTTGAGAGGGAAGGATATCCCCTTAGTTAAAGTAGTATGGAGTCGGAATAATGGGGAAGATGCGACATGGGAGCTTGAGAGCAAGATGAGAAGTTCTTTTCCGCACCTGTTTGATTCAGGTACTGCATTTCTCGGGGACGAGAAATCTCTAAGTTGGGAAGAATGTATCACCCCGTCTGAATACCTCATATTCGTTTGAAAACCCTAAAAAGATTATTTGGATAAAGTATTTAAAAAGGTGTGATTTCAAAAGTATTTCTTGAATTAAATTTATTTTGTGTTTTCGAATGATTTTGAATTTTTAAGCAAATGATTTTATTTTGAGGCAAACCTTATGAGTTCGGATTTTTGCATTTTTGGATTGAGTTTGGAATTGGATTTTTGGGTTAAAGTATTTAAGTAATTTACATTTGGTATTTTGCATTTTTAAAGAAAATGTGGTTTTGTGAAAAAGAAAATAAAAATGAATAATGGTGCATGTGTGTGTAGGTGTCACCGTGTGGTGTGTGTTGTAAGTTCCATGATGAATGTTTTGATAATGACAAAGTGTTTTGAACAAGCTATCATGTGTTGATCAAGTTCAAGTTCAACAAGCAACAACAAACATCAAATGAAGAAGAGAGAAAACAAGCTCATGAAGACTTAGCTTGAGTGTAATTGTAATTGTTTTATCTTTTGCCTCTCAAGCTTCTTAGGTCTTTTATTTGGTTAGAGTTTATTTAGAGGGTAGTGAATCTCTATCATAGTCATGATTAAATCATAATTTGAGTTTTCACTTAACCTAGAATCAATAGGTGGCTTAAAGGTTTTAAAGGAAAGGTTTGGTTTTGAGAAAACAAGTTTTAAACAAGTATCAGACATGTTTAATCGATTAAGGATGAATTTAATCGATTAGTACTCGATTAAGTAAAGATTTAATCGATTAAGTACTGCTAAACTGGTTTTTTAAAATACGATTTTCACTTCTCAAAATCATTTTTCAAGTGCTACAACTTTTGGGTATTGTATATAAACCTATCCCTAATCTTTGTGATTAATTAGAACACTTTCATAATCAATTTTACAAGAATCAAGCCATTCTATTCTCTCTCAATTTCAAAGATCAAAGCTTTCATATTTTCATATTCTTTGATCAAGAACCTTTGAATCTCTTATTGTGAATTGTCATAGCTATTGATTGAGATTCATAGGAATGTCATGTGTATTCATTGAGTTGTAATATTTGCAAGAAGGCAAGCCATCTAAAACAAACAAAGAAGTCTTGGTGTGTCGATTATCATCAAGCAAATCTCATTGGAGAAGAAGAAAGTTTTGGTTGTGAATCAAGCAAAGTGAAGCCTTGGTGTGTGGATTATCATCAAACAATTGAAGACTTGTTGTGTCGATTATCAACAAGGGGTAGAGGTTAGATTAGAGAGAAGATCAATAGGATTACAAGGCAAGGGTGTGGTATCTCTTGTAGGCTAGCAAGAAGGGAATCTTGTGAGGCATTTACTTGTAATTTGAGAACTCTAATTCCTCATAGTGAAGAATCTCTCTTGGTTGAAGAGGGGACTGGATGTAGCTTTCAAGCGGATGAAAGTGAACCAGGATAAATCACTGTGTCGTATCTCTAAACCCTTAACTCTTTACATTCAAGTCAATTCATTGTGTTCTTGGTTGAAAACCTAGAAAAAGAGTGATTTTCATAATTGATTGAATTGAATCTTTATTGTTCAAATTAACTTGGGGAAAATCATTTTCATAACCTAGGTAATCAATAAGAATATAGGTGTTAATTGTTTTCGCTGAATCTCTGATCTTACGTGTTAATTGATTGATTTTCGTATTCGAATGAAAAATTGATTTTTCTGTTTTCTGTCATATTTAATCGATTAAGCATATATTTAATCGATTAATACTCGAGTAAATTTCAGGTTAATCGATTAAGTGCTGTAGAATTTGCAAAAATCATTTGTTTTGATTGTTTCGATTTATTTCTTTCGAAAATCTTTCAAGGTTTCTTTTACAGCTATTCAACCCCCCCTTCTAGGTGTGTTCCTAGGGTTCCTTAGTTGTTTCAACCACCAATTGCGGTTTCTTCATGTGTGTGTGGCATGCATCATGCAATTTTGTTGACTTCTTGCACCCTGAGCTAGCAACCCATTAGCACCTAGGTTTAATTAGTGTTAAGCATGGTTAATAGTTTGACCAACCAATAGGAAGCAAGCTTAGCCTTAATTCTTCTCTATTTGTCCAATGGCTTGGCTTGAGCCATGCAAGCCTTAATGATGCCAATTTTACCCTTCCTAGTTGCACTCTTGACCGAATTGACTTAAGGGTAAGAAGGGAAATTGTTGGTTGCCTTTTTATGCCCAAAACCGTAGCACACCCATTCACTTTGCTTCTCATTTTCACTTCCAAAGCTAAACACATTTCCTAAGAGAACATCCAACTCTTAGAAAGAACTAGAAACTTAGAAGAGAGAGGGAGAACCCGTGAACCAAGGAGAAGAGGAAGAGAAAGACCAAGCTCAAAAGCCTTAGGATTCTTGAAGAAGGTTGAAGATCTTCTCTACTTCTCTAGTTTATTCGAAGATCCTAGGTTGTTCTAAGTGGTTTCTTAATTTTCCAAGTCTTGTAAAAGCTCTTTGATTGTTGCATGTTTAAGTTCTTTATAGATCTATGTTTGTAAGTGTTTGATAAGCCTTGATCTTGAGTTTCAAAAACTCTACAAACTTGTAAAACCTTAAACCATGGACATTCCTATTCGGTCTTGCTTAGAAAATTAGGTTATGATGATTTCTATTCCATTTCAAGTTCATGCATGCTAGTTTGATGCTTGATGAAGGTGATCTAAATTATTTTCATGCTTTGATTTCTCTAAAGCTTTGATCTTTGATTTCTATTTCAAAAAGACTTTGATTATTGCCTTGATCTTGGAAAAAGGCTTGTTTTCTTGTTTTGATTTTTCAAAGCTTTTGGTCTTGAAGTTTGATTTATGATTTTTGAACTCAAAAGTTTTGGTTCTTGACATGCATGTTTCGGTTTTGATGAGAAACCAAGGAAAACAATTCTTTTCCAAATGATTTATGTTTTGATCTAATTCATGTGTATTTCAAAGTCAAGGATTTAAGTTTTTTCTCTTGATTTTGTTAAAGTACCATTCGGTCAACCTTTGAAAACGAAGAAACATAATGATTTTCATGAAAAAGTTCCTTGCATGTGTTCTCTTTATGATTTCCATGATTTTAAAGGTGCATGCAAAGGAAAATGAAAATAAAAATGTGTTTGAAGTGACCTATAAGTCACGGTTTTGAAGAAGAAAAGAGTTGAGGTTTTTCTAAAACCATGTGCTTTACAAATGCATGTTCTTGATTTAATATTTTCAAGATTTTGTGAAGAAAAGATGCATCAAAAGCCTTGTTTTTCCATGATCTTGATTCGGCCTACTCTAGGTTGAAGAGGCTAGATTCTTTTTCATATATTTGTATCTTTGAAATGATTATGTTTCATGACTTTGTTTTAAGAAACATTTGTTTGAATTGTGTTATTTTGTTTTGATTCCATTCGGTTTGATAAAGGAAATGAGTAAATGAATTTGATTATTTTCTTAAAGTAATTTCATGATTTAGTTCTTTGCTGTCCAAGATTTTAATTCCAAGTATTTCAAGTTTTAAGAATGTTTTTGAGTTGTGAAAAGACATGGATTTCAAGTGTTATTGATTTATGAAAAGTTGGAGTGAAAAATGATGGATTTTCAATGGTTTTCCAACTTGAATTAAGTGGCTGGACTTTTCAATACAGCCACATAAACTATTATTTTATTTATTCTAATATGAGTTTTCAAATGATTTTCAAAAGGCTTTAAGCCATAGAAACGATTGAGAGTTGTTTTGATAAATATCAATATTTTAATAAAGAATAAAGAAAGTAAAGGGTTTTGATTTGAGAATCAAGTGATGATTTCTAATTGAAAGTTTTTAATAAAAGTGTATTTATTTATTTGAGGTTATTCAGTGGACGGTGGTGACAATTCTCAAAGAGAAGTTAGAGACCTTCAAGGGAAAAGTATTTCTCTTGCTGGAATAAGAGGTGAGTGAGAGTGTGGTGAGCCCGTAGCATTGTTGATGCACATGTTCATATGAGTTTACGAAATCTATTCTGTTTTCTGTCTCTTTGGATTAATGCATGTTTACTTCTACCTTATGTTGGTTCTTTTCTATTCTATTGTAAATCGTTATATCTCGTGTGATGAGCCTGAACGGAAGAGTAAACATGTGAAAATGAGTGAAGGAATGGTATGTGATGTGATATAAGGAATGTGATGAAATGTCAACGTATTGGATAAGGACATGGTGCTTGTGAAGTTGAGATTGTGTTAGAAATATGTTGTGCTAATGCAAAGAGCAATGTGATTTATGAGAAACTGATGAGTTGAGATTGTGCCTGAGTGGCTTGAGAAAGTGATAAGATGAGATGTTTGCCCGAGGGGCTTGGAATGTGAATGTATTTGTGAAAGTGGGGAAAAAGATGTTTTAGTGGTCGGGTCTTGTCGAAGGGATGGACTAAGGGCAAGCCAACTATAGGTTACTAAAAGACTTTAAGGTTCTAAAAGACTTTAAGAATATTAAAAGACATTAAAAGACATTAATATTCGCGGTGAGATATGAGAGTGTGAAGTAGTGGAGAGGAAGATACTATGGATATCTGCGGATACTCGGGTGGAGATTGCATGAGGGGAGGGCAATGACGGTGACTCGTCAAGAAGCCTCGAGTACATTTCTAGGCGGGACGAATCCCATAAGTGGCGCACTAACGTGGTGGGGACTGGGTCTAATGCCGTGGTAAGGACCGCATAGCTAACTAGAAATGATACTGTCACCCCCTTGAATGCAAGTCTACAACAGTTGACAGGGACTGGAACGGGGCAATGTGTTTTGCCACTGCGAGGACAGTGAGCCTTGATTATATGTTTTGAGGACGAGATCCTCCCGGTGTAAGATCCATGAAGAATGTTTTGATAAATGCCAAAAGGTTTTGAACAAGCTACAAATGTGTTGATCAAGTTTCAAGCTCAATAAGCAACAACAAACATCAAGTTAAGAAGAGAGAGCCAACTCATGAAGACTTTGTTTGGTAGTTTGTGTTTTATTGTTTTATCTTTTGCCTCACAAGTCTCTTAGTTTATGAGTTTGGGTAGAGTCATTATAGGGTAGTGAATCTCTATCATAGTCATGATTATATCATATTTTGAGTATTCACTTTGCCTAAAATCAATAGGTGGCTTAAAGGTTTGAAAGAAAAGGTTTAGATTTTGAGAAAACAAGTTTTTAAGTGTTTTTTGAACTGACTACTCGATTAGCCACTTGTTTACTCGAGTAGAATTTTGCAGTCTTGCGCAAATACTCGATTAAGGCTCTGATTACTCGAGTAGAATTGTGCAGCCTTGCGTAAATACTCGAGTAGTAACTTAAATTACTCGAGTAGTGAACTCTGATTACACTGATTACTTGAGTAAGGACTTGGTTACTCGAGTAACACGATCAGATCTGGTTTTTAAATGAGTTTTTCACTTCTCAAAAGCACTTCTAACCATTCCTAACTTTTGGGTATTCTATATAAACCTATTCCTAACCTTTGTGAATAGAATCCATCATTTTGATAATCAATTTTACAAAGAATCAAAGCCACTTTATTCTCTCTCACTCTCTCAAGATCAAAGTTCTCATTTTTACATTCTTTGATCAAGAACCTTGAATCTCTCATGTTGATATTTTCATAGCTTTTGAAAGAGATTCATAGGATTGTCATTTTGTTTTCATTTGATTTGTAATCATTGCAAGAAGGCAAACACTCTACAACAAAGGAAGTCTTGAAGAAGTTATTCATCAAGCAAAGTTATTTGGAAGCCTTGGTGTGGCATATCATCAACCACTTGGAAGTCTTGTAGTGAAGCAAGCAATTGGAAGTCTTGTTGTGGGGTATCGGCAAGAAAGAGAAGAGGTTAGATTAGATATCAATAGGGTTACAAGGCAAGGGTGTGGTATCTCTTGTAGGCTAGCAAGAAGGGAGTCTTTTGAGGCATTTACTTGTAATTTGAGAAACTCTAATTCCTCATAGTGAAGAATCTCTCTTGGTTGAAGAGGGGACTGGAATAGCTTTCAAGTGGATGAAAGTGAACCAGGATAAATCACTGTGTCGTATCTCTAAACTCTCTACTCTTTACAATTCTTGTTATTAATTGTGTTCTTGGTTGAAAACCTAGAAAAAGTGATTTTTCATAATTGATTGAATTGAATCTTAATTGTGCAAAATTGATTTGGGGAAAATCATTTTCATAACCTAGGTAATCAATAAGAATATTGGTGTTATTCAATTCCGCTTAATCTCTGATCATATGTGTTAATTGATTGATTTTCGTATTTGATTGAAAAGTGATTAATCCATTAACAGAGGAATTAATCGATTAGTTCATGTCATTAATCGATTAAGGCTAAAGAATTTCAAGAAAATCATTTGTTTTAATTGTTTTGATTTGTTTCTTGCGAAAATCTTTCAAGGTTTATCTAACACCTATTCAACCCCCCCTTCTAGGTGTTCTCCTAGTGTATCCTAGTTATTTCAACCACCGATTGTAGGTTCTAACAATTGGTATCAGAGCACGGTCGAAAGACACGAGCATAGAGCTTTTTCGTTAAGATCCTTGAGGAAACTACAATGGGTTCTACGAATCCTTTTGGTGGTGAAGGTGCTTCAATACATCGCCCTCCTATGTTTGGTGGAGAGGGTTATGGTTATTGGAAAATTAGGATGAGAATCTTTATAGAAGCTATAGATGTGAACATTTGGGAAGCCATTGAAAATGGTCCTCATATTCCCTCAAAAGATGTAGAAGGTGTGCTTACCCTAAGTCCCAAAGATAAGTGGACCGATGATGATAAAAGGAAAATTCAATATGATTTAAAAGCTAAGAATATCATCACCTCCGCTCTATCTTATGATGAGTTCTTTAGAGTCTCCCAATGTCGAGATGCCAAAGAATTGTGGGACACCTTGCAAGTCACACATGAAGGCACTAGTGAAGTTAGGCGTGCTAGATTAAATTCTTTGATGCATGAATATGAATTGTTTCGTATGTTGCCTAATGAATCTATATGTTTTATGCAAAAGCGTTTTACTCATATTGTTAATCATCTCATTGCTCTTGGTAAAACTTTCGTGAATTGTGAACTTGTTAACAAAGTTTTAAGATGCCTAAGTAGGGAATGGCAACCCAAGGTTACCGCAATTGTTGAATCAAAGGACTTGGACACCATGGACTTAGCAACACTTTTCGGAAAGCTTCAAGAACATGAAATGGAGCTTGAACGTTTGCATATGCATGAAGAGTCGGACAAGAACAAAGAAAGAAAGGGAATTGCTCTTAAAGCTCAAAGGTCATATAAAAAGGAAGAGAGTTCCGATGATGATGATGATGATGATGATGATAATGAAGATACCGATTCGGACATTGATGAAGAGGAGATGAAACTTCTACTAAGAAAGTTCAATAAGATTCTAAGGAGAAAAGGAAGTTTGAACAAGGACAAAAGTAAGAGAAGGATCCCCCACACTACAAGACCAAGACTTCAAAAGAAGGTATAGTTTGCCATGAATGTGGAAAACCCGGTCATCTCAAGTACTCATGCTCTAAGTATCTAGAGAAGAAGGAGAAAGAGAAGAAAAATTCAAAATCTAAAAGAGCATACATAGTTTGGAATAGTGATGATGAAGATAAGAAAAGCACATCAAATAGTTCTTCGGATGATGAAGATGCCGCTTGTCTCAACTTGATAACTCTAGTAGATGATGAAGAACAAAGTTCAAATGGTGAATCAAGTGAACAAAGCGACGAAAGCGATGTAAGTCTTACTAAATCCGAAATTTCTTCTAAATATGAAATGTTATATAATGCTTATGAAGAAATGCATGAACAATTTAAGAAACTAGCTTTGAAAAACATTGAAAGGAAGAAGCTCATTTTGAAACTTCAACAAGAGATTTTAGAACTTCAAAAGCAAGTTGATGAGCTTAATCTTCAAAATGAAACTCTTGATCTTATATATGCTAGTTCTTCTTGTGATTGTGCTAGTAGATTGAATATTGTGGTTGATTGTGAGGATTGCAAGTTGCTTAAAGATGAAAATGCTATTTTGAAAAATAAGCTTGCAAGTTTCACAAATGGTGACATTAGATTGCGCACATTGTTAAATTCTCAAAGAGAAAATTCAAACAAGTTTGGTTTGGGTTATACTAATGCTAAGAGTAAATCTCATAGAAATGTTGTTGATTTTTCTAAAGTTGATTTTTCAAATGCACCAACATGTTTCTATTGTGGTACTCATGGACATACTTCAAATGTGTGTTATATTAAAGTGCATGGTATACCTAAAGGAGATTTTGTTTGGGTGAAAAAGGGTGAGAGTCCCTACACTAATAAAAATGGATCCAAAACCATTTGGATACCAAAAAGCAAAGCATGATTGTTTTTGTAGGTATGATTGAAGATGCAAATGAAGGTCTATACACATTTCTTCAAATCTCAAGTAAAAGTCCTACAAGTTGACACAATTGATATTGTTGGATATCTTCAATTGGTATAAAAGGGAATATCCTACAAATTGGTAACATTTGATATTATTAGATATTGCTCATAGTTCTCTCAATTGGTATTATTTCTTATAATGTGATATTGTTTATACTATTGAGAAAATACTATTGGTATCAAATTCTTACAATTGTTTTACAATTGGTATCATGCTATTGGTATACAATTTGTTATAATTGATATCATTGAGTAATCATTAGATGATTATCATGCTTTGGTTGTTATATATCATTAATCTCCCTATTTTGGCTTAGATCTTATATTTCAATTGGTATATATTTCTTTTTGATAATGCCAAAGGGGGAGAAATAGTATGTTTTGACCATTTTGGGGAGAAATGAAATGGTATGTTTGGAGAAAGGTTTGTTTTGTTGTTTTTATGTAGGTTGAGCAAAGTTGTTGGAGATAGGGGGAGAATCAAGCTTTTATCTCAATTAGATTTCAAATGTCAAAAGCATAAATTGAGGGGGAGCAAGAGTCTCACCAAGTGATCAAATGGTTCAAGCATCAACAACTCCATACTTTCAAAACATGTTTGTCATTTTCAAAAAGGGGGAGATTGTAAGATCCATGAAGAATGTTTTGAAAAATGCCAAAAGGTTTTGAACAAGCTACAAATGTGTTGATCATGTTTCAAGCTCAATAAGCAACAACAAACATCAAGTTAAGAAGAGAGAGCCAACTCATGAAGACTTTGTTTGGTAGTTTGTGTTTTATTGTTTTATCTTTTGCCTCACAAGTCTCTTAGTTTATGAGTTTGGGTAGAGACATTAGAGGGTAGTGAATCTCTATCATAGTCATGATTATATCATATTTTGAGTATTCACTTTGCCTAAAATCAATAGGTGGCTTAAAGGTTTGAAAGAAAAGGTTTAGATTTTGAGAAAACAAGTTTTTAAGTGTTTTTTGAACTGACTACTCGATTAGCCACTTGTTTACTCGAGTAGAATTTTGCAGTCTTGCGCAAATACTCGATTAAGGCTCTGATTACTCGAGTAGAATTGTGCAGCCTTGCGTAAATACTCGAGTAGTAACTTAGATTACTCGAGTAGTGAACTCTGATTACACTGATTACTCGAGTAAGGACTTGGTTACTCGAGTAACACGATCAGATCTGGTTTTTAAATGAGTTTTTCACTTCTCAAAAGCACTTCTAACCATTCCTAACTTTTGGGTATTCTATATAAACCTATTCCTAACCTTTGTGAATAGAATCCATCATTTTGATAATCAATTTTACAAAGAATCAAAGCCACTCTATTCTCTCTCACTCTCTCAAGATCAAAGTTCTCATTTTTACATTCTTTGATCAAGAACCTTGAATCTCTCATGTTGATATTTTCATAGCTTTTGAAAGAGATTCATAGGATTGTCATTTTGTTTTCATTTGATTTGTAATCATTGCAAGAAGGCAAACACTCTACAACAAAGGAAGTCTTGAAGAAGTTATTCATCAAGCAAAGTTATTTGGAAGCCTTGGTGTGGCATATCATCAACCACTTGGAAGTCTTGTAGTGAAGCAAGCAATTGGAAGTCTTGTTGTGGGGTATCGGCAAGAAAGAGAAGAGGTTAGATTAGATATCAATAGGGTTACAAGGCAAGGGTGTGGTATCTCTTGTAGGCTAGCAAGAAGGGAGTCTTTTGAGGCATTTACTTGTAATTTGAGAAACTCTAATTCCTCATAGTGAAGAATCTCTCTTGGTTGAAGAGGGGACTGGAGTAGCTTTCAAGTGGATGAAAGTGAACCAGGATAAATCACTGTGTCGTATCTCTAAACTCTCTACTCTTTACAATTCTTGTTATTAATTGTGTTCTTGGTTGAAAACCTAGAAAAAGTGATTTTTCATAATTGATTGAATTGAATCTTAATTGTGCAAAATTGATTTGGGGAAAATCATTTTCATAACCTAGGTAATCAATAAGAATATTGGTGTTATTCAATTCCGCTTAATCTCTGATCATATGTGTTAATTGATTGATTTTCGTATTTGATTGAAAAGTGATTAATCCATTAACAGAGGCATTAATCGATTAGTTCATGTCATTAATCGGTTAAGGCTAAAGAATTTCAAGAAAATCATTTGTTTTAATCGTTTTGATTTGTTTCTTGCGAAAATCTTTCAAGGTTTATCTAACACCTATTCAACCCCCCCTTCTAGGTGTTCTCCTAGTGTATCCTAGTTATTTCAACCACCGATTGTAGGTTCTAACACCTGGTCTGGGACCATCTGTGTTGAGACAGCTGTCGTGCCCGCGTGGTAAAGGTCCTGTACTCCTGTTGGCTTCCGACTAGGTGGATGGAGACCGAGGAGATGTAGAGTGCGCGTTCCTCAGTGATGGTGATTTCCCCTACCTCATTGAGTGAGTTAAGTATGATAAAACTTAATACCAAAAGAATAAAGAAATGCTGAATAGTTGAATAGATGGGCAAAGTATGATGATGTTCAGTTGTGATATATTGCGGTAATGGTTGGCAAGTATTGGTTTTTTGTGTGGTATATTTTATATCCCGAATACCTTTATTATGATATTGAGTTTAATTTGGGAGAAGCGTTTTATCCTTCAAGTGCTCGATGTATTCTGGTTCTCGTGCCTTGTTCTGTGTATATGTATTCTTCGGGTATCCTTGGTACTGTGCGTCTTTCTATCGTGTCTATTCTGCGACCTTGCGGTCAACCTGTTACGTATGGCGCGCTGACTCTCTCCTACCTGGTTGTCGTATTGGCAATTGCCGGTATTGCAACGGGTAGATGGCGTATCATGTAGCGATCCACATGTGGCCTCTTCAGGGAGGTGCATGGGAGGTGGTACCTGATGGATGGATCTGGAGAGGAGATACTCGTCTGGAGATCGACGATCCGAGGCACATTCTACGGGGAGTAGGCATGGACGTGCATGTTGGGCAAGTCACTCTGCGAGATTATCAAGATGGTGGACCCCGGGAACACCATGAGCTAAATGGTGATCCTGCACCCTTGGCAGCTGTGGTTCCTGAACCTATGGAAGAGGAGAGTGCTAGCGAGTCCGATCAAGCAGCGGAGACTGATCCAAGCGAGGATATGGAGACGGAAGCTAGTTCTGCTGATGAGTGACGTCTTGCAATCTGTGTCTAGAGGATGTCTTGTGTCTAGGATCTGAGTTTTTCAGCCGAGGATTATCTTGTAATGAACTAATGATGTAATCAGTTATCTTTTATTTTGGTTTGTAAGTTCTTTTGTAATAATGGCCTACTTTTGGAAAACATTGGAGTGTGACTCCAGCACTTTGGCTCATGTTTTTTTATTCTAAAAGAAAACAGTTTTATTTTTCAATGCTGATGTTGAGAGGGGAGTTTTGAAAGTGACAACTCGATTTTCAGAAGGGTGGATTAAATATTAACGAACTTATATTTTTTTAAAAAAAATGGCCTCATTTTTGCAAGAAAGTAATCATAATTCAGTTGAGTTTTTGGGAGTGAAAATCGGGCTGTTACAGAGTTGGTATCAGAGCAAGTTTAATCCTCAGTGGCCTTAAGCCCAGTCTTGCGTGTCTCCTTTGAGTACTCTGTGTGTCTAGGGTCTAGGATTCCGTGTTATTGTGTGTTGAATTCTCTATCTGGTTTCTTTTAAGATGAGTCGTACGCGTGGAAGACCTTCCGGATCAAGTTTGCGAAACCCTGGTGAGGATGCTGATCACTCGGATGCGGCAGACTTCATGACTCGAATGGCAGCCATGATGACGGGAGTCAACGATAATCTCCAAGCGTTGCATCGTCAGGCGCAGCAGAATTTCAACACTCAGCAGCAAGCTCAAAATCTGGAAGCCCAAGGTTATAAGGGATTGGATGAGTTTTGTCGTCGAAATCCGAAGGAATTTGCAGGAGGCTTTGCTCCAGATGCGGCCGTAGAGTGGATTGAGGATTTAGAGCGTATTTTCGGGGGTATGGTTCAATGTAATGATGAGCAGAAGTTGGCTTATGCTGGGTATATGTTAACAAGGGAGGCTGCAGCATGGTGGCGAGTTACTAAGCAGGTAATGGTAAATCTGGGAGAAGCCATGACCTGGGAAGCTTTTAAGCAGAAATTTCTTGAGAAGTATTTCCCGTTGTATTTGAGAACTGAGAAGGAGATGTAATTTTTTAGGCTTACTCAAGGGAATTTATGGATCGGTGAGTATGCTTCGAAATTTGAGGAGTTAGTCAAGTATGTACCTCAATATGCTGGAGGAGAGAATGAGCGATCTAAGAGCTCTAAGTTTAGGGATGGTCTTAAGCCTGAGATTAAGTTAGCTTTTTCTCATTTAGATATAGATGATTTTGCTAGTCTGGTGAACCGTTGTCGTATGTACGAAGGAGGTCTGAAAGCGAGGGGAACGACTGTGAACCCTTCTTCATCCCATGAACCGGCTCGTAATTTTCCTTTTCATAGAGATGTTGGTGGAAGGTATAGGGCTCCGCACCCATATTCTGGTGGAAGGAGAGACCTGCGTTTTGGAGGAAGCGGACAAGGTGGAGGCTTCGGAGGCAACGGTAATCGCGGTGGAACCCGTGGGGGTGGCAATTCTGGAGGGAATCGCATGGATCGTGGTGATCGCAGCAATTTCGGTGGAGCTAGATCAGGGAGTGTACCTCCTTGTTGCAACAAGTGTGGTCGGAATCATTTTGGTCCGATATGTCCATCAAGGAGTGTGAATTGTTTCAACTGTGATAAACCTGGTCATATTGCGAGAGATTGTCGGGAGCCTAAGCGAGCGGCTACTTCGGGGAATGTTAATCGTCCTAATATGCCAGGAAGAGTGGTCACGATGAGTGGAATTGAAGCTGCAAATGCTGCTAATCTTATCCAAGGTGAATGTCTCATCTATAAGAATTCTTTATTAGTATTTTATGATTCGGGTGCAACTCATTCTTTTATTTCTCATGATGTGGTGAGTAGATTAAATTTGAAAGTAGATGTTTTACCCTATGACTTAATTGTTTCTACCCCTACTGACAAACCCGTGATAGTGTCGACTTATTGTCCTAATTGTCCCTTAGAGATAGAAGGTAACACCTATCTTGTTGATTTGATTCAACTACCCCTTTCTCAAATAGACATTATATTAGGAATGGACTGGCTTACTAGGAATCATGTTCTTCTGAACTGTTCCGAAAAGTCATTAGTCTTTAGTGAAACCCAATCTTCTTTGCCTAAACCCGATGACCTTGAGCATTTATCTGCCAAGCAAATTCAAACTTCATTGAAGGACGGTGCGGTAGCTTATATGTTTTTGGCCTCACTGGATGTCAAGAAGGACAAGGAACTGCATGAGTTACCCGTAGTTCGGGATTTTCCCGAAGTTTTCCCGGAAGAGATACCTGGTTTACTGCCAATTCGAGAAGTGGAATTCTCAATTGACGTGATCCCTGGAACTGGACCGATTTCAAAAGCACCCTATAGGATGGCACCGGCGGAGTTAGCTGAACTAAAGAAGCAATTAGAAGAAATGTTGGAGAAGAAGATGATAAGACCTAGTGTTTCGCCCTGGGGAGCACCGGTTTTATTCGTCAAAAAGAAGGATGGTAGTATGCGTTTGTGCACGGATTATCGACAATTGAACAAGGTGACAATCAAAAGCAAGTACCCTCTACCCAGAATCGACGATTTGTTGGATCAATTAAAGGGAGCGACTGTATTTTCTAAGATCGACCTCAGATCGGGATATCATCAGATAAGAGTGAAGGAGGAAGATATTCCCAAGACTGCTTTTAGAACTCGTTATGGTCATTACGAGTATCTGGTTATGCCCTTTGGTGTAACAAATGCTCCTGCAATATTCATGGACTACATGAATAGAATATTTCATCCTTACTTGGATTCATTTGTTGTCGTTTTTATCGATGATATTTTGATTTATTCCAAGTATAAGGAGGAACATGCTGAGCATTTGAGAGTAGTCTTGACAACGCTGAAGGACAAGCAGCTGTACGCCAAGTTGTCGAAGTGCGATTTCTGGTTAGACTCAGTGCATTTCTTGGGGCATGTGATCTCGAAGGATGGAATCTCGGTGGACCCTGCGAAAGTAAATGTTGTACTGGAGTGGAAGACACCGACGTCAGTGACAGAGATTCGTAGTTTTCTAGGACTAGCTGGGTATTATCGTCGATTTATCGAAGGATTTTCTCGTCTATCTTTACCTTTGACGAAGCTGACAAGGAAAGGTCAACAATTCGAATGGTCGATGAAGTGCGAGGAGAATTTTCAGGAACTGAAGAGGAGATTGACAACCGCACCAGTGTTAGTCTTACCGGACACAACAAAGTCTTTCAGTGTGTATTGTGACGCTTCGAAGCAAGGTTTAGGACATGTATTGATGCAAGAGCGGAAAGTGGTGGCTTATGCTTCACGGCAACTGAAGACTCATGAGCTCAATTACCCAACCCATGATTTGGACCTGGCAGCAGTAGTGTTTGCTTTGAAAATTTGGAGACACTACCTGTACGGTGTAAGAGTCGAAGCCTTTAGTGATCACAAGAGTTTAAAGTACCTGTTCGAGCAAAAGGAGCTGAATATGCGTCAGAGAAGGTGGATGGAATTCTTAAAGGACTATGAGATTGAGCTGCAATATCATCCTGGAAAGGCGAATGTAGTTACTGATGCCTTGAGTAGGAAATCATTGCATGTTTCTGCACTAATGATCAAGGAGATGAAGTTGATTGAAGAATTTCGAGACCTGAATTTGGGAATGGAGTTAGGACCAAGGAGTATGGTATTGGGTCAACTAACTGTTTCGAGTGGATTCATGGAACGGATAAAGGAACTCCAACCGAAAGACGAGGAACTTCAAGCTAAGAAGGAGCTTTCGGACAAAGGGAGAGAAGTAGAATTTAAGATTGGAAGTGATGAAATTCTGAAGTATAGGAACCGAATCTATGTGCCGAATGATTAAGAGATAAAGGGAATGATTTTGGAGGAAGCTCACAAGAGTAAATTGAGTTTACACCCTGGTTCACAAAAGATGTATCAAGATCTTAAGAAGATTTTCTGGTGGCCTGGAATGAAAAGGGAAGTAGCAGAGTATGTATCACGATGTTTGACGTGTCAAAAGGCAAAGGTAGAACATAAGAAGCCTGGTGGTGAGTTAAGACCGTTGGAAGTACTAGTGTGGAAATGGGACTGTATCACTATGGATTTTGTCTCTGGTTTTCCCAAGACTCGACGAGGTCATGATGCTGTTTGGGTAATAGTGGACAGACTGACGAAGACGGTGCGATTTATTCCTGTCAACATGAAGTACTCAATGGATAGACTGGCTGAGCTATATTTGAAGGAAGTAGTAAGATTACATGGAGTACCCTCAAGTATAGTATCAGACAGAGATCCCCGATTCACTTCAAAGTTTTGGGTCAGTTTGCAAACAGCAGTCGGGATGAAGTTGGATTTATGTTCCGCATATCACCCACAGACGGGCGGACAGTCAGAGCGAACTATTCAGACATTGGAGGATTTGTTGAGAGCCTGTGTGATTGAGAGTACCGTTGATTGGGATTCTTTTCTGCATCTGATTGAGTTTACCTACAACAACAGTTTTCATTCGAGCATAGGGATGGCACCCTATGAAGCCTTGTACAACAGGAAGTGCAGAAGTCCGTTGTGTTGGTTCGAGACTGGTGAGCATCTGATAATGGGGCCAGACGTAGTTCAGCAGACGTAGGAAAAAGAACGGAGAAAATCGGAGCCGAAACAGGTCCACGCACCTGGGGCGCATGGACGGGTGCGCCTGGGGCGCGCGTGCACCAGAAAAAGCCCAATTGGGCCAAAACTTCAGAAATTGATTGGGATTCTACTTAGAGATAGTTTGTAATTATAAAGTAGTGATTTAGAATTAGGTTAAGCAGCCAACTAGAGGAGAAAAACAGAATTTAGATTTGATGAGGGAGATTGCATTGATATGGAGCATTTGAAGATTGAAGGATTTAGGGTAATTTGTCTATGAATTTCCCTATTATGCCTTTTCTTCTTCTTATTTCTATGTGTAACTAAAACCCTCGTGTTAGGAACAAGGTGAATTTGTATGGCGTAACTTATTTCAATTTATGATTTAGGATTTTGCTGTTTTCAATTCATGCATTAATTGAGTTTTTATTATATACATAAACCTGATCAATTTATGTTTTGGATTTCTTAATTTGCAACGGGAGTTGGGATTTTGAATAGGCCATGTAATTAATGGTATTATCAGTCCAAAATATAGGGATATAATTGGATGATTATATGACTTTATAAATCCCTTGTGCTGAATAGATATTTTCTTATATTGTAATTTGTTGAGGAATCAAGGATTAAGTATTTAGAAAATAAGGGTAATGTTAGAGACGTCTAACTATTGCTATTTGAGAGGAATAGTCCATGAATTGAAGGATAATTAAAGTAAAATCTGAATTATCATTGAATAAGTGAAACCTACAATGCAACCAACGTTCCTAACCACTTTCCCTCCATTGTGTTCACGTTTTAATTAATTTCAGCAATTAGTTAGTTTAATTAATCATTGATTGTAAATCTGAATTTTAATTTAATCAACTTTTTAGTTTATAGGATTTATTAATTAATTATACTAAGGTGGAAATTTACTAAAAACACAACTCCCTGTGGGACGATATTCGGTCTTCCAGACTATATTACTCGTTGACCCAGTCCACTTGCTGGCACATCAACATTTGTCTTTGGTAAAAATATCAATTCAACTCCAAATCTCTTCAAATTTTACAGAGAACATCTAGGGATGTCCAGGAAGATACCATAAAAATTTCAAACAATTTAAAATAGCACAAGTTTGAAAATTTTGTTTATCTTTAAACTGAAAAACTTATTTTCTTAAAATGGTTTTCACAAAGTTTATTCTTATAAAAATAGATAATCAAATCCAAAAATCATCCAAAAATTCAGAGAGATTCATTTTGATATACTTAAGTTAGGGACACAGTTTCAGAATTATTGAGCACACACAACATCATTCATCAAAGTTAAAAAAGCACACATATCACAATTTTCAGCACACACTTTGGTTCAACAAATTTGTTCATTCTTTTATTTTCATGAGAATCAAAAATACACTCATACATATAAATTAACACAATAATCAATTAATCAATTATATTTCCTTTGAGAACCGAATTAATGTTTTATGAAAATAAGTTTCTTTAGTTTAAACATAACATGCATCAATCATCCAAAACAATAGAAATCAAGCCCTTTTAAGCTAGAAATCAAGAGTCAAAATAAACTAACCTAGATCTTGACATGCACATATTTAAATTTAGTAGATCTTAAGAAAATCATACATGCATGTATCAAAGATTCCAATTAACAGTTGATCCTTAAAAATCTAAGCCTAAACCGAAACATGCATTATGAAAATAAATTTATTTTATCAAAAGTTTCATGTTCATCAAAAACAATTTCCTTTACATGTATACCAAAACCGAATCAAACATCAAGCTCTTAAACATGGTGGATTTCTTATTTTTAAATCGAGATCTTCAAAACCAAGTTTAGAAACCATTAGGTTTGTAAATTAAAATTAACATGCATGGACAAGCTTTGCGTAAATTAACACTTTTAAATTAAAGCATGTAGTTCTAAGAATAAAAATGCTAGAATCAACAAAGATCAAGCATAAGTTTAACATATTACAAATTATTCTTAAGTCCATAAAGTCCAAGATCAAAGATGAATAACACATAAAATCATCTTTAAACTTATAAAAATTAACATGCAATGAAGAATAAGAAGTAGATCTACATCTAGAAAGGAAAAAAAAATCTATTCTATTACAAAATTTTATCTTGATTTCCAACTCCTACCATGAGGAGGGTTGGTCTTCTAATCTCCTAGCACTTAGTTCTTCAAGGATGAGAGGTTGATCAAGCTCCTAATTCCTTTCTTCTTCTTCCCTAAGCTCACGGTTTTCTCTTTCTTTTTTTTTGTATATGTCTCAAGAGCTAATGTTGCTCTTGAGACTTAAGTGTGTTTGTTGTGGAAATAAAATGGAGAAGTGAAGGAGAATGGAAGAATGAAGGGACGTAGGAATGGATGGGTGAGTGAAAAGAGATCAACTAAGGTTGGAGCCTAGTTTCCTTCCTTTTTCTTTTCCTTTTATTTTATTTTCCCTTTTGACTTTGCCACCAAGCCAAGCTAATAGACACACACATACACACACATGTGTCATCTACACACACAACACACATACACCCTTCATGCTCTCCCACACCACACGTAGCACCCCCACATGCACACACACACATGTCTCACAATTTAATTTCTTAATCACATTATAATTATTAATCAATTCACATAATTAAGCAATTAATTCTAAAATTACAACTATACATAAGCACACTTTCATATATCATATACACACTCATATTCAATTACACATTTAATCATACAAGCACATACATTCAATCACCAAATTTATGAACTTAATCAAACATAATCTTAACACTTAAACACATTCTCTTCAAATAATAAACTTTACTTATTGGTTGCACTTATAGCCCTTATTTCATTTTCTAAAATCATAATTTAATATATTAAAGAAAATCCCAAAAGGAAAAATTCATTTGAAGTCCTTAACTATTTTTACCAATTTATTCACTCAAAATTCGTCCTTTAAATACCTAAAAATAAATTTTTGCAAATCAACTCAGAAAATTAAGTCGGTCTGCATCGTTTCCCGAAGGATTTGACTCCTAGGAACAGTCAGAGGAGTGTACTCCTGATATTTGTGTCGTGTCCTTAACTAGAATCAGCCTTGAAGCTATGGAAGAGCCCCGAAGAATGATTCCAATCAAGAGATTAATGTAGGACTTTTTAGGATTTCTGCGTATCCAGTAGGGATATACAGGTTCTCCCTAGTCAACAATCGTATGTACCAGTGTCAACTTAGGGATGAGAAGACGTACCTTAGCCCCTATAGCATGGTGGTTCTTATAGGGGATTACCTTTGCGTAATGGGCCATTCTGATGAGCCTTCTGGAGTAGAAGAATTCAAGTAGGATTCGTAGAGGATATGATAAGATCATATCCATAAACCACGTAGATGATAGACTTAATCCAATACTATTTTTATCTAACCAAGAGTCGTGGGAATCTAGGAGAGGTAGTTAGGCTTTGATGAGACTGTGATCGATAAAGATAAGGATGAAGATCCTGCGCTCGGGATTAATCTCCTTAGCACGCAACCTCTCTGAAGAGACCCAGTTTGCTCAGTGTAACTTTCCGACCGCATGCCTTGTTCCAGTGTCTAACTGGTCGGACCAAGGTGGCTTTGGTCGGGAAGCACTCGGTCTACTATAGGTCCACTACATAAGCCCCCCAAGCTCGGTGGGGTGATTTGAGCCCTGCCAAGTTATTGAGACGAGTGAACTGTTTTCCGACCGAACTCTTGATGAAAAAAGTTATCCGAGCATAAGAGTGCTCTGACCAGAGTTGTCGCTTGATTGACCCAGAAGTGACCCTTCAATTCTACTTATGCTTCCACGTGTCCTTTTCTTTACCGGGAAATGAAACGTTATGTTTTCAAATTTGCAGGAAGCGCCACGTATCCAGTTTATCATAAATGGGCTTTTATTGATTCGACCCAAACCTTTGAGATAGTGGAGGGAACTTCATAAGTGAATTTCAAGGAGCGGTTTTTCTCAAATATCATTTCCTTTTAACAATCAGAATTAGAAACCTCTCAAGTTCTTCTCTCTCTTCTTCTTCATCATTTTTTCTGGGATTTTGATCAACGAAGCCAAGGTCTGCCAAAGGAGTTCTTGTCATCACTTCGTCCTTCTTCCTTGCATCAAGTCCGTTTCCATCTCCGTAGTCTTCATTTTTCTTCGATTTATTGGTTGTTCATCATCAACATGTAACGAACTTTTCCTTCACCGTTATTTTCTCTTTCTTCTATGCTGCTTTAAAATTCTTTGCATGCGACTGTTCCTGCCATCTGCCGTATGTATCTTGCTTAGAACTTTCTTTGTTATGCATTAACACTGGCCCTGTTCCCTTTTTTCTTGATTTTAAAAGAAACCTAGGGTTCGATAAATAGCCCATCACTGTTCATGAGTATAACCTTTTGTCCTTTGAAGTTCTTTGCCCTTCATTGTCGTTTGTTGAGTGATCGCCGTAGTGTTTCTTAGGTTTGTTTTACGTTTTGCTGCACTTAATTTCTTAGGGTTTGTATCGAAGCAGTGTTAAACATGAGTGAGGATTCTGTAAACTCTGATGTACCAAGAACACACAAGGCCGAAAACCCAGATACTTGCGTTAAACCGATAGCTATGCATTTTCCTCGGACTTTGAAAGAGTTCAG
Organism: Crotalaria pallida; assembly: GCA_037953625.1. Lineage (NCBI taxonomy): Eukaryota > Viridiplantae > Streptophyta > Magnoliopsida > Fabales > Fabaceae > Crotalaria > Crotalaria pallida. The sequence goes on from CM075653.1 coordinate 85,339,885, forward strand.
ACAGGGTGTGATTCACTATAGGATTGCCGAGAGGGTAGAACAGAGGAGGTTAAGGAAGCTGCAGAGAGGTATTCGATATTTCAGTTGGTTTGGGGAAATTCTGCCCAGAAAGGGAGGTGTTCCCCAGCCGACCGTATTCATAAGTGTTTGATCAAAAATAATCAAGTTTTTCTGCTTCTGACTCCTAGTGTGCCCCCTTTTCCTCAGGTATGAAGAGAAAGTGTGTTACCAATCCTGAACTCTACCCATTTCCACCTGATGCTGACCAATAAGATTGGGTTGACCGAGAGGTTGTTGGTACCCAATCCGAGCTTTCAACGGAGGAGTCCCTAGAGCAAACCCGAGCCATAATTCTACCTTGTCCTGGTGATGATGCTGGGAACTTATATTCTATTAGTCCAGTGGGTCCGAATGAAAGAGTCTGCACTCAAATCCCTCAGGGTAGTACTGGTTTCTACTTTTATGAGGAAGTGGTTACACGACTAGGGATTAGAATTCCTTTTACTAGTTTTGAGATAGATGTTTTGAATACCTTGAAAGTAGCTCCTTCCCAACTGGATCCGAACGCTTGGGCTTTTGTAAGAGGTTTCCAACAAGTTTGTTCTGCAATGAAATGGTCTTGCACTATTCCCATATTTTTTTATCTTTTTTTGGTAAACGAAAAAATTCATTAACCACTAATTCAAGAAATTATACATCAAATCCTTAAAGTGATTGCCAAACTTCCCCACCTACTATGTAGGGTTGAAAGAAAAGCAAACACAATCAAAGTTTAGCTAAAATTCTATGAGTTATTACATTGTTGCAAATATTACTAAGAGAATCAAAATAAACAAATAATCTAGTTGCAATCTCCTTCTTAATCAATCTGAAAACATGATCTGGTGATCGAGCTTGCCCATAAATCAATCTTCGGTTCCTTTCCATCCATATATGGTAAACACAAGCTGCCATTGTTGCATAAACCAGTTGCCTTCTTTTCTTGACCGTGAAACCATAAGCTAACCAGTGCAGCCAAGAAAGAAAATTGGTGCGCCAAGAAGTCAGACCAATCCAGTCAGCCACCAATTCCAATAGATCCCTACTCCAAACACAATCAAACAAAATATGATCTCTATCATCATAATTATCATTACAGAGGAAGCACGTTGGATCTGATTCATCAAACACAGCAAGATTGGCTTTTGTTTTAAGCTTATTATGCACAGCCAACCAAAAAATAAAACAATGCTTTGGTATAGATGCAGGATTCCAAACTACCTTGCACCACAAGGCATTGTTATGATCACCTTTTAGGAACTTGTAACCCTGCTGCACAGTATAATCAGAATCTCCTCTCCAGATTCCATTTATGTAGGCTGATCTAAACCTCTCCCTAGTCTTGATAATCTGTCTCCAATGCCAGCTATCTTGACTACTAATTTGATAAGTCCATAAATCACAATCCTTAAGGTAGACTGTGTTAATCCATTTTACCCACAGGTTGTCCTTCTTCATTGCCAACTGCCAAATTTGCTTACCCAGTGCAGCACAATTCCACACAATAGTATTCTTAAAACCCAAACCTCCTGACTTCTTAGATTTGCAGCATAAATCCCAAGCAACTACTGCATTAGCACTACCCCTTTGATTCACACCCCACAAGAATTGCCTACACTTCTGCTCAATTTTCTGCAACACAGACCTTGGGATAATAAACACACTAGCCCAATAAACATGAAGAGATAGCAATACAGAATTAATTAGCTGAGCCTTTCCTTGATAAGACAAATTCCTAGTTCTCCAGGTAGCTATTCTATTTGTCACTTTATCCACCAGAATCTGACAGGTATGTGATGACCATTTCCTAGCAGAGATTGGTAACCCCAAATACCTGAAAGGAAATGATCCCTTACTAAAACCAGTTATGTTCTGAAGAATCCTCTCCTTATCCATACTGATGCCAGCCATGTAAATCTGGGATTTGGTCATGTTAGCATACAGACCAGAACAGGCAGAGAAGTCATGAAAAACCTCCAACAACATTTTAACACTCTTCTCATTAGCATTACAAAATAGCATAATATCATCAGCAAATGCCAAATTGACAATCTTCAAGTTCCTGCAAAGAGGGTGAAATTTAAATCCTGGCTTATAGCTAGCAGCCTGCAGCTTCCTAGTCAGCATTTCCATGACTAAAACAAATAAAAGAGGTGACATTGGGTCACCCTGTCTCAAGCCTCTATGACTTTTAATTCCCCCAAATGAGCAGCCATTTAGGACCAGTCTGAATGTAACAGAAGTAACACAAGCCATAATCCATTGCACAAATTTTGATGGAAAGTTCAGCCCCTGGAGAGTCTCTTTCAGAAAATTCCAATTCAACACATCATAGGCCTTCCTCAAGTCTATCTTCATTAAGCATCTTGGAGACACATGCTTCCTACCATACAACCTTAATAATCCTTGAGTAATCAATATATTCTGCACAATACTTCTACCACTCACAAATGCAGACTGATTATCCTGCACCAGAAAAGGCAGGACAACTTGCATTCTAGTAGCCAAAATCTTAGCTATACACTTGTACAATGAGTTGCAGCAAGCTATAGGTCTGAAATCAGCAGCCACATTAGGACAATCATTCTTTGGAACTAGAACTAGAGAGGTAGAGTTAATCTCCTTCAATAAATTCCCAGTTCTAAAGAATTCCTTTACAGCCTCACATACATCCTCACCAATCACATCCCATGCAGATTTGTAAAACTCTGATCCATACCCATCTGGTCCAGGAGTCTTGTTGCTATCAATACTCATAAAGCTTTGCCTTATTTCATCATCTGAGACATTTCTAATAAAAGGAAGTTGCTGATCAACAGACAGAACATTACACTGACCAATCTCCTCAGGACTCAAACCACCCATAGACCTAGAAGCCTGGAATAAAGTGGTATAATAATCTTCAAACACTTGACAAATATCATCATGGGAAGTTCTTACCACTCCATTCCCATCAGTTATTGATAAGACTCTATTTCTGTACCTCCTTGCCTTTATTGAATCATGAAAGAATTTAGTGTTATGGTTTGCCTCTTTAAGCCACACCTCTTTTGCCTTCTGCCTCAAGAAACTAGTTGTTGCAGCTGCAACTGCTAGATATTCCTTTGAAGCTTCTCTTTCCAATTTTTGCAAGTGAATATTTGTAGGATTATTAGATAGAGCCAACTATGCTCTCTCTAAATTCTGCCTTAGGACCAACTCTTTCTTCTCAATATTAGAATACTTCTTCTTGTTCAAATCTTTTAGAGGCCTCTGCAACATCTTTTGCTTTTGAACAACCCTGAACATAGCATAACCATCTACTCTAACCTCCCAGGCATCTTTGACAATTCTCAAAAACTCCTCATCCTTTGCAAGCATATTAAAGAACTTGAAAGTAGAGGTTTTTGGAGCAACCTGCTCTCTCCAGTCAATCACCATTGGAGAGTGATCTGAAATCCCCTCAGTCAAGAAGCTAGTTTCAGCATTAGTCCAGAGATTCATCCACAAGTCATTGATCATAGTTCTATCAAGTTTACTATAAATTCTACATTCACGGTTTTGTTTATTCGACCAAGTAAAGTAACACCCTGAAAATTTCATATCCTCTAGTTGAGCTCTATGCACACAATTTCTAAATTCTGCTAATTGATCAACATACACAGGAAGTCCACCCAGTTTCTCTTGTGGTTCAAGAATGGTGTTAAAGTCCCCTGCCACACACCAAGGATCCACCATATACTGCCTTATTTGATCAATGAAATTCCATAGCTCCCTCCTTTCATCCGAGTCATTGCTAGCATAGATGACAGTTAGAAAAAATACCTGCGGAGTCTGCTTTTGAGTAACCTGACAGTGCATGTACTGGCTGCTGCTATTAATTACTGGGAATGCATACCTATCTTGCTTCCAAGCCAACCAAATTCTACCAATTGGACAAGAGTCCAAATTGATACAAGAACCCCATCCTGGGATAAGCCTTTGTTTCAACATTTCATAAGAAGGAGATCTTATTTTATTCTCTAACACTCCAAAAAAGCCTACCTTATAGCTACTAATCAACCTTTTAAGCTCTTTATGCTTCTGAGGGTGGTTGATCCCCCTTATATTCCATATGAGAATACTATCCATTCACAGGTCCTGGATCAAGACCCTCAACCCTATCCACACTTGCAGACTTTAATTGCTGAGCTCTCCTTCTAGTAACAGTCTGCCACTCTTGCTCCTTAGGACCATGATCTTTCTCAGGCACCTTCTGGACAACAGCCTCCTTCTGAATAGCTTCAACTACCAAAGGGTGCAGTTCAGATTCTTGGACCTTATCTGCTGGTATCATGCCATTCATCACCTGTTCTTGAGTCTTAATTGAGTCAACCAGATGCAAAACCTCCTTTTGAGTAGGCTTATCCTTCACAACCCATTCCTTCCTAACAACCTTCTCACCTTTTCTACACATCTTCTTGTCATGCCCAAATTTCTCACAGTTTTCACAAAAACTAGGCTTCCATTCATAAGTAATTTTTTGTGTCAATACCCTCCCCTTTTCATCCTCAAAAAATACTTCATCAGGTAATGCATCAGGATTAACTTCTACAAGGATTCTGGCATAATTAATCCTGTCCCTTGCTTGAGTCATACTATCCACCATAATTGGTACTCCCACTAGGCTGGCAATTTTACTTAGGGATGAAGCACCCCAATACTTCACATCTAGGTCATGCAGTTGTATCCAGATTGGGATATGCTCAGTATGCAGTATGCTGTCATGCTTCTCAGACCAAGGGCTTATAAACAAAGGCTTATTGTCAAAGTGATACACCCCTATCTCCAACACAGTGTTTCTTGCCTCAATAGTGTTGAACCTCACCACTATTCTTCCTTCATGATCCATAAGAATCTTATGAATACCATGTTGACCCCATATTCTCTTCAGGTATCCACTAATTACTGGAAAAGGCGGCTTAGCACCCAGAACAAAACATGTAATAGCATTTTCCCAGAATTTCAATTCTTCCTTTATGTCCTCTACTTCTATCTTGCCCACTGATACTCCATCCTTAATCGCAGGCGGTTTATAAGTCAGCTTTTCACCAGAGTTCCTCAACCTAGAGATATCAAACGTGTCCCACACTGAGACTCGTTTCGTTATTTTTTTCTCTAGGGTTCAGGTCTGTACTTCCAGTTCCAAGGCCTTCAGGATTCACTTCGCTACGCTCACACATATCTTCATTAGGGTTCCTCTCTACGTGCATGGGTTGCATAGGCTGTTTCCCTTTAATTTTTTCACGAATACGATCTAGCTTCTCAAGCACAGAAATCGCTTGCTTGTCACTCAAGGCATCTATACTCTCAACCAAGTCCTGGAACTCAGTTTCTTGATCCTCAAGCAATTCAATTTGAATGGGGGAACGAGCAACAAAATTTCCTTTCGCTTTGTTATCATGAGAAGAGGTAGGTTTAGAAGAGGGGGAGGGTGTTTGTTGAGGTTTTCCTCATTTCTTAGCCATGGAGGCACGGTGATTAACCGACAGAAACAAGGAAAACGGCGGAGGGGTGGAGAGAATTAGGTCATGGTTTTTCCATTGTATGTTGTAATTTCACCCATATTTTTTTATCTGTTTGCTCCTCAATGCAACACTTTCGAGAGAGGGTCTGTAAGACGACCTTGGGTTTCTTTGAAGTCGCGTAATGGATATGGTCTTTTCACTAAGTTTTCTAAGTCTTGGAAAGGATTCAAGCCTTTCTTCTTTAAATATAACTTCGTTGGTAATGGTGTCTGCTGGTTCACACGGGCTGGCGAAGAGCGACCAATCCCTCGGTTCCCTCTTCAATGGAGTGCCAGCTTTTTCAATCGGAGGATTGCATCATATGCATCGGATTGGAAAGAGCTCGCTGAATATGAGAAAGATGTATGCCGAGCTGTTGAAAGTTACATAGTCACCAATGGGATGATAGAAACAAGGGATATAGTGGATATCCCTTCATCAAATGTCAAGGTTGAACTTGGTAAATTGTTTTCTTTCTGCTTTTATACTTGTGATTTATTCAGATTTAATGTTACTTCGTTTTCTTTGAAGATAAAATGGCCTCTCGTATGTCTGCCCTGCTTCAAGGTGGCAAGAAAAGAAAAACTTCTGCGACCAGTGCAGCTTCCGGATCTTCAAATCTGAGCACTCCGAGTTTAAGTACTTCTGCTCCTTCTACTTCTCCGGTCGAGGTATCTCCTCAGCCACCTCCCAATGTGCTTGCTGTTGCTGCTACAGTTTCGCTGGGAGCGAGCAGTCAAGTCCAAGTCTCCTCTCCCCCTCAACAACTGACTCGTCGCCGAAGGTTGGACAAAGGCAAAGAAAAAGTGTCCGAGGGGGCAAATATCAAGGCTGAGGGGACAAGTACCAAAGCTGTCACTGCTCCGACTTCCACTGCTACTCCATCAGAAACATCACTTTGGGACCAAGAATTAGATGAAAGGTTTCCCAAGTTTGTCTGTCCCGAATCCGACTATCCTCGGTTCGGAATTCTTACCGCCGACGAGTGGTCACGTTCCAACATGACTTTGACGAAGTATTTACTTCAAAGTGCCAACCTGACTTATTTTTTGGCCAAGCAATCGGGAGATCTGTTTACTGGTTTTAACGTTGAACAGAAAGAGGCTCGAGAAATGTCTGCGGCTCAAGAGGCTAGTCTTTCGGATGAACTGGTCCGAGTGAAAAATTAATTGGAGAATTTGAAAGCTGACAAGACCGAGATGATCAAGGAGAGATATTCTTTGAAAGTTTCTAAAAAAGTTTTAGAGGATAAGAGGAAGGAAGTGGAGGAGGCACTGAAGAAGGAGTCGCAGGAGAACCGACAAAGGGTTGATGAACTGAGATCTGAAGTGGAAAAATCTGCTACTACTGCTCGGAAGCTCAAGGAAAGAGCTCTTCGTCATAAAAAGGCGGCAGCTACCAACTTTTACAATTGGAGAAAGGGTGTTGATGACTCTTTCATTTCGGCTATCAAACAAATTCAAATTTTGAACCCTGAAACTGAGTTCAGGGTGGTCGGAGCTCATCCCTTTCACAGTGTTGAGAATGGGAAATTGATTGACCTTGAGACTAAGGCCGAAGTTGATCTGCAAGCAGGGGATCTTCCTAATCCTCTTGTTGATCTGACAGAAGCCCCAGAATTTGATGATACTAATATTGTCGGAAAGCTTCAAGAACATGAAATGGAGCTAGGACGTTTGCATATGAATGAAGAGTCGGATAAGAACAATGGAAGAAAGGGACTTGCTCTTAAAGTCAATAGATCTTACAATAAGAAAGAGAGTTCCGATGATGATGATAATGAAGATTCCGATTCGGATGTTGATTAAAAAGAAATGAAACTTTTACTAAGGAAGTTTGACAAGTTTCTAAGGAGAAAAGGAAGGTTGAACAAAGACAAAGGTAAAGAGAAGGATTCCCCACACTACAAGACCAAGACATCAAAAGAAGGTGTAGTTTGCCATGAATGTGGAAAACCCGGTCATCTCAAGTACTCATGCTCTAGGTATCTCAAGAAGAAGGAGAAAGACAAGAAAAATTCAAAACACAAAAGAGCATATATAGTTTGGGATAGTGATGTAGAAGAGAAGAAAAGCACATCGAGTAGTTCGTCGGATGATGAATAAGTTGCTAATCTCAACTTGCTTGTTCAAGTAGATGAAGAGGAAAGTTCAAATGATGAATCAAGTGAACAAATTGAGGATAGCAATGTAAGTCATACTAAATCCGAAATTTCTTCTAAATATGAATTGTTATATAATGCTTATGAAGAAATGCATGAACAACTTGAAAAACTAGCTTTGAAAAACATTGAAAGAAAGAAGCTCATTTTGAAACATCAAAAAGAGATTTTAGAACTTCAAAAACAAGTTGATGAGCTTAATCTTGAAAATGAAACCCTTGATCTTATATATGCTAGTTCTTCTTGTGATTGTGCTAATAGATTGAATATTGTGGTTGATTGTGAGAATTGCAAGTTGCTTAAAGATGAAAATGTTATTTTGAAAAATAAGCTTGCAAGTTTCACAAATAGTGATATTAGATTGCGCACATTGTTAAATTTTCAAAGAGAAAATTCAAACAAGTTTGGTTTGGGTTATACTAATGCTAAGAGTAATTCTCATAGAAATGTTGTTGATTTTTCTAAAGTTGATTTTTCAAATGCACCAACATGTTTCTATTGTGGTACTCATGGACATACTTCAAATGTGTGTTATATTAAAGTGCATGGTATACCTAAAGGAAAGTTTGTTTGTTTGAAAAAGGGTGAAAGTCCCTACACTAACAAAAATGGATCCAAAACCATTTGGATACCAAAAAGCAAAGCATGATTGTTTTGTAGGTTTGATTGAAGAGCAAAGGGCTTACAAATGTTATTCTTGCATTTGCATCTTCAATTGGTATTAAATTTGCATCTCAAGTGAATGTCCTACAAAGTGGTAAAATGATATTGTTGAATATTTACAATTGTTTAGTCTTCTCAATTGGTATAATTGAATTGTTCTCAAATAGTATTACTTTTCTAAAGTTCAATTGGTATCATTGAGTGATGATTAGATGATTATCATGCTATTATTTTTGTGATATTTCTTTACATTGATGATATCTCAATTGGTATTATGACTTCTTAGTATTTCTATTGGTTCATAATTCATTGTTATATTTTCTTGCCAATTGGTATCACATTTCAAAGTATAGTACTTGTTATATTTCAATTGGTATCAATGTTGTGAAGAAATAAATGTGAATTTCTCTATTTTGGCTTAGTATTTTATATTTCAATTGGTATATATATTACTTTTTGATAATGCCAAAGGGGTAGAAATGGTATGTTTGGAAAAATGGGAGAAATGGTTGTTTTGGGAGAATGGTTGTTTTTGTTGTTTTTATGTAGGTTGAGCAAAGTTGTTGAAGATAGGGGGAGAATCAAGCTTCTATCAACAATTGGATTTCAAATGTCAATTGCATTGATTAAGGGGGAGCAAGTTTCTCACCAAGTGATCAAATTGTTAAAGCATCAACAACTTCAAACAACTTCAAAACATGGTTTGTCATTTTCAAAAAGGGGGAGATTGTAAGTTCCATGATGAATGTTTTGATAATGACAAAGTGTTTTGAACAAGCTACAAAGATGTTGATTAAGTTTCAAGTTCAACAAGCAACAACAAACATCAAGTGAAGAAGAGAGAACAAGCTCATGAAGACATAGTTTGAGTGTAATTGTAATTGTTTTATATTTTGCCTCTCAAGCTTCTTAGTCTTTTATTTTGATGAGTTTGGTTAGAGTTAATAGAGGGTAGTGAATCTCTATCAAGGTCATGATTAAATCATAATTTGAGTTTTCACTTAACCTAAAATCAATAGGTGGCTTAAAAGTTTTAAAGGAAAGGTTTGGTTTTGAGAAAACAAGTTTTAATCAAGTTTCATCAGTGTCTAATCGATTAAGAACATTGTTAATTGATTACTAATCGATTAAGAAGGGATTTAATCGATTAAGTACTGCAGATCTGATTTTTAAAATACGATTTTCACTTCTCAAAATCAGTTTTTCAAGTGCTACAACTTTTGAGTATTCTATATAAATCTTTTCCTAATCTTTGTGATTAATTAGAACACTTTTATAATCAATTTTACAAGAATCAAGCCACTTTATTCTCTCTCAATTTCAAAGATAAAAGCTTTTCTATATTCATATTCTTTAATCAAGAACTCTTGAATCTCTCATATTGATTTTGTCATAACTATCGGAAGAGATTCATAAGAGTGTCATTGTGTTTTCTATTGTGTTGTAATCCTTGCAAGAGGCAAGCCATCTACAACAAACAAGAAGACTTGGTGTGTCGATTATCATCAAGCAAAGTTCATTGAAGAAGAAGAAGTCTTGGTTGTGAATCAAGCAAAGTGAAGCCTTGGTGTGTAGATTATCATCAAGCAAGTAAAGACTTGTTGTGTGGATTATCAACAAGGGGTAGAGGTTAGATTAGAGAGAAGATCAATAGGATTACAAGGAAAGGGTGTGGAGTATCTCTTGTAGGCTAGCAAGAAGGGAGTCTTGTGAGGCATTTACTTGTAATTTGAGAACTCTAATTCCTCATAGTGAAGAATCTCTCTTGGTTGAAGAGGGGACTGGATGTAGCTTTCAAGTGGATGAAAGTGAACCAGGATAAATCACTGTGTCGTATCTCTAAACCCTTACTCTTTACATTCAAGTCATTTGATTGCATTCTTGGTTGAAAACCTAGAAAAGAGTGATTTTCATAATTGATTGAATTGAATCTTTATTTTTCAATTTGATAAAGGGAAAATCATTTTCATAACTAGGATAATCAATAAGAATATAGGTGTTAATCGTTTCCGCTGAATCTCTGATCTTACATGTTGATTGATTGATTTTCGTATGCGATTGAAAAGTGATTTTTTCTGTTTCTGATAGATTTAATCGATTAAGCACATTCATAATCGATTAAGGAAAAGTTTACTTTTTGTCTTAATCGATTAGAATTCAGATTAATCGATTAAGTGCTGTAGAATTTGCAAAAATCATTTGTTTTGATTGTTTCGATTTGTTTCGTTCGAAAATCTTTCAAGGTTTCTTTTACACCTATTCAACACCCCCTTCTAGGTGTGTTCCTAGGGTTCCTTAGTTGTTTCAACCACCAATTGCGGTTTCCTCAGCTCCTTCCTCTGCCGCAAATCCATCAGAAACCTCAATTTGGGACCGAGATTTTGATGAGAGGTTTGCCATGTATGTCTGCCCTGAATCTAACCATTCTCGGTTTGGAATTCTCACCACCGACGAGTGGTCACGCTGCAACATGACTCTGACGAAGTATCTTCTTCGAAGTGCCAACCTTACTTACTTTTTGGCCAAGCAAGTGGGTGATCTGTTTTCTGGTTTTAATGTTGAACAAAAAGAGGCTCGTGCAATGTCTGCTGCTCAAGAGGCTAGCCTTTCGGACGAACTGGTCCGAGTAAAAAACGAATTGGAGAATTTGAAGGCTGACAAATCTGAGCTGATCAAGGAGAGAGATTCTTTGAAAGTTTCTAAGAAAGTTGTAGAGGACAAGGGGAAGGAAGTGGAGGAGGGATTGAAGAAGGAGCTGCAGGAAAGCCAACAGAGGGTTGATGAGCTAAGATCTGAGGTAGAGAAATCTACTGTTCTTGCTCGGAAGCTTAAAGAAAAAGCTCTTCGTCATAAGAAGGTGGCAGCGACCAATTTTTACAATTGGAGCAAAGGTGTTGATGACTCTTTTATTTTTGCGATTAAACAAATTCAAATTTTGAACCCTGAAACTGAGTTCAGGGTGGTTGGAGCTCATCCCTTTCACTGTGTTGAGATTGGGAAACTATTGATCTTGAGACTAAGGCTAAAGTTGATCTGCAAGCGGAGGATCTTCCTAATCCTCTTGTTGAGCTGACTGAGGCAACAGAATTTGATGATGCCAACATTGTCTTGTCTGATATTGAGGAATGATTTTGAATTTCGGTGGTCGGTTTTTGTTGCTCGTTGTATCCGAACGTTGTTTTTTAGCTGTTTTGAACAATTTACTTTACCTTTTTGTTGCTCGTTGTATTCGAGCGTTATTCCTTAGCTGTCTGGAACAATTTACTTTATCTTTTGCTGAATTTATATTAATTTGCTGTGTATGCAAATTGTGCTTCGTTATTTTTGGTTTCGTTTGTCACGTGACCCTTTGTATTTTCTTAACAAAACAGTTTACAAATTATTTTACTTGGGTGCGTAATAGATTGTGAGCAGAACTTGGATCGCCGGCTTTAGCCGAAGCGGGACCCTCGGACCGCGAAATAAGGAAAGTGATTTCCTGAATTCGGGCGTTCTATGAATACGTTGTTGAACTCTCGTAAAGAGCTGTTTCTCGATTTCGCTCGGTGGCTAGCCGAACCAAATGAGTCGTATGTCGTTTCACAATGTTCATAAATAGGAGAATTCCAAAGAAATTGACGAATTTGATTGATAAAAGAATACAAAGAAGAAATTGCTCATTTGCTAAATAGTTCCTAACAATTTATTTGTAATCTAAGAAGGAAGTTAACCTTCGTTTATTCAACCTAAATAATTCTAAGCAATAGACTAACCTATCTGTAAACAGAAAAGAAAAATAGGAGCTTAGCTGTAATAAGCTCTGAGCTTGGCCACGTTCCAGCTATTGTTGATTTCCCTGCCCGAGAGAGTTTCCAATTTGTAAGCACCAGTTCCAGATTTGGCCTTCACTCGGTATGGACCTTCCCACTTTGGCTTTAATTTTCCAACTCCAGCATTTCCTTTTCCGATATCTTCTCGGCGAAGGACCAAGTCTCCAATTTCAAAACTTCGCGGACGAACTTTCTTGTTGTACTCCCGAGCTTGTCGTTCCTTTATTCTTCTTTCATGAGCTGCAACATTCTTTCGAATTTCTTCAAGTAAAACGAGTTCTTCGCTGAGCAAATGGTCATTAGTTTTTGAAGGACGTTCAAGCGTCCTAAAGGTAGGGATTCGCTTTTTGATCGGAATGACTGCGTCACAGCCGTATGTCAATCGAAAAGGAGTTTCACCTGTTGATGAGTGTATAGTTGTCCTGTGTGACCATAAGACGCTCGGGAGTTTATCCGCCCAAGTGCCGGCTGCATTGCCCAGTTTCTTTTTAATTCCATCCAAGATGGTTCTGTTGGCGGCCTCGGCTAACCCATTTGTTTGTGGGTGTTCAACAGAACTGAAATAGTGAGTGATTCCCAGGTCAACTGCTAGTTGTTGAAAGTGGGAGGCTGCGAACTGCGATCCATTATTAGTAACTATGGCGTGAGGCATTCCGAACCGAGAGATAATTTCCTTCACAGAGAAAGATTGAATACGGGCGGTAGAGATTGTTGCTAACGGTACCGCTTCAATCCACTTAGTGAAGTAGTCAATAGCCACTACGGCAAATTTGAGTTGTCCTGGTGCAGTGGGAAACTTTCCGATGATGTCCATGCCCCACTGATAAAAAGGCCAAGGGGCGCCGAGAGAGTGTAGTTTTTCTGCAGGTTTTTGGTAAATGTCGCTGTGAAACTGGGATTGAACACACCTCTTAACATGTTCCATGGCGTCTTTTTGCAAGGTAGGCCAAAAGTAACCTGCACGGATTATTTTCCAAGGTAGGGATTTTCCACCCATATGGTGGCTGCAGACTCCACCGTGGATCTCTTCTAATATCTCCTCAGCTTGAGATGGGTGAACACATCTGAGCATGGGAGAACCAAACCCTCTTTTATATAGAACTCCATTCAGAACTGTGTATTGAGCTTCCTTCTTAACCAACTTCTGAGCCTCTGCTTGATCTTGGGGAACGAAACCATGTTGCAGATAGGTAAGTAGCGGATCCATCCATGATTGAGACAATGAAACAACTAGAATGACACTCGGTTGGGGGATGGTTTCTTATATCAGTATCTTATTGTTTTCCGACCCTTTGGTACTCTTCAAGATATTTCTGTAAGATGGGTTCCTTTGCCGAGTATTGCCCTTTAATCTGAGAAACCACCAATTGTGAGTCGCTGAAAACTGATACCCGTTCGGCCCCAAACTCTTGAACCATTTTGAGGCCTGCGAGAACTGCCTCGTATTCCGCTTGATTGTTTGACGTTTGGAACTCGAACTTCAATGAGTACTCCATGCACAATCCTTCGGGGTTTTCAATGATGACCCCGGCTCCGGCTCCTTTCTTGTTGCTCGATCCATCTACATATACTGACCATAAATTTTGAGCGGTGTCCGAGGGAATATCTGTGAACTCAGTGACGAAGTCAGCAAGAATTTGAGATTTCATCGCCTTCCTCGGTTCATAGGTGATGTCAAACTCAGACAATTCGACTGACCATGAAACCATTCTGCCTGCTAGGTCGGGTTTGTGAAGAATCTGCCTGAGAGGTTGGGCTGTTCTCACAAGGATTCTGTGTGCTTGGAAGTATTGTCTCAATCTCCGAGCAGAAATGACCAAGCAGTATTCGAGTTTCTCAAGCTTTTGATATCTTAACTCGGATCCCTGAAGAGCTCGGCTAACAAAATATATTGGGGCTTCTAGTCCAGAATCTTCTCGTACCAAAACCGAACTGACCGCTGCCTCTGCTACCAACATGTATAGAATAAGATTTTCACCAGAAAGAGGGCTGTGGAGGACTGGTGGACTGGAAAGATACTCCTTCAATTGAACAAAAGCTTGCTCACAGTGCTCGTCCCAAAGGAAATCTTTGTTTTTCCTAAGGAGCTGGTACCATGGCAAAGCTTTCCGAGCAGCTTGGGATAAGAATCTGGAGAGGGCCGCCACACGGCCCGTGAGTTGTTGGACTTCTTTAAGACTAGCTGAACTTCTCATTTCAAGGATTGCTTTGCATTTATCTGGATTGGCTTCGATACCCCTTTCCGTTAACATAAAGCCGAGGAAAGATCCGGCAGGGACTCCGAAGACGCACTTTTCAGGATTCAACCTCATGGAATATTTTCTTACTCGGTCCAGTATCGTCTTGAGGTCTTGGGCATGGTTTTCTTGCTGTCTGCTTTTTGCTATAATGTCATCGATATAGACCTCCATGTTGGAGCCAATCATACCTTGAAAAACCTTGTTCATCATTCTTTGGTAAGTAGCTCTCGCGTTCTTCAATCCGAAAGGCATTATGTAGTAACAGTAAGTTGCTTTATCGGTGATGAATGCCGTTTTATCTTGATCGGCAGGGAACATTGGTATCTGGTTGTAACTAGAGTAAGCATCCATGAAGCTGTCGACGAGCTTATCGATGACGGGAAGTGGGTATTGGTCTTTTGGGCAGACTTTGTTCAAGTCTGTGTAGTCGACACACATCCGCCACTTCCCATTGGGCTTTTTGACCAAGACGGTGTTAGCTAACCAGTCTGTATAGTCAATTTCCCGTATGAAACCGGCTCGGAGTAATTCGGCAACCTTTTCTTCAATGGCTGCAGCCTTTTCGGCGCTAACTTTCCTTTTGCGTTGAGCCATTGGCTTTGCCCCCGGAAGAATACTCAACTTGTGACAAATAAAATTAGGATTGATTCCTGGCATGTCCCCTGAAGTCCAAGCGAATAGATCCTTATTTGAAATCAGCAGAGCGGTCAATTCATCTTTAACACTTATGGGTAGCTCAGAACCGATTTTTACCTGCCTCACGGGATCGTCGGTCAATATCAAGAATTCCCATTGTCCCTTTGGGGTCGGTCTATTTCTGTCGGATTGATCCCGCATATCAAGGTCTGCCAAGTTAATATTGCCCTTACCCAAAGAGACTATTTCCAATTTGTTTTGATCCTTGTTTTTAACTTTCCCCTGTAACACCCTATAATATTTACCCTTAATTTCCTTTATAACAAAAATACGGATTTAAAAATTCATTTTTAATTCATGAAAATCAACCGTCAAACGGACGGAGTTTCGTCTGTTTTTCGGACATTTCAAAATCTTCAACCTGATAAACACATTTATTTAATATCAACAGTAGCCAGCAGGGCTCAAATATAGATATAAGTGCATCACATAGTTGCCCCATGGGCTCAAGTGTAAAACATCAACGTCAGTGTGTCAGAGTGCCAGCAACAGTGCTAAGTATGCAAAACAAGCGACCATATCCGCAACTATGCCCAAAAATGAATCATAAGCAAATGAACCAAAGAAACTATCCTAAGCCTCTCACAAAAGAGCATATACAGCACATATACATCAAATAATATAGAGGCTTAGGTCAAAAGAATGCATCTAATCCCAACCCTACTCTCCCTGTGAGGGAGAGTACTCTTTCTCGGCCTGGTCATGTGTAAACTCAGCCTCGGTACCTGTGGAAATAGTAAGGAGTGAGTATTACACATAAAATGGGGAAGCAGTTTCCAATTACGACATAATGCTATACCAAGCCATACACATTTAACAATTCAATAACAATATAATAAAACTAAAGAAATCACAATTCATTATCAAAGTATTCCATTGGTTTCTCAAGTCAATCTTGCCTATTCATTCTTATACATCATTTTCATAAAGTCTTTTATTCCTTACACTTTAATCATATTCATAATTCTTTTCAATCTGTCCCTGGTCACGACCTACTGCGTCTGCACTCCTGTGCACTCACGTCTTACTTTGTCCGGGTATAATTCATTTTCATTCTTTCCCTTGGTCACGACCTACTGCGTCCGCACTAATGTGCTGGTCACGACTTACTGCGTCCGGGTATGTTTTCATTCTCCCCTGGTCACTACCTATAGCGTCTGCACCCCTGTGCACTCACGTCTTACTGCGTCCGGGTATAATTCATTTTCATTCTTTCCCCTGGTCACGACCTACTGCGTCTGCACCCCTGTGCACTCACGTCTTACTGCGTCCGGGTATAATTCATTTTCATTCTTTCCCCTGGTCACGACCTACTGCGTCTGCACCCCTGTGAACTCACGTCTTACTGCGTCCGGGGATATATATTTTCACTTTCATTTCATCCCTGGTCACGACCAACTCCGTCTGCACCCCTGTGCACTCACGTCTTACTGCGTCCGGGTATATATATTTCATATTCATTTCCTTTATTAACCTTTCCTCTTACTAATATTAACCATTTCATTTCCCTTTCAACCACTTAAACTTTTTAGCAAGTACCATATTCAAACCAATCACAACATAACACCTTTACATTATCCATATTATCCCAATTATGTCTTATAACTTTAATTAGCACAAATCAAACAACTTCATTAATATCATCACCATTATCCTTAATTCATACTTAATTTCCATTCTTTGCCTTGGTTTATAAAATAAAATCATAACTCAATCATTTAGCAAAATGAGCACTTAAATTAATAACAATACCAAGTCTCAAGCTTGTATACCAAATATTAAAGATAAAGCATATCATCATCCAATTATTTTTCCTATGTCATAAGCTCTAGTTATTTATTACCCTATAGTATAACAACCTAAACTAACACATAACTCTTACTACCCATTATATGCATATTGTAAACTAAACCCCAGAGTAAGGTAATACTCACTATAACCCACTCCTTACCTCAAGCTCTTAGAGATAGAGAGAGAATTTGTGCTTGGAGCTCACTTGAGAAAGAGCCACAATTCAAAAGAGAGGGAGGAACCTAAAATCAATAAAATAAAGGAACAAAATATTAAATTTTGCCCAAGAATCTTGAGGAAATTCGTGACCCCATCAAGTTCCTCAAGGTTGTTGACTAAAGCTTCAAGGGAGGAAGAGGGAGAGAGAGAAATTCGAATTCTAGGGAGAGAAAGAGAAGAATAAAATCAACATTCACTTACTTGGAGCAACAAGGAAGGACTTGGGGATGGACTTGGAGTGATCCTCTTGAGGATTGATTGATGACAATGGGAGATTTGGTGCCCTAGGAGAGAGCAAATTCGAGTTTCTCAAGAACTAAGAGGTGGACGCACCTTTATTTTTTTTCAGCATCTACAGCCTCTAATCGATTATGGCTTTTCCCATTTTCTAACCTTAATCGATTAAGCTGCAGCTTAATCGATTAAGTTGCTGAGTTTGCAGCACCCCGACTTTGAACGGCCATAACTTCTTCGTTACCCGTTGGATCTTCCTCAAATTTTAAGGCAAGCGTCCTCACATATCCTACTTCACATCCAACGGTGGAATTTATGTTTTAAGCTACCAATCTTGTTATTCTAATTTCCTAAGTTCCTACGTTTTAAACTAACGGTTGCATGCTAATTTGGCTAAGTTTCTAACTTATGCTCTCATTTCTTCTACCATAAGACCATCGCCACATAAATTACAATATAAATAAAGTTTGGGATGTTACAATTCTCTCCCACTTACCCGAATTTCGTCCTCGAAATTCAGTTGTCATTGAACAAGTGTGGATGAGATTGTCTGATCTTGCTTTCCAACTCCCAAGTAGCCTCCTCCACATTGTTCCTGTTCCATATGACTTTCACCAAGCTAATCTCCTTGCCTCTTAGCTGTCTCACTTGCCTGTCTTCAATCCTCACTGGTAACACCTCAAAAGTCAAATTCTCCTTCAAAGGCAAATCGTCCAGTGTGACCACATGAGTAGGATCATGAATGTACTTCCTTAGTTGCGAAACATGGAATACATCATGAAGCCTAGCTAAGTGAGGGGGCATAGAAATCCTGTAAGCTACCGGAGCAACCTTCTCCAGAATCTCATAAGGTCCAACAAACCGAGGAGTTAGCTTCTTGGACCTAATTTCTCTACCAATTCCTGTGACCGGAGACACTCTCAGAAACACATGATCCCCAACATCAAATCCCAATGGTCTCCTTTGCCTGTCAGCATAATTCTTCTGGCGATCCTAGGAAGTTTTCATCTTGTTCTTGATCATGGTAATCCTCTTGGTTGTTTCCTGCACAATATCAGGACCTGTCAACAAATTCTCTCCTATTTGGAACCAACACAGAGGCGTCCTACACTTCCTGCCATATAGAGCCTCAAATGGAGCCATGCCAATACTGGAGTGAAAACTGTTATTATAAGTGAACTCCATCAACGGCAGTAACTGCTCCCAACTACCAGTCTGCTCCAGAACACATGCTCTCAACAAGTCCTCCAGTGTCTGGATAGTACGCTCAGATTGTCCGTCTGTCTGCGGATGATAAGCCGTACTGAATTTCAGCTTAGTACCCAATGCCTCCTGAAGACTCTGCCAAAATCTAGACAGAAATCTCGGATCACGATCAGATACAATACTGGTAGGAACACCATGCAACTTGACTATGTCCCTGATATACAACTGAGTCAACTTCTCCAGAGTGTACTTCTTGTGAATCGGAATGAAATGAGCACACTTTGTGAGATGGTCCACAACCACCCAAACTGCATCACATCCTGCAGCCGACCTAGGTAAACCCGTCACAAAATCCATAGCTATGTTATCCCACTTCCACTCCGGGACCTCAAGTGATCGCAACGGACCACCAGGCTTTTGATGCTCAATCTTAACTTTCTGGTAAGTAAGGCAATGAGATACATGATCTACTACATCGGTTTTCAACTTTGGCCACCAATAAATCCTTTTCAGATCTTGGTACATTTTTGTTGCACCAGGATGAAAATTCATTTTGGTCCGATGTGCTTCCCACAGAATATCCCTCCTGATCTCGAAGTCCATGGGAACACATATCCGACCCCTAAATCGGATAATGCCATCTATGCCTTTTACAAAATCGGGCTCTTCATTGCCTGATACCCCTTCCAACAACTTCTGTAATTCTGCGTCATCAGCTTGTCTTTCTCTAATAAGGCTAATCAAGTCATTGGTAACCTGCAACATTTCTAAAACAATGCTCTTCTCTTTCACTTGCATGTTTAAATTGAGGTCACTAAACTCTTGGATTAGCTGCATCTCCTTCACCATCATATTGCTGACATGCAAAGTCTTGCGACTTAATGCATCAGCCACTACATTTGCTTTGCATGGATGATACTAGAGATCGAAATCATAGTCCTTCAGAAACTCCATCCACCTCCTCTGTCTCATATTCAACTCCTTTTGATCGAAGAGATAGCGAAGGCTTTTATGATCGCTAAAGACTTCAAACTTTGAGCCATATAGATAATGCCTCCAGATTTTTAAAGCAAAAACTACTGCCGCCAACTCAAGATCATGAGTGGGATAGTTCTGCTCATGATGCCTCAACTGTCTGGGTGCATAGGCTATGACTTGTCCTTGCTGCATCAGCACACAACCCAACCCTTTTTTTGAAGCATCACAATACACTACAAAGGATTGAGTCGGATCCGGCAAAATCAACACTGGAGAACTAGTCAATCGCCTCTTCAACTCTTGGAAGCTCTCTTCACATTCTGGGGACCATTCAAACGGAACACCTTTCTGCGTAAGAGTAGTCAAAGGAAGGGCTAGTTTAGAAAACCCCTCAATGAACCTCCTGTAATACCCAGCCATACCAAGGAAACTTCTGATCTCTGTGATGGACTGAGGTCTCTCCCACTTAAGCACCGCTTCCACCTTAGAAGGGTCAACAGCCACACCCTTCTCAGAAATCACATGCCCTAGAAAATGCACTTCATTCAACCAGAAACTACACTTGGAAAACTTGGCATAAAGATGCTTGTCTTTGAGAACTTGGAGCACCGTTCTCAAATGCTCTTCATGCTCCTTCTGGCTTTTGGAATAGATAAGAATGTCATCAATGAACACAATGACAAATGAGTCTAAGTACGGCCTGAAGATCCTGTTCATGTAATCCATGAAGATAGCAGGTGCCTTCGTGAGACCGAAAGGCATCACCACATATTCAAAATGCCCATACCGTGTTCTAAAAGCAGTTTTAGGAATGTCCTCCTCTCGGATACGGATTTGATGATATCCAGATCGGAGGTCAATTTTTGAGAAGACTGCAGCTCCCCTAAGCTGATCCAACAAATCATCAATGCGTGGGAGCGGATATTTATTCTTCACCGTCACCGCATTCAATTGACGGTAATCAGTGCACATGCGAACACTTCCATCCTTCTTTTTAACAAAAAGAATAGGAGCTCCCCACGGAGAAACACTTGGCCTTATGAACCCCTTAGCCAAAAGCTCCTCCAACTGCTTCTTCAATTCCTCCAACTCTGGAGGGGCCATTCTGTAAGGCGCTTTAGATATCGGGCCGGCACCAGGCATCAGATCAATGCCAAATTCTACTTCTCTGGCTGGAGGTAATCCGGGAATGTCAGCTGGAAAAACATCCGGAAAATCACAAACCACTGGGAGTCTACTGATATCTGATGCTTCCTCATCATCTAATGCTGACGCTGAAACTTGACAGAAAATTACTGACTTTTGGCTACAATCAAGAAGGACACGGTTCTGGGACATCCAGTCCATGCCTAGAATGATATCCAGCTTGGTTAAGGGCAAACATATCAAGTTTACTTTGAATTCCCGCTCTAATACTCGAAGAGGGCAATCCAAGCACATCAAAGATGTAACCACAGCTGAATTTGTAGGGGTAGACACAGACAATTTAAAAGGCATCTCAATAGCAGATAACTTTAATATTTTCATGCAATTGACAGAAATGAATGAGTGTGTAGCTCCACAATCAAAGAGAATTCCACATGCAACATCATTTATATGGCCAATACCTCGAATCAGCTCATCAGCCTCTGTAACTTCCTCGCCATCCAGGGTATACACCTTGCCCTTCTGAGTTACCCGATTATCACCAGCTTTCTGTACCTTGGCCACATTCACCTCTTTCTTCACTGCATTTCTGGGACAATTCATCGCAATGTGACCCGACTGACCGCACCTGTAACAGACTATCCCACCCTTGCTCGGGTCCAGCCTCCAACAATCTCCCCTATGCTGCTTACCACAATGTGGACAAGTCAGAATAGGACCATAGGTACTCACTGCTGGGCCTGTTCTAGGCTGGGAGTAAGGACCTGGTCGCTGCACCGAACTCTTGCCCCTAATAGGACCTCCAGTTTTCTATACACTTTTGTTTCTTTTCTCAGCTGCTCGTTGTTTTCGACTTTTTTCATAAGTACTAGTCATGTTGATCAATTGAGACAGATTGGTGATGTTCTGATACTCAAAAGCCATCTTGATTTCAGAACGAAGTCCGGTCTCGAACTTGATGCACTTGGTCCTTTCATCAGCATCCCTGTAACTCCCTGCATATCGGATCAAGTCCTCAAACCTAGCAGCATACTCCCCAA
This sequence comes from Crotalaria pallida, assembly GCA_037953625.1. Lineage (NCBI taxonomy): Eukaryota > Viridiplantae > Streptophyta > Magnoliopsida > Fabales > Fabaceae > Crotalaria > Crotalaria pallida. The sequence continues at coordinate 85,361,632 of CM075653.1, forward strand.
CGCTCATGTTCCCTTGCACAAGCTGCAGAAAGGCTATCTCCTTCTCTCTACGAACATCCTCAGGAAAGTATTTGCCAAGAAAACGTTCTTTGAACAAACCCCAAGTAATCACCTGGTTGCTCGCCTCCAAACCCCTCCACATCTGTTGCCACCAGTGTTCTGCTTCACTAGTCAACATGTATTGTGCTAGCAGAACCTTTTGTTCCTCCGGTGGTGCCATGGTATTCAGGATCTTTTCAATCTCTTGCAACCAAAGTTGTGCCCCATCGGGATTGAACCCTCCTTCAAACTTCATCGGATCATTCTTCCTGAACCGTGCCAACCAATCGATCGCAATTGGAGCTGGTGGCTGAGGATTCATTGCTGCTGCTGTGGCTGTTGCTGCTACTGCAGCTGCTGCTGCAATGTTATTCCCCTGATTCTGTTGCAGCTGTACCAGTTGTTCCAGAATAGCGCGAATCCCATCATTATCGATCCGCCTACCAGACCATTCTGTTTAATCATGCATAAGGCCGACAGTTAATGCTTAATAGCATGATTAGTAGTATAAACATCCTATCAATATATTCTAGACTTTAAACTATAATTATCGATTACTCGCTTGGTGAGTAATCACTGGAGTAGCTCATAACTCCAATGGCCGAGGGAAACTGATCTGATACCATAAATGTAACACCCTATAATATTTACCCTTAATTTCCTTTATAACAAAAATACGGATTTAAAAATTCATTTTTAATTCATGAAAATCAACCGTCAAACGGACGAAGTTTCGTCTGTTTTTCGGACATTTCAAAATCTTCAACCTGATAAACACATTTATTTAATATCAACAGTAGCCAGCAGGGCTCAAATATAGATATAAGTGCATCACATAGTTGCCCCATGGGCTCAAGTGTAAAACATCAACGTCAGTGTGTCAGAGTGCCAGCAACAGTGCTAAGTATGCAAAACAAGAGACCATATCCGCAACTATGCCCAAAAATGAATCATAAGCAAATGCACCAAAGAAACTATCCTAAGCCTCTCACAAAAGAGCATATACAGCACATATACATCAAATAATATAGAGGCTTAGGTCAAAAGAATGCATCTAATCCCAACCCTACTCTCCCTGTGAGGGAGAGTACTCCTGCTCGGCCTGGTCATGTGTAAACTCAGCCTCGGTACCTGTGGAAATAGTAAGGAGTGAGTATTACACATAAAATGGGGAAGCAGTTTCCAATTACGACATAATGCTATACCAAGCCATACACATTTAACAATTCAATAACAATATAATAAAACTCAAGAAATCACAATTCATTATCAAAGTATTCCATTGGTTTCTCAAGTCAATCTTGCCTATTCATTCTTATACATCATTTTCATAAAGTCTTTTATTCCTTACACTTTAATCATATTCATAATTCTTTTCAATCTGTCCCTGGTCACGACCTACTGTGTCTGCACTCCTGTGCACTCACGTCTTACTGCGTCCGGGTATAATTCATTTTCATTCTTTCCCCCAGTCACGACCTACCGCGTCCGAACTAATGTGCTGGTCACGACTTACTGCGTCCGGGTATGTTTTCATTCTCCCCTGGTCACGACCTACAGCGTCTGCACCCCTGTGCACTCATGTCTTACTGCGTCCGGGTATAATTCATTTTCATTCTATCCCCTGGTCACGACCGACTGCGTCTGCACCCCTGTGCACTCACGTCTTACTGCGTCCGGGTATAATTCATTTTCATTCTTTCCCCTGGTCACGACCTACTGCGTCTGCACCCTTGTGCACTCACGTCTTACTGCGTCCGGGTATATATATTTTCACTTTCATTTCATCCCTGGTCACGACCTACTGCGTCTGCACCCCTGTGCACTCACGTCTTACTGCGTCCGGGTATAATTCATTTTCATTCTTTCCCCTGGTCACGACCTACTGCGTCTGCACCCCTGTGCACTCACGTCTTACTGCGTCCGGGTATATATATTTTCACTTTCATTTCATCCCTGGTAACGACCTACTGCGTCTGCACCCCTGTGCACTCACGTCTTACTGCGTCCGGGTATAAATATTTCATATTCATTTCCTTTATTAACCTTTCCTCTTACTCATATTAACCATTTCATTTCCCTTTCAACCACTTAAACTTTTTAGCATGTACCATATTCAAACCAATCACAACATAACACCTTTACATTATCCATATTATCCCAATTATGTCTTATAACTTTAATTAGCACAAATAAAACAACTTCATTAATATCATCACCATTATCCTTAATTCATACTTAATTTCCATTCTTTGCCTTGGTTTATAAAATAAAATCATAACTCAATCATTTAGCAAAATGAGCTCTTAAATTAATAACAATACCAAGTCTCAAGCTTGTATACCAAATATTAAAGATAAAGCATATCATCATCCAATTATTTTTCCTATGTCATAAGCTCTAGTTATTTATTACCCTATAGTATAACAACCTAAACTAACACATAACTCTTACTACCCATTATATGCATATTGTAAACTAAACCCCAGAGTAAGGTAATACTCACTATAACCCACTCCTTACCTCAAGCTCTTAGAGATAGAGAGAGAATTTGTGCTTGGAGCTCACTTGAGAAAGAGCCACAATTCAAAAGAGAGGGAGGAACCTATAATCAATAAAATAAAGGAACAAAATATTAAATTTTGCCCAAGAATCTTGAGGAAATTCGTGACCCCATCAAGTTCCTCAAGGTTGTTGACTAAAGCTTCAAGGGAGGAAGAGGGAGAGAGAGAAATTCGAATTCTAGGGAGAGAAAGAGAAGAATAAAATCAACATTCACTTACTTGGAGCAACAAGGAAGGACTTGGGGATGGACTTGGAGTGATCCTCTTGAGGATTGATTGATGACAATGGGAGATTTGGTGCCATAGGAGAGAGCAAATTCGAGTTTCTCAAGAACTAAGAGGTGGATGCACCTTTATTTTTTTCAGCATCTACAGCCTCTAATCGATTATTAATCGATTATGGCTTTTCCCATTTTCTGACCTTAATCGATTAAGCTGCAGCTTAATCGATTAAGTTGCAGAGTTTGCAGCACCCCGACTTTGAACGGCCATAACTTCTTCGTTACCCGTTAGATCTTCCTCAAATTTTAAGGTAAGCTTCCTCACATATCCTACTTCACATCCAACGGTGGAATTTATGTTTTAAGCTACCAATCTTGTTATTCTAATTTCCTAAGTTCCTATGTTTTAAACTTACGGTCGCATGCTAATTTGGCTAAGTTTCTAACTTATGCTCTCATTTCTTCTACCCTAAGACTATCGCCACATAAATTACAATATAAATAAAGTTTGGGATGTTACATCCCCAAACTAGCGTTGTAACATTTTCTTGCTGTCTCTTGCTCGGCCTTGACTGTTACCACTCTGTCATATGTTCCAACGAACTTCATAGCTAAATGAACTGTTGACACCACCGCTCCGAATGCCTACAAAGAAGTTCTCCCAAGAATGGCGTTGTAGGCCGCTGGACAGTCGACCACCAGAAATTTGACTATCTCAGTCCTGGCCGAGGGCTGTTGTCCGAGGGTGATAGGAAGTTGGATGTATCCCTTAGGTTCAATGGTGTCTCCAGTAAAACCGATCAATTCTCCCTCAAAAGGAGTGAGATTGCATTCCCTGAGTTTTAGAGCTTTAAACAAAGGGAAAAACATAATGTCCGCCGAACTTCCTTGGTCGATAAAGACGCATTTTACCTCGTAATTACCAATAAGGGCAGTGATTACCATGGGGTCATTATGACTTGGGAGGAATCCATCCAAATCATCATCATTAAAAATGATGGGAACATTTTTTGTTGACCTTTTGCAAATGGGTTTCTGAGTGACAGCCAAAATTTGATTAATGTATTTCTTCATGTCGGCCTTTTTCTCTCCTCCTCCAGCAAAACCTCCGACAATCGTATTAACTAAAAACTCATTCTTAGCCGAAGGGTTTGTATCAGTGGCCGGAGTGGGATCGGTTCTCTGTCTTCCTGCATTTCTATCATCTGGTGACCTGCTCCTTTGGCGCTTGGATTTCACAGGTAAGTGGGATCTGTTCCTACCTCTTCGCCCGACTGCATCTCTGATATACTGTTGCAGTTTACCATCTCTGATCATCTCTTCAATCAGATCTCTTAACCAAATGCACTCATCGGTCGTATGTCCGTAACCCTTGTGAAAGTCACAATACTTTGACCTATCACGCTATGCGCCCTTTCTTAAAGATGGAGGTCTTTGGGCCGAGCGTAGGTCAGTCTGCATTGTTTCCCGAAGGATCTGGCTCCTTGGAACAGTTAAAGGAGTGTATTCCTGAAATTTATTCCTTGGAGGTATCCTTCGGTCCCGATCATTTCTATTCGACTGTCTTCCACCAAAATGTTCGTCACGTTGTTGTTTGTTCTGATCTTGAGGGTCAGCTCGTTGCCTATCGTCTCTGAACTTTTGGCCCTTGTGGAATTCCTCCAAGTTGATGAACTTATTTGACCTTTGTCTCAGCTCGGCCATATCTTTTGGAGGTTTCCCAATTAGTGATTTTCTAAAATCCCCCGGCTGTAATCATTGTGTAAATAACAAGACTGCCACACCAGGCTCTAGTCGGGGAACCGAACTGGCTTCTGTATGGAAGCGTGACAAGTAATCCTTCAATGGTTCATCCTGTTTTTGAGTGACCGCAGCCAGTGTGTGATCGGATTTGGGCTGGATGCAGCTGGCTTTGTTTCTGTTTAGAAATACACGTTTCATCTCTTCCCAAGAATTAATGGAATGTCGAGGGAGACACGAATACCACCGTAGTACCGAGGGTTCGAGAGTCATGGAAAAGGCTCGGCATTTCATCCGATGATCTCCTCCGTAATAATTCATAGCCCCCTCATAAGAAACTATATGATCTACTGGGTCGGTCAGGCCATTATAATGTGGGACGTTGGATGGACCCAAGTATCCTTGTGGGGTTTCAAATTCCATGATAAATGGGGTAAAAGGATGGCCTGGGTGAGAACCATCCAGGCCTTGGCTAGTGGATGGATTTGAATGGAAATTTTGTGGTGGGGGAAGTTGCATTACCGGGAGTAGCTGTGGGTCCATGGGTTGTGCCATTGGGTTTTGTGGTGATATGGTAGTCGGTTGACTTTGAGCAATTCACGCCATAGCTTGTTGCTGAAGATCGGCAATAGCACGTCCTTGTTGTTCGATTAAAGCCGTTTGCCTATTAAGAATGTTGATCATCTCTTGCTCCCGAGCCCGAGCAGATGCAGATGTTGCATAGGATCTGCTGATGGAATGGCTATGACGAGAATTTCCAGGTGCAGTTTTTCCTGGATTTAATCTGGTTCTAGGTGTTGAACTTATATGGTCGGGGTTGGGTGGGATACGAGGGGTGCGTTGGGTGTTTCGCCCATGGTGTGCTCGGGTTCCAGTGGTCTTAGATGTGTTTTGGGTAGTTGGGGCTGTGCTACTTGAATCACCATGGGTGGAGGGAGGCGGTGTGGGAGGGGGTGGTGGTGGTGGAGGTAGTATGGTTCATAAAACTTGGAAGGGTTGGGGATTGCTCCCAGTCCTAGGATGAGAGGATTGTGGTGTTTGGGAGTGGGTAGCATGATTACTACTACGATTTTGGCTACGATGAGAGGGTGGCTGGCTTCGTGAATGGTTTGGTGGCTGGGGATTATTCCCTGCCCCAGAATGGGATGTTCGTGGCGATTGCCCGTTATTTCCACGATTATGGTTGAGAACGTCACGCAGATCGCCCGCAGACTGAGGTTGTGGATCATTGTTATCAGCTTTTCTGGGCCTGCCACGGGTGCGGGCGATGCGGTCACGGAGATCACCCACCTGACTTCTGGTGGTGACCATAGTGGTGGTGGGAATGATATGTTATTCAGTTCCCACAGACGGTGCCAATGTCGTGTCCTTAACCAAGATCAACCTTAAAGCTATGGAGAAACTTCAAAGAGTGATCCCAGCAAAGAGATTTATGTAGGACTCTTAGGATTTCGGAATATCCAGTTGGGATAATCAGGTTCTCCCCAGTCAACAAAGTGTGTGCAAGTGTCAACTTAGGGATTAGAAGACGTACCTTAGCCCCTATAGCATGTGGTTCTTATAGGGGATTACCTGTATTCAGTGGGCCGTTTCCATGAGGCTTCCGAAGAGGAGGAACTCAAGTAGGATTCATAAGGATTATGATAAGATACCATCCGTAAATCCTGTATGCGATAGACTTTATCAAATGCTGTGTTTATCTAACCAACGAATCGTGGGAATCTAGGAGAGGTAGTTGAGCTTGATGAGACTGTGGATGATAGAGATAAGAATGAAAATCTTGTGCTCGGGGTTAATCTCATAAGCGTATTACATCTCTGTTAGAACCCAGTTTGCTCGGTATAACAGTCAAACCGTATGCCTTGTTCCAATGTCTAACCGGTCGGTTCAAGGTAATTTTGGTCGGGAAAGGCTCGGCCTATTGAAGGTCCACTACAGGTTCGTCTTGCTTTTGTGTGACTGCAGCCAGGGTGTGGTCGGACTTGGGATGGATGCAACTGGCTGTGTATCTGTTTAGAAAAACACGTTTCATCTCTTCCCAAGAATTGATGGAGTGCCGAGGGAGAGACGAATACCAGCGTAGTACCGAGGGTTCAAGGGTCATGGAAAAAGCTCGGCATTTCATCCGATCGCCACCTCCATAATAATTCGTAGCCCCCTCGTAAGAAACTATATGGTCAACTGGGTCAGTCAGGCCGTTATAATGTGGTACATTGGACGGACCTAAGTATCCCTGAGGGGTTTCAAAGTCCATGATATATGGGGTAAATGGATGGCCAGGGTGGAAATCATCCTGATCGTAATTTACAACAAGGTTGGCATGGTAATTTTGAGGTGGCGGAAGTTGCATTACGGGGAGAGGCTGAGGATTCGAAGTTTGGGTTAGTTGGTTATGAGGGTGCATGGCAACTGGTTGGTTTTGAGCGATCCTTGCCATTGCTTGTTGTTGAAGGTCGGCGATTGCTCGGCCTTGCTGCTCAATTAGAGTTGTTTGTCTATTGAGTATGTTAATCATCTCTTGCTCACGAGCACGAGCTGATGCAGATGTGGCATAAGATCTACTAGTGGAATGGCTATGGCGGGAATTACCATGGGCGGTTCTTCCAGGGTTTAACCTAGTTCTAGGGGTTATGCTTACATGGTCAGGGTTGGGTTGGACAGGTGAGTTAGGGGTTTGGCGGGTATTTCTACCATGATGTGCTCGGGTTCCAGTAAATCTGGCTGTATTACGGGTTGTTGGGGTTGTACTACTCGAATCTCCATGGGTGGAGGGCGGTGGTGTAGGAGGGGGTGGAGGAGGAGGTGGGGGTAATATTGTTCGTAAGGCTTGTATGTGTTGGGGATTGCTCCCGGCTCTTGGATGAGGAGATTGAGGTGTTTGGGAATGGGTGGCGTGATTTCCACTATGATTTTGGCTACGATTTGGGGGTGGCAGACTTCGTGAATTGTTTGGTGGCTGCGGATTATTTCCTGCCCCGGAATGAGATGTGCGTGGCGGTTGCAAGTTATTTTCGTGATTCTGATTGAGAATATCACGCAAGTCACCCACAGGTTGCGGCTGTGGATCGTTGTTGTTAGCGTTCCTAGGTCTGCCACGAGTGCGGGCAATGCGATCACGAAGATCACCAACTTGACTTCTGGTGGTGACCATGGTGGTGGTGGGAATGATATGTTATTCAATCCCCACAGACGGCGCCAATGTCGTGTCGTTAACTAGAATCAGCCTTGAAGCTATGGAAGAGCCCCGAAGAATGATTCCAATCAAGAGATTAATGTAGGACTTTTTAGGATTTATGCGTATCCAGTAGGGATATACAGGTTCTCCCTAGTCAACAATCGTGTGTGCCAGTGTCAACTTAGGGATGAGAAGACGTACCTTAGCCCCTATAGCATAGTGGTTCTTATAGGGGATTACCTTTGCGTAATGGGCCATTCTGATGAGCCTTATGGAGTAGAAAAATTCAAGTAGGATTCGTAGAGGATGTGATAAGATCATATCCATAAACCCGTAGATGATAGACTTAATCCAATACTATTTTTATCTAACCAAGAGTCGTGGGAATCTAGGAGAGGTAGTTAGGCTTTGATGAGACTGTGATCGATAAAGAAAAGGATGAAGATCCTGCACTCGGGATTAATCTCCTTAGCACGCAACCTCTCTGAAGAAACCCAGTTTGCTCGGTGTAACTTTCTGACCGCATGCCTTGTTCCAGTGTCTAACTGGTCGGACCAAGGTGGCATTGGTCGGGAAGCACTCGGTCTACTATAGGTCCACTACAATTTGTTCCTTGGAGGTGGCCTTCGGTCAGGATCATTTCTGTCCTGTCTACCACCAAAATTTTCGTCACGTTTCTGCTTATTCTGACCTTGAGGGTCGGACCGCTGCCGATCGTCCCTGAATTTCTGACCTTTGTGGAATTCCTCTAAATTGATGAATTTATTTGATCGTTGTCTAAGCTCGGCCATGTCCTTCGGAGGTTTTCCGATTAACGATTTTCGGAAATCCCCCGACTGCAAACCTCGCGTAAACAATAACACTACAACGCCTGGTTCAAGCCGTGGGACCGAACTAGCCTCCGTATGGAAACGTGACAAATAATCTTTCAAAGGTTCATCTTGCTTTTGGGTAACTGCAGCCAGTGTGTGATCGGACTTTGGTTGGATGCAACTGGCTGTGTATCTATTTAGAAATACTCTTTTCATCTCCTCCCACGAATTAACAGAATTCCGAGGGAGAGATGAGTACCAACACAACACCGAGGGTCAAGGGTCATGGAAAAAGCTCGGCACTGCATCCGATCGCCGCCTCTGTAATAGATCATTGCCCCCTCGTAAGAAACTATGATGTCAACTGGGTCGGTCAGGCCATTGTAATGTGGTACGTTTGATGGGCCTAAGTACCCTTGAGGAGTTTCAAATTCCATGATATATGGTGTAAAAGGATGACCATGGTGAAAATCACCCTGACCGTGATCTGTGACTAGATTGGTGTGAAGGTTAGGGGGTGGGGGGAGTTGCATCACGGGAATAGGTTGAGGATCTAAAGGTTGCGTCATTTGGTTATGGACTTGCTGTGTAGTAGGTTGGTTCTGAGCAATTCTCGCCATTTCCTGTTGTTGGAGATCGGCAATGGCCTGTCCTTGCCGCTCAATTAAAGTTGTTTGTCGGTTCAGTATGTTAATCATCTCTTGCTTGCGAGCGCGAGCGGATGCGGAGGTTGCATAGGATCTGCTAGTGGAGTGGGCTCGTCGGGAATTACTATGGGCTGTTCTACCTGGGGTTTAATCTAGTACTGGGAGTTACTCCTCTATGGTCAGGGTTGAGTTGGACTTGCGGAGTTGGGGTTCGGTGAGTGTTTCTCCCATGGTGTGCTCGGGTTCCAGTAGATCTGGCTGTATTACGGGTGGTCGGGGCGGTGCTGCTTGAATCTCCTTGAGTGGAGGGAGGTGGTGTTGGAGGAGGTGGTGGAGGAAGTAAATTCAATAGGCTTTGGAGTGGCTGGGGATTCGTCCCAGTTCTAGGCTGAGAAGATTGTGGCGGTTGAGAATTGGTGGCGTGATTTTGGCTTTGCGAATTATGAGGAGGCTGCGGATTATTTCACGTTCCAGAATGGGATGTACGTGGTGGCTGCGAATTAGTCTCACGATTTTGATTAAGAATATCTCGCAGGTCACCAGTAGGTTGTGGCTGTTGATCGTTATTGCTAACGCTTCTGGGTCTGCCACGAGTACGGCCAATGCGATCACGAAGATCACCAGCTTGGCTTCTAGTATAAATCATGGTGGTGGTGGGAATGATATATTATTTAGTTCCCACAGACGGCGCCAATGTAGTGTCCTTAATCGAAATCACCCTTGAAGCTATGGAAGAACTTCAGGAATAATCTCAACCAAGATGTTAATGTAGGACTTTTTAGGATTTCTGTATATCCATTTGGGATAAACAGGTTCTCCCTAGTCAACAAAGTGTGTGCTAGTGTCAACTTAGGGATGAGAAGATGTACCTTAGCCCCTATAGCATGGTGGTTCTTATAGGGGATTACCTGTGTGTTTTGGGCCTTTCTGATGAGGCTTGTGAAGAAGAAGAACTCAATTAGGATTCGTATAGGTCCTGATAAGGTTGCCTTCGTAAATCCTGTACGTGATAAGCCCTTATCTTAATCATGTTTATCCAACAAGCTACGTAGAGCAATAGGGGAGGTCGTTAAGCTAATCGAGACTGTTAGGGATAAGGATAAGGTTGAATATCCTGTGCTCGGACCTAATCTCTTAAGCATAAAACGTTCCCTGAATGTCCATAGGCTCGGCATCGTGTACCGAGCGAATAGTAATCCGTATGTCTTACTCCAGTGTCTAACTGGTCGGATTAAAGTTACTTTGATGGACTATACTCTTGGTCAACTACACTTAGAAGCATACCTATGGTGAAATCAAAGAAAAATGGCCAAGAAAAATATGAGTTTCCCTTCCTTCTTCCTCTTCTCCACCTCGGCCTCCTCTCTTCTTCTCCACCTCTCTTTCTTCTTTTTTTTGTAAGAAGCAAATGAACCAAGAGGGGTATGTCATGAACTTGGGGTGGGTTTATATAGAAAGCTAGGATGGGGGTCCAAGACTTAAAAAGTGGGGTGCAAAACAATTCAAGGGTCACAGGGACTTTAGAGTAAAATTTAACTGGGGTTGCTCAACCAAAAAGAGGGGTTCGAATATACTAGGGGTCACAAGGGCTTTATTTGCAATTTTTTTATTAGTTTAGGATTTATGACCACTCAACTTAGTGGGGAGCATAATTAAGTGGGGTAATTAATGCATTGTCTCCCTAGGTACAAGTAGGGTGGTTACACTTAATTGGGTTACCCTAGGGATTTGTATACTCTTAATTGTATGTCTACCAATTTAAAATTCAAAATACACAAAAATATACTAAAACCGTGTATCATCTTTATTCAGCACAATAATATATTTTTCCAATACAGTACATAACACTTAAAACCATAATTAAATTTCTTACGAAATAAAGCCTTATAAATTCCTCAGAAAATACAGAAAATTTCGTGATCTACCAAAATAAATTCCAAACAGTATATAAAAATGAATTCTACATTTTATTACGATCGTTTTGACTGTAAATTCGTCATATTCCGATCTGCCAATCAAAAGTTATGAATTTTCAAAGTTAAATAAATCAAAGAAACCTATAAATAATTGTTTCTCCAAAACATAAAGTATTGCTACGAAATAAACTCCTTGAATCAATAAAGCACAATAATCAAATATTTAATCAATTTAAAACAATTTCCTCCTTTCCACGTGTCCCAATAACATTTTATCTAAATTTAAAAAGAATCGTCCAATCAGAAATCTCCGAAAATCAATTTATAAAAATGGGAAAAATTGCGGGTGTTACATCCTCCACCTCATTCCTCTGAGAATCAAAACCCGGAGAACTCGCAAGATCAGCAAAGCTATTAATATCAAAGTTCAGCTCGGCAAGTTCTTTGGTAATGGTAGAAGGACGATAGATCTTGCCTCTCACCACTTAACACTCAATGCGAATCCCTTTAGTGTGAATCTGGAGGTTGGGATTGGCGAGCCTCACCATCTTGAGATAAGCCTGGAAGCTTTCTGTAATACCCGCAATTTTTCATATTCTAATAAATCGATTTTTCCTGGATTTCTGATTGGGCAATTATTTTCGAAATTATATAAATTCGTTGTTTGATTTAAAATTTCGAAGGAGAATAATTACTTGGAAATTATTTTTTTTATGATGGATTATTTCATTTATTTTGTGTTTTGAAAGAATTATTATTTATTGATTTATTCGATTTACGTAACTTGGAAAATTCATAACTTTTGATCCGTAAATCCGAATTTAACAAATTTACAGTCAAAATGACTATATTAAAATATAGAATTTATTTTGGTACAGTTTGGGATTCATTTTGCTGTTCACGAATTTTTCGTTATTTTTGAGAAAAATATAATGTTTTATTTTAAGAAAATTGAGTTATGATTTTTAAGTATTATTTACTGTATTGAAAAAATATTATTTTTCACTGTATGATGATTTGTATGGTTTTAAGACTTTATTTTGTGCATTTTGATATTTAAATTGTTAGACATATAATTATGAGTGCACAAGATCTTAGGGTAACTTAATTAAACACACCCTACCATAATTAATGCATAGCCACCCTATATGTTCCCTATAGGAGACATGTCATTAATTACCCTATCCTAACTAGATTTTGGGCCAATGCATGCAAGTACTCTCTATCTCTTTGTCTAATTAATTAATACCTTACAACCTACCTATATCTACTTAATTATTAAGCATGCTCATGAAATAAAAATGAAAAATCCCACCCCCATGAAATGATATGTTGGAACCGTGAGGGAGCATGGCTTGTGGGGGGGAGCCTTTTGACCATCACCATCACCTGACCTGGTACCCAGTGGTAGGGTGCACTCTCCTCGGATGAGATCGAGGAGGATCAGGTGGAGGACGAGAGTGGGAGCGAGCCTGTCGTGCATTCTACTGGGAGTGATTGGAGGGATGATGATCCCTAGGTATGTGCGTATGGTGTATGATGAGGATCAGAGGATCCGATGTGTGGAGACTGTGGAGGAGATCTTGCTGCTGCTGTGGTGATGATGATGATGCTACTACTTTATGACTTTTTGGAGGCTGCTACTACTACCACTACTACATCTGATGATGCCAGATCTACGTGACCACCCTTTGAGTTGTATTTTTGCTATGTATATACACTGTAGATATACTTTTGGAATACTTTAGGGTTTGGTTACACTGCTATGTAGATCTGTTATGGGCTTGTATATTTTGGATCTTGGAGACTTTGATCATGGGACTATGTACTCACTACTTTATATATATATATATTAAAAACTTATGTTTATCTTACTATTAAATTGCATAGTCCGATAAATTCCGCTTTACTCTGATTTAATCCATGTAAATAGTTCGGCTGTGAAAACTATTCGATGGTATCAGTTTTATCAAATAAAGAAGGGTAGCTTATGTTATTCTCCATAATATAAGTACGATTCTAAAAGACGAATGCTACCCAACTTTCGAAAAGGTTTTAGAAATCGCCGAATTCGAAATAACTATTTTGTAATGCTTAGGGTTTATTCTCCAAGAATTCCAAGTGTTGATTTGTGCACCCGCTTTAAAAAGAAAATTTTACTTTCAGTTATTTTCGTAATACTCACAAGTCCATATATTTAACAAGTAATACTTAATTATTGTAATAATTACTTGTTGATGGAGAAAGGGTGTCACACTGAGTGGTATCAGAGCAAAAGTCAGATCCTGTAGTAGTGGAAGTAGTTTTAGAAAGGTAGCCATCAACATCAAGCAGGTATCTCCAGGGCATGTTTATTGCTTTTAATGCTAGTATCTTGCTTGTTGAGCTTTAGATACAATTGACTTGTTTGTATCTTGTCTCTTTTGAGCACAAGACACGATTAATTGTGGATTTAAAGGTATAAGCTATAGTCTTAGTATAGGTGGTGTGATGAAAGTTTCTTTAGTTCAACATATGTGACCATAAGTCCATAGCGCAGGTCTATTATGGCAACTAGAAACCAAAATCACACCAATGCGATGTTAGAGAGAATTACCGCGGTGCTGGAGGCTATGCAGCAATGGCAATCTCAGCAACCACCGCAATCGGCTAACCCACCTCATCAGTGTAATGTGGGTAATATCGAGGATAAGAGTTTGGCGGATTTTAGGAGTTGTAATCCACCCAAGTTTGAAGGAGGATTTAAACCTAAGGAGGCTAATAAGTGGATTCATACCATGGATAAGATCTTCAGAACGTTGGATTGCACGGAAGCTCAGAAGGTGGCGTATGCAGTCTACATGTTAGAAGATGAGGCTGAGAACTGGTGGAACCATACGGTTCAACTCCTGCATTATGAAGGAAGGGATGTTAATTGGGATGTATTTATGGAGAAATTCCTCAATAAATACTTCCCTGAGGATCTGAGGAGAAAGAAGGAAGTGGAATTCTTGCAACTGAAGCAAGGAGACATGAGTGTGGGTGAGTACGCAGCCAAGTTCGAGGAATTGATGAAGTACTCCCCATATTACCAGAACAATCCGGATGAAAGGAGCAAGTGTATCAAGTTTGAAGGAGGCTTAAGGCCCAAGTTGAAGTCTACTTTTAGTTATCAAAGGATCCAAAGTTTTCCTACATTGGTGGACATGTGTAGAATGTACGAGGATGACAAGAAGGCAGAAAAATTGCAAGCATCAGAGAGGAAAGATAGTCAGAATTATGGACCTCAGAGGCACAAAGGTTTCAATAATCGAGGCAAGGGTCCGTATGATCGCCAAGGGAAGGGCAAAGGAAAAGTTGGAAGTAGTGATGGAGGTAATTTCCGAAGTGAGGCTCCCTTCTGCGACAAGTGCAAGCGTCGTCATCGTGGCCGTTTTTGTTGGGGAACAAATAACTGCTTCAATTGTGGGAAACCGGGACACTTTGCGAAGGATTGCAAGGAATCGACCAATTCAAGAGGGACAGCTGACAAGCCCATGGTGCAAGGAAGGGTTTTCACGCTTAGTGGTATGGAGGCAAGCCAATCCTCTGATCTTGTGCAAGGTAATTACTTGCTAAACGGTCAGCTTTGTCAGATGTTGTCTGATTTCAGTGCTACGCATTCATTTGCCTCTTATGAATGTGTGAATTGTTTGACTTTGCCTGTATTTGAGTTGTTCTATATTGGTATGATAGAAACTCTTACGAGCATTCCTATAGTTGTATCTAAAGTAAGTCTTAACGGTTGTAAAGAAGTGTTTGGAGGAGTCTTTAGAATAGATTTGATTTGTCTACCTTTATCGCATTAGAATGCGATCTTGGGAATCGACTGGTTGAGTGCTGTTATAGGACCATTGATGGACTTCCTTAGGTTAAACTCCTATAACCAAGGTAACCCGAAGAATTAGCCTTTCATATGGAATAAGAATACAACGAGGATTTTCAGTAAGTGAAGTGAAGGCTAACATCCTCTCCTACATTGCTCTTACTCGATTCATGCGGAAGTATTAAAGAATAATTTCCTGTGTCGAGGTAAGGACTCGGAAGAGAGTAGTCTTAAGGAAGGAAGGTGGGGGGTGTATGCATCGAAGTGATCGAATACACCCGGGGTGAGCTCTTGTTGTATGACTTGGAGCTTGCAACAAGTATGTTCACTCTAAAAGATCCGGAGGTTTTGTCTTTAGGGCTCTTTGTCTTGGGAATTCAGAGATCAAAGGAGTATGAAGGAATTAACTCGATTAAAAGAAGAGATTGAATTGGAGTTATCATCAATGGTTGGGTCTGAAAGTTTTGATTTCGAGCCTCAATACTTAATCAGTAAAGTGAAAGGTAATGACAAATATTGAGTCGAAGAACGATTCACGGAAACTTTAAGGTGACTAAGAAGCTGTTCTAAGTAGGGAAGTTGAAAGGGAATAAGAGACTAACATATGGAAGGACTTCTTCTTTATACCAGAATTTGTATCTCGAATGATTCGTGAACTGGGAATGAAAAATTTGGAATTATGCACACAAGAGCTGAGTGGATAAAAGGTCATGCCATTTCCATGTTAAGTAATGTAGCGAGGAACTTGTGGGAACCGTGTGAGATAGATGTTGAAACAAAAGATTGATGTATCGCTTTATTAGTATTCGAAAAGACGACTTTGGGAACTGAAGAGAGTTTTCAAGAGGCATGAGAAGGATTCAAGGAACTGAAATGCTAAACATAGAACGGGAAGGTAATAGTCTCGGAGAAGGATTTGCCAAGCTCAAAGGATCAAGGAAGTATGCTGCAGTACGACCCGGACGAAAGGTTCAAATATGTGAAGTTTAGAATGGATTAGGTCCAAACCTCAAACCAGCTATCAAGTATTAATGCATAAGGAATTTTCTCAATACTGGAAAACGCAGGTGGAATTTATAAGTACAATGGATGGGCATAAGAAGATGGTAGAATGAGTGTCCAAAACCAGTATAAGAGAGACTTGGGCAAAAAGGGAGTGTTCAATTAGAAGAAAAGGAAAGGTAGTTAAGAAAATTAATTATGGAGGAATGGCAAAAAAATAAAAAGAACGCCCATCATGAGAATTATAGAGTATGTTAATTAGAAGTCAAAGCTTGCCCAACTCTATGTGTAATGTATGAGGTGTGTCACTTTGGGCTAAGTAGTGACATATCTATGGGGACATTTGGTTGCAGTCGTAAGAGATTAAGGCTTTGGCTTGTCAGATTCAGCAAAGGTTAAGGGTAAAAAGGGAATGGACATAAAGCGAGTTAAGTTCGGAAAGGTGATCAACCTGCTAGGATGCGAGTTAGATTTGAGTATAGATAGTTTGAGTTTATCCTTCCTCTGATCGGAATTAACGTAATCAATGTTTTCGATTGCGTTGGTTAAATCGTTTTGTAATCTGAAAACCTGAGCAGGTCTGTGATTTGAATTTCTGTGATCAAAACCCTTATCACAGTTGGATGTGATAAATATCTTTGGGCGCCACAGAAAGAGAAAGATCAGTTAAGACTAGAGAGATTAATAACCACCGGGATAGGACAAGTATTTGTCTCCCCAACGGAAACAACTCTAGCACTTGGCTATCTAGCTATATCTGATGGTGACAAGTATCCCATCTTTAAGTTCATCTAACTTAAAGATGTGTCGTATGACTTTACCTGCGAAAAGTTATATCGGAAAGGAATGATTTTATTATTAATGGTTTGAATATTAGGACTGATCACCCTAATGTTTGCAATTATTAAGGAATAAAGTCATATAAATGATTCGTTAATCGTGCTTGAGTGATCAGAGTGCGCAACGGGTCAAGTTTTCCTCGAAAAGATCTTTGGAGAATGTTTTAATTGAAGAATATATATATATATATATATATATATATTTAAAAGGTATTATTTGAAAAAGTTTTAGCCAAAATATTTCATTTGAAGTAATCGCAAAATGTTATGAAATTGAAACGTGTTCTTCTCGAAAAAGTTTGTGAGGGAAAGTTTTAATTTAAGCTATGTATTGAAACATCTTGTCCGAAATGATCAAAAGATTTTATTTGAGTTAATTACGAAATAATTTTCGAAGAAAAATTTAGGAAAACTCTTTTATGAGAAAAAGTATTGGTCTATGCTTTTGAAAACAAGGGTGGTATTCGGAAAAATTTTATTTTAAATGTTTAGTGAAACATTTTGAGACGGAGAAATTAAGGGAATATAAGGAATTCTCTTAAGTGGGGAAGGACTTTCCGTAAAGATATTTTGAGAAACGATAAGATAATCTTTTATTTAATTTTGAGAACGTGAAATTTTGAAGAATGAATTTCGGGGACGAAATTCCTTTTAAGTGGGGAAGTAGTGTAACACCCCAAAATTTTAATCCTGGACTAATGAAATATTAATTATAAAGTTTATTATAATTAATTATTTCTATTTATAATCTTTAATTAAGATCTTTGTTGATATTGCTAGAAATTATTTTGGTGAGTAAATTTTTGCATAAATAAATATTTTTGCATATTAGTCCCTGGGTTGGGACCTAGAAGCAATTATAGAAAAGGTTTTGGAGGGAAAGTAAATAAAATATTTATTTTTCAAAATCTGGGCAAAACACTCGAGTATTATTCTGAATACTCGAGTATTTTGGGTCAAACTGCACGAGTTAGTGTGTTTGATGAGTCACCATGAACGATTCCCTCCTCCTGCCACGAAATCGTCTTCTTGCCAACGCCATGGGTGGCGTGTCGACGTGCATGAGAGCTTCCTTGCCCTATTTAAGCTCATCAACACCATTAAGTTGAGGATTTTGATCAAACTTGCATTTGTTGATGAAGTTAGGGTTTCAGATTTGTTGCTTTCGATTCTTCTTCAATTCTGAGTGTTAAGACTTGAGTGATACACGAATATAAAGCTCACATCTAGAGCTTTGTATAAACACCAAAATCGTGAGGATTGAGTGAGTATATTGGGAGAATTGGAGCTTGGAAGTGAAGCTATTTCTGTCAAGTTCTGGTCTGGGAGCTTACTTTGGTCATTGATTCTGGTAAGCTCACGAATCCTTGAGTCTCAAATTCGATTTCCTTAGTTAGATTATGTTGCATAGAGTCTAGAAAATCTAATTTCCCCAATTTTATTCTCTGTTTCTTGTGTAAACCAATTCCACTTTGGTGTTGCACTCAAAATGCTCTACATATGATGCTTGAAGCCATTCTGAAAGTTGTGGAGCCTTTTCTTGTCAATTCTTGGTTGAAAAACGTCTGAGAGGTAAGGGGAAGTAATTTCGTACACTAGATAGAGTTTAAATTCCATTAAATGCATTAGAGAGCCACCAAGAGGCTCTAAGGGCTTAGATTGAATAGGAACTTTGGTTTGGAGACCAATCCATACTCTAAAACTGTGTTGAGCAAGTTCTAAATCATGCATGCAAGCTTAAATGAACTTTACCTCATGAGTATTGTGCTTATTATGCAATTTGAGGTGTCGAGTTGTTAAAATGTGTATTTTATGCATAATTGTTGAATCCTCTGTCAAATCTGTGTTTTGATATGAAATGAGTGTTGTAGCATGTTCTATTTATGATATATGAACTTTGTGGATCCCTGGATTGGACTAGAATTGAGTAGAACTGAAAATGGTGTGTTAAAACTAAGATTTCAGCCTATTCTGCTGGGAAACACTCGAGTATTGGATAGGGTACTCGAGTAAAATGTTTGTAAAACAATGTAATTTGAGCAAGAACACTCGAGTATTGTGTCTAGTACTCGAGTATCGAGTAAGACCTGGGAACATGTTAAGGCAAACCACTCGAGTAATGCAGGGGTGACTCGAGTATTCTGGAAATCATGATGAATACTCGAGTAACCCATGAACTACTCGAGTAATTTAATAAATTTGAAACCCAAATCACCAGAAAGTCATGAACACTCGAGTAACCCTAAGAACACTCGAGTAATCTGGAAAAGGTTAAGAACACTCGAGTATGCTGAATTATACTCGAGTAATTTACTCAAACCCTGAGAAACACCATGTTCAATTCTGACTCAATTGGTTAAAGATTTCATAACCATAATCCAAGGGATCTGAACCTAAAAGAAATAGGATGACGGTCCGTTTGGATGACGGAATGTGCCTAGGTGACATGTGATATATTAATCAATTTCTTTTAGGGTTAAAAGTAATGCACTCATTTTGGAGTTTGGATGGTAGGTCGTATATCATGTTTTTGGTAAACATGTGGAGGGCCTCTGGGAGTGCCAATACGCTTGCTGATGACACGTTGAAGACGTGGTCGGCTTGGTGAATGCCGATATGGTTATACCGTTTGGATGACGGACCGTTTGGATGACGGGACGATGCTCGGGTGGCACGTTATAACTGTGCTCGGGTGGCACGGATTCCAAGCTTGTCGTGTACATTCTAGGTGAATGTACGAATTGTTGTATACCTAGGAATACAACGCACTGGTGAGTGCTGGGTTGTCAGGGATGGACGTCAGAGAGTGACATAGAATTATGGAGATAGGCTTGAGAGTTAGATTCATGCATCATGCCATTCATTTAAATTAAGTGTGATGAATGAAACAAGTATGAGCATCCTATTTGCATTCAATAACTGCTAAGTGCTAAATGTGATTGTTGTTCATTGCTGCATATTTACATATTCATATTGTACAAATTTATACTCTGTTGATTATGATTATGTGTATAGGAATGCTTACCCCTATGCCCTTGTAGGTGATGTCACGTTACATCGCTTGCATCGAGATCCGGCCACTTTTGAGTGGCATATGGATCTACAAGGATCACCGAGCGGTATTCGAGGGAGAGGTAGAGGTTATCTTCTACCATCCCAACCCGATGGTCCGGTTTCATCCTCGTAGATTTAGGATTCCCATCATGTACACTATGCACGTACCCCTCTTTTATACTTACCATGGACCACCTCCCACTCGACCATCTCGCTCATATCATAGTTTTTGTTTTCAACCTACCCGCTCACATCCTTTTACCTCGAGAGTTGTCCGCGAGGAGACTCCCCTTTCTGATCCGAGGAGCCCAGTCAGGATTTCACCATCACCTGACCTGGTACCCAGTGGTAGGGTGCACTCTCCTCGGATGAGATCGAGGAGGATCAGGTGGAGGACGAGAGTGGGAGCGAGCCTGTCGTGCATTCTACTGGGAGTGATTGGAGGGATGATGATCCCTAGGTATGTGCGTATGGTGTATGATGAGGATCAGAGGATCCGATGTGTGGAGACTGTGGAGGAGATCTTGCTGCTGCTGTGGTGATGATGATGATGCTACTACTTTATGACTTTTTGGAGGCTGCTACTACTACCACTACTACATCTGATGATGCCAGATCTACGTGACCACCCTTTGAGTTGTATTTTTGCTATGTATATACACTGTAGATATACTTTTGGAATACTTTAGGGTTTGGTTACACTGCTATGTAGGTCTGTTATGGGCTTGTATATTTTGGATGTTGGAGACTTTGATCATGGGACTATGTACTCACTACTTTATATATATATATTAAAAACTTATGTTTATCTTACTATTAAATTGCATAGTCCAATAAATTCCGCTTTACTCTGATTTAATCCATGTAAATAGTTCGGCTGTGAAAACTATTCGATGGTATCAGTTTTATCAAATAAAGAAGGGTAGCTTCTGTTATTCTCCATAATATAAGTACGATTCTAAAAGACGAATGCTACCCAACTTTCGAAAAGGTTTTAGAAATCGCCGAATTCGAAATAACTATGTTGTAATGCTTAGAGTTTATTCTCCAAGAATTCCAATTGTTGATTTGTGCACCCGCTTTAAAAAGAAAATTTTACTTTCATTTATTTTCGTAATACTCACAAGTCCATATATTTAACAAGTAATACTTAATTATTGTAATAATTACTTGTTGATGGAGAAAGGGTGTCACACTTCCCCTGTGTGGTTAATATTTTTCAGGTACACAAGTGGAGCATACACCAGTGTCGGCCGAGCAGGATTTCAAGTTCCACTACGTGGAATGTATTTTACATATTTTGAGTGGATAATTACTTTTTTTGTAAATTATAATATGAATTAGTAGCTTGCCCCGCAACTTGTATTATTTGGGCGTTAGGATCTGTTATAACTATTAAACTGTTGTTGTTTATGTTTTTAAACAATTCTGGACTGACAGGTTTTAAGAAGGAATTTTGGGAAAGTCCGAAAAACAGAGGAAACTCTGCCGGATTTTCGTAAAACCTTCTAAAGAAATTTAGGTGTTTAAAAGAAATTTTCAAGTCCACTTTTTAATAAAACTTAATAACACTAAATAAAGTGAGAGTGTTACACTAAACCATTTTACAATTCACCTTTCACAATAATAATAGCATACCAAAACAATTTAACACTATATCATTATATCTAATCCATATTACCATTAGTACTATTATTATTAGAACACAATATAGAGAAGTTAAAAAAAAGTATTAGGAATATACCCTCAAATCCAATTTTGAAGCAAGAAAGAGGCCAAGAACGGTTCGGTTCTAATGCTCCACCCATGTCTGGTTCGAAGCACCACAAAAGGGGTTGGTCACGGTGATGGTAACGGTGACGGGCGAAGCGGCTTCTTTCCGTGGCTGTGGTTGTCACCGGCGCAAGGAGAAGGAGGCGATGGCTGGATCAAGGGGAGAGAGAGACACGAGTGACCAAGGGGGGGAGGGTGCTGCCATGGCGGCGACGGATCTGAACAGGGACGGTGGAGCTACATCCATGGAGCGGCAGCGCGAAATCGCGATCTGTAACATCCCTAATTTAATTCCAAGCAATAATTAATGAATTAATGGAATTAAAGTGGAAAGAATGGGTAGATTAATTGCTTAACGAATTTTGTGAGCTAGGTGAGCAGCCATTTTAAGTACTAGGGGTGGTGTAGGAGACATTTGAAGCAACGGGCAAAATTATCTAATCGAAATCGGGGGTTAAATCGGCGTTTTAAGTGATAGAAATCAACCGAAAAGAGAAAATTAGGAATTTATTATAGGATGTTAAGAAATTAAATTCCACCGTTGGATATGAAGTATGAGGGGTTAAGAAGCTTGTCCAAAAATTTGGGCCCGATCCGACGGTTAACGAAAAAGTTATGACGAATCGAAGTCTGGCGCCACTGGTGCACGCCCAGGCGCACCGGTGCACGCCCAGGCGCACCGGTGTGCATCAGGTGCACCAAACCCGTGAGAAATTCGCCCAGGCGCATGCACGACTCGCCCAGGCGCGCGACCAGATCCCCAGCGCGCATCATATGCGCAGCGCGCGCGCGCAGGCGCACGCCTCTCCGCGCCCAGGCGCGCGGGTGCGTGCTTCACGCACCAGCACCATAAAATGGTGCGTCTGCCTCCCTCCTCCCTCATTTTCCAACCCTCTCTTCACACTCCCTCACCCACCTCCGCCCAGCAACCCCCCAAACACCCCAGCAACACCAGCCACCACCACCAGCCGCCACCGCCAAGGCCACCATCACCACCATGAGCGTCTCTCTCTCTCTCCTCACTCTTGATTCCGTCTCTCTCTCCTTCTCCCTCTCTCTCCTCCTATTCCTCCACCGCCATACCTCACCGTAGCCACCACCACGAACCACCACCCACCACCACCACCATGAGCTCTCCTCCCCTCTTTCCCCATTGATTGAGTTCCCTTTCTCTCTTCCTCCTCCCTTTATGTTTCTCTCTCCTCACCGGATCTCACCGACGCCGATACCGATCGTGATTCGCACCGGGCTTGTGTTGGGTACTCCGAGGCTTGAAGCTTAGGCCTCGATCCGGTCGCGATCGTTCGCAAACAACGAGGAGCAACACCGTCACCGCGATCGAGATCGATTGACCCCGCCGTGCTTGGAATCGAAGATTGTGGAAGCTTAGGATCAAATTGGAGCCGGGGAGTAAAGCGTCAGGCTAAGGTTACCTCTCTCACTGTCATCGATTGAGGTAAGGGGTTTCATTACCAGTCCTTAAGGGGTGTATTTCTGGGTAGTTATATCTATCGCTAGGACCGGGGGAAATGTTAATTGTTAATGAACCTTAGAGTAGCCCGCTAATAGTGAAGGAAGATAATTAGAAAAGAAAATTTAGTTAAAGAAGAGTTGAAATGATTAGCAACGAAATAAACAGAATAATAAGAAAGAAATAAATAATCGGAATTATGAGAACGAGTGAGTAGCGTAAGTGAGTAAAGGGAGAAATTAGAGATTAACTAGGGAGAGCCGGTACTAAATAAAGAAAATGTAAGAATGAGTTGAGAACTAAATTAGGATAAACTAAAGTTAAGAGAAATAAATGGAGTGAATGAGTAATTAGCCATTAGAGGAAAGAAGTAAACAGAAAATAAGAAAGAGAGAGTTAACAAATAAAAAGAGAAATAAGAAATGATATAAGTGGTTCTAAATGCATGAACTAGGTATTATTAAATATGAGTGATGTAGGAAAAAGAAACAAAGGAAGAGAAGAAGAAAAAGAAAAGAAAGGGAATGGAATTAATTAATAGTTAGTAACGAGAGTTAAAATATAAAGCATATGACCAAGCTAGGTAGAGTTAAATAAAAGGAAGAATAAATCATTAAAGAGAAATGTTGAAAATAGTGGAAAATAAATAATGTGATAATAAGCCCTTAAGTAACGGAATGAGCGAAAAGAGAATGATTTAGTGAACCAGAAAAAGAGAACTAGGGAACTAAAAGTAAAAGAGAAAAGATTGAGGTAAATTAATAATGAAAAATAACAAGGAAAGATGGAAAATAAAAAGGGAAGAGGCTAAGGATGTATGCAGATCATCTGCTTGTGGTTGCATACATCGTAAATAAGATTATGGATATATGCGGATCATCTGCTTGTGGTTGCATATATCGTAAATAAAAGGCGGGCATATGCAGATCATCTGCTTGTGGTTGCATACGTCGTAAAAATTGTAGATGTATGCAGATCATCTGCTTGTGGTTGCATACATCGTAAATAAGATTATGGATATATGCAGATCATCTGCTTGTGGTTGCATATATCTTAAATAAAAGGTGGGCGTATGCAGATCATCTGCTTGTGGTTGCATACGTCGTAAATAAATTGTGGGTGCATGCAGATCATCTGCTTGTGGTTGCATGCATCGTAACTAGATAGTGGGGGTATGCAGATCATCTGCTTGTGGTTGCATACCTCGTAAATAAATAAGGTGTAGATCTCTGATTAAGGTTACACATATTGGAAAAAGTAATAAAGGAAAATGGAAAGAATAAAGGGTAATGAGAATGAAATAAAAAGGAATTTAAAATGGAAATACAAATGGAAAATGAGAATAAAAAGGAAAGTAACGAAAGTAATGAGGAACAAAAATAAATAGAGATTAGGGATTATCTAAAAGAGAACAATTAGAAAGAAAAAGAATTGGGAATAGTTAGGAGGGGAAAAAAAAAAGAAAGAAGAACATGAATTGAGTAGTATAGCATAGGCTTGAATGGTTTTTGGCGTGTCGTATATATCTGCTTAGAAATCTCCTTTTTAAGTTCTGTGTGATGCTTCCCCTGTGTGGTTAATATTTTTCAGGTACACAAGTGGAGCATACACCAGTGCTGGCCGAGCAGGATTTTAAGTTCCACTACATGGAATGTATTTTACATATTTTGGAGTGGATAATTATTTTTTGTAAATTAATTATGAATTAGTAGCTTGCCCTGAAATTTGTATCCATCGGGCGTTAGGATCTGTTATAACTATTAAACTGTTGTTGTTTACGTTTTCAAACAATTCTGGACTGACAGGTTTTAGAAAAAAAATTTTGGGAAGTTCGGAAAACAGAGGAAACTCTGCCGGATTTTCGTAAAACCTTTTAAAGAAATTTAAGTATTAAAAGAAATTTTCAAACTCCGGTTTTAATAAAACCCAAAATTTACTAATAAAAGTGAGAGTGTTACACGATCCGAGAAGAACGTGAGTCGCGGTTTGCGACTGGGTGGAGAGAGGAACACACGTGGGTGCGCGGCTTCGACGGTGAGGGAGGATGGCGTTGGCGCGCGAGTGACGGCCTCAATGGAGCTTGGGCAGCGGTGCGAAGCGGAAACAGGGAGAGAAAGAGAGAGAATATGTGATCCGCAAGGGAGAGAGAGAGAGAGCGACGACGGTGCCGGCGGCCAGTGGTGGTTGGCGCACAAGGGAGAGGAGGGACGAAGGAAGGAGGGTGAGGAAAGGGGGGGGCGGCGGCTGAACCCCATGGATGAAGTGCATTTAGGGTTTCTTTCTCCCCTTTCTATTATTCTTTTATCATAATATTATTATTATTATTTATTCATTTACTCTTTTTAACTAAAAGAAGTATCACTAATAATAGAAATTAACCATCATCTAAATACTTTTAGGAGAGCTACAAGGTGAGAGCTTAGTTATAAATTAGGAGACATAAAATAATTACATCTCGTATTGCATTGAATATATCAAAAGCAAGGTAAAATATAAACATCGTATTTTTCTTCAAATAGGGTAGTTGCTTCGAATAGATTTACTTTCAAATATAATTAAACATTCTTTCATAGTTCAGATAATGTATTTTATGAAAATACCCAATACCTAAATGATTGATTTCAAGAAACATTAATTTAATTCAATTCAACTTATAATTTATAACGTTAAAGAAATCATACTGTTCCAATTCCGATATTCCTTAACACTTCTGCAATACTAAAAGGAAACTTAATTTATTATCCTAAACCTCATTTTTATTTTTAATATTATTCCAATATAGTATTATTATTATTATTTAAGAAAAGTACCAATAACAAAGTTTAAATATCATATTAATACAAATACGGATGTCTTCAAGTTAGTACTTGGAAATTATATCAAACATTCATTTAATATTGGTTATATCTAAATCAAAGTAAATTATAGAAAGTATATTTTTAAAATAGGGTAATTACTTTAAATAACTTTAATTTAAAGTATACGAATAAAAATATACCTTCCTACATAATATAACGTACTTTATGGAAATAGCCAACACATTAATAGTTATATACAAGATTTAATCATTTAATTTAATAACCTCAAAATTTATAATACAAAAGAAATTCAGTATGTTACAATCCTTCCCCCCAAAAAGAATTTTCGTCCCCGAAATTTGATTAGCGTGAATCACAAGGTTAGGATACGAGAATCCTTGACCAACACTCCAATAAACGTAGACAAATACCACCCTAAACAAACAAACACAACATACAAGGGTTTTATTCTAACTCATAAGCTAGGAGGTAAACTTCATCCTTTTGCGGAGATTGTTCTTGCATTGTCTAGCCTTCGACGCGTCTTCGTCGTTCCAAACAAAGTTTTGGTCCATTCCGATGTCAAATTTCCACGAGTTTGCTAAACTCTTCGCAAGGCATAAAATAGCTAATCAAGAAAGGGAGATTTTGGAGTGAACCATCAACAAACAAAGTAATCGATTGATTCAAGGATCGTCCCTTAGACAATTGCACAATAATATGGGATATGGATTAGCAAAATCAAGATTATCTTGGTTCTCTTGGATGACACCATTATTCTGGGTATAGGAGATTCTGATGATTACATATTAGAAGGACACGATATAATAGACTTATGAAATTGTAAATCAAGTCTAAGGATACTATAAATCAAGAGATTATAAAAAAAATCATTTTCAGTTGATAACCAGGAATAAGGATAGTATCTCAGGAGTCACCACTATCAAAAGCGTTAGCGTTATGACCAAAAATGCACATGGTCATGCAATCATTAGATCACATGAAAATGATTTCATGTTACTCGGAGTATTTCAAACTAGAAAGCATGTTTTTAAACTTACCAAGAGACAAGTTGATTTTAAGACGGTCACGATGCAATTGGAATTGAATATAATTACCTAATAATCAAACTCCCTAACGTGTAAGAGATGGTAAGGATTATGAACCAAAGATAGATTTATTTGACAATTCTTCAAATCAAAAATACATTTTTGTTATTACAACTAGGTCATGATTAATGGAAGAAATGATAACTCTCTAAATATGTTGGAAATACAAGGAGTCGAGTTCGTTCAGAATAAAAACCACTGTCAATGGTAATAGGGAAGTCTTCTTCGTTATCAAAAGGCTATGGGTGTATGTAAGATCCAACACATGCAAAAATAAGAATAGGTAACTTTTTGTTTTGAATTCAAGTGTTTGCATAGAACTGAGAATGATGGATACAATGTACTCAAGATGTTGTACATTAACGAGTGTATCACGAATTAATAAGAAACCATTCACAGTCCGTTGATATTCAGAGTAAGAGGAAATCTAGATTCTATGATCAATATCTAAGATGTCAAGAGTTAAACGAGGAAAATAAAGGTTCAAGGTACCGGCAATTATTAAGGCTTCAGACAAACAGGATCCACGCTCCAGATTCGAGACACCAATCATAGATTAGGGATTAATGAAAAAGGAAAGGGAAAATTCTATAAGATTTTCTAGGATTATTTTGTCTGAATTGTCACCTTTGGAATTTGTGCAATGTTTTCAAATGTGACAATAACATTTAAGGAAATTGGATTCGAACACTTTACGAAGTCTGGAACAAATACGAAGAAATCAACTATAAGTTAAGAGATGTTATACTAAGTCCACTAAATTCTAATTCCTAATCTAACTAACTGAGACATCTAACAATCTATTGATTACTCGCTTGGTGAGTAAACCACGGGAGTTGTGAGTCCACACTCCAAGGCCGAGGAAAAATTGCTCTGATACCACAATGTGACATCCTCACTTTTATTTCCTTAATTAAAGTTAGTGACTTAAAAATTTCTTTTAAATTCTTGATTACTTTTAAAAATTCTCCGGAAAATTCGGCAGAGTGTATTCTATTTTTTCGGACTTCCCAAAATATTTATACTTTTCACCTGCTCAAACCAGTACAGTCCAGAAAAACTATAAAACATTTATAACTATAGTTCTTAGCTTTCATGCCCTCTTAACAAAATAAAATAAAACTCAGGGTTCACAACATTTTAAACTATTTCCAAACCATAATAAATTAATTATAGCAAAATAACTATAATTCCCTCATGGCATTTCACAAACACTTGTCATTACATTATCATTTAATTCTTTATCTCCCGCTCTTATCTGACTCCTTATTTTCAACTATTCCCATTCCAATATTATTTGTCCCACTATCCTCATTCATGTCTTCCTAATGACATTCTAATACCATTCTTTCTAACGGTATTGCGAACCCACCACTGCGCACCGGAATGCGGGCGTCTTACCGCTGCACACGCCATTAAATCATGCGGCTTACGCAACCAATGCACCCAAACGGGGCGTACTTACATGGCATGGCATTCGCTCTGCGTACATACTCATCTTTCTAATGTTTTGTGAACCCACCACTGCGCACCAAATCGCGGGCGTCTTACCGCTGCGCACGCCATTAAATCGTGCGGCTTACGCAACCAATGCACCCGAACGGGGCGTACTTACTTGGCCTAGCATTCACGCATCATGCTCAATTCTCTTTCTAAGGATTTGCGAACCCACCACTGTGCACTGGAACATGGGCGTCTTACCGCTGCACACGCCATTAAATCGTGCGGCTTACGCAACCAATGCACCCGAACGGGGCGTACTTACATGGCCTGGCATCCGCTCACCCAATCCCTAAATCTCTTATCACTTTCTCATTCACGCAACATGCTCAATTCTCCTTCTAAGGATTTGCGAACCCACTACTGCGCACCGAAACGTGGGCGTCTTACCGCTGCACACGCTATTAAATCGTGCGGCTTACGCAACCAATGCACCCGAACAGGGCGTACTTACTTGGCCTGGCATTCGCACACCCAATCCCTAAATCTATTATCACTTTTTCTTTCATTCCTCCAACTCAATCACTCAACCCATTCCTATTTCAGTTAACACACTAACATCATTTCCTAATACATTCTATTCTTTTACCCTTAAGCATGTTCAAATACAACAACTAAAACATTCAACCACACATACACATTTCCAGAAAATATGAAATTTCAAATATCAACAATCACATCATGCTTTTAAAAAAATATACCAAGTGAGGGCCTTCTATTCTTAAGTCTTTATCCCTTATTATTACCGGTTACCTTAGGGTTCATTAACATACAAAATCACTCACTCTTAATCACCGCTATACACTACCTAGAAATACATTCCCTAAGCTAAGGTAACACTCCCTCTTACCTTGTCTTTTCATAGACATTTTTCTTTTTGTACAATAACGTCCAAAAGTGTCCGAGTCCATTGCTTACGCGCAACAGCGGATTCTAAAGCTCCATTGTCGTCTAATCATATTACATAAATTAAATATCAATCAATATAATGATCTAAGGACCAATCAAACGCGATAGTAAAACGATCACTTAAATCTTGATTGAAAACGTTATAAAAACATAATTTTCTTTTATACGCAATAAGCTAACAAAGTATTAAAATAGGGATCTTTCGGTGTTTCGTAAAAGCAAGTCTTTGGAATAAATTAGTAACTAAAAGCGACATCAAAAACATTTGATTATAGTTCGTAAACTAAAGTTAACCTAAATTAAAATAAGAGCCAATGTCTCCGCAAAATAGTTTAGTTTCTTATTGGAAAGAGATTAACATTAAACTAATATAATCTATCAAAACAAATCAAAATCAAGCAGCTTTGATAATAATTGACAAAATCAAATGCTGATGTTACTTGACATTATTAATTTCGAATGAAAAGGAAATGCCCTCAATTCAAAATAAGTCAAAATCACATTTCCCACATTCAAATAAGTACACTTCCCTATAACTTGAAATTAACGTTTAAGGTTTTAACCCGAATTAACATATGCCAAATATATTAGATTCCTAATTAACTAATGTATCGTCTAGCTCAGGGACAACTCAACCAAGCTAAACGATAGCTCACTTACTTAGGAATCCAACACTTTTAATAAAAATACTTTTAGAACTAATCGTTCGGCATAACGAGTAATCCGAAATTATCCCCAATCAGAGTAACTAATTAAAATCGCCCTAAATAACAGTATAATCAAAATCCATACTAAATCACAATATCACTTATTTTCCCAAAATAATATAACATTAAATCATTTTACAATTCACTTTTCACAATAATAATAGCATACCAAAACAATTTAACACTATATTATTATATCTAATCCATATTACCATTAGTACTATTATTATTAAAACACAATATAGAGCAGTTAAAAAAAAGTATTAGGAATATACCCTCACATCCAATTTTGAAGTAAGAAAGAGGCCAAGACCGGTTCGGTTCTAAAGCTCCACCCATGTCTGGTTCGAAGCACCACAAAAGGGGGTTGGTCACGGTGATGGTAACAGTGACGGGCGAAGGCGGCTTCTTTCCATGGCTGTGGTTGTAACCAGCGCAAGGAGGAGGCGGCGATGGCTGGATCCAAGGGAGAGAGAGATGCGAGCGACCAAGGGGGGGGGGGAAGGGTGCTGCCATGGCGGCGGCGGATCTGAATAGGGACGGTGGAGCGGCGGCGCGAAATTGCGACCCGGGAAGAACGAGAGTCGCGGTTTGCGATTGGGTGGAGAGAGGAACACGCGTGGGCTAGCGGCTTTGGCGGCGAGGGAGGATGGCGTTGGCGCGCGAGGGACGGCGTCAATAAAGCTTGGGCAGCAGCACGAAGCGGAAACAAGGGAAAGAAAGAGAGAGAGTTCGCGATCCGCAAGGGAGAGAGAGAGAGAGAGAGAGAGGGCGACGACGGTGTCGGCGGCCAGTGGTGGTTGGCGCATAAGGGAGAGGAGGGACGAATGAAGGAGGGTGAGGGAAGGGGGGCGACGGCTAAACCCCATGGATGAAGTGCATTTAGGGTTTCTTTCTCCACTTTCTATTATTCTTTTATCATATTATTATTATTATTTATTAATTTACTCTTTTTAACTAAAAGAAGTACCACTAATAATAGAAATCAAGCATCATTTGAATCCTTTTAGGAGAGCTACAAGGTGAAAGCTTAGTTATAAATTAGGAGATATAAAATAATTACTTCTCGTATTGCATTGAATATATCAAAAGCAAGGTAAAATATAAACATCGTATTTTTCTTCAAATAGCGTTGTTGCTTCGAATAGATTTACTTTCAAATATAATTAAACATTCTTTCATAGTTCACATAATGTATTTTATGAAAATACCCAATACCTAAATGATTGATTTCAAGAAACATTAATTTAATTCAATTCAACTTATAATTTATAACGTTAAAGAAATCATACTGTACCAATTCCGATATTCCTTAACACTTCTGCAATACTAAAAGGAACCTTAATTTTTTATTCCTAAACCTCATTTTTATTTTTAATATTATTCCAATATAGTATTATTATTATTTAAGAAAAGTACCAATAACAAAGTTTAAATATCATATTAATACAAATATGGATGTCTTCAAGTTAGTACTTGGAATTTATATGAAACATTCATTTAATATTTTTTTTTTGGTAGAAGAAAAAATCTTATTACCAACTAACGCAAATGAACTCATACATGAGGTTGGCATTACTTAAACTCCTTTGCCACCTTCTAGGAAGGGTTCAAAGGAGTAAAAGTAATCCATCCTACTAGATTCTTGCCACCTTCTATGAAGGGTTCAAGATAACTAGTAGGAAAATTAAGAAATCTCTATACAAATCTTCTGAACTAGATTTTTATTAGACCAAGTTCTAAATCTTGGATCCTATTAGCCACCTCTCTTTTGATGATCTTGAAGATGCAGTCCAAAGAACGACTTGAGTCCCTGAATGTTCTATGGTTTTCTCTCATACCAAACTTGATAAATGATTGCTGCCATCAGTGCTGCCATTGTCAATCTCCTGTCCTTATCTCTGAAAGCATACACTATCCACCTAGTCCATCTACTGAACTTGAACTGAGGCTTCTGAATATCAAACCAATTGCAGCAAATTAGTAAAAGCTGCTTGCTCCAAGCACACTCGAAAAAAAGATGATCTTTAGTTTCCTGTGCTGCATAGCAAAGGCAACAATGGTTTGGAGTAGTAAGCCAGGCCATTCTATCTAAGGTCTGCAATCTGCCACGAATCAAATGCCAGAAGATAAATCTATGCTTGGCTACACAGACCCTGCTCCAAATAATTGCATGTAGAGGAAAGGTATTGTAGATACCCTGTAGGAACTCATATCCAGATTTTATAGAGTAAACACCAGTAGCATGAAAAGACCAAGAATCACCTTGAAAACCTTGCCTTAATTTGTCTCTAACCTTGATAATCTGCTTCCAGTGCCAGTTTTGATGATTTGAAGTTGTGCAACTCCAGAAATCCTGTTGTTTGATGTAAATAGAATGAATCCATCTCAGCCACGGACAATCCTTTTTTGCCACAATAGTCCAAATTTGTTTGCCAATGGCTGCAACATTCCACAATTCACTATTTTTAATGTTCAAACCACCAGCCTTTTTTGGTCTGCAGACAACATTCCAAGCTAAGTTAGCATGATAATGGCCATTATCATTTGCACCCCAAAGGAAGCTTCTACAGCACCTATCAACCTCATAGAGCACAGCCTTAGGGAGAATAAAACATGAAGCCCAGTAAATGTGCATGTTCATCAAGACTAAATTGACCTAACACAACCTACCATGATAGGACAGATTCCTGGTTTTCCAAATACTGAGCCTTGCAGCTATTTTCTGAACCACAGTATCACAAGTTGATCTATTCCACTTCCTACAACTGAGAGGAATACCCAGATATTTACAAGGAAACAAACCAGCTCTGAAACCTGTCATCTCCAGCAACACCTTTTTAGTTTCCTCTTGAATTCTAGCCATGAACATAGAAGACTTTCCTTGATTAGCTTCAAGGCCAGACCAATTAGAGAACTCCTTAAAAGCACTCCACAGGATCCTAATGCTAGCAGGATGAGCTTTACTGAAAACCATGAGGTCATCAGCAAAAGCAAGGTTTAATAATCTGAGCTCCTTGCACATAGGATGGTATCTGAAATTTGAATCCTTAGCAGCATACTGGAAACATCTTGTCAGCAATTCCATAGCCAGAACAAAGATAAGAGGTGATACGGGATCCCCCTGTCTAACACCTCTTGAGCTGAAAAATCTGCTACCTTTCTGACCATTCAACACAATACTAAATGAAACTGAAGTCACACAAGCCATAATCCAATTGATGAATTTAGGTGGAAACTTCAGCAAACCAAGCATCTCCTCAATAAAAGCCCATTCAAGAGTATCATAAGCCTTTTTCAGGTCAATCTTCATCATGCACCTAGGTGAGACAGATCTCCTACCATACAGTCTAATAAGGTCTTGAGTTATGAGAATATTATGGAGAATATTCCTGTCCTTGACAAAAGCACCTTGGTTCCCCTGCACAAGAGAAGGATGGACAGCACTCAATCTGTCACAAAGCAGCTTAGAGATGCATTTGTAAAGACTATTACAGCATGCAATAGGTCTGAATTCAGAAACAAATTTAGGGTTATCAATCTTAGGGACCATGGTAAGAAGTGTATGATTAACTTCCCTTAGCATAACACCAGAATGGAAAAAACTTTGCACAGCCTCACAACAATCTTGGCCAATTATATCATGATGAATAGAAAACATGGCTGCCTTTATATCCTCATTAGAAAAAGGTTTAATGATATTAATATGCTGCCCAACAGATAAAACATTACCTTCATTAATAATCTCAGGGTTAATAGCATTTCTGGAATTCCTCTTCCTGAACAACTCATCATAGAAACTTTGAAAAGCTTGGTGGATATCAGCCTGGTTTGACAACAAATCACCATTTGTATTCTGAATCCTGAGAATCCTATTCCTGTATTGTCTTTGCTTGAATGAAGCATGAAAAATAGCAGTATTCTCATCCCCCTCCCTTAACCAAGTAAGCTTAGCCTTCTGCTTGAGGAAGGACATAGCATTCTTCTTCACCTCAATATACTTTCTGATCATCTCTCTCTCTGTAGCTTGTAAGGAGATATCAGAAGGATTAAGGATAAGCTGCTGATGACAGGTATCTAACTGCCTCATAAGATCCAACTCACAATCATCAATTCTTGCAAAGCAATTTTTATTCAAAACAGAAAGAGGCTTCTTTAAATTTTGCAGTCTCCTACACACCTGAAACATCTTAGAACCAGAAAGCCTTTCATCCCAGGAAGCTTGAACAATAGAGTTGAAATCAGTATGAGAGCTCCACATATTGATGTATTTAAAGCCAGAACCTCTGTGAACTATATTCTGCTCCCAATTAACAAGAATAGGGCTGTGATCAGATACACCTGGGTTCAAAAAATCAGCCTCAGCAGTCTGCCAAACATCACACCACCTGCTATTAACCATTGCTCTATCAAGTTTACTCCATATTCTGCTATCCCCATCCTATCTGTTAGTCCAAGTAAAAAAATGGCCCTTGGACTTCATATCATTCAAATCACAAATAGCCACACAATTTTGAAAATCCAACAGCTGGTTTGGCAGAATAGGACTACCCCCACTCTTTTCAAAGTCATGCAGACAAGTGTTAAAATCACCAATAACAATCCAAGGAATATCAATGAAAGTCCGGATACCTTCTAGCACAGACCAAAGCTCCTTCCTCTCCTGGCTATCATTTGAAGAATAAACAAAAGTTGCATAAAAAGACATCAAGGAATGTTTCCAATTTACCAGACAATGTATATACTGTTCAGACCTGGAATAAGAGTAACATCAAAGCAATCATGCTTCCAGATTACCCAAATCCTCCCAATTGGACACACATCAAAATTATCAAAAGAACCCCAACCTGTGGCTATCTTATTTTTAACCTGCTGAAAGGCATTCAACCTCAGCTTATTCTCAAGAATTGCAAGCATACCTACTCTATTTACTTTACAAAAATCAACAATTTCTTGTTGTTTCAGAGGGCTATTAAGCCCCCTAAAGTTCCAGGAAGCTAGTCTATCCATGTGGCTGCTTTGAGGATTCCCCTCTCTGTAAAATAACTTTAGATTTACTCCTTGTTACTGTGGTCCACCCACCCTCATCAGTAGTCTCCTTTACCAAACTCTGTTGGCTATCCATCTGCTGTGGTTTCTGTGAAACCTAATCTTGCTTATCATCACTAGCCAAATCAATGGTTGCAGCAGAAAGCACTGCCTCAATTGCCTCCTTTGTATTCTTCACATTCTCTGCAGGGATGGTTTCCTTTTCCAAGGCATCTTGTGTTTTCAGAGCATCTACCACCTTATCTATATCCTACTGAGAGGGCTTATTTTTTACCACCCACTGCTATTTAACACCTTTCTTGCACATTTTTGAGTCATGGCCAAACTGAGAGCATTTTGCACACTTCACTGGCTTCCATTCATAAGTCACCTGCTGGTTTATGACAATCCCCTTCTCATCCTCAAAATAAACCTCATCAGGGAGGATTGCAGGATTGACTTCCACAAGCACTCGAGCATAATTAATTCTGTTCCTTTCTTTGGTGACTTGGTCCACCATAATAGGATTTCCCACTAGGCTAGCAATTTTGCCTAAAGAGGCAGCACCCCAGTACTTTAGATTAAGATCATGTAGTTGTATCCAGACTGATACTCTGTCCACCAAATTCCTTTTAATAGGATGTCCAGTCCAAGGTGCAATAATAAGGGGTTTCCTGTCAAAATGAAATATGCCAATCTCCATCACAGAATTTCTGCCATCTATCGAATTGAATCTTACAACGAAAGTACCATCTGTGTTCATCAGGACTTTATCAACACCATACTGTCCCCAGGCTTTGCGTATGAAACCATTGATAACAGAGAACGGGGGTTTGGCACCCAACACATAACAAACCAATGAATTCTGCCAATAACTAACCTCCGTCTCTATATCAGCCTTATTAATCCTCCCTATTGCTACTCCTTCCTTCAATTCTGGTTGGAAAAAATTTAATTTTTCCCCTGCATTCCTCAGTTTGGTGATATCAAACCTTTCCCATACATTTGGCTCCTTTGGCATATCAGAAACTTTTTCTGCAGAGGCAGCCTTTGTATTAGGATTAATACCTTCTCCTCCATTCCTTCTCGCCCCTGAAGAGGGTGTTTCTTCGATCACTTCTGGCACATCTGCCTTCGCTTTAATCTTTTCTCGCAAAGCATCAATCTTCTGGATCCACAGTAGAGCTTGCTTAGGACTCAAGTTATCGATATCGTCTAAATCATCATCATCAAGAAGAGTATCATCGTTCTGCCTAGGTGTAGCAGGGCTCTTAGCACTCTCAGGAATTTTCTTAGACGCAGAAGGATGCGGTGACTTTGGTGGTCTTCCCCTCCGTCTGGCCATTCCGGCGCCGGCGATGGCTATGACCTAATAAGGTCAAAAACCACGAGTAGAGAGGAAAGTCAACGAGGTCAACGCTTATTTTGTTAATTTTAGCTAAAACAACAACATTCATTTAATATTGGTTATATCTAAATCGAAGTAAATTATAGAAAGTATATTTTTAAAATAGGGTAATTACTTTAAATAACTTTACTTTAAAATATACGAATAAAAATATACCTTCCTACATAATATAACGTACTTTATGGAAATACCCAACACTTTAATAGTTATATACGAGATTTAATCATTTAATTTAATAAACTCAAAATTTATAATACAAAAGAAATTTAGTATGTTACAGTCATCAATGGAGGCGATCCAATAAAACTTAATAAGAAAAGTTTAAGAATGTTGAAAAGACTTATGAAGTATGGGCTGCGAATATTAATGATACTGACAATGAGAACGAGGAGGGCTAAGTGATGAGGATGCTTTGAGAAGGTCAAGAGAGAGAATTGTGAATAAAGTTTAAGGTTATGATGATCTGATGGCAAAGAAACTGTGATGCGGTGCTGTGCAATAAGTAATGAATGAGATAGTTGTGATGATGTTGGGGATTGTGTAATAGCAATGGAAAATGAATTGCAAAAGAGATCAGTAATGATGAAAGAGGGTGGTAAGTTTAAAAATTATGAATGAGTGAGCATAATTGACTATGTGAGTTGTGTTGTATTTTACTTGTTGTTGAATGTTGTTGTTTTTATGTCTTAATGTTTGGCTATTGTAATTCCACCCCGTCGACGAGAAATCATTCGGGATGCTCACTCTCTCTGCTATTTTATTTCTTTCTTCCCGACACTTGATGTCGTGGAATTTTAGATGGCATTCGACGTCAAAGTTTGTATGCACCCTCTGGAAGACGAAGATTGGGACTTACTTGAGAGAGGCTGGAAGTGGCGAGGAGATGTTAGCTTGGAGATCGACGATCCTCTGTTCACTCCTATGGGTATCGACATGTGGGACATGATGGACTGGATAACACTAGAAGACCCAGAGTACGTGAAGGTTCTGGTGCTACCAAAGGATGACGGGAGATTCGACGACGCTGAGGAGGATCTGGAATTAAAGGAGGTCTCTGCTATTGATGGTAGTCAGTAGCGTAGGTTGTCTTTTGTGTCTATGTATGTAATGCACTTTCTTAAGTTTCTAAGCTGATGTTGCTCTACCATGATGTAATTCACCCTATGATTTCTTGTAAGTTTTGGAAACCCGGTATTTGACGTCACTTGAAAAAGGGGAAATGGAATAGTATTTTATAAAGTTGGAAGAAAAATTTTCAAAGCGCGATGTTGGTAACATCTCGATTTGGAACTAGATGTGTGACGTGGGACATGAACGAAATGTTTTTGAAATGAAAATGTTTTGGAAAGGCGAACTGATGTCCACATCACCTATGAAAAAAAATTCCAGATTTTTACTAAATAAAAATATAATCAAGTTATTGAATTGGGGTGTTACACTTTCCACCCTTGTTGTTGAGAGATCCAGCATAGCTTGACCAAAAATAGCTCGGAGGTCCTTATTTATCTCCTCAAGGATGACCTTTTCCCTTGAGTCGAGTTCAGCATGGCCTTTGATGACATCGTACATGTCAACTTTTTGTTTGAAATCAACCATGTACTGCTCAAGACTTGCATATTTGGATTTGAGATAGGAGTAAGCGTTTCTGGATTGCGCCAACGCCAACTCAGTAGCTCGCTACCGAGTAGCAGAAGAGTTTACTTCGAGCTTTAAAGCTCGGATGTTGGGACTGAAGAAAGACTCTCCTTCATTGAAATTAGGATAGTGTTGACCCTCAACAAAGCTTTGGAGGCTTCAACGAAAGTCTGTTGATGAGCGGTAAGGGGAGATCCAGATTGCAACGGTGGAGAAAATTGGGAAATTGGAATGGCCACCCGTGGAAAAGATAAAGACTCCCCTGCAACCATGACATCCATAGATTCGGGACATGTAACACTTGGATTGATGGGTGAGGAACCGCAACAAAAGACACTGTGTAACACCCCTAATTTTCGTCTCCCGGATAATAAGGAAATTAATAATAAAAGTTTTATTATTAATTTATATAAATTCTCCAAGTTATGTTTTGTATTTAATTAGCCTGGAAATATAAAAATAGGTGAAAGTATTTTTATATGGCAAATAAATACAAAAATATAGATATTGCATTTTAGTCCTTGGATTAGGACCTAAATGTAATATTAGAAAGGTTCTTGGAGGGAAAGATTTAAAAAGTATTAATTTTTAAATTTTACACTGATCTAACCGGTTAGTAATGCCCTGTAACCGGTTACACGATGAACCCAGAAACTGGATTAGTGCATTTTGCTGAGTAATCGCTTGATTAATCCACGAATTCGCCACGAAATAAGCTAGATATTAGTGGAAAACACGCGTCATTGTGAATGTCAACCTAATCTTTCTATATAAGCCAGTGTTGTTGAAGAAATTGGGGTTGATTTTGCTGAGTTTGGTGTTGGGAGGCTTGGTTAGGGTTTCTGATTCGTTTGGCTTAATTCTTCTTCGTCTCTGAGTGTTGGAGAGCGAGTGATACTCATCCACAAAGCTTGAATCAAGGGCTTTGTGTTGACATTAAGATTGTGAGCAGAGAGTTCTTGTGTGAGGAGGAATCAATCCAAGAAGTTGAAGCTGCCAACACTGTCTCTGTGTTCTTGGAGCTGTCTTTGAGCTTCGATTTAGGTAAGCTCAAGCACTCTTTGAGTCTCAAACCACTTTGATTTTCTTATGCATGTTGCATACAACAAGTCCTAACCATTTTCCCCAAATTATATTACCTTTTCATGCACCAAAATCTCTAGTTTTTGAACCCTGTTGAACCTGTGTTGGCTGAGGACAGAGCTTGAGGTTCTTGTGGATTTCTTGCCAAAATCAGTGATTTCACTCATCAAACACGACTTAGAGGTATGGGAGAAGTTTACCTTATACTAGATTTAGACTAAAATCGTGTGTTTTAGGATTTGAGTCAACAAAGACTCAAAAGGGCATTATGTGAAAAGGTTAAAAAGGCTTGGAGGCCAATTATGTGTCTCAAATCTTTTTGAGCAAGTTTGATAACCTACATGAAAGTGATTTTGATGCTTGAATCATAATCTAAATGCTTATTATGAGTTTTGTGGTATTAAATTATGTTTATGTTGGTTTTTATGCAATTTAATACTCCGAATTGAATGCATGCAAATGAAATAAGTTTCTGTGGTTGAACATGTTTAAATTAAGGTATGTGAACTCTATTGAGTGTTGAAATTGGTTAGATTTGAGTATTGAAAAGAATGGTATGTAAAACCTCATTTTTCAGTGTACAGTCTGCATAATCTAACCGGTTATTCGATATTTATAACCGGTTAGATACTGTAAATTTTCAAAGAGAATGAATTTCTGAAATTGGTTCTGTGTTCTTACCATTTTTACTCAAGTCTATACTCTAATTTCACTTGAAATCAATCTGAAAACATGTTAATAAATATTGTCGATTTCAGATTGTAATAGAGGAGTTAATGCCTTAATGTTATGAGATAATTTCAAGAGGAAATTATGCTCAAATGGGATTGAATTGTGATTTAGTCTTTGAATGATGAAATCAGTGGAATTTGTGGTATATGACAATGTTGAAAACTTGTTTATGGATTGGGTAGAGAATTCAAGAAAAAGGGTTTTCTGAATTGCAATGGTTAACTAGTTCAGGTCTGTAATTCTAACCGGTTAGCCTGAGACTGTAACCGGTTAGTACCTGAACTGAAAAATAAAAGTTAAGTCTTTTAAGTGAAAAGTGAATACCATTGGTTAAGTTTCCCAATCCAAGAATAATGGCATGTTTTTAAATTAATTCATGGATGAATTTTGGTGCCAAAGGTTATACCTCAAATTAATCATTCAAAGGAGAAATTGAGATATTTCTAAATCTCAATAATTAAATTAAAGATAAAAACCAACCTTAATAATTGTGCATTCATGCATAGAGAATGGAAGATAGGTTGGTAAGGAACGTTTTTCATATTCTGGGAATATGAGGAGGGTACTCCGGGAGTACCAAATTTGTAACCTACTTGATGACACATTCTGGGAATGTGGCCAGTGTCTGGGACATGGTTTTATGCGTTCCGGGAACGTGATACACACTCTGGGAGTGATGTTTGTTTTCCAAGTATGGTTTGCCATCGTTCTGGGAACGTATGGTAGTGTTCTGGGAACACATTGGTGTATTGGATGGACGTCCAAGATGGACTAGTGATAGAGGCCTCAGTTGTGGATGGAAACCATGCATCATGCCACTTTCATTATAAGAGATATAATGTTGAAAATGGGTATGCTCATATGTACTTGCATTATTGTCTGTCCATGATATACTTGTGTTTGTATTTTAGTCTTTATTGATTATGTATATGTGTATACTTACTCCCTATGCCCTGTTTAGGTGATAGCCAGATACCTGTGGTATATGGACGTACGAGGAGCACCGAGCCACCTTTGAGGGGAGGTGGAGATCACTCTCTACCACCCTAACCCTCTGGTTCGGGTGCGACCTCGTAGATTTAGGATCCCTTTAGTCTATACTATGCATGTTCCACCCTTTTACACATATAGAGGACCACCCCCGGCTCGACTAGTGCGTCGATTTAATAGTTTTCGTTTTAGAGCTGCCACTCGTACTCATCCTTCTTCTCACAGAGTTGTTACTGAGGAGACTCCTTCTCCTGGTCCGACTGACTTTGAGAGGACTGCTTCTGCAGATCCTAGACCCAGTGGTGGTGTCTCTGCACAGTCGGGCGAGGTCGAGGAGGACCCTATGGAGGATGAGGACGAGGAGGAGGTGCCTTTTCGAGCCTACTGTTACTACTAGAGGTGGACCTGCTGGTTCCTAGGAGCCTGCATAGCATAGATGTTTTGGATCCTAGGTCTAGGGATAGAGCTGCAGAGGATCAGAGGAGCTGCTGAGGACATGGATGACCTGCTCTGGGACTTCTATTTTGATCTTGTCATATATTGTACATATTTTTGAGAGGTCTTAGAGTGAGGTTTATTTTGAGCAATTGGTTATGTATATGTTTTACCAAAACTTGCTATCTCGACTCTTGATACTTGCTACTAGATACTAGTGGGGTGTTTTTATATTATGATATATATATATATATATGATGTTTATTTTACCTCAGCAGTGCCCCACAAGTATTATTTTACTTCCGCGTACTCTGATTTTGGTTCAAAAAGGATTCAGCAATAAGTTTATATTCTATAAGTTCGATTAAACTCAAGAGACAAATTATATGATTTTAATGAACGTTACGAATATATTTCATTGTGTTAAAAAGCCATTGTCTCAAGAGCCTTTTTGTAATTAAGATATTATTAAGCTGAATTCAAATTAATCGTCAAGGTTAAAGGTGTTTATAATTGAGCAAGTATACATTACAAAGGAAAAATTTTCTAGACCCAATTTTTGATAGCAAGTACTCTATATTTGGAAATATTTATTATTTTCAAGATATAAAACAAGGGTGTCACATCTTTGGTGGTATCAGAGCATTGGTCCTGTCCCTCATGGCCCTGATGATGCAGCTAAGTATTATATTCAATGTTATTTGAATATGTTTGAGTAAGATAGTTGAATAAGCTAGTTTTGCTTATGTTTTAAACACCTTTTAGTGACCCAAAGCCCATAGTGCAGGTCTTTCTATGGCAACTAGAAATAGAAATTATACGAACGAAATGTTAGAACGTATTACGACTGTGCTGGAAGGTATGCAGCAGCAGCAAGAGAAGCCACCTCAAGGACGAGCTGGTAATCCACATGTTGGTAATGTGGTAAATCATGATGCTAAGACTCTGTCGGAGTTTAGAAAATGCAATCCGCCAAGGTTTGAAGGAGGATACAAACCTGATGAGGCAAATAAGTGGTTGTATGAGATCAACAAGATTTTTAGAACCTTAGACTGTTCAGATGAGCAGAAGGTAACCTATGCAATTTATATGCTTCATGGAGAAGCTGAGAACTGGTGGGATCATACGGTTCAATTGCTGAATTTTGAGAGAAGAGCAATCAACTAGGGAGTGTTTATGGAGAAATTCCTTAATAAATACTTTCCAGAAGAATTAAGGAGAAACAAGGAGGTAGAATTCATGCAATTGAAACAGGGGGATATGAGTGTAGGAGAATATGCTGCTAGATTTGAGGAGTTGATGAAATATTCTCCCTACTACTTGAATAACCCTGATGAAAGGAGTAAGTGTGTCAAGTTCGAAGGTGGACGGAGACCAGAGTTGAAGTCTATTTTCAGTTACCAGAGGATTCAGAGTTTTCCTGCACTTGTAGATATGTGCAGAATGTATGAGGATTATAAGAAGGCTGAGTTGATAGGAAGCCAAGGAAAGGGTAGTGGACAAGGTTATGGAACACAGAGGAAGAAGAGATTTGATCACCGGAATAATGGTCCATATGCTCAGAAGAACAAGGGCAAGGGCAAAGCTGTGATTGATAACAAGAACAAGTCTCGCGATAATGCTCCTTATTGTGAGAAATATAGGCGTTATCACCATGGTCAATTCTTCTGGTCCACAGGAGGGTGTTTCAAATGTGGAAAGCAAGGTCATTTTGCCTGTGATTGCAGAGAGCCCGCAAAAGGTGATGCTAAAGGATCTGCTGGCAAGTCTGTGGTGCAAGGAAAAGTGTTTACCCTGAGTGGTAATGAAGCAACCCAAACCCCGAATCTCGTGCAAGGTAACTTTTTGCTTAATGATCAACCTTGCAAGATTATGTTTGATTCTGGAGCTACACATTCTTTTGTTTCTCCTGAATGTGTGAATAGGTTGAATCTTGTTGTTTCTGATTCGCCCTGCTATCTTAGTATAGATACCCCTACTGGGATACCCATCTTTACCTCTAAGGTTTGCTTAGGGTGTGAAATTGAAATCTTGGGTCGTGTCTCTAAAGTTGACTTGGTTTGTCTCCCTAAGTTACAACTAGATGTGATCTTGGGAATGGATTGGTTGATGAAGAACCAAGTGATCATCAATTGCGAAAGCAAGACAATCCAATATAGAACCCTTGAACCCGAAGGTTATATGTGTTTATTCTCTGCTACTGGAGAAAAAGAGTCAATGCCGATATAAGAGATTCCTGTGGTGAGGGAATTTCCGGAAGTATTTCCTAAAGAGATACCAGGATTACCTCCGAAGCGAGAAATAGAGTTTGGGATTGATTTAGTTCCTGGAGCTGGTCCCATCTCTATTGCTCCTTATAGAATGGCACCACCGGAAATGGCAGAAATGAAAAAGCAGATAGAGGAATTGCTGCAGAAGCAGATGATTAGGCCAAGTGTTTTGCCTTGGGGAGCTCCATTACTGTTTGTAAAGAAGAAGGATGCAAGTATGAGAATGTATGTGGACTACAGACAGTTGAATAAGGTCACCATTAAGAATAAGTATCCTTTGCCAAGGATTGATGACCTTATGGATCAAGTGAGGGGAGCTGCAGTATTTTCAAAGATTGATCTGAGATCGGGCTATCATCAGATCAGGATAAAGGAGGAAGATATACCCAAGACTGCATTTCGATCTCGATACGGTCATTATGAGTATGTTGTGATGTCGTTCGGATTGACTAATGCACCTGCCATTTTCATGGATTATATGAACCGGATCTTTAGACCATATCTGGATTTGTTTGTAGTGGTGTTTATAGATGATATTTTGGTCTATTCTAAGAATCCGGAGGAGCATGAAGAACATCTCAGGATTGTGTTGAAGGTCCTGAAAGAGAAGCAGTTGTACGTCAAACTTGCGAAATGCAAGTTCTGGTTGAATGAAGTAAAGTTTCTTGGGCATGTAACCACTAAGGAAGGAATTGCGGTGGATCCAGCAAAGGTGAGTTCAGTGTTGAAATGGGAACAGCCTAAGACTGTGACTGAGGTCAGAAGTTTCTTAGGGCTGGCTGGATACTATCGTCGGTTTATAGAAGGATTTTCCAAGATTGCATTGCCTTTGACCAAGTTGACTCGGAAAGATCAACCGTTTGTGTGGGATGACAGGTGTGAAAGTAGTTTCCGAGAGTTAAAGGAAAGGTTAACATCGTCTCCTGTGTTAATCTTACCTGACCCTCACAAGAGTTTTGAAGTGTACTGTGATGCATCTAAGCAAGGACTGGGGTGTGTATTGATGCAAGATGGAAGAGTAGTGGCTTACGCATCACGACAGTTGAAGAATCATGGAGCGAATTACCCGACACACGATTTAGAGTTAGCTGCGGTCGTGTTTGCCTTAAAGATATGGAGACATCATCTCTATGGAACTACTTTCCAAGTATTTAGTGACCATAAGAGTTTGAAATATCTGTTCGACCAAAAAGAGTTGAACATGAGGCAAAGGAGGTGGATGGAGTTTTTGAAGGATTATGACTTT
Organism: Crotalaria pallida; assembly: GCA_037953625.1. NCBI lineage: Eukaryota > Viridiplantae > Streptophyta > Magnoliopsida > Fabales > Fabaceae > Crotalaria > Crotalaria pallida. Next base: position 85,406,579 of record CM075653.1, read on the forward strand.
AAACTCCATTACCATCCGGGTACAGCGAATGTGGTTGCAGATGCTTTGAGTCGGAAAGCAATCTACATAAGTGCAATGATGGTGAAGGAAGCAGCTTTGATCGAGGAATTCAGAGACTTGAGCTTGTTGACGCAAGTGGAACCATCAAGCATCAAGTTAGGAATGTTGCAGATCACAAATGAATTCTTGGAAAGAATTCGGGAGTTACAACAAATAGATGAAGAGTTGATTGAAAAGATGGGATTAGTTTCGGAGGGGAAGGAACCTAATTTCAAGATTGGGTTGGATGGAATCCTTCGTTTCAGAACAAGGATTTGCATACCAAAAGATCAGGAGGTTAGGAGATTGGTTCTTGATGAAGCACATAAGAGTCGGATGAGTATGCATCCTGGATCAACCAAAATGTATCAGGATCTGAAGAAAATGTTTTGGTGGTTTGGTTTAAAAAAGGATGTCGTGGAGTATGTGGCTTCATGTTTAATTTGTCAGAAAGCTAAGGTAGAGCATCAGAAACCAGGAGGACAGTTGCAACCCTTACGTATCCCTCAATGGAAGTGGGATAGTATCTCAATGGATTTTGTATCTGGTTTGCCAAGGACAACAGCAAATCATGATGCAATCTGGGTGATTGTGGATAGGTTGACTAAGTCGGCGCATTTTATTCCGATAAATATGCACTACTCTTTGAATAAGCTTACCCAGATCTACATTAAGGAGGTAGTTCGTCTTCACAGAGTGCCTTCAAGTATTGTGTCGGATCGAGATCCCAGGTTTTCTTCACAGTTCTGGAAGAGTTTGCATAACGCTATGGGAACAAGCTTAAAGTTGAGTTCTGCGTATCATCCACAGACGGATGGTCAAACGGAGAGAACTATTCAGTCTTTGGAAGATATATTGAGGGCTTGTGCACTTGAAGAACAGGGAAGTTGGGATCAAGTGTTACCCCTTGCAGAATTCACATACAATAACAGTTTCATGCAAGCTTCGGAAAGGCACCGTTTGAGGCTTTGTATGGAAGGAAATTCCAAACCCCACTATGTTGGTTTCAAGTGGGGGAGAACTTAGTGGTTGGACCGGAAATTGTGCAGCAGACAACTGAGAAGATTAAGATGGTTCAGGCAAAGATGAAAGCGGCTCAGAGTCGGCAGAAGAGTTATGCTGACAAGAGGAGGAAACCAATAGAGTTTTCGGAAGGCGATCATGTGTTTCTTCGGATAGTCCCGATGAAAGGGATTAGTAAAGCCTTGAGAACTCGAAAGCTTTCACCTAAGTGTATAGGTCCATACCAAATCCTTAAGAGAGTTGGTCCTGTTGCCTATCAAATAGCTTTACCACCCTCTCTGTCAAATTTGCACAATGTCTTTCATGTTTCTCAGTTAAAGAAATATGTGCATGACCCATCGGTTGTTTTGAAAATTCAACCTGATGATCTAGCTTTGAAGGAGAACCTTACCTTTGAAGCCAGACCAGTCCGGATAGAAGATCGTGAAGTTAAGCAGCTCAGGGGAAAAGAGATACCTTTAGTTAAGGTTATATGGGAAAATGCTGACGTGTCTGAAGCTACATAAGAATTAGAGGAGAAGATGCGTCAAGAGTATCCTGAGTTGTTTATATAAGTTAGAATTTCGGGGACGAAAGTCCTTTTAAGTGGGGGAGTAGTGTAACACCCCTAATTTTCGTCTCCCAGATAATAAGGAAATTAATAATAAAAGTTTTATTATTAATTTATATAAATTCTCCAAGTTATGTTTTGTATTTAATTAGCCTGGAAATATAGAAATAGGTTAAAGTATTTTTATATGGCAAATAAATACAACGATATAGATATTGCATTTTAGTCCTTGGATTAGGACCTAAATGTAATATTAGAAAGGTTCTTGGAGGGAAAGATTTAAAAAGTATTAATTTTTAAATTTTACAAAGATCTAACCGGTTAGTAATGCCCTATAACCGGTTACACGATGAACCCAGAAACTGGGTTAGTGCGTTTTGATGAGTAATCGCTTGATTAATCCACGAATTCGCCACGAAATAAGCTAGATATTAGTGGAAAACACGCGTCATTGTGCATGTCAACCTAATCTTTCTATATAAGCCAGTGTTGTTGAAGAAATTGGGGTTGATTTTGCTGAGTTTGGTGTTGGGAGGCTTGGTTAGGGTTTCTGATTCGTTTGGCTTAATTCTTCTTCGTCTCTGAGTGTTGGAGAGCGAGTGATACTCATCCACAAAGCTTGAATCAAGGGCTTTGTGTTGACATTAAGATTGTGAGCAGAGAGTTCTTGTGTGAGGAGGAATCAATCCAAGAAGTTGAAGCTGCCAACACTGTCTCTGTGTTCTTGGAGCTGTCTTTGAGCTTCGATTTAGGTAAGCTCAAGCACTCTTTGAGTCTCAAACCACTTTTATTTTCTTATGAATGTTGCATACAACAAGTCCTAACCATTTTCCCCAAATTATATTACCTTTTCATGCACCAAAATCTCTGGTTTTTGAACCCTGTTGAACCTGTGTTGGCTGAGGACAGAGCTTGAGGTTCTTGTGGATTTCTTGCCAAAATCAGTGATTTCACTCATCAAACACGACTTAGAGGTATGGGAGAAGTTTACCTTATACTAGATTTAGACTAAAATCGTGTGTTTTAGGATTTGAGTCAACAAAGACTCAAAAGGGCATTATGTGAAAAGGTTAAAAAGGCTTGGAGGCCAATTCTGTGTCTCAAATCTTTTTGAGCAAGTTTGATAACCTGCATGCAAGTGATTTTGATGCTTGAATCATAATCTAAATGCTTATTATGTGTTTTGTGGTATTAAATTGTGTTTATGTTGGTTTTTATGCAATTTAATACTCTGAATTGAATGCATGCAAATGAAATAAGTTTCTGTGGTTGAACATGTTTAAATTAAGGTATGTGAACTCTATTGAGTGTTGAAATTGGTTAGATTTGAGTATTGAAAAGAATGGTATGTAAAACCTCATTTTTCAGTGTACAGTCTGCATAATCTAAATGGTTATTCGATATTTATAACCGGTTAGATACTGTAAATTTTCAAAGAGAATGAATTTCTGAAATTGGTTCTGTGTTCTTACCATTTTTACTCAAGTCTATACTCTGATTTCACTTGAAATCAATCTGAAAACATGTTAATAAATAATGTTGTTTTCAGATTGTAATAGAGGAGTTAATGCCTTAATGTTATGAGATAATTTCAAGAGGAAATTATGCTCAAATGGGATTGAATTGTTATTTAGTCTTTGAATGATGAAAACAGTGGAATTTGAGGTATATGACAATGCTGAAAACTGGTTTATGGATTGGGTAGAGAATTCAAGAAAAAGGGTTTTCTAAATTGCAATGGTTAACTAGTTCAGGTCTGTAATTCTAACCGGTTAGCCTGAGACTGTAACCGGTTAGTACCTGAACTGAAAAATAAAAGTTAAGTCTTTTAAGTGAAAAGTGAATACCATTGGTTAAGTTTCCCAATCCAAGTCTAATGGCATGTTTTTAAATTAATTCATGGATGAATTTTGGTGCCAAAGGTTATACCTCAAATTAATCATTCAAAGGAGAAATTGAGATATTTCTAAATCACAATAATTAAATTAAAGATAAAAACCAACCTTAATAATTGTGCATTCATGCATAGAGAATGGAAGATAGGTTGGTAAGGAATGTTTTTCATATTCTGGGAATATGAGGAGGGTACTCCGGGAGTACCAAATTTGTAACCTACTTGATGACACATTCTGGGAATGTGGCCAGTGTCTGGGACATGGTTTTATGCGTTCCGGGAACGTGATACACACTCTGGGAGTGATGTTTGTTTTCCAAGTATGGTTTGCCATCATTCTGGGAACGTATGGTAGTGTTCTGGGAACACATTGGTGTATTGGATGGACGTCCAAGATGGACTAGAGATAGAGGCCTCAGTTGTGGATGGAAATCATGCATCATGCCACTTGCATTATAAGAGATATAATGTTGAAAATGGGTATGCTCATATGTACTTGCATTATTGTCTGTCCATGATATACTTGTGTTTGTATTTTAGTCTTTATTGATTATGTATATGTGTATACTTACTCCCTATGCCCTGTTTAGGTGATGGCCAGATACCTAGCCTGCATCGAGATACGCCCTATCCCTAGTGGTATATGGACGTACGAGGAGCACCGAGCCACCTTTGAGGAGGAGGTGGAGATCACTCTCTACCACCCTAACCCTCTGGTTCGGGTGCGACCTCGTAGATTTAGGATCCCTTTAGTCTATACTATGCATGTTCCACCCTTTTACACATATAGAGGACCACCCCCGGCTCGACCAGTGCGTCGATTTCATAGTTTTCGTTTTAGAGCTGCCACTCGTACTCATCCTTCTTCCCACAGCGCCGTTACTGAGGAGACTCCTTCTCCTGGTCCGACTGACTTTGAGAGGACTGCTTCTGCAGATCCTAGACCCAGTGGTGGGGTCTCTGCACAGTCGGGCGAGGTCAAGGAGGACCCTGTGGAGGATGAGGACGAGGAGGAGGTGCCTGTCGAGCCTACTGTTACTACTAGAGGTGGACCTGCTGGTTCTTAGGAGCCTGCATAGCATAGATGTTTTGGATACTAGGTCTAGGGATAGAGCTGCAGAGGATCAGAGGAGCTGCTGAGGACATGGATGACCTGCTCTGGGACTTCTATTTTGATCTTGTCATATATTGTACATATTTTTGAGAGGTCTTAGAGTGAGGTTTATTTTGAACAGTTGGTTATGTATATGTTTTACCAAAACTTGCTATCTCGACTCTTGATACTTGCTACTGGATACTGGTGGGGTGTTTTTATATTATGATATATATATGATGTTTATTTTACCTCAGCAGTGCCCCACAAGTATTATTTTTCTTCCGCGGACTCTGATTTTGGTTCAAAAAGGATTAGGAAATAAGTTTATATTCTATAAGTTCGATTAAACTCAAGAGACAAATAATATGATTTTAATGAACGTTACGAATATATTTCATTGTGTTAAAAAGACATTGTCTCAAGAGCCTTTTTGTAATTAATATATTATTAAGCCGAATTCAAATTATTCGTCAAGGTTAAAGGTGTTTATAATTGAGCAAGTATACATTACAAAGGAAAAATTTTCTAGATCCAATTTTTGATAGCAAGTACTCTATATTTGGAAATATTTATTATTTTCAAGATATAAAACAAGGGTGTCACACACTGCACATTGGGAAAAATCTATCACAAAAGTAGCATTAGTCTTGAGCTCATCCACCATAGCTGATGTAACACCCCGCAAATTCCTCGTATTTAATTAAAACACTAAAGAGATTTATTTTTGAGAAAAGTGTTTTGAAAGAGGTATTTTCTTAAATTATTTTCTTAAAATTTATGTTTTCAAGATAATGAGTGATTTTAAAAGAAATGATTTTCTAAGGTAATGCTTAAAGTTTAAAAAAAATTGAGTTTGAAATCTATATGTTTAAATGTTTTTCTAAAATGTTTGTAATCTTTGTATGAGTCACCTTGAATGAATAAGAATTATTTCATGGACATGTGTATGCTTATATGTATAATACATGTATGTGTGTATGTATTCACGGTTTTGAGGTACATGTGTATATGTTTAAGATAATAGGAGGATTAAATAAATGTGTATGATGCATGCTTATGTGTGTGTTAAGTGTATGTATTTTCCATGATGCCATGCTATGTGTTGTTGAGATAAACATGAAAAGAAAATTGTATGTGAATGTGTGTGCATGTGTATGTGGCTTGGCCGTATGAGGATAGAAGAACCAAGTAGGGTGCATCTTCTTAAGCATTAAGAAAGTAGGAAATTTAAATAGAAAATACGAGGGGAGTAGGAAGTGTGAGTCATGATGCTAGGGAGGACTTTTCCTCACCTTGTCCCCTTTTCAACGTGACCTCTCCCATGCAACAATTGGGCTAGACCAAATTGCCCTTAGCTCCACACCATAAACCGAGGGTAGAAAGGGAAATTTTCACACCCTTTCTTGCTCTTAAAACCGTGTATGTGGGTGAGTGTTGGCTAACTGATTCATTTCCATCTTCATCACATTTCTTCCACCAAAAACACTTAGTCCAAGAGTACCATCAAACTCTTGGGTCATAGAAAAAAAAAGAGCTAGGTCGTGAGGAGAGATAGTAGAAAAGGAGTGAACAACCCAATTCTTGACATCAAACCCCTTTGATTTCTTCCTTCCACACACATCTTTCTCCAAAAATCAAGGAGAAACCACCCATCAACCCTAGAAAAGAGAGAGACCGAGGCAAACTCAAGAAGAGGAGAAGAGGAGAGGCCGAGGCAAACCTAAAGGAAGAGAAGAGAAGATTTGAAGATTTAAGTTAGGAATTAAGGTAGAAAGAGTTTTAATTGGATGATTTTGTGTTGTGAAGGACTTTCTCATGGACTTTATCTAATTTTCTTGTGATGCATGTATTTATTTTGAGTGATCTTGAGATCTAAGTGTCTTGCATGTCATTCTATTGCTTTGATCTTGAATGTTGGTGTTGGAAAAATTGATTCCTTACTTGTAATTTTTCTTCATCACGGTTTTGGTTTGAAGTAGTGTTTAAAATTCCTATATGGCTTTGATCTTCTCATGCATGTTGATTTTGTGGCCTTATGATCTTTATCTTTCTTTGCATGTTCCCCTTATGTTTTGATCTTGGATTTTTAGAACTAAATGATTCGGCCATTAGTAGAAAAAGTAGGTCTTGGTGTTTTTAATTTGATCTAAGTGATTTCATGCTACTTCTATGTTTAGAAAAAAAATTAATTTCTAACTTGTTTCTCACGGTTTGTTTGAAGATTTGAGTATTAAGTTGATGTTCTTGTCTTGATCTCCTTTTTGCATGCCTTGATCCATGAGTGATCTTTAAGAAAATATGAAACTTGAACTTTGCATGTCTAATTTAAGTGTAAAGTCTTGATTTCTTGTATGCATGTCACGGTTTTCAAAAGAAAATAAGCCTAACAAGCTTAAAAATAATTTTGAGCATAAAAAGAGTTTGAATCTGTAACAGCCCGTTTTTCGTAAACCATAACACTTGACTTTTGCTTCTTGCAGTTGTAAAAATGAGGCCAAGTTTTTTTTTTTGAAAGCATTATTAAGGTTCTCCATCCCTCTTCTTCGAAAATCGAGTTGTTACTTAATTTCCAAAACTCCTGCACTTGATTTTCCAAAAATATTTTCTCAAAGGACTTAAACATATTTTATAAAAGAGTGTCTTCACATTCCTTAAACGTAGGGCATGCATCAGAGTAAGTCATGTTACAATAATGGTCCGTCACTTAGGCAATCCATCCTACCAAAATACAAATAACAACTTAATCTAATTCCACTACGCCCCCTCCCCTTTTTCCTATCAAAGATGATTGGTTCCAGCTTCTTCTTCTTCCTTGCGGGTGCCTTTGTACCAGAGGATGATACGACCGCTTTCTTTGGCTCTCCTTCGGAACTTGGTTTAAGTTCCACTCCGAATAGTTTCACAGAGTTCTCCTTCCCTTGATTCCGAGGCGGCGGTTCGGAGCTGTGACATATGTAGGATATACTCCCCAAACACAAACTAGGTGTAGATCCACCCAACTTATGTTTCGGGTCTTCGATCACCAACTGAGCATGTCCCGACCATGCCCAGCCTCGACGTATAGCTTTCCATCCGCGTCCCTTATGAGGCCAAGTAACGATCTCCAAACGACGATTCATCTGCCCGTTGGGATACCAGCGACGCCGATGTACCAACGAACAGGAGAGAGTAAGCGATCCGGACGCGTAGCGTCGACGGTGTGGAATTATGGTAGGCAAAATAATAGGACACACACAACAATACACAACATACACACAAGCAAACATACTATCATCATTATCCACAATCCCTATTTATTTCATCTTATTATTATTACTTCATACTCCCCACTCTCGTTTCCAATCTCTTTCGTAGAACTCAACATCCTTCCCACCTTTCCATTCTCAATCTCTTTCTCATTCCTCACATTCCTTGAATTCTTACTCATACAAATATAAATCTTTTCTTACAATGTGTTATCGAATTACAACCATCAATGATCAGGGGATTTCAGGGATCATCGAAGTACGCGTTTCTTTCGTAGTTAGCACTCACATCTCAAGCCTACATCTCCCCGGCCATCCATCCACCTAGTCGGAAGCAAACAGGAGTACGGGACCTTTACCCTGCGGGCACGACAGCTGTCACAACACAAATGGTCCCAGACCAGGAGGCTCAGCCTCAATATCAATTCACATAATAACATGGCACACTGCCTCGCAGTGGCAAACAAGATGCCCCACTCTAGTCCCTCTCACTGTTCTCGATTTGCAATCTAGGGGGCGACAGTATTGTTATAGTGCGCGCAGAACTTACCACGGTATTAGACCCAGTCCCCACCACGTTAGTGCACCTCATATGGAGTTCGTTCTGCCTACAACAATACTCTAGACTTCTTGACGTTTCACTGTCATCGTCCTCCCCTAATGCAATCTCGTCCTAAGTATTCGCAGATACTTATCGTTCCTTCCTCTCCACTACTTCGGGTTAACTCTCATATCTCACCACGTTCGTTGTTAATGTCTTTTAAAGTCTTTTATCTTTTTAATTAACCTATTGGTCGGCTCACCCTTCGTACATCCCTTCAGTGAGTCCCGACCGCTAACTTTGCACAATCTTTCTCTTTATCAAAACTCACATAGCACAGAGCTGGGATCACATCAACAGATTCACATTTCACTCTTCAATCTTTCTTTTCACCACCCTTCTCAAAAATCCTTGAGTTCTCAACTTTCCAAAAACTTTCTTTCTCGACCTTCAACAACTCTATTCCCAAAACTTTTCACAAAACTTTATTTTCACCAACATTCACCAAAATTATCATTTCCACAGACTTTTCCTCAAAGAGGTCATTTCGTAAAACTTTCTCAAAAACGTTGTTCCGAAACATCCTTTCATAAAACTTCTTTCAAAAAGATCGTTTCATAAAAACTCCTTTGAAAAATCCTGTTTCACAAGCTTCTTCAAAAATTCCATTTTAGAAACCTTTCCCAAAATTTCGTTTCATAAAACCTTTTTCAGAAATATTTCTTTTCACAATTCCTTTCGTAAATTCCTTTTTCAAAAACTTTTTTTTTAAAGACACATTTTTGCTGGGCACTAATGGAGGAGCAAGCTCAACTCGACACGAGTACCCAATCTAAAACCAAAACCCAAGGAGCCCAGCTCCATTTACTTCATCTCTCATTCCAACAATTCACATCACTCTTCCCAGCTCTGGCTCATTCTTATCATTACCAATTTCTCTCCAGTCAATTCTTATCTCTTTTTCCCAATCACTCTCTTATCTCTTTCATCATTCTTTTACTAATATACCATGACTTTCAATTCATCACTCCCTCAACTCTTTCATTTCATTTCGTTTCTTATTCCAGACATAGCAGATATCCATCCACTATAGAAATAAGCAACATAATTTAAACGAATAAAAGCATGCTATCAACACACAATCATCACACAATAGCATTGTGGTATTTGTCACCTTCGTATAAGTGGCCACACAAAACAAACAATTGCCACTTATACTACTGACTCCAACCACTAAGTTCCGATCTTTGAGATGATACGGAACGTCCTAATAGATCACCTAGCTACCACGGTGTCTTAGGAAAGCTTCTCTCTCACCTGAGGTCCAGCTATTGAATGTGTGCTCTCCTCGAATCCTTGTGCTGCCATCTGCCCCAACCTCTTTTCTTTATCATTCCTCATATTAAATAAAACATTTCACGTCATTAACTTATTTGAGAAAAATATTTTCTGAGTTTAGCACTTGTCCTTTCGTTGTTGGGAAAACTTTGAAAGTATAACCAAAATCGACTACCACTTGAAAACTTGGTTTTAGGTTACACGAAAACATTTTTAAACATAAAAAGCATGTCCAAGTAATTCTGGACAACAAACCTAGTTTTACAAAATTACTTTAATAAAACTCCGAAAATATTGTAAAAACGTTCTTTACTTTAAATAACTTATTAACTTAAAATTAGTACTTTAAAACCCAAGTTTTTATCACAAAACAAGTTTTGGACAACCATGACATAATTTAAAAATCTCAAGCAAATCGAATTAAACTCTTCTTAAAATCAACTTATTTCAAAACAGTTCATGCATTCAAACATATTCAATCACGTAGCAACCATATAACTTTAAATATATAAAACCACATATTCAATCATCTTATATGCATTACGCCTCTCACAACAACAAATATCATCTTAAGCATGTGAATAATTTAATCACCATTAAAACAACTATGCATTCACACATAGTTCATCAACATAAAACCCTTAGTCATGCAAGAAGTTACAAACCAAATTGAATCAAGTTTCAAACCAAACACATCAATATTTATTTTCCTTACTTTAAACAATTCGGGTCCTCTTCGAAATCATCTGCATATTTCATTTCATGCCATCAAACTCCCTAGACCTATTTAGACTATATAACCTAATAGAACAAGAAGAACAAATCAAACATCATAAATTGAATCTCATGAATTAACTTGGTTTATTTTAAACACTTAAATTCTACTTTCTTTTAATCTTAACCGAATACGCATAAGTACACATACACACATATATTCATTCAAACACAACACTCTATTAATTTAATTCATTCATTTCTTTCAAGGTGTTTCATTGGAAAAGAGGCCATATGAATAGGCCGAATATGATCATGGTATAGCAAGGCTTTATTTTTATCATGCATGCACATAGATCATGGATCAGAACAAGGATCATTTTTTTACAAACTTGTTTTCTAGTTTTCTTTATAAAAACTGTGAGCTTCACTCCAATTTTGGCAAACAAACATTTAATTTATTAGTACAATAAAATCAAGAATCATGTCATGGTCTTTATCTTCTAAGACAAACACATGCATGCACCTATAATTTCTATGTGAGACCATTTTCAACATGCATATAAGGAAAAGCATGATTTCCTACTCTCCCTAGTCTTGACCGAATAATGTAATGCAAGAAAACAAGGTCTCATAATTTATTTTCTACATGTAAGTGCCTAAACTCATGGATCATATCATGCAAGACATAGAAGCATCATTTCACTTTCCCAAACATCAACCGAATCATCATCATCACACACACAACCTTGATTTAATTTCTTTTCATACTCAAAATTATTTTTAAAGCTTATTTTTTGTGAAAACCGTGACTTACATGTGAGGAATCAAGACTTTATATTCAAATAGGACACAAAATTTCAAGCTTCACGTCTTCTCAAAGATCAAACATAGATCAAAACATACAAAAGAAAATCAAGGCAAGAACATAAACTTAAACTTAAATCTTCAAGCAAACAGTGAAGAATTAACTAAAATTTAATTTTTCTAAACATAAAAGTAGCACCAAATCACTTAGATCAAATCAAAAACATCAAGACCTAAATTTCCCACTCATGGCCGAATCATTTAGCTCTTGGTTTAGTGGTTTACAAGTTTATCTACTCATAAAAATCGAAGATCATTACATAAAGAAAACATGCAAAGAAAGATAAGGATCATAAAGCCACAAAATCAATATGCATGAGGAAATCAATACAAGATATGAACTTAAACACATCTTTAAACCAAAACCGTGACAAAGAAAATTTACAAGTAAGAAATCAAAAACTTTTTAACAACAACATTCAAAATCAAAGCATAAAATAACATGCATGACACTTATATCTCAAGATCACTCAAAAGTAATTACATGCACCACCAGAATTAAATCAAAGTCTAAATAAATTCTTTTACAACACAAAATAATTAAATCAAGACTCTTTCTACCTTAGTCCCTAATCCTAAATCTTTAAATCTCCTCCTCCTTTCTTCTTGGGTTTGCCTCGGTCTATCTCTTCCTCTAGGGTTGGTGGAGGTTTTCTTCTTAAACTTTGATGAAGAAAGATGTTTGGAAGAAAGAAATCAATGGTGTTTGGGCTAAAAGTTTGGGGTTTGCACTCTCCTTCCTCTATTTTCCTCTCACGGCCTCACTCTCCTCCTCTAAGTCTCCAAGAGCTTGATAGTGCTCTTGAGAGAAAATGTGTTTGTGAAAGAAAAGGGGATGAAAGAAATGAGATGGGAACCAAAGCCAACACTCATATCCACGGTTTAAGGACAATTGCAAGGGTGTGGAAATTCCCTTTTCTAACCTTGGTTCATGGTGTGGAAGGAAGGGCAATTTGGGCCACCCCATTTGTTGCATGGGAGAGGGTCAAACCGTGGGACACATGGAGAAAAGAAAGTCCTCACTAGGTTCATGACTCATCTCTCCTAGTCTCTCCTAGTATTCATGACTCACACCTCCTATTTTCTATTTAGTTTTTCAATTTCTTAATTCTTAAGAAATTTAAACCCACTTGGTTCTCTATTCCTCTCATGGCCGAACCACACATACTAGCACACAAAATTTTATTTTCATTAACACATATCATGCATACACTTAACATATACATAAGCATACACATATAGGCATGCACACAATTAACACTTTGATGGCATCATGTTCACACGGCTCATACATATATCATACACATAGATTCACACCTTCATGTATCACACATTGCTCATACACATTCACACATAAATTAAATCCTCACATCATCCTAGCATGCCAAGGCCGTATATATATATATATATATACGCACCTAAGAATTAATTTCAGTTCATTATAATAAATCACAACATTTTTTTTTAAATCATATAAACTTTTTCAAAACTAAATTTCTAAACTTTGGACATTATTTTAGGAAATCATTTCTTTAAAAAATCATTTACTATCTTAAAAACGTGAGTTTAAGAAAAATCATTTAAGAAAATATTTCTTATCACAATGCTTTCTAAGAAAATAATTTCTTTAGTGTTTTACTTTAATATAAGGAATTTACGGGGTATTACAGAATCAAGGGTGGTGTGTGTAATGATGATTCGGTTGATAGCTTGAAAATAAGATGATGTTTTAAGTCTTGCATGATATGATCTATGAATTTAGATATTTGCATGTGAAAATAAAATTGTAAGACTTTGCCTTCTTACATGTCATTATTCGGTTAATCATGCTTTTCTTACATGCATGTTGAAAATTGTCTCACCTAGAGATTTGTAGTACATGCATGTGTTTTTCTAAAAAGGACAAAGACCTTGAAATGATTTTGATTTTATTGTGTCAAGAAATTAAATTTTTGCTTGTTAAAATTCTTGTGCAACTCACGGTTTTTGTAAAGAAGATAAGAAAACAAGATTTTAGAAAATGATCTTTTCTTTAATTCATGTTCTCTATGCATACCATATTCGGCCTACTCATGTTAGCTAACCTAGGATCTTTTCTTTTCAATGAAATGATTTAAAAGGAATAAGTATATTTTAAGAAATGATGTTAAAACAAACTTGTGTGGTGGACATGTATTTTCTAATCGGTTCTTGGTTTAGAAATGAATGGATTGAGTGTAGTGTTTGAATGAATATACATGTGTGTGTTTATGTGTATTCGGGTGAGATTAAAAGAAAATAGAATCCAAATGCCTAAAATAAAATAAATTGATGCATGTAATTTGAATTGTGATGTTTGATTTATTTTCTTTGCTTATATTCGGTTAAGTGATTTAAATAGGTTTAGGGAGTTTAATTGCATGAAAGAAAATGTGCATGGATATATATAAATATGTTGGTTTGAAACTTGATTCAATTTGGTTTATTAATAATTGTGTGCCTAAGTGTTGTTTGTTAATTGTATGCGGTGTGATTTGTTTAGAATTATATTGTGGTTGTGTATTAGATTGACTTTTAAGAAATTGATTTGATTTACTTGAGATTTTTAAATTATGTTCATGGTTGTCCAAAATTGTTTTACGATAAAAACATGGGTTTGTAAAATGATAACTTCAAGTTAAAAAGTTATTTCAAGAAAAAGTGTTTTTACAATATTTTAGAGTCTCAATATAATGATTTTGTAAAATTGTTTTTACTGTCTGAAATTACTTGGACTTGCTTTTTATGTTTAAAAAATGTTTTCGTATGATTTAAAAGCTAAATTTCAAGTAATAATTGATTTTGGTTATATATATTTTCAAAGCTTCCCCAACAAAAGAAAAGACAAGTATTAAACTAAGAAGAGATTTTCTCTTATAAGTTAATAATGTAAAGTGTTTGATGTAATATGAGGAATGGTATAGAAAAGAGATTGGGGCAGCCGGCAGCAAAAGGACACGAGGAGACGGTACGCACTTAAATCGCTGGACCTCAGGTGAGAGAGAAGCTTTCCTAAGACACCGTGGTAGTTAGGTGATATATTAGGACGTTCCGTATCATCTCAAAGATCGGAACTAAGTGGTTAGAGTCAGTAGTATAAGTGGCAATTGTTTCATTGTGTGGCCACTTATACGAAGGTGACGAAGACCACATTGTTGTGTGATGTTTGTGTGAATGATAGCATGCTTTTGTACATTTATTTAATTATGCCTTATGTTATTTATTGTTGTTAATGAACATGAGTAATATGCTGATGGACGTCTGTTACGTCCTGAAAATAGAAGCGAAATAAATAAGGTTGTGAAGTAAAGGCATAATGAAAGAGAAATAATGATTGTAAATAAAGTATGTAGTGGAAAAGAGAAAGAGTTGAGATTGGGAAAGAATGAAATGATGATGTTGAGAACGAGCCAGAGCTGGGGAGAGTGATGTTGATGATGAGAATAGATGTGATTTGAGCGGAGCTGGGCTCCTTTGTTTTGGTTTTAGTTTGGGACTAGTGTTGAGTTGAGCTTGCTCCTCCATTAGCGCTCAGCAAAAATGGATTTTTGAAAAATGTTTTTGAAAGGAAATTTTTGAGGAGATTTGTGAAAATGTATTTTTGAAAGGATTTTATGAAATCTTATTTCTGGAAAAACGTTTGGAAAACCTTGTTTTTAATAAACATCATTTTTGAAGAGAGATTCTTTATAAATAGTATTCTCAGAAAAGTTTTGGAAATGGATTTTATGAGAGTTTTTGAAAAGAGATTTTTAGAAGCTTGAGAAAAGATTTTTTTGAAAGGTTTTGAAAGGAAACTTTCAGAAGAGGTGAAATCAGATATTTTGAGAACGTTCCATGAAATGACATTTTACGAAAAAGTTTGTGAGAACCATATTTTGTGAAAATCTGTGAAAGGAGATTTTGAGAAATGATATTTTGAAAGATTGTTTTGAGAAAGTTGTGAAGAGACTTGGAATGGGATTGTTAAGAGAGATAGTGGAAAGTATGTTGAGAAATGAGGTGAGAAAGATTGAGATGAGAACTTGTTGATGTGATCCCTGCTCTGTGCTATGTGAGAATTGATGAGAGAAAGACTGTGCAAAGTTAGTGGTCGGGACTTGTTGAAGGGTTGCACGAAGGACGGGCCGACCTTAGGTTAAGTAAAAGATAAAAGACTTAAAAGACACACGCGGTGAGGTATGAGAGTGCGAAGTAGTGGAGAGGAAGGAACCATAGGTATTTGCGGATACTTAGGAGGAGATTGCATTAGGGGAGGACGATGACGGTGAAATGTCAAGAAGTCTAGAGTGTGTTTCTGGGCAGAACGAACTCCACATGTGGCGCACTAACGTGGTGGGGACTGGGTCTAATGCCGTGGTAAGTTCTGCGGGCCCACTAGAAACATATTGTCGCCCCCTAGATTACAAATCGAGAACAGTGAGAGGGACTGGAGTGGGGCATCTTGTTTGCCACTGTAGTGAGACAGTGTGCCATTTATTGATATGATTATGAATTGAGGCAGGGCCTCCTGGTCTGGGATCATTTGATGTGTGACAGCTGTCGTGCCCGCACGGTAAAGGTCCTGTACTCCTGTTTGCTTCCGACTAGGTTGGGTGGATGACCGAGGAGATGTAGACGTGATTGATAGCCGAGAATGAAATGGATATTTTGATGATATCTTGAGTACCCCGATCATTAAAGATCGTGAAGTGATAAAGACCGGATGAAAAGAGAAGTATAGTTGTGAAAGAGAAATGAGAAGAAAGTAAAAGAGATTCATAAGACGTAAAGGGAAATTAATAAGAGAATGAAAAATGATAAGAAGAACGATGATGATAATGATAATAATATGTGTGGTTGTTGTGTGCATGTGTGTTATATTGTATGCTTGTATGGTCCTATTATTTTGCTTAGCGTAATCCCACACCGTCGACGATCCGTCGTTTGGAACGCTTACTCTCTCCTGTTCATTGGCATATCGGTGCTGCTGGTATTTCAACGGGCAGATGGAGTACTGCATGGATGTCATCATGTGGAGTAAGTACGGAAAAGGTTGGAAGCTCACCCCATGTGGTTGGGTATGGACCGGCTATACACAGATCGTAATTGCAGATCCAGAACATCTACTCAGTGGAGCTAACCTGGAGCCGCACATAGGGCAAGTTACCGTACAAGGGTATAGGAACTACGCGGAGAAGTTTCGGTACGAGACTCGGAGGAATACTTCCCTTCTTCATGAGGTGGAGCCGGGATCGATCAGCAATGAGGGGACAGCAACAAGAAGGGCATCATCCTCAGAAGTGAGGAGAGAACGCCAGAAGAAGGAGGGACTTCATCCGATCGTGTTCAATAGGATAGTCTAAGGATAGGGTTATTAATTTAAGTTTGTTGTAAGGATTACCAAGCCATGAACCATTTATGTAAGCAAGCTAAGTTTTCAAACTGATTGATGGAGTACATTTCATGTTAAGTAGCTCATGTGAAGTTTTTGAAAGACTGTCAAGATGATTTCGAACCAAGTGCTTCTATTGAAATAAATGTTTTATGAAAAGGAAAGTTTTTAGTAACAACTCGGTTTTCGAAAAAGGGTGTTGAGAATACCAAGAACTTTTAAACAACGATTTCAAAACATGTCAACAATGTTTTACAAAAGAAAAAAAAATTTGGCCTCATTTTTGGTAATTTTTAATACACAAAGTTAATTATTTTGGTTTACGTAAATCGGGCTGTTACAGCTGAGATCATTCCTCCCTCAATTTGAAACTTCTTTGTAACAGCTTGTGCGGTAGATGGAGGAAGATTTTTAGAAGGACCCCTGTAACATCCCGACTCTCTAACCTTGATTTATATATTATAATGAAAATAGAGAATAATTTTTCGCAAATAATTTCAAAACTTTATTATTCAATTGCAGAAGCAACGCTTCAAGTATCATCAATTGCGGAAGCAAAATAGCAAGACTTAATTCAGATAAGCAAACACAATAGTTCAAACCAATTTATTTTAATAGCAAATAGACTCTAAGCTACTTAAGACACTACTCGTAACCCAGAGCATGGTTCTCAACTCCAATGGTCGGGAAGGGAATCTCCTATCCCTTGTCGTTCCTACTCCCCTTCTGTGAAAACAGAACCTTCATTACCTACAAGGGAAACAGGGAGTAAGTCATAGCTAATCACGTTAAAGCGAATGATAAAGAACATTGACAGGAATGTCTGTGATTTGACTAAACCTTTTACTGTGACCAACGAACATGTGTAAGTTTAATCCCTTTGTCCAAATATCATAGTTACACTCATGGCATGGAACGTGTCACCCATGAATAGTGTAACCTATGGTTTCTTGATCCCTGAGTAGACGCGTCTAAACAAGTCTCGTCAATATCTCATATTGATTGTCTTGAGTATGGCCATACATTTCAACGTCTCACTCAATCAAGGGGCCCAGAGATATAATTCCTATTAATAAGGAAGGACAAATCCCATCTACGTCACTCACATCCCTCTACATGATTTGTCATATACCCGACTACAACCGTTATGATCACCTGGTTAAAGATGACGTTTGATTGCGTGAAAGCATATAATTCCTCATGTTGGGAACCGTAGCGACTTCAGGTCGAAGGACCATGTACACCATTGTCACTATGAGAATCGCTTATGACACTCACTTAATAACCCATGTAGCATTCTCATGGCGGGTCAATCCAGTACACAATTGTCCCAATGTGTACTTACGTGAAGACTTGATATCCCATATCCATGACCGGTGAGATACAGTCATCAGTCTGCCACATACTAGTCTCGACGTATTATATTTGCCCTTATTAACTATAATATTCGACTAGGGAATCTTTAAGGATAATTATCAATCAATAATATCTCACTATCAAGTCATGTACTTGATATTCTTATGACATTGAACTTATAATCCTAAGGACTTTATTATATCTATTTTAATTAAAAAATTAAAGCATAAATATAATAAATGAAATGCCTCATTATTATTAATAGTAATAATCCATAAACATGAAATAAGTACAAGTAAAAGAGAAAATACGATTGCCTCTAGGGCACACTCCAACAATCTCCCACTTGCATTAGTGCCAATCGTTCATGTATCTAGTACCATAAGCCCTAACATGTCCCTCATGCTTTTTTATGGCAAGAGGTTTAGTTAGTGGATCAGCAATATTATCATCTGTTGAAACTCTGCATATCTTCACATCTCCTCTGTCAATTATCTCTCGAATGATGTGAAAACGCCGAAGTATATGTTTGGATTTCTGGTGAGATCTCGGTTCCTTGGCTTGCGCAATGGCTCCATTGTTGTCACAATAGAGGTCCACTGGAAACTCAATACTAGGAACAACATCAAGTTCAGTTATGAACTTCTTAATCCAAACTGCTTCCTTTGCTGCTTCTGATGCAGCTATATACTCAGCTTCTTTTGTAGAATCGGCTACAGTCTCTTGCTTTGAACTCTTCCAGCATATAGCCCCATCATTCAAACAAAATACAAATCCAGATTGTGATCTGAAAATGTCCTTATCAATCTGGAAGCTAGCGTCGGTGTAACCCTTTACAACCAGCTTATCTTCACCTCCATATACCAAGAAAGCATCCTTAGCTCTTCTTAAGTACTTTAGGATATTCTTGACTGCTGTCCAGTGACCTTCACCTGGATCTGACTGGTATCTGTTCGTCATGCTCAAAGCATACGAAACATCAAGTCGAGTACATATCATGGCATACATGATAGATCCAATTGCAGATGCATATGGAATTCTATCCATGCGTTCCCTTTCTTCCTTAGTGGAAGGACATTGTTCCTTTGACAAGGTTATACCATGTGACATTGGCAAAGATCCCCTTTTGAATCCTGCATGTTGAACCGTTTCAACACTTTGTCTATGTACGAACTTTGACTTAGGCCAAGCAATCTCCTTGATCTATCTCTATAAATCTTGATGCCTAATATATAGGTTGCTTCACCCAAATCCTTCATAGAAAAGCAATTCCCTAACCAAGTCCTAACAGACTGTAAGGTAGGAATGTCATTCCCGATGAGTAGTATGTCATCCACATACAACACAAGAAAGACAATTGCGCTCCCACTAACCTTCTTATATACACAAGACTCTTCTTCGTTCTTGATGAAACCAAATTGTTTGATTGCATCATCGAATTGAATATTCCAACTCCTAGAAGCTTGTTTCAATCCATAAATGGATCGTTGCAGCTTACAAACCTTTCCAGCATGCTTTGGATCAACAAAACCTTCAGGCTGTGTCATATACACATCCTCTAAAAGATTTCCATTAAGGAAAGCAATTTTGACATCCATCTGCCAGATTTCATAATCATGAAATGCTGCAATAGCAAGCAAGATCCTAATGGATTTAAGCATGGCAACCGGTGAAAAAGTTTCATCATAGTCAATACCATGAACTTGTTTGAAACCTTTAGCAACCAATCGTCCTTTAAAGGTATGTACATTACCATCCATCTCAGTCTTCTTCTTGAAAACCCATTTGCACCCAATTGGTTTTACCCCATTAGGTAGATCAACCAAGATCCAAACTTGGTTGGTGTGCATGGACTCCATCTCAGATCTCATGGCTTGAAGCCATTTCTCAGAGTCAGGGCTGTTTATAGCCTCTTTGTAAGTAGTAGGTTCATCTTGATCAAAAATCATAATGTCATCCTCTTGAGTCAAGAGAAATCCATATCTCTCTGGCTGAAGAGGAATCCTACTTGACCTACGCAAAACTTGTGTAACTTGAGCAGGTTGTACATCCACAACATATTGTGGAACTTGCTCAACATCCATCGCTTGGTCTTGGCTACTTTGGGATTCTTGAATCTCATCAAGATCTATTTTCCTCCCACTATTTCCTTTAGAGAGAAATTCTCTTTCAAGAAATACGCCTGTGCGAGCGACAAACACTTTGCCTTCTGTGGGATTGTAGAAATAGTATCCCTTAGTTTCTTTGGGATATCCTACAAAGTAGAATTTGTCAGATTTGGGACTGAGTTTATCAGAAAGTAGACGTTTCACATAAACATCACAACCCCAAATCTTGAGAAAAGACATACTAGGACGCCTCCCAATCCATATCTCATATGGTGTCTTTTCAACCGCTTTCGATGGGGATCGGTTAAGTGTAAAAGCAGCTGTAAGCAGAGCATGTCCCCAAAAAGAGATAGGTAGGTCCGATTGACTCATCATACACCTAACCATGTCCAACAAGGTTCGGTTTCTCCTTTCTGAAATACCATTCCACTGGGGCGTTCCAAGAGGAGTGAGTTGAGATACTATACCACACTCTTTTAGATAGTCATCGAACTCTTGGCTAAGGTATTCACCACCTCGATCAGATCGAAGGGCTTTAATACTTTTGCCAAGTTGATTTTGTACTTCATTCTTGAATTCCTTGAACTTTTCAAAGGTTTCATGTTTGTATTTCATCAGATATACATACCCATATATACTAAAATCATCAGTAAATGTGACGAAGTACGAGTAACCTCCTCTAGCATTTGAACTCATAGGCCCACATACATCTGTATGTATGAGTCCCAAAAGTTCATTAGCCCGTTCACTGCTGCCAGTAAATGGGCCCTTTGTCATCTTGCCCAACAAACAAGACTCACATGTCTCATAAGATTCAAAATCAAATGAGTCTAAGAATCCATCTTTATGAAGCTTAGAAATGTGTTTCTCATTTATATGGCCCAAACGACAATGCCAAAGAAAAGTTTGGTTTGTATCATTTGATTTAAACCTTTTAGCATTAATCTTATAGACTGGATGATCAAGATCTAACAAATAAAGACCATTTATTAATTATGCACTGCCAAAAAACATCTCATTCAAATAAATGGAACAACACTTATTCCTTATTGAAAAAGAAAAACCTACTTTGTCTAAACATGAAACTGAAATAATATTCCTACGAATAGCAGGTACACAATAAACATCCTCTAGTTCTAAAACTAATCCACTAGGTAAGGTTAAACTACAAGTTCCAACAGCAATGGCGGCAACTCTTGCTCCATTTCCAACTCGCAGTTCGACTTCACCTTTAGCTAATATTCTACTCCTTTTAAGATCCTGCACATTAACACAAATGTGAGATCCACATCCAGTATCTAATACCCATGATGTTGAAGCAAAAAAATTAACTTCTATAACAAAAATACCTGAAGAAGAGGCTCCGCTTTTCTTCATTTCTTTCTCTTTAAGGTAATCTGGGCAATTCCTCTTCCAATGTCCCTCCTTGTTACAATGGAAGCAATTTCCCTCCTTAGCCACCCCACCTTTAGGCTTAATAGCCTTAGCTACTCTAGCTTTGCTCTTATCCTTAGGTTTTTGTGCTTTCCCTTTGGCCTTACCTTTGCCCTTTCAATTTTGAACCAACAATACAGTTTTTCCCTTGTTGATATCATGCTCAGCAGTTTTCAACTTCCTTAACAATTCAGTTAGAGTGTTGTCAATGTTGTTCATGTTGTAATTCATGACAAACTGACTAAAGCTCTGTGGTAAGGAATGCAGAACTAAGTCAATGGCCAACTCTTGACCTAGTGGGAAACCCATCCTCTCAATGTTCTCAATATAACCAATTATCTTGATTACATGATGACTAACTGGGCTTCCCTCTGTCATCTTACAAGTGAAAAGGGACCTCGTGACCTCAAAACGCTCATGCCTTGCTTGCCCTTGATAGAGCTCCTTAAGGTGTACGATCATATCGTACGCACTCATGTTCTCGTGAACCTTCTGAAGGTCAGGGGTCATAGTGACAAGCATGAGAGTTCCAACCTCTAAGGCATCATCTTGATGCCTACGAAAAGCATTCCGCTCAGCAGCCGGTGCGTTAGCGGGGGGTGCTTCAGGGAGTGGCTGCTCTAGCACATACATCTTTTTCTCATTCCTAAGGACAATCCTTAGGGTTCGTTACCAGTCCAGGAAATTAATTCCCGTCAACTTGTCCTTTGCAAGGACCGATCGCAGTGATAAGTTATTTGAATTGTTTGAAGCCATGGTGATCTAACAACAAAATAAAAGCAGAATTAAAATCATGTTTATTAAATATTTAATAAGGACTTTTATTAAATATTACTCCCACTATTTTCCTCAAATCAATAACCCTCAATATTGACTCGGAAAATCTCAGCGTAAGATTTTCTAGTGGGACCAAGATCCATATTTCATCTTATTATGAGTCAAACTTTAGCTGATCTCCCATAATTTAATTATTTAGGTAGGGAACCCTTTCCCAATCACATCTCATGTGACTCTTGGATCAATTGGGTGAATAACATTTATTCAAAATTAACTTATTAATTTATACCCAATTCTTTTGCCTATAGATCTTCAATCCTATTGAACCATCCATTTAAGTTAGACCCAATGGTTGACATAACGAATATTACATTTATTCCTTCGCGTTTGACCAATGTAGATAAACGTACTCTACTTTAGCAGACCCACATTCAAAACGACATCAATCAAGACGAGTGTCAAGCATTGGAAGGCATATAACTTAATATTTCAGTTTGAGGGGTTTTATATTTAAGTGATCTCACCTATTTTATCTTACATTAACATACATTATAACGATAACATGCATCACATACATACTATAATTATAAACTACGTGATATGGTCATGGCCTAGAAAAACTAATTCACCCAAGCCAATGAGTGAATTAATACAAAGATCCTAAACGCATAGCTTCTTCTCCAAGAGCATTCCTTGAATGTATGCACCGGTCCTTCTCCAAGAGACTTCCTTAAATCTCCTTTCCTTTTTTCATCTTCAAGTCTTTCGCAATTTTTAATAAAAATATTACAAATAGAAACCTCGTTCATGAGGGGATTTAGATGATAAAAGAAATACATATTGAATATAGAGAGAGAGGCACGACACGCAGGCCGTATTTAAAAATAAACCAAAAGAAAATAAAACATACACAGGGCGCGAAACGATCTAAAAGGCCATGACCATTCACCATACAACAAACAACATATTAAATAAAATACATTATTATTTTATTAAAAATTATGTTTGTTACGAATTATAAAAAAAAATTATATTTTATCAACTCTTAAATTAATATCGTATCAACTCTTGATAAAAAAAAAATAGTTACAATATGAACCTAACGAATCAATTTCCGCATGAACTTTGTATTCACGAGATAAACATGAATCAAAATTGATTGGTATTCAGGCCAAATAGATTCACGGCACAATCTGTTTCACGTGACAAGGAGGGACATAAAATCCATAATTAATTTTTTTTTCGCTTGTTTAATTAACTCCAGGCAATTGACACGTGACAATGGATGCTGCACAATTTCACATGCGGCATAATTGATACTCATCATGTATCAATTTCATATGCGGCACAAAACAATTGATACTCACACACAGCGAATTTTTTTTTATTTAATTTTTGATTAATTCCAACACATCATAATCATATTAAAACATGTTTAATAAAAAATAATCAAATCATGGTTTTGCAAGTGGCTCTGATACCACTTTTAGGAAATAGGATGCGACAAACGCAGCGAAAAAAAAAATATTTCCTATTTCCATCCAGGATCCATGTGAAATCATGATTTGAGATAGGGAATAAAATTACCTTTTGCAGGGAAGAGGAGACCAACGAATCTTATCACGAACGCTTCGTCAATCACGAGCACATCAATGTGTTGTGCCTCTATTGGTATCCACACGAACAAATTCTCAATTGGAGTCACGTCTCTCTTCTCAATGCTAGTAGAGAAGAGAGAGTCTGTGTATCACTCATATGACGGCTAGGGTTGCCATTTTGTGTCTCACACACCTTTTTCCCTTAAAGCTAATAATATTATATTTATAATATTATCAGACCAACTGGTTGGGCTTTTAGGAGATAAATTCGAATTATATCTTATATGTAGAAGATAAAATCAAATTTATATCTTATACATAAAGATAAAACGAATCATATCTTAATCATATCAGAAAGATTTAATTTTATAAAAATACAACTATTGTATTTTTATCAAATGTGATATCTCCAATTTTATCTGCTCTTAGTGTGTGACCCTATAGGTTCCTGTAACGTTGGCAGTAATGTTAAAATCACATTTTAACTTTACAAGCAATGAGCGGTATCTAGCAACACATCATTGCTACCCAAGTGACAGGAATGTCTGTGATTTGACTAAACCTTTTACTGTGACCAATGAACATGTGTAAGTTTAATCCCTTTGTCCAAATATCATAGTTACACTCATGGCATGGAACGTGTCACCCATGAATAGTGTAACCTATGGTTTCTTGATCCCTGAGTAGACGCGTCTAAACAAGTCTCGTCAATATCTCATATTGATTGTCTTGAGTATGGCCATACATTTCAACGTCTCACTCAATCAAGGGGCCCAGAGATATAATTCCTATTAATAAGGAAGGACAAATCCCATCTACGTCACTCACATCCCTCTACATGATTTGTCATATACCCGACTACAACCGTTATGATCACCTGGTTAAAGATGACGTTTGATTGCGTGAAAGCATATAATTCCTCATGTTGGGAACCGTAGCGACTTCAGGTCGAAGGACCATGTACACCATTGTCACTATGAGAATCGCTTATGACACTCACTTAATAACCCATGTAGCATTCTCATGGCGGGTCAATCCAGTACACAATTGTCCCAATGTGTACTTACGTGAAGACTTGATATCCCATATCCATGACCGGTGAGATACAGTCATCAGTCTGCCACATACTAGTCTCGACGTATTATAGTTGTCCTTATTAACTATAATATTCGACTAGGGAATCTTTAAGGATAATTATCAATCAATAAGATCTCACTATCAAGTCATGTACTTGATATTCTTATGACATTGAACTTATAATCCTAAGGACTTTATTATATCTATTTTAATTAAACAATTAAAGCATAAATATAATAAATGAAATGCCTCATTATTATTAATAGTAATAATCCATAAACATGAAATAAGTACAAGTAAAAGAGAAAATACGATTGCCTCTAGGGCACACTCCAACACTATGTAGATCTTGCCAAAACTTCGATGTAAACCTTGGATCGCGATCTGACACGATACTTGATGGTACCCCATGCAGGCGAACAACTTCCTTGATATACTACTGAGTGAGCTTTTCAAAAGAGTAGCGCATGTTAACCGGAATAAAATGCGCTGACTTGGTCAAACGATCCACGATCACCCAGATTGCATCATGACCAGTAGTTGTCCTTGGTAGTCCTGACACGAAATCCATCGAGATACTATCCCACTTCCATAATGGAATCTCCAAGGGAAGTAATTCTCCTCCTGACCTTTGATGTTCCACTTTCGCCTTCTGACACACCAAACAACACGCCACGTACCTAGCCACGTCCTTCTTTAAGCCAGGCAACCAAAATATCTTCTTCAGGTCCTGATACATTTTGGTAGCTCCTGGATGCATACTCATTTTGCTCTTATGCGCTTCATCCAGAATCGTCCTTCTTACTTCCAGATCATCAGGCACACAAATCCTTGCTCTAAAACGAAGGATTACATCCTTCCCCTCTTGGAACTCCAACTCCTTGCCTTTTTCCATAAGTTTCTTCTTTTCCTTTAGTCCCTCATCCTCGTGTTGCAACTCACGAATTCTTTGCATAAACTCATTAGCAATCTGCAGCATCCCCATCTTAATACTTGTTGGCTCCACTTGCATCGTCAGACTCAAATCTCTAAACTCTTCAATCAGTGCAGCTTCTTTGACCATCATCGAACTGATATGCATTGTTTTTCGACTCAATGCATCTGCCACCACGTTTGCCTTCCCAGGATGGTAATGAAGTTCGAACTCATAATCCTTCAAGAACTCCATCCATCGGCGCTGCCTCATATTCAACTCTTTCTGGTCGAAGAGGTACTTTAAGCTCTTATGGTCACTAAATACTCGAAACGTAGTGCCATAGAGATAGTGCCTCCAAATCTTTAGAGCAAAGACAACAGCTGCCAGCTCTAGATCATGAGTTGGGTAGTTCATTTCATGAACTTTTAGCTGTCTCGAGGCATAAGCGACTACCTTCCCCTCTTGCATCAAAACACTCCCAAGTCCTTGTTTCGATGCATCACAATACACCTCGAAACTCTTCCGTGTATCAGGCAAAATCAATACATGGGAGGATGTCAATCTTTCTTTCAGCTCTCGGAAACTCCTTTCACACTTCTCGTCCCAAATAAATGGTTGATCTTTCCGAGTTAACTTTGTCAAGGGTAGTGCTAACTTCGAGAAACCTTCTATAAATCTTCTGTAGTAACCAGCCAAACCAAGAAAGCTCCTCACCTCCGTGACCGACTTTGGTTGTTCCCATTGCAACACCGAGCTCACCTTCGTTGGATCAACTGCTATTCCCTTGTTTGAGATCACATGCCCCAAAAACTTGACCTCCTCCAGCCATAACTCACACTTTGTAAGTTTGGTGTACAGTTGCTTCTCCTTCAGGATACTCAACACTATCCTCAAGTGTTCAGCATGCTCCTCCGGGCTCTTGGAATAAATAAGGATATCGTCAATGAACACAACCATGAATGAATCTAAATAGGGTCTAAAGATTTGATTCATGTAGTCCATGAAGATAGCTGGTGCATTAGTCAATCCGAACGGCATCACAACATACTCATAATGCCCGTATCGGGATTGAAATGAGGTCTTAGAGATATCCTCTTCTCTAATCCTGATCTGATGGTACCCTGATCTCAGATCAATCTTTGAAAATACTGAAGCTCCCCGAACTTGATCCATAAGGTCATCTATCCTTGGTAAAGGATACTTGTTCTTGATTGTGACCTTATTCAATTGCCGATAGTCGATGCACATCCTCATACTACCATCTTTCTTCTTGACAAACAAAACCGGAGCACCCCAAGGTGACACACTTGGTCGGATCATCTGCTTCTGCAACAGCTCCTCAATCTGCTTCTTCATTTCAGCCATTTTCGGTGGTGCCATTCTATAAGGAGCAATAGAAATGGGACCAGCTCCCAGAACTAAGTCGATGCCAAATTCAATCTCTCTTTTCGGTGGCAAACCAGGTATCTCATCAGCGAATACCTCCGGAAAGTCTCTGACAACAAGAATCTCTTCCATTCTTGGACCATTCTCCTCTACTACAGTGTTGAACAGGCACATGTAACCAGAGGGTTTCGGGTTACTATAGGTTACTATCTTTCTATTACAATCGATGATCACTTGGTTTTGACTCAACCGATCCATCCCCAAGATCACATCCAATTGTGCTAAGGGTAAACAGATCAAATCTACCTTAGAGGTTTGTCCTAACACTCTTATACAACAGTTAAGACATGCTCTAGAAACAACTACAGGAGCATTAGTAGGGGTTTCTACTTTCAGAGTATATGGCAATTCAGACATAGATAGACCCAAACGATGTACACATTCATAGTAAACAAATGAATGCGTTGCACCAGAATCAAACAACATATTGCAAAGCTGACCATTTAGCAAGTAATTACCTTGCACCAGATCGGCTTGCCTCCACACCACTAAGTGTGAAAACCCTTCCTTGAACCATAGGCCTATCAGCAGTTCCTCTTGAATTAGCTTTAGTCAGCTCCTTGCAATCCTTCGCAAAATGTCCCGGCTTCCCACAGTTGAAGCAATTACTTGACCCCCCAACAAAAACGCCCATGATGATGATGCTTGCACTTGTCACAGAATGGAGTCTCGCTCCAAAAGTTTCTTCCATCATAACCACCAGCCTTCCCTTTGCCTTTCCCCTGATGATCATACGGACCATTGCCTCGGTTGTTGAAACCCTTGCACCTCTGAGGTCCATAATTCCGGCTATCTTTCCTCTCTGTTGCTTGCAACCCTTCAGCTTTCTTGTCGTCCTCATACATCCTACACATGTCCACGAGTGCAGGAAAACTTTGGATTCGTTGGTAGCTGAAAATTGACTTTAGCTTGGGCCTTAGACCTCCCTCGAATTTGATGCACTTACTCCGTCAGGATTGTTCTGGTAGTATGGAGAGTACTTCATCAATTCCTTGAATTTAGCCGCGTACTCACCCACACTCATGTCTCCTTGCTTCAATGGTAAGAATTCCACCTCCTTCTTTCTTCTCAAATCCTCACGGAAATATTTATTGAGAAACTTCTCCATAAATACACCCCAGTTCACATCCCTTCCTTCATAACGTAAGAGTTGAACCGTATGATTCCACCAGTTCTCAGCTTCATCTTCTAGCATGTAGACTGCATTTGCCACTTTCTGAGCTTCCGTGCAATCCAAGGTTCTCAGAATCTTGTCCATGGTGTGAATCCACTTATTGGCCTCCTCAGGTTTAAGTCCTCCTTCAAACTTAGGTGGGTTACAACTCCTAAAATCAGCCAGACTCTTCGCCTCGGTGTTACCCACAATGCACTGGTGAGGTGGATTAACAGGTTGAGGTGGTTGCTGAGATTGTTGTTGTTGCATAGACTCCAGTACCGCGGTTATCCTCTCTAACATCGCATTGGTGTGATTTTGGTTTCTAGTTGCCATAATAGACCTGCGCCATGGGCTTATGGTCACATATGTTGAACTAAAGAAACATTCATCACACCACCTATACTAAGGGGATAATCATAACTTCAAGCAAAACCGTCAATTGTATCTAATGCTCAAAACAAGCAAGTTACTAACATTCAAAACAATAATTATGCCCTATGGATACCTGCTTGGTGTTGATGGCTACCTTTCTGGAACTACTTCCACTACTACAGGATCTGACTTTTGCTCTGATACCACTCAGTGTGACACCCTTCTCATTTACCAGTAATTAATATACTAATTACACTATTATATCGGATAATATATGGACTTGTAAGTATTTAGAAAATGTAGAAATAAAATTTTCCTTTCAAGGCGGATGCACAAACCAAAACATGGAGCTCTTGGAGAGAATAACTTGTATCGTTTTCAACATTGTTTTGAATTCGGTGTTTACTAGGATAATAAAGTCGTTTCATAACTTCAGATAGCATCGGTACTTTTGCAAAAGACATTTTCATAGTAAAATTAGGCGATACTATCCTTTTTTTTTCCTTTCGCGGAACTGATACCATTTTCAAATAACATAGCCGAATTCTTTCATTTAACCTTCATCAGAGTAAGCGGAAATTATAGGACTATGTAGCTAATAGAAATATAAGCATAGATTTTATATATAGATAAAAAGAGTCAGGTGATACATAGTCCCAGTATAAGTCTCCAAGATCCAGATACAAGTCCATAAAGATCTATATCCAAAATAAGACCATAACCCTAGAGTAATCAAAAGTATATCCACAATATATACATCTCAAAAATATAGACTCTAGAGGTGGTCTGATAGATCCGGCAACAGCAGTAGTAGTAGTGATAGCAGTAGCAGTCTCCATGTAGCAAAAGAAAACATCATCATCATCAACAGCAGCAGCAGCAGTAGAGTCTCCTCCACAACATCCCCACATCGGATCCCATGATCCTCATCATGTACCATATGCACGCACCTAGGGATCATCGTCCCTCCACTGACTCCCAGTAGAATGAACGACAGGCTCGCCTCCGCTCTCATCCTCCACGGGATCCTCCTCGATTTCATCCGATGGAGAGGGTACCCTACCACTGGGTACAGGGTCAGGAGATGGTGTGACCCTAACTGGGCTACTCTAATCATAAGAGGGAGTCTCCTCGCGGACGACTCTCGAAGAAAAAGGGTGTGAGCGGGTAGGTCTAAAACGAAAACTGTGATAAGAGCGAGTTGGCCGTGTGGGAGGTGGTCCATGATATGTGTAGAACGGGGGTACTTGCATAGTGTATATGATGGGAATCCTAAATCTATGAGGATGAAATCAAATCAGCGGGTTCGGGTGGTAGAAGGTAATCTCTACCTCTCCCTCGAACACCGCGCGATGGTCCTCATAGATCCATGTGCCACTAGGAAGTGGCCGGATCTCGATGCAAGCGATGTAGCGTGACATCACCTACAAGGGCATAGGGGTAAGTAATTTTACACACATAATCAATAGAGCCTAAATGTATGTGCAATGTAAAGATATAAACATGTAACAATAAACAACAATCACACTTAGCATTTAGCAGATATAAGATGCAAGTACGATGCTCATACTTATTTCATTTATCAACACTATTTTTAAGTTAAATGAATGGCATGATGTATGAACCTAACTCTCAGGCCTAACTTCATCAATCTATGACACTCTCTGACGTCCATCCTTTACTTCCCAGCACTCAACAGTGCGTTGTACTCCTAGGTGTACAACATTCGTACATTCGCCAAGAACGGACACGACAAGCTTGGAATCCATGCCACCCGAGCATGTCCCGTCATCCAAACGGTATAACCATATCGGCATCTCACTAAGCCGACCACGTCGTCTACCATAACGTGTCACTAAGCGAGCCGTTAGTTGGCACTCCCAGATGCCCTCCTCATGTTACAAGAACATGAATACGATCTAACATCCGAACTCCAGAATGAATGCATTATCTTGGGTTAAAAGGAATTGATTGATGTATTTTTCTTTTATTAACACATTACGTGCCTCCCGAGCAACGTATCATTATACAAATGAAATCATCATATCATTAATCAATTTCTTTTTAAGTCCAGATCCCTTGGATTATTGTTATTTAATCATTAACCAATTGATTCAGAATTAAAAAAGATATTTTTAATATTCTGGGTGAACTACTCGAGTGTTCTTCAGAATACTCGAGTGTTCTTCACTTATTTCCAGATTACTCCAGCATTCTTCAGGATACTCGAGTGTTCATGTCTTTCTGGGGATTTGGGTTTCAGCTTCATAAAAATACTCGAGTATTTCACGAGTACTCGAGTGTTCTTCATCAATTCCAGAACCCTCGAGTGACCCCTGCATTACTCGATTGGTTTACCTTAAGAGATCCCCATGAATCAGCTATTACTCGAGTCCTGGGCCCGATACTCGAGTGTTTTAACACAAAATACACTGGTTTATCATAATTTTACTCGAGTATCAAGCCAAGTACTCGAGTCTTTTCTCACAGAACAGACTGGAAACTTGGTTTTAACATACCATTTTCAATTCTAATCATTTTTAGTACAATCCAATGATCAACAGAATTCATATACCATATATTAAACATGTTACAACACTTAGCACATATCAAATTACAAATTTGACAGAGAATCACAAGATTATGCATAAAACATACAATTTCACAACTTAACATCTCAATTTGCAAAATACTCAACAAGCTTGTAAAATAATGCTCATTCCAGCTTGCATGCATCATATGAAACTTGGTCCAAACAACCATAGAGCATGAGTTGGTCTCCAAACCAAAGTTCCTATTCAATCTAAGCCCTTAGAGCCTCTTGGTGGCTCTCTAATGAAAATCATGGAATTTAAACTCTATCTAGTGCATAAAACAACTTCCCCTTACATCTCAGACGTAACTCAACAAGAGAATTTGAAGGAAGAAGCTCCACAACACCAAAACTTCTTCAAGCATCACATGCAGGACAGTTTTGAGTGGAGGTCCAAAGTTGAATTGGTTGACACATAAAACAGCAATAAGAATTGGGGAAATTAGTTTCTCTAGACTCTAGGCATCACATACTAACTAGAGAAATCAAATTGAGACTCAAAGGACTCGTGAGCTTACCAAAAATTGAATTCGAAGTGGGCTCCAGGAACAAGTTTGACAGCAACAAGCTCCAACTTTCGAGCTCCAAATCTTCCACCACACACACTCTCAGCTCACGATTTTACTCTCTATACAAAGCTCGAGATGTGAGCTTTGTATTGGTGTATAGTTTATGGTTTGAATCAGAACACAAAGGGAGAATCGAAGGAAGCAAATCAAGAACCCTAGCTCATGCAAACTTCACAATTTCATCAACAAAACCTTCAATCTCGTTGATGAATGGCTTAAATAGACAGGGAGGATGTTCATGCACAACGACACGACGATGGGAGACGTGTTTGAGAGGTGATTTCGTGTCAACGGAGGGGAATCGGTGATGGTGACTCACCAAACGCACTAACTCGTGCAACTTTGACCAGAATACTCGAGTATTCAAGAAAATACTCGAGTATTTTGCCCAGTTTTTGAAAAAAAAAATTATTTATTTTCCCTCCAAAACCTTTCCTATATTTACTTCTAGGTCCCAACCCAGGGACTAATATGCAAAATATTTATTTCATGCATAATTATATTTATTAAATAAGTTCACACATATTTCCTAACTACATAAACACATATTTTAATCAAGGATTAAAATAGAAATCATTAATTATAATTAATTTTATAATTAACATTTCATTAATCGGGGATTAAAATTTTGGGGTGTTACAGGTCTGAAACGGATTCTGAGCTTTAAAGCTCAATTCTTAACTTGTGCAAAAACTGTTGCACCGACTGACTTTGGCTACAAATTACATCATGAATAAGCCATGAAAAATAACGAACCAAGTTAGCTTAAGCAACTAGGAAGTACTAAATTTAATTAGAAAAAAGTTTGGAATCAAGAGGGTTCCTGAGTTTACCAAACCAATTCAAGAAAGATAGGTAGTTGAAGGTGTTTGTGCTCTGTTTTTAGTTTTGAGTGGCTAACTTTGGAGACTTATAACTTTTTCTACAGAGACTCAAATTTCGTGGTTCTTGTGGCTATTTTAATATTGGAAATAGAACTAGAAGTGTGTTTTGGTTGCACTCAATTTCATGGTTTGAGGAGGGAGAATCGAGAGTTTAAATTTAGCACCAGAAAATAGAGAGATTTTCGGGTTTTTGAGATTTGAGAGTGTAGCTTGTGTTCAAATCTCCTCCCATGTGCTTATTTATAGACTCGACTTTACCCTCCTATGAAATAAGGTCGAGTTCTGAGCTTATGGGCCAAGGAAAACGAGTTTTTAATTCAAAAAGTGTTGAAACCGCCATGAAGCTGCTGCTGAGCTGGGCAAAAGACTAGAGTCTTTTCTGAAACACTCGAGTCTTTTTTGCCCAGAATACTCGAGTCTTTTTGGCTGAAATGGCCAAAAACTTTAATTTCACTGTTCTTAATTCGTTTCTTTTTCACATAATATTATTCCATTAATATTCTCAACTAATATTCAAATTTTAGATACATAACTAATTATACTTAGCCTAAAATTCCCTAGTATCAATTATTACTCAAATAAAATGCATATATATATATATATATATATATTATTATTTCAGGGATAATTCCAGTGGGTGTTACAACCTCCCCCACTTAAAAGGAATTTCGTCCCCAAAATTCGACTTGGAAAAATAAAACTTACCTTAACAAATACGGATATTCTACCCTCATCTAACTTCCTAGCTCCCAAGTGATGTCACTAACATCACACGTTCCCACACGGCTTTCATTAAAGAAATATCCTTCCCTCGTAGTTGCTAAATTTTCCTATCTTCAATCCGAAAGGAACTGGTTTCAAACGTCAGGTTTTCATGCCAAGGCATCTTGTCGGGTATGATAAACGTATCCTCCCCCACTTGGAATCGGCATAGCGAGTTCTATTCGTTCATACCTTAAGGCAACCACTATTGCAGCTAACTCTAATGAATGGCAATATTCGATAAGGGCTATCGAAACGGGATGAGTCCTAGGCACAAATGTTGAACTCAACTTTATGGTAAAGGAATAGACTAAGTAATCTTTGGGGAGGACTTCGGTTATTCACTGATTATAAGGATGGTTCCTAACTTGGTTTCTTCTTTCCCTGATGCGGAAAACAACTTGGGTATCCTTCGGTTGTGGCCTCTACAGATTCAGGTTTGGTACGAAGGATAAACTTTCCATGGAATTCTATAGTTACATGGGGTTTCGACATTCCTTCTACCACAAGGTTTGCATCTTAGGCATATCAAATCGGCTATGGTGTTTTTGTCGAGTAGGGCTATTTTATATTCAGGCTTGCAAGGTACTATCATGGGATTGGGTGGGGTAGACCCTTCAATCTGAGATTTCTAGTTTTCAAAAAGTTTGCACATTCAAAAGAAATAAGAGATTGGGTGGTTTCCAAAATAATTCTACCTGACTACTAATTTAAAAGACAACTGACTAGATGAATACTTTACCTTCAACAAACCTTGGTACTTTCTTTATGCCCACACTTTTGTAAAAGTCGTCAAATAAAAACTTTACAAGAAATGGACATTGGTTATAGAATGTGATGTTTTCCCTAAAATGAAGAAATATATATACAAATTGTTTTTCATTCAAAACTTTAGCAAATCATTTGACAATGTAAATAATGTTGTAACTTTAAACGTCCAACCATGTGTATAAGTTTCCCAAAATAGTTCATATCAGTCTTTGGAACTAAAGTTCAAAATTTACATGTTCGTTTTACAAAAAGAATGTCTCAATTTACTCCCTGAGGATTTGGATGGAGAAACTTGAGGTCATTGTCAAACCCAATCAAAAAGGAATGTGTTTTTTTTTTATCAAAATTATTTTCCTTCACATTTTGTAAACTTTAAACGATCACCCTCCCTCTTGTTTTGGATCATCGTATTAAAAATACTGGAATGCTCGGAATATAATGTAGTGCATAATGTTACCACTTTTCGAGGATAAAGTCTCAAAAGAGTTTGATATCAAAGTGAGTTTGCACATTATTATTACTTGCATTTATATTACCAAAATATAGTGTAGGAATTAAGAAAGTACTTAGGGCTTCACCAGGGGTAACATCTAGTGGTTAAGGTCCAAGGCAAGCATATTGGGTTGACTTCTAATCACTTTCTCTACGCACTCTGATAAAAGATGCTAACAAGGTTTAACCAAGATAAGACTCACATCCTAAATTTCTAGACCATACATATAACTTTGAAAATATGTTCTGAAACTCAAGAATTTGATGACACTATTTTCCAACTAATATATAGATTGAGGTGGCCAGTCCCAATCACACATTACATTGGTGATAGAATCATTTTCATAATTTAAGTTTCAGTCATGTGGTGGTCAATTAATTATCCGACTCTAGATAACCACATGATTTTCATTATAGTTTTTGAAAAATATTTTGATAACCTTGTCATGTTTAGAATCAGCGTACTTGGTACGAAACCAAGGGTCATTCCCTCCCGTTGGGGTAGCAATATCATGCTCTAATCCGTTGGGGTACCTTTCACTTTCCTTAGTCTTGACTTTCATCCGATTCTAAATATGAAATGTCTAACTTTTCAAGAAACTGAACTTCATTCCTGAAATCACGCAAAGCAAATAAGCAAAGATAATAGCAAATCCTACTGTACGCTTATATTAGTATCACAAACAACACAGCTGATAATATTTCACTAATGTCACAACTATCACAGTTAATAATATCATATTCTACTGACTCGATCTTAATCTACCCATAACTCAATCCAGAGTTATCGCAGCTTAAAGCATGTGTGGCCATATTCCACAGGCCGAGAGTTTGAACCATTGCTCTGATACCACTAATGTAACATCCCGACTCTCTAACCTTGATTTATATATTATAATGAAAATAGAGAATAATTTTTCGCAAATAATTTCAAAACTTTATTATTCAATTGCAGAAGCAACGCTTCAAGTATCATCAATTGCGGAAGCAAAATAGCAAGACTTAATTCAGATAATCAAACACAATAGTTCAAACCAATTTATTTTAATAGCAAATAGACTCTGAGCTACTTAAGACACTACTCGTAACCCAGAGCATGGTTCTCAACTCCAATGGTCGGGAAGGGAATCTCCTATCCCTTGCCGTTCCTACTCCCCTTCTGTGAAAACAGAACCTTCATTACCTACAAGGGCAACAGGGAGTAAGTCATAGCTAATCACGTTAAAGCAAATGATAAAGAACATTGGCTAAAAACGATAAACACAAGTAATAACAAATTACAAATGCAAGTACATATGTCAAACCCTTTTTATTCAAGTAATTAATCTTATTATCAATGGCATGATGTATGTCTATCTAGAATCCTTTCCCGGGGCATCACAGCTTGAAGAAAAAGGGTCCTCGTGAGCTTCCTCCGCTCGACCTTTCGCGACTTACAGGCTTCCTCCGCCCAGCGTAACTAGTATTAATATCTCAACAAGCTGGAGCAAAGTAAATGCATGAATGCAACAAAATCTATTATCAATCCTTATTTTTCATTCATCATCCTCATTCATTTCATTCTCATTCAGGACATAGTCCATGTTTCACATTTTGCTTTTCCATCTCAATTCCTTTAACCTTTCTTTTAGCTGGTGCTGTTGTTTTCATAGAAAAAACCATCAGCCATTTTGTGATGGTTTTAGAAATAGCATATAATCATTTGTTTAGTAATCCGTCGGGGCATAGCCTCCTATTGGCGGATGTTTATTGCAACGACCCCATTGGGACTCCCATAGCAAATATCAACCAAGTGAGTAAAACTTTCACTAGGACAGCTAGGGATAATATCAACCAAATGGGTGTACGCACTTCCATTGGGACTCCTGTAGGGAAATAATCAACCACTGAATAAAATTCCAGTAGGACACCTCCAGGATAGTTATCAACCAATGGGATTAGGTTTTAAGCATAGTAATATTTAGAATTTAGTAATTTAGGAGTTTAGACGTGTTAATTTTTAATGAAAATTGTAGAAAGTAAGTGTTTTTCTGAAAAATTGTTCAAACTACTCGAGTAGTTCTTGACTACTCGAGTTGTTCATGCAAAAATACTCGAGTCATTAAGATCCACTCGAGTGTTCTTCCAAATTCCCAGAATACTCGAGTCCTTCTTAACATACTTGAATCTTTTTGCTGCAATAGCACCAGTTTTCTGCACTTTCAATATCAATTCGGGATTCTTACACCCTTACTCCAATTCTGCATCAAACAGAGGTTATTTCTCACATAATAAACATATTGCACATATCAATTATCATCAAATTTAACAGAAAACATAATCATATCACAGAATTGCATAAAACATAAAAAATATCATTTCAACATATGACTTCCATTTCTACTTGATTTTAAGTTCGAAAATCAATCCAGTGAGCTTCATTAGGTCCAATTAAAGTTGTTTGAATACAAAAACTATGGGTTTCTTGCCTCCAAGTCAGATTCCCATTTCTAACTTAAGTTGCCCATGAACCTCTTATGGTTCCTATGAATTTAGCTTATTGTTTATCATTCTAGAGATTAGGTAACTTCTCCCACACCTTAATGAAGCTAAAGGAACGATTGGTTGTGGAAGAAAAGGTCTGAAACAGATTCTGAGCTTTAAAGCTCAATTCTGAACTTGTGCAAAAACTGTTGCACCGACTGACTTTGGCTACAAATTACATCATGAATAAGCCATGAAAAATAACGAACCAAGTTAGCTTAAGCAACTAGGAAGTACTAAATTTAATTAGAAAAAAGTTTGGACTCAAGAGGGTTCCTGAGTTTTCCAAACCAATTCAAGAAATATAGGTAGTTGAAGTTGTTTATGCTCTGTTTTCAGTTTTGAGTGGCTAACTTTGGAGGCTTATAACTTTTTCTACAGAGACTCAAATTTCGTGGTTCTTGTTGCTATTTCAAGATTGGGAATAGAACTAGAAGTGTGTTTTGGTTGCACTCAATTTCATGGTTTGAGGAGGGAGAATCGAGAGCTTAAAGTTAGCACCAGAAAATAGAGAGATTTTCGGGTTTTTGAGATTTGAGAGTGTAGATTGTGTTCAAATCTCCTCCCAAGTGCTTATTTATAGACCCTACTTTACCCTCCTATGAAGTAAGGTCGAGTTCTGAGCTTATGGGCCAAGGAAAACGAGTTTTTAATTCAAAAAGTGTTGAAACCGCCATGAAGTTGCTGCTGAGCTGGGCAAAAGACTAGAGTCTTTTCTGAAACACTCGCGTCTTTTTGCCCAGAATACTCGAGTCTTTCACAAAAGACTCGAGTCTTTTTGGCTGAAATGGCCAAAAACTTGAATTTCACTGTTCTTAATTCGTTTCTTTTTCACATAATATTATTCCATTAATATTCTCAACTAATATTCAAATTTTAGAGTCATAACTAATTTTACTTAGCCTAAAATTCCCTAGTATCAATTAGTACTCAAATAAAATGCACATATATATATATATATATATATATTATTATTATTTCAGAGATAATTCCAGTGGGTGTTACAACCCCTACCTGAGGAGGGAAGCGTTGAAGTAACCTTCGTAGGAGTGGAATACAAAGCAGAGTTTGTCGTAGTTAAGAAACCCTCTTTGACCTCGGTAGGAGAAGATTGTTTCCTCTTCGAAGAACTAACCCGATCATCAGACCGAGCTCGTTTGTCTGGATGCCGAGCTTTAGGCATATCGCCACGAGCTCTTCACAAGTCAGACAAAGATAGAGTACCCCTCTTCATCATAACTTGAGCACGATCCAAAACACCTGTCATTTCACCTAAAAAAACAATACAAAGTTGAAAGATCAATAACATTGAAAAACCAAGTATCAAAGTGGTTAAAACACAACTCAAACTAGTTACTTAAATTGTTGTTCAAAACAACTGCATCCATTTGGATGACAGAAGCAATAGAAAGAGGACCATGTTCTAGGGCCCGCTCCATTAAAGCTCGAAGCATAGCTCGTTCCTCATCAGAAAGTTCGGATTTGAGAATCATAGAAAACAAAGGATTATAAGATTTATTTACCCAACCATTAAAGAGAAAGGGAACCTTGCCAAAGGATCCCCGGGAAGAAACTTTGAGGAACTTGTGTTTGAAGCCCTCATCAAAATCCTCAAAGGAGAAGAGTGGAAGATCGTTGGTCGGTCTAAAGATAGTCCAACCAGTCTTCATCCATGAATCCTCCTTAATACAGTGAGAAGCTTTGAAAAGATGAAGGAACAAATAAGAAGAGCAAGATTTTGCGACGAAAGGAGGCCTACGATAAAGGAAACAAGCCTCCCACAATTTCTTGAAGGCCACTAGCAATTCCCAGGAGTAGGGATGAAGTTGACTCGGGGATATGTGAAGCCTATTGAAAACATCTATATAGAAGACATCTAGAGGAAAAGAAACCCCAAGATATGAAAAGACGAATCTATACATCATTGTGAAAGGAGCCTCAAAAGACTAAGCATCACGTGTAACATCCTAGTTTTTCATACTATTATATAACACTTCATAGAAAAATTTTGCAAGAGTTTCCTTTGTTTATTTAGTAAAATAGTTATTATATTATGTGTGACCTGCTGTGTACTTGTAATTCATATAAATATGAGTATACTTTTAAACGATCTATCATGAGATTACATAGTTCTGTGGATCACATAACCTGTATTAGTACAGTCATCCATCATATCACAAGCTCTAGGCTAAAGAAAACCACATATAAGTACAATCTAAAACATACATAATTGTATTTTTATCATAACAAAAAGGCCCAAAGCTTCGTTGCATTAACTACTATAACAAATCTATGATACACTAATTCATACTCCATTGGTGGGAGTATGTTTATCCTCGGCAGGAGGAAGTGTGAAAACACTTCCTATATTGGTACCTAAAAATGTTACAACAAAGGGAGTGAGATATTTTATCGTAACTTAAGTAAAAGCACTTGATAATAAAACATACATATATAATCATAAACAAGTTTAAACTCACAATCACTTACATAAAGATACAAATGATGCATGATTCAGATGGATTTCATATCAATCTGTGCATATGTTGCATGCATGTCTCACGTATTTTCCAAACATTGGATCCCATCTCATTAGAATCCATTCTTAGGATTCCATTCTCTTTTCATTTTTCACAACTGGATTCTCATATTCATTGGATCCAATCCTTGGATTTTCATATCATTCTTTTTTTCTTAATCCAAAATTCTCATTTCTTTCTCATTTCATTTCTCATTCCATACCTCACATCGCCCTCCACTCCTGGGAAAGACCAAACTGAGAGTAAGCACCCCGCAACCCATGCTTACACAGTACTGGCCTCTCTTGGGTTCAGTACAACTTGGGTCGTTTTAGCCAAGTTGGCTATAGCCGGGACTACGCTCGACCAGTCATGAAGTGCCTGGGTTACCGATAGAATATTGTAGTTACTGCAGAACCAATCCCCGACATGGGTAGCTAATCTAGCCCTCTTGTGGATCGAGGTTCTACCGATAGTAATTCCCGCAGTTTTTCATTAGCACAACCTAATAACCGTATCACTCTTGATTTTTTGCTTCAAAGAACCGTCATGTCATGTCTTTCCCATACCCTAATGTCCAACCTTATTTCACCATTTATGATGCATGTTTCTATGTCCTCTCAATTGAATTCGAACCACATTCATCATTTCATTCTTTTCTCATTTGATTCGTATGCTTTTTAATACATCATTCATTTAGTACAAATTCAATTGAGTAGCTCCAAGTTCATAACATTCTTGCCTTGACATCAAATTCATTAGAATATATTTAGCTATGGAACTCACTTCACTTTATAGTTATTGGCCAATTATTTCTATTTTATTCTCTTTAAGACTACCTTAACCGGTTACAAAATTGATTTAACCAGTTAAGTTAGCATCAATGTAATATTTTTGATTTGACCATGGTTCCATTACTAATTTTTCTAATGGGTATGATACAAGTCTTTATATACATTCCTTGATGTGATTCCAAATGCCATGCTTTTCATCATAAAAAAAACTTCATTCATTTCAATAAAATTCTCATCATCAACGTATAGTCATCATTTTCTATGATAGAACAACAACATCAAGCTATTTTCATCATTATTCAATACTTACACATCATCATATGGGAATCACCTTCCAATATTAAACAACAATATCAAGCTTTATTCATCGCCATTCAATACATATCACAACACTTTCAACTTCATTTATTCATAATTTTCATCAATCAAAACCAATCAACATATTTATATGTTTAATCTTATATCCAAAGTTTCCATAATACTTTTCATTTCTCTACACTTATAGCTTATCTAAATTCAAGTTCACATAATCAAAAACATACCAACTTCAATTCTTATATTCATTTGTAACAAATAAATAAACCTTAATTTAATTCAAAATCCTAAGTTTTAAATTCTAAATCATAATCATCAAATACTTTTCCTAAGTTATGGAAAAGAACTCCTCCCTTACAGGTTAAAGGAGAAGAATTCTAGTTCTTGCCTTAGAACCCTTGATTACTTGAGTTCTTCTCTTGTTCCTTCTTGTTTCTAATCTCTTTTCCGAGTTCCTTTGTTGATATCTCAAGTGGTTTGAAGGGTTTGATGGTTGAATGATGATTTTCTAGAGATTAAGGTTGAGTTCAATGGTGATTTGGTGAGTTTTTGGAAGATATTTGTGTGTGGTAGCAAGGAGAAGAAGATGGGAAGAGATAGGGAGGTTCTAGGGGAGTTTGGGGGTGAGTTTAGGGGTGATGAGTTGTTGTAGGGGGAGAAAACTCTAGAGATTTCTTCCCCACCGCTAATCTTTATGTTTGTTGATGTCGGCATGCGCCTGGGCGCGGAAGGGGTTCTGCTTGGGCACACAGAGCAGCGTGCCTGGGCACAGATTCTAGCTGGAGGAACGGTACCAGTTTCTATTTTCTCACTTGGGCGCACAGGTTGAGTGCTTGGGTGTGCCAGCTTTTGTCAAGACTCTGTTTTTTTGCACTTTTCCACATTCTAATGGATTCTAATGCATTTTAAAAATTACATAAACATATGAATCAATAGAAAAACATTCTAAATAAAAAATTTACATTTTATTATTTGAAATTAAAGTCGGGATGTTACAATTCTTCCCCACTTATGTGAATTTCGTCCCCAAAATCCATCATACACTAAAGTGATGGGGGTGAGATGACTTAATCTTTTCTTCTAACTCCCATGTATATTCTTCTACATAATTCTGATTCCATAATACTTTAGCGAGTGGAATCTCCTTGCCATGTAACTGCTTAATTCTTCTGTCTTTAATTCTAATGGGCTGCACTTCAAATGTAAGATTCTCTTGAAGTGGCACGACATTGGGTGATATCACATGAGAAGGATCATGAATATACTTGCGGATTTGTGACACATGAAACACATCATGTATATTGGACAAGTGAGGAAGCAGAGCAATTTGATAAGCCACTGGTCCAATCCTTCGCAGTATCTTATCAGGCACAATGAATCTCGGGGTGAGCTTCTTGGACTTCATTACCCTTCCAACCCCGGTAGTTGGTACCACCTTCAAGAATACATGATCACCTTTTGCAAATTCTAACTGATACCTACGCTTATCAGTGTAGCTTTTTTGTCGATCTTGAGCAGCCTGTATCTTCTCTTGGATCATCTTGATTTTCTATGTCGTCTCTTGGACGATATCTGCACCAATTAATAGATTCTCCCCCACTTGAAACTGGCATAGGGGAGTCCCGTATCTCCTTCCATATAAGGCCTCAAATAGAGTCATACCAATACTAGCATGAAAGCTGTTATTGTATGTAAATTACACCAAAGGCAATAGTCAATCCCAGTTTCCTAGTTGCTCTAGTATACAAGTCCTCAACAGATCTTCTAAGGACTGAATGGTGCGCTCATTTTTGCTATCAGTTTGTGGTGGGCTGAACTTAGTCCCTAGCTTTGTCCCCAATCTATGTTGAAGACTTTGCTAGAATCTAGATAGGAATCTAGGATCATGATCTGAAATAATATTGGAAGGAATTCCATGCAGGCGGATGATTTCCTTTGCTAGATTTATATTTTGTTGTTGCTCATAAAAATGGTACGCTCTCTTTTCAAATGTTTTGAAATACATGAAATTCTAAATATTAATGTGTTCATGATGATAGTTTATTCATGCATAAATTAAGAATAATTTTTATGGGGCATTTGAGCACTAAGCTAGTTTAAGAATGAGAATTAATTGCAGAAAAGCTTGATATAACATGAGTTTTTGAGTTTATATTTGCATTTACATGATGACATGGTAATATAATTGAAATGTGGGGGCTGTGAGTACAATCTTTGTGATAATGTATTTTAATGCATATGAATGATAATCCTCCTAACCGAAGGGAAATATTGGTCTATGGAGATGATATTATTGTTGTGGTCATTTCTCAAACTCGTGTTATTTCTATTGTGAAACAATAAGTTGAAAATTTTGGGGTTTACCTCCTTTAATTTTTAGGAGATGAAATATGATAATTTTATACTTTTTGATGCCTGAATTTTAGATTTAGATGAGATCAAATGTGTGTGGTCATTTTAAGACTTTTATTGTAACCAATGTGAAAATTGTTGATAGACTTTGGGACTATCAAGTATATTTGAATAAATAAAATATTGTTGCCTCCTAAATTAGATAGGGGATGAATTATGATATTCTATAGAATGATGCCTGAATTTAAATTTCAGATGAGGCCATCAGTGGTCATGTGTTCACCTTCAATGATGTTGAAATTATTTGAGATAATAATAGTCATTGTAAAGAATGAGTCTTTCAATGACAAAATGTGGAGATATCCTATTAAAGGGTATAATTTGGTTATGCATGCTAACAAATATTATATTTGTACCAAAGGTGTACATTACTTATGTGAGGTCAGAAGGGATTTTGGCCAATCCCCTTACTAGACCTTTAAAAAGGTTAAGATACAAGAAACATCGAGGGGAATGGGACATGTTTAAGCCAACCTGATATTAGCGGTGATGGGAACCCAACCTTTGTGATTGGAGATCCCATGAAGAAGGTTCATATGGGTAATAACAAGTCACTTGTTAATAATGCTAGCACTATTATTTTTCCCTGCCTATGGTGTAGTGTTGTGCTATCCTGCATTCAAGAGAGGATGAGTTTAAAAGCTCTTAATGAAATTCATATCCTTTATGGAGGTGTATGAAGTGCAGCATACATTTGATGAATCACCTATATGAGTGTGGAGTGAAGCCGCTCCTATGAAATTGATGGCACAATTTCTAGAGCACTCATGAACACCCAGGCACGCGCATGGCTGTAATAGCGCAAATCGGCGATAACAGCAGAAATTGTGGATTGTAGTGTGACCGGTAGAATTCCTGCTTACATCAGTGTGTCATTGGTTCATAGAGCACAGCCCTACCAATGCACCGTATGTCAAATTCTATCGGTCTAGGCTTGGTTCATAGCCCAGAAGGCACCAAGTACGATGCATTACATCCGTGATGTTAACCCAAGAAATTGTCTAAAATATTTTGAAATAAGTGGGAGATTGTTGTAAAAATTATTATTATTATTTCAAAATATTTCTTTTATATATTAAATATTTTTGAACTAGACTTTATGTTTATTTGATGATAATGTATATTTGTCGTGTATATTATAATATCTTTTAATAGTTGATTGGTTAGTTAATTTTGAATTTTTTTTAACTAGTTGTAACAAAAGAATGCAACTTTTCGGTGGATATATTATGAAGAAATG
Source organism: Crotalaria pallida (assembly GCA_037953625.1). Taxonomy (NCBI): domain Eukaryota; kingdom Viridiplantae; phylum Streptophyta; class Magnoliopsida; order Fabales; family Fabaceae; genus Crotalaria; species Crotalaria pallida. Next base: position 85,451,392 of record CM075653.1, read on the forward strand.
CAACTTTTCAATTTGATGGAGATTAACTACTTTCTAAAACGGTGCGTTGTGTCTAAGTGGTGTGTGGTGTGTTGCAGTTCTTTTTGCTTCTATATATATTATATCACCACGGCAAAGAAGTACGATGCTTCTTAGACTTTTGCACAAAACTGAGTATATTTAAAGCATTTATCCTCCTTCTTCTTTTAAGTTTTTAATTCTCATTTTCTCAATCTTGGGTTACATTAATATACAACATACTGCTAGTTCTGTTACCTGATATTAATCAGAAGGGTCTGCTGAATCCTGGGGAATCATCACGGTGCACGAATAGATTCTTAAGGACAGTGTCTTTGACACGCCTCAGATCATGATTTTTACTTTATGTATTTCTAGTGTATATTCTCCATATTTTTCCAACAGCACATAAATTAGAGATAAAAGAAAACCAATTTTTGGATAAAAAACCTTAAGAGGCCGTGAGCCCCTTTTTCCAATTCAGAACCAAGTTTTGATTTTTGATCTTGAATTGTTGTATTGATTTATGCAGGAATTTCAAAGTGTCATGTTTGTTTATTGTTTTGAATCGTAATTGAATTGTTTTCACTTTGAATGGTTTGAAAGCGTTGAGGAATGGAGTGTTGAATTGAAAGTATATGACTTTGGCTTTCCTTCGAAATTTAAGTATCGTTAAGTTTTAACGCTCTCTTTTTGATTCAATTAAGGTTTGTAAATTAAAGTGTTCGAACAATGAAATTTTTCAATAGAAAGAAGGAATGGCCGAATATAATGGGCCAAGTTGAAAAGAAGTAAATGGAATTTTGTTTAAGCGTCTTGGTTTAGTATTTGAAAAGTGTTTTTGAAATGATTTACATTTTTGTGTCAATTGTATTTGATCCTTGAACTATCCTTCACGAAATGAACAATTTTTGGACAAGCATGAAATGATTTTCAAAAGGAATATGTGAAAGAAGTACATGCTGTCCAAGAATGATACAAAGCGTTTTTGGATATTTGAAAAATGTAGTTTGATGATAGGTGCAAAGATTTTTGAAAGCTTAATTGATATAAAAAGTGTTTGGGTTGACTTTATAAAAGAAGATGGGTTTTAATTTAATGTTGTCCCGAAGTTACATTTTTATAAATATTAGCCTAAGGCAATGACTCTAAGTATAGAACTCATAAGTTTTCAAAGGACATGGTTGTTTATAATTTAGACTTGGTTTGTTACTTAAGAACTGTTATTGGTTTAGGATGAAGATGCTTTTAAGGAGTGTGTTTCTAAAAAGTTAATTTTAGTTACGTGATTGTAAATGAGACTTGAATTTTACGAAAGTGCTTTGTTGTGTTTTGTAATAACTTTACATGTTCTAAAATGGTGATTTTTGTATTATGTCTAAATGCTGTCCCGATATTTATTTCAAGTGATTTAGCATTTGAAATTATTTTGTATGTAAGTGTTTGATTGATTTGTGTAGAAGGAATAGCAAAGTAAAAAATAATGTGGAGTTTTCAAATGCGAAAAGGTGTTTGATTTCGTAAGTAGCTTTTGAAAACTAAGTGACTTTGGAGTGATTTAGTTTTGATCTAATTAAAATGTATTAGCCTTGAGTAGTTGTTGTCCTAAATTTATTTTTGTGTTAAAGATTGAAAAAAAAAGTGTTTAAGTGTATATTTTATGTCAAAGCGTTACGTGAACTAAAGAGTGACTTTACAGTGTTTCCGGATTTCAAAAGGAGGATTTATGAGACTTGTTTCTTTGTTGTCCAGATTTATTTTATTAAGGTACAAAGAGTCGAAAATGACTTTTGATGTTCAGAAACTTTAGGAATGGGAGGGTGATCCTGAGACTGTGTAGGAATGAGACTACACAGTACAGGAAGGCTTAAATGAATTGATTAGTACTACCCATATCAACAAGATGCATCTTCTTTTCGGTAGCCCATCACATAAGAACTCCATGGTTAAGCGTGCTTGACTTGGGAAAATTCTGGGATGGGTGACCTCCTGGGAAGTTTTCCCGGGAAGTGTGCGAGTGAGGACAAAGCACGCTGAAAAGACTCGTGTTGGTATGTGGGGACAGTCACAATCCATTTGCCTACCAGGGATGTTACACTACTATTCACCCCCTCCAGTAGATTGTTAGGTCGCTTGTTGGTTTCCAATAGATTTTAAATTATTTTAATAAATTTGAATTTTTTTAATATGTGTCATAATTTGACACGTTATCTATCAATGTGACGAATGTGACGTGGCATGTCATCGATCATATTATTACTTAAGTGATGAAATGACTATTTCCAAAAATTGAACAAAGTTTAGGGACCCCAAGTATCGAAAAAAAAGTTAAAGAATCAATTTTTTAAAAAAAAAACACCTAAATTCAAGTACTAAAAACTTGAATAAGCCTAATTTTATTTCTTATAATTCAAACAAGAAGGGAACACTATATAACACCATTGCTAAAAAATTATATATCTCTCTAACAAAACCAACCTTAACTATGTTTACCTATTTCAAGTTACCTTAATTTGATATTTAACAACAAATCTCAAGTTCATTCCCTAAGAATGCAACTATTTTAATACTTGATGGATTAGTCACAATCATGACCCTCTTAAGCTTGAATGTGGATTAGTGAACGCCTTGCGGTGTTTCCATGACAAAATGTTTTATCATGATTAAAAATAAAAACTATATATTATGTGTGTGTTTGTCTAGATCAGAAAAAGTCCTTGTTAAAAATATTTAATCTAACAAAAAGGAATTATTGGTCTTATGTATCCATTCAAACAATGCTTTAGATATCAAGATTACATATTTCTATAAGGTATATATGTAAATATAATGCACGTAGATATAGTTCTATTAGGGAACTCTGGGATCATAATGTCTCTTTAGCACCACATCATCGCCCTTGCTGATGATTATATTGCATGAAATGTAAAAATGTTGTTTAAAATGTACTTTAATAATAGTTTGTGTATAATCAAATTTGTTCAGTAAAAGTGATATAGTTCAATAAAAGTAGTGATGACATGTGGAAGGCAGTCTCAGTTTTAAAAACTAAGAAAACGACAAGAAAAATGATTTAGAGACCTACATCAAGAGATCTATACATAAGATCGTGACATTTGTTATTTAAGTTTTTTTTTATTTTATTTTTTTAACTTAAAAAATAACAAATGTCAAAATCCTATATGTAAGTTTATGAGTAGGTCTCTCAATATAGGTCTCCCAATCATTACTCGAAGCGACATATAGATTAATTAAATTATTAATATAAAAGACAGTGGCTACAAGAAAATAGGGCTACAACCGATTATATTATATATTTAGTTTAGGAGCTAATTGCAGTTGAGAGAATGAGAGATGTTAGTACCAGTAAATCACATGCTAATGAATCAAACCATTGAAGACTGGAATTAACAAAAGAGGTCAGGAGTGGTTCCCTGAGGCATGGTCAGGTTTAAATCTTTGCCCTAAAAAAATTATTATGGCACAGGGAGACATGGCTTAACATAAGCTGTTTCTATATTTTATATAAGAGATTAATGGTATGCACTGATGGTGTAAAGTTTTTTACACCATTAGTGCATCATCTACCATTCATTTGTATTACTTTAATATAAAAGTCAACTACCATAAACAGATAAATGGTGGATGATGCATTGATAATGTAAAAATCTTTACAATATCGGTGTTTTTTTTCATTTTCTCTTTATATAAATATAAGAACAATGTTTTAAATAATTTTATTAACTTCAGGAAGAGTATAAAATAGATAAGTTTTATATATATATATATATATATATATATAAAAAAATAAAAAAAAACTAAAACTAAAGTAATAAATTTTGATTTTTTCTTGCATCAATTTTTTTAAAGAAAAAAATATAAATTTTTTATACTTATCATCAGCTTAAAAAAACAAAAAAAAATTTAACATAAAACAGCCTATACAAAAAGGATAAACATTGTTATGATATATTTAGTGAGAAGAGTGTATGTTTAAATAGGTGAAAGTTAAGGAGTAAATCGATTATAAAACCATAGATAATACAAACTAGTAGGCAATTATTATTATATTGTGGCATGACCTTTAAAAAATGTCACACTCAATTATTTTATAAAATCTCTTGATGATTCAAATAAAATCCTATAACAAAACATTCCAGTCACTTTTATTTATGGAGTTTAATGGGTGTTTATCTATCATGCATCCGTGTTTTTTTTTTTCGGGATAATGGGAAGATAAATTATATTCACCAACAATACACTACTTCATTTATTATTATATATGTGTATTACTTTTACTTAAGAATTATATTCCCCAACAAATCATTTAATGGTGACGCTTATAATTAAATATAGACCTCCAATTCCTAAATTTTAAAACTTAATATATGAATATATGGGTTACATTTATTTATCACTAGTTCGCTACCTCATCATTGATCAATCATTATCATTAGAGTAATGCTTATCAGTGTGAATTGGAAATTCATCGAAACTGACGAATGAGATATCAAGTCACAAGTGCTTTTTTCTGATGATATCTCTCTTCAGCTTCGGAGATTCTCTCATTGACATTGGCAACTTGACGTTCATATGATATACCCATCACAAGTCCCCAACTGCTTGCTCCCTCCCTACGGTGAAACTTGTAACACACCGCATTTTTCCCGTACGTGCGAGAACGAATTTTGTTGAAATAAACCTTGAAGTTTTGTTTTATAAAAAATTTTCGGACAAGTATTTTACATAATAAAGAATAAAGTGCTGATTTTCAAGGATGTTTATAAACCAAATGTTTTTATGAAAGAGAAGTGAATGATTTTGTTGAAATAAAAATGATTTGCCAAATTGTGATTTTATTAAAAAGTGATTTTTATTTTAAATGGAGTTTTTGAATTGTTATCTCTGAAAATTCGTAACTTTTTAACCGTAACTCGGATTTTCATGATTTTTATATCAAAACGATCGTCTTGAAACATAGATTTGAAAATGTAAATTTTGGAATTTTCTGGGTTGATTTATAAAAATTTATTTTCAGAATGGTGAAATACAAATTTTTGGAATTTGAATTTTTAAGAAAATAAATCTATTGATTTGGCTTGAAATTTTTATGTGATAAGTGCTTGATTTAATGTGTTTGATGTATGATGCATGGAAAAGGTTGTGTGAATGTGATTCATTAGAATTAGTTGCCTTGATTGTGTGAATTAATAATCTCAAGTAAATATGGTTAGAAAATAAAAATATAAGATAAGTATGTGTATGTATATGTGTGTGTATGATACGGTTGTGTGTGTGTATATGAATGTGTATATGTGTGTATGCTATACGTGTGTGTACGTGTAAACTTAGGATTTTTCCTCTTGGACAAGATGCTTGGTGAGTAAGTAAAACCAAAACCAAACTAAGTTAGAATTGTAACCAAACCCTAAATAATATGCTAGCTAGTACTTAGCCCTAAGATGACCCCTAAAACCCTAGGCTAACCTACCTTGTCCCCTTGCATTTGATAAAATCCACCCATGCATCTTTTTGTAAGCCCAAAACTACCCCTCCCAATTATGTGTGACCGAAATTAGATCCAAGGGCATAATAGGAAGAATGAATTTGCCTATAAATTAGTGAAGCCTTAGTTCATTCACCCAATTCTTTTTCTCATTTCTTCATTTCTTCATTTCCACTCCAAACACAAAATATTCTAAGAGACTCCTTAAACTCTTAGAAAGAAAAGAAAATAAAAAGAAAGAGAGAAGAAAGAGAGAGTGGCCGAAACATAGGAAGAGGAAGGAGGAGATTAGGAGCTTGACCAAGTCTTGTTCTTGAAGATCCAAATACTAGGAAAGCTAGAAGATCAACCCTTTTTCATGGTAGGATTCGAAGAGCTTGGAGGAAGACTTGTAATAGTTTAGTTTTTCTCTTTTTAGTTTGTAGATCTACCTTCTTTTATTCCTTGCATGTTGATTTTTATAAGTTGAAAGATGATTTTATGTGTTGCTCATCTTTGATCTTGGACTTTAAGGACTTAAATTAATTTGTAATATGTTAAGTTTTGTGTTTGTTGTTTCGGTTGGGATTTTCTTTGATAGATCTAACATTTTTCTAACTAAAACTTTAAAGATCTAAAGAAAACTAAGATTTTTGTGAAAACCTAAAACGAATCTCTTTGCATGTCTATTTTTCTTTCTCTAAGTCGTAATCCATGTATGGGTTTGTGATTGTTTGCCAAGAAAATTCATGATCTAAACTTGTTTATTTATAAAGTGAAACTCTTTAATCTTGCATGTTAAATCTTTTTGCTAAAATCTATGATCTATGTGTATTTTCATGTTTATTTGATGAATAAATGATCTAAACTTGATTTGTAAAAAGGTTTAAGTCTTTGGTCTTGCATGTTAATTTTGTGATTATCTTAGTTGATCTTAATGTATACATGAAATTATCTTTGTTTGATTTATGAAAAGTTAAAGTATTTAGTATTGCATGTTATTTTTTTCAAGAGAAAAGATTGTGTTTTCTTTTTATGCATGCTTCGGTTTTAAATGGAAATTTAAAGAAACAAGTTTTCAAAATGATTTTTCAAGTACAAGCATGATTTAATTAAGTGTTTAATTATGTGCATGTATTATTTTTTTAGAAGGCCATTCGGCCATGTTTGACGATTAATTTAGGATCCATGCTTTTTATTTTGTAAAAGTTAATGCATGTGTATGTTAAAGCTAGATCTAGTGATTTTATGAACATGCATATTATTTTCATGAAGTTAAAAAATTAAATCCTTATTTTTGGTTTGAGAAAAGAATTATGAACTTGAATTTATTTGTGTATGTGATGTGGTATGTTGCTTTGAAAATTTGTCTTAAAAACCTACATGATTTGATTTGATTTTTTATGATTCTTGTATGTTGAAAATGAATGAAAACCATGTCCTTTTCATGTGATGATACTCGGCCATCCTAGGAGTAGGTAGGGATCTATGTTTGTTCCTCATTTAGGGTGAATACATGATGAAACTATTTTTATATAAGAAGCTTTAAAGTACATGCATGAAATGATCAAGTTTTTTTTTTTAAAAAAAAAAGAAATATATGTGAATCCTTGGAATGATTTGTGGTTTAAATTGTTGTTTGGTTTTGATAATAAAAATGAATTGAAATTTGTTAATTTTCTCTTGGAAAGCTCACGGTTTCAACCATAAAAGAAAGAAAATGATTTCATGTTTGTATGTTTTTATTTGTGCATGAAATTCTTTCCAAATTGTACATATAGGATTCGGCCAATGTAGGCTTACTTAGTTGGAAAGACTTTCTTTGTGAAATGACTTGTGATTATGGCTATGTTCTAGGTGCATGTGCTAGGTGCTTGATGAAAGTGATGTATGTGTGTTTGTGAATGCCTTGAAACTTGTATGTACTGTTTTTGTACTAACTGAATGTGCTAAATTGGAATACTGTTTGTGAACTCTGTTTGTGAAAAATCTATGTTTGGATTTCAAAAGGATTTGAAAAATGTTTTATTTAAAAAGTGTGATTTAAACAACTTAAATCAATTTGAAATTTCATATGACCTTCTTTGATTCGTATCTGATAACATTATGAAGTTTAGAAATTTAATGAATCAATTTGATATAGTTTTAAAATTTTATTTTCTAGAGTTTTGAATTTTGTCTAAAGATTCAGGAAAATGATTTTCTTTAACCAGAGTGTTTTTAAATTAAGAAAGAAATGGATTTGTTTTAATAAAAGGATTATTTTAATTGTTTCAAAGTTTTATTGAAAACCTTTTTATTTGATTTGGATATGAAATCTTTAAATATTAGCAATGTGTTTTCAAGAAAGAAATTTAAAAGTGTTTTCAAAACGAAAATTAAGAATTTATCGAAACGTTCTAACGCACGGGGAAAAATGTTCTAGTTCGGGTGTCGGACGCGAAGAAAATGTGGCAAGGCTATCGACGGGAAATCTTGGAAAGCTTTAGGAAGTTTCGTCATTGAGGTGAGTGAGAGTGCTGTGATCCCGCAACGCGGTTGCTCGCAATCCAAATGGATGGATTGTGAAAGTACTAACAATTAGGCAATATAGATATTTGTGCGAAATGTTTACCTGTTTTGTTTACATGCTAAATGTTTATTTGTTATGCATACTCCATTCTGTTTAGAAATTGTTGATTACGTTTGAATAGTGAAACAATAATAACGAAGTTGTGAAAGTAATAACTAAAACTGAAAAGAGAAAAGAGATGCGAATAAGAACTATGAAAACGAATGAGAAAGAGATAAATCGTGATGTGCGTGTAACGGTGAAAGAGATGAATAATGAACGAAAGAGAATTAATATTTGAGCTGATAAAGAATAAAACGAAAAGATAATTGTGAGACGATGATAAGAAACACCCGACGAGGCGAGCAGAAGCGTGGTGATGATGAGCGATGTTGATGGTGCCATGGAGCCACAACTGAGGAGAGCGATGCGGATGGTGCTGCTGAGCAACAACTGAGGAGCAAGATGTTGATGATGATGCTGCTGAGCCATGATGCTGGGAAAGATGCTGAGGATGCTGATGAGCTGATGAGAATAATGCTGAGACGCATGAGAAAGTGATTTGAGGCAAGATTGCCGTTGAGATTTAGGGGGAACAGATGGCGATTAGTGATCGGGTTTCATTGAAGGGATGCACCAAGGATGAACCGACTAGTAGGATCAAGCCGCTAATTAAAACGTTAAAACATTAAAAGACTTTAAAAGACATTTACAAACGCGGTGAGGTATGAGTGTCGTACCGAAGTAGTGGAGAGGAAGATACTATGGGTATCTGCGGATACTCAGGTGGAGATTGCATGAGGGGAGGACGATGACGGTGAAACGTCAAGAAGTCTAGAGTATATTTCTAGGCAGAACAAACTCCACATGTGGCGTACTAACGTGGTAGGGACTGGGTCCAATGTCGTGGTAAGTTCTGCACTGCAGACTAGAATTATACTGTCGCCCCCTTGATTGCAAATCTAGAATAGTGAGAGGGACTGGAACGGGGCATTTGTGATTGTCGCTGAGAGCGTGCGTTGATTATATGATTGAATGAAATGATATGAATTGAATTGATTTGAGGTTGTAGTCCTCCTAGTCTGGGACCAATTGATTGTGAGACAGCTGTCGTGCCCGCGTGGTAAAGGTCCTGTACTCCTGTTTGCTTCCGACTAGGTTGGGTGGATGACCGAGGAGATGTAGACGTGTGTGACTTCCTCAATGATGATGTTCCCCCATCATTGAGTGAACCGGAACGCTAAAACTTAAAAGACAAAATAATCAAAAGAAAAGTACACTGAAGATATCAAGCATCGAATAAGATTTATAAGATAAGTATATAAGAAAGGATTCTTGGAACGCGCGGTGAGTTTGGAAATCATGATTGAAGAAAGAACGAAAAATATTTGTGGAAGTAATGATTGATCTGGTTATGAGTAATGACATTGGTGTGTTTAGAACAATATAATATGTTTTGTTATATGTGATTTCTATGTGCTATATGTATAACATGTTCTATATGTTGATGATGACGTGAATTGATAAGTGTCTATGTTAGACCGTTTTAGTTATAGTGTTTTATGGTATTATCTATCTGTCGTTATGTTGAAACTACCCAGAGACCGTAAGGTCAACCCGTTGGTGTTCGGAACACTGACTCTCTCCTACCATGTTGTCGTATCGGCAATCGCTGATATTGCAACTGGTAGATGGCTTAGCATGTAGCGATTTATTCGTACCCTACCAAGGAGAAGCAAGTACAAGACGACTCTCTGGAAGAGACTTCTGAGGTGGTTGATGACGACAACTTGACTTGCGGTTGGAGAGCTTGGTCTACCAAAATCCAGCGTTGGACGACGAGTCTTAGTGTGTCTGACTAGAAGCTAGGCAATCCTTTGAGAGCATTGTACTCCATTATAAGTTCTTAGTTACCTTAGCTCTATCATACTGTACCCCGACAAAAGTTTTAATTAGACTAATGTTTTGAAACAAGTAAACGGGCTATGATTTTAAATGATGTTTTGAAAACGAGTTTCAAGGTGCGGTGTCTTGTGACATCTCGGTTTGGAACTTGAAAGGTTTACGCAATATGAGAACATGAGTTTTAAATATAACTATGTTTTGAAAATCTAAATGTTCTCATCTTGTGTAACACCTGTAAAAAAAAAAAAAGGCCCAAATTTTCACTATATTTAACTTAAGTAACAGAAGTTTTCAAGTTGCCGAATCGAGGTGTTACAAAACTCACTTTCATCACCCCACTGGTCGAATTAATTTAGATGGGTTTTTCTCTTCCAATCTCTACGCACAAGTTAATTTAGATTCGAATTAATTTTAAATATCGTTTAGTGAAAAAATTAGAGCTAAATACCATTTTCGAAATCTCTGGCTCTCCTTGCATTGTTACACACTAACATTTACAAACTTGTTCGATGGTGGCTCGCGATGCCATAGCAGTGAAGTTAACATGACAGAAACAAAGGTTGGATTGGGTTGATGTTGGCATTGAGACCCCTGTTGCTATGAGTGGTTGGATACGTAGGGAGGTTGGAAGCAGGGATCAACAACGGAGTTGAAATTTTATTGTTTTTGGAGATCGTGAATTTGTTTGAGGAAGAAGAAAATGAAATGGAATTTTTTTTCCTTTAATTTAATAGATGATTTCTAAAAGAAATAAAATGTAAAAACCAATATTCGACGAATTCGCACAGTAAATCTTTCGTACCAAATAACACTAATTATAAGATCATTTTGACAATTTTCATGATCATTAATTACTTTTTTTCACAAACACCCTTATTTATTTAACACATTTTAGATTCCCAATAATATTAATATGAGTAATTTTGAAAATACACATTAAAAGTTCACATTTCCAATACAATTAACTAAATTAATCAACTTTCTTAATGGACGTGAAATCTCTCAAAATGACCTTATAATTAAGGATGGAGGGAATATTTATTTCTAACACATGAATAATAAATTATGTGTTTAATATGTAAAAAAAAACATTTTACACTATTTATGGACCAACCATGTTCTCTTCGCTATATGTATATATAAAAATTCAGAACATGAGCACATTTTACAATTCAGACATGACGACCACACAATCATACATATGAATGGTTAAGATTAAAATTAAAGTGTGATTACATATATGATGACCTAAAAAAAGTAACATGCATTAATTATTTTTTGATTTTGACCATTCAAATAAGATGTAATGTCAAAATTTATTGTACTTATTTTTCAAGCATGGTATGATTTTCTTAATTTTTTTATGGGTTTTCTTAATCTTAGCCATTAAAATTGAAGATAAGAATCTAAAAAGTGATAAGTTTAATACTTTTATTGAGAAGTGTTTGTCTTGAAAGAATCAAAAAGGCTTTGTATTTATTTTTTCAATAAAACTTATCCCCTTATGAATTTTTATCCTCAACCCTAACCCTTTGTTTGTTTGAGGAGATTTTGAGAAGAGATATATTGGGAAGAGAGATATTGAGGTGATTTCTTAAAATTATCCTTGTTTGAAAGATTTGAAAGAGAGGAAAAAGGAGAGAAGAGAAAAAAAATTGTGTGGATCCCACATTCCCACTCAAAATAAAATCTCTCCACTATTTTTTGAGAGAAAAGTGGGAGAAGAAAGAGGAAATGTGTTAAATACCAAAATTACCCTTCTAATACATGAAAAAATTTGTTTGCCTTTTTAGCCATATTTATAACATCCGATTCTTTTTATAAAGGGAATAGAATAATTTATAAAATGAGTTACAGCGAAAAATAAAAATTCCCTTTATTCAAAAGTGGTGAATAAAATTTTTCTTTTAAAAATACATTTGTACTCAGGGTTACAAAGGATCAGATCCAATTGTGCATCTTCCTTCTCCGCTTGAGTCTCTGGCTTGGACAGATTGACTATCTCTGCTTTGAACTTGTACCTACCATCAGACATGGTAGATGGGAGTAAGTCACTTGTCATATCGCGTAAGCAGATTAATAATTAAGTCACGCACATACAATAAATCATGATGCAAATGATGCATGCCAATCAAGTGTCTTATCAGTCACATTCATCTGTTTATTATTTGTATGCAATGTTATGCAATGCGAGACTTTTCTCTATTCTACAAAAGAAGTCATAGGTACATCATCACAATTCAAAAAATCTCAATTGTACAAGGGTCATACGTATACTGGGCTACGACGCTTACAAATACATTCCGTCGTATTTGCAACGGGTCCTTTCCCAAGGGACACGTCGTACCAGGATATCAACATTGACATGACGCTTACAGATACACTCCTTCGTATCTGCAACGGATCCTTTTCCCAAAGGACATGTCATACCGGGATTCATCGTTGACATACTGCTTACGGATAGTGTCCTACCCGCAACAGGTCTTTTCCCACAAGACACAGTATATCGGGATTCATGGCTATACCGCTTACGAATAGCGTCCTATTCGCAACGAGTCCCTTCCTAAAGGACACAGTATACCAGGATTCTAATCATTCTCGTATACGTCCCTTGTACTCAATTCATCATAACATATTTGTACCCTATGAAATTCTTTTGTGCTCGACCTTCATACCAAACCGTGCATGAAGGAGACTTATTCATTCTTACTTTCTTTGTCATCACACATTTTCCTTTTAGGGATAGTTCATCAACTACGATTATCAATTCATTAATCATTAAACTTCATATGTATGATGCTTCAAACATCATTCAAACCATTTCCAAAGTATAATTAACAATTTCATTCAATCATTATCAATATAGTCATCATTAAAATCATTGTCACAACAATGCCATTATATTACTATGACAAAAGCCTAAAGGATTATTACAACAAAATTAAGGATTTATGGGTTTTTCTCAGATTTTAACCGGTTACAGAACCAAATAACCGGGACAGATCTGAGAGAAAACCAATGCATTTTATCAGTCCTTAACCAGTTAAAGTAACTCTTAACCGGTTAAGTTATGCAGTTTCAGCCAATAACCTTAGATTTTCAACACCAAAATCATTTCCAGACTTATTCCAATCTTGTCCTATTCTAAGACAACAATTTACGTTCACTTTAAATTCCATATCAACCTGAATTCATTATTACCATGGGCTTCTATTGAGATGTAATACTTTATGTTCTTTTACTTACAAATGATAAAACTAATTAAGCATTAATTCATATCATTCTTAATCCCTAAACCAAAAACATACTAGACATGCTCCATCATTCCTTCAGGTTATCGTGTAAAGGATTTGATTCAGATTAGTCTGTACTAAACCACATCAATTATTCATTACTTTCAGGTGTTAACCGGTTAGCTCATCCCTTAACCGGTTAACTTATGAAAACCTGAGAGCAAACAACACTATTTCCAGTTTCAATTTCGTTCAAAACTTGTCTCTATTCATTAGTGATCAACATACAATAATCTTTGCATTGCTACAGACATATTGTAGACATTAATTCATCAAGACATAATTGCACATCATCCAATTCATAACCCAAAGTTCATAAATATGATACCTCCTACTATTTCAGCATTAAAACTCATCATTTTACCATGCCATTTCTATTCAATTCATTCGCATAATTACTTGTTAGTTGCAGCATATAATAACTGGAACCATGGGTTGTCTTGGTCTCCATACCAAGCAATCCTTGTCATGGTCCTAACATACACAATCACATAATCAAAACTCTCAATCAATAATCCTAGCGATATGAATGAAATCTCCCATACCTTAGGCAAATTGGACAGCACTTGAACAAGCTCTAAGACTCTTAGAACAGTAGCCACAAGAATAACAGCAGCAGTACAGCAAAACAGAGTAACCAAGAGCAACACATCCACCTTCAATTTGCAAACTCTCATACTCACAACTCACAAGCTTGATGTGCATCAACTCAAGGCAAGTTGTATACACGAATTTGAGATGAGATTTTGGCAGAGTTTTTGTATGGAAAAATAGAGGGAAATTCGTGCAAGAACTCAGCATCAACAATATCTATTTATAGGAGAAAAAAAGAAGGGGCAAGAATGGGTGCTTGACCCAAATTGAGCCACATCACTCCACCCCACTGCTCAAACTCGTCCACATAATTGCTTTGAGGTGTTGAGTGGTGTTATGTGGCTTAAGGGAAGTGAATCCATGTTTTTATCTCGAGTTGAACTGACTTGTTATTCTACAGATCTGATCTATTTAACCGGTTAAATGATGACTTAACCGGTTAAACACTTTTAAAATTCCAAAATATACTATTAAATAACTGTTTCACAGAAAAATTAATTTAAAAATATTTACTTTACAAAACAAAATTTCCACCGTTGGATGTTAAGATAAAAAGGTTAGGAACCTTGCCTAAAAATTTGAGCAAGATCCAACGGTTAACGAAGGAGATATTGCCCGATCTTTGCATGCTATTTTACCAAAATATTACTTTTTACATATATCATTTAAATCTTTCCTTGCCAAAGCTATTTTATTTTCAAAATATGCTTCCTTTTTAATTTATTTTTCCAAAATGTTTCTCTTAAAATAATTTTCAATTATAAAATAATTATTTATTCTTTTTAAGAAAATGAGGAATGTTACAATATTTGTCATTTGACAAATTTATAATTTCCTCTCTTCTCATTTTCTCTTCAACCAAACAAAAGAAAAGAAAACTAAAATTTTCTTTTTTTTCCCTATTTTCTTCACATTTTCTCTCCTATCAAACAACCACAAAATATACTTATTTTCTCACGATAATATCTCTTTCCTATTTTTCTCTTCTCATTTTCATTCCTACAATCAAACAAAACATAACGGCCGAGTCTAAAAAAGCTCTTTTTTTATTTATTTAAATTTTTTATTAGCAAATTAGTTATTATGATGGAGAGGGAAAAAGGAACTACTATTGTGCAGCTTTTAGTAATTGAACACATATACTCGTAATTTATGTCTAGTAACGCTGTCAATTGAGTTATTTACTGGGGACTTTTTTTTTGTATTATTTGACTTTTTTTTTTTTTGAAAGAATAATAATTAGGTAACCGATAATATATTACGGTAATAAATAAGAAAGTATCTTATGTAAATAATTATTTTCTATAAAGGAGCGAGGCTGACTTAATTATCAAGGCTTCTATATATTATGGTTTTGTTTTATATTACTTGAAAGAAACACCATGTAGTTAGCATTTAAAAATAATGGAGAAGATAGAAGAAAACACACTCTTACTAGTGAGACACACTTTCCAAACTTTTGCTTTGTTCAGTTGTTTTTACACACTTTTTCCACTACCATGCTACGACACACTTACCTTACAGCCTCTTTTGACGTGTTCTCATATCCAAGTTGTGTTCTCTCTTGCCATAATTTTCAACATACCCGTTGGGAGCTCAAAGAGATTTTGTCCGGAAGTTCAAATAGCCAAACTAACCCTAAACACAGTCAATGTCCATCACTTTCCACCTAATGTACTTCCCCATGAATTATTGAACATGAACATGAAGATGTTTTATATTGGAACAATAATGGAAACCCTATGATCGTGATAGGAACTTAAAAAAGAAATTAGTACTTTGGTTGTCTTGGACAAAATTGAAATGCTTAGATATCAATATGGCATGAAAGAAGGGGGACATGCTTAGGTTTACTATGAATTCTTTATAGAAACTATGATGAGGACATGTCAGAGACAAGGCGTAGTTTATCTTCGTTCCCCCATGTGAAGCCTAACAACAACTCCTCCTTCTCCCATATGAAGTGTAAAGTTACCAAAACTTCAAACCCATTTTCTTCATTGCCTCCTTTTCTTTGCTTGAGTTTTCCTATTCATAACTTTCAAATTTCCATATCTTTCTCTCTGTCTCATTTTGTTTTTGTTTTTGTTTTTTTTTTCGTTTTTCCTTTTTCTTAGTTTGTTGGCTAAAGGGTACGTACTTCTGATTTGTTCTTTTCTCTCTTCTTAAGACACCTCACACATCAAGCAACACTCACGGAAAGGGTTACTCCAGCCCGCCAATATAATACTACAATTTTAAACTCATAAACATATACAGATTTTTAGGCTTAAATATTTTTTTACTTTATCTTATTTTTAAGTTTTAGTTTGATCCTTTATTTTTTAAAAGAGTTAATTTAGTCCTTCATGTTTCTTACATTTGTCAATTTTATCCTTCTATTAATGTTATGATAATGTTAAATTTTTACCAAAATATATTGATTTTGTCATAGGTTTTTTTTCCAGTCACTCGAATCTGCATTTTCTCGCCGAAATTTGCATTTCCCAATTTATTTGATACTTTGATTGGTAAAATTCCAATGTAGTTTCACTTTTTTAGGATAAAATTTCACTCACATTTTTGTCTTTTTCGTTTTTAAAAT
This sequence comes from Crotalaria pallida, assembly GCA_037953625.1. NCBI lineage: Eukaryota > Viridiplantae > Streptophyta > Magnoliopsida > Fabales > Fabaceae > Crotalaria > Crotalaria pallida. Next base: position 85,467,801 of record CM075653.1, read on the forward strand.
TGCAAATTATAGGAATAAAATGCAAATTATGGTTATCATAAAAAAAAATCTCACGCAAAATCAGTATATTACGGTGAAAATTTAACACTATCATAACGCACGGAATGATGAAATTGACAAATGTTAGAAACGTAGAGGACTAAATTGACTTTTTTAAAAAAAATAAAGGACCAATTTAAAACCTAAAAATAAGATAATGGACCAAAATAATTTTTAAGCTAGGTTTTTATTATTATTCAACAACGAGTTCTTTTTTGTTTCTACCTTTTCCTATATATTCCTCTAAAAAATGTCACAAAAATTAATGAGACGATATAAGTTGTATGTTCAGAATTGGTTGAAGGAAAAAAAATTAATGCATAAAGATGTCATTTTTTTAAATGAAATAATAGATATATACCAATCTTTTCCCTTCCCCCTCCAATCCCCATCAAAAAATTTACTTATGAAAAACAAAAAAAATAACAATCTTTCCGCTTATAGTTGAGATCCTCATGATTGAAGAGGAGAGCGACATGCAAGTTACTGATTTTTATAACAAAATCCACCTTATAATTAATCCACAGCTGACCTTGACAAAATTTCAATATTATACAAAGATAGCCCTTTCAAGATAATTAGTGCCTATCACTATAACGTGTTCGTAACTTTGAATATTTTATCCTTTCGGTCGGACATCTAGGTTTGCCATTTTGCTTTTGTTTTTGAGTTTCTATTTATAAAAGAAAAATGTAGAAACCATAATATGAATAAAATAGATATGAAAACAATTTCAGTTGCATTGGACCACATGGAAGGCGAAAGATGGTTTAGGTACTTTAGATTATAAAATTGTCTAATCGGTGGCTCCGTGACGCAGTGACCGCCACTTTTAGATCACGGGATGATTTGAGACCTCAAAGACATTAGGCAGAGTGAATGAAACGCAATATTAACAAATGAAATGAAATGGTATTATCGTACCCCGGATCAACAAGTTATCTTTTATTTTTTAATTTTTAAATACAAAAAAATTGATAAAGACGATCTTGAGTAGTGAAGTTTCGTAGTCTTGTAGGTTGATATTTAAAATTTAATATTGGCAGTTAATTTATGACTAACATGATAATTGTGTCTTTGACATTATTGCATGTCTTAAGATTTGTTTAATGGACGGGGTTCACATAGGGTGTTTTAATATATTTATGATTAGAACCACAGGTTTCAAGTTCAACGCGTAACGTACATGCTGGGAGTGGTGGGATATATAGGTGATAGACGAACCCCATTGATAATAGAAGTAAAATAAATTTAAATACAAAAATAAGAGGATGCATGCACCCAAAAGTGGATGTTTATATCTTTAGGCACAAGTTGGGCTGATCAAGGATTTCAATAATGTCGTGAGTAGTTAAGTGATTTAAAATATGGGAAATAATTAATTTATAGGTTTATTTATGTCTTTAGTCCATGAAAGTTCGGCGTGTTTTGATTTTAGTTCCTAAAAGTTATTTTGACCGGGACTAGTCCTTAAATTTTCAAACATTTTGGTTTTGGTCCGGCCTCTCCGTTAGTAAAAATCTGTTATTTGTTTGTGTAGTTAGCGGAATATCACATTGGCAGTCCATGTGGTCTGAACTGACATCAAATAGGTGATATAACGTGGATGATACAGATCCACGGATACAAAATGGTCCAATAAGCAAAATGGTCCTGTACGCAAAATTTTAAGTTCATAGGTCTGAATCATGCATATCACAACACCTATTTGGCGCTACTTCACACCTCGTGGCAGCTGGTGTGGATTTTCACTAACCATGTAAGCAAATAACTGATTTTTTGTAACGAAGGGATCAAAACCAAAATGGTTGAAAAATTCAAGATTGGTCCCGGTCAAAATAATTTCTAGGGACTAAAACCAAAACATGTTGAACTTTTAGGAACCAAAACCATAAATAAGACTAATTTATATATGAACCCTCTTTTAGTCTTTTATACCTTTGGATTTTTTTTTTTAAAAAAAAATCTAAAATACCTTTAAGTTTCTCTAAAATACCTTTAAGTTTCTAATTTCTCCTTTCACTTTTCTAAATCTCCTCCCTTACAAGTTGACTCTCACTTCCCCAAACTCCATCCTCCTCCCATTATTAAAGAAATATGCCAATAAGTTAGGAGATCAATTCATGAACATTTAATTTTTAATTAATAGAGAAATGAGTTAGCCCTCAAACATACCACAAATGCCACTCACACACATAGAACCCCCTCCCTCACTTCTATCCCCTGCCACTTCATTCGTTTTCGATTCATGGATTGTGTTTTTATTCCCATTACATTGTTTATTTGGGTTTGTTCTTCAACACAAGAATCTAAAAATTCCGAAAAAAAAAATGTTGATGTGATTACCCTCAAGTATGGAAAAAAAAATAGTTGTTGAACTCAGGGGTTAGCGTACATGTTAAAAGTTTTTGGTTGGTGAGCTCCAGCATACAACAATTTCAACATGTATCGCTGGCCCCTAAACTCACCAACCATTTTTAATATTCCACGTTAGGGGGTGTAACATCCCTCATTTTTGAAAAAAGAATAAATAAATAAATATTTATTTTAATATTGAAAATTTATAATGGGAAATATTTTAATAAAGTTCTATAGATAGATAATGATTTATTAAACAAGAAAGGGATTATTTTGCATTGAAAATTATTTTAAGATAAGTATTGAGAGGCATTTTAATAAAAAATTAATGAATAAATAATGATTTATTATTAAACAAGAAAAGAATTATTTTTAATATTGAAAATTATTTAATGAGCAAAAAGGGTAAAATAGTAACTATATTATATTCTGGTTTTGGAGGAAAAAGTATTAAAATATTATATTTGAATTTTGAAATTTTAAAAGGTTAATCGATTAGAGATTCATGTTAATCGATTAAGAGACCTGTGACTGCAAAAGCTGAAGTCAGTTTAGCATGGAAACTCATGGATAACCCAAAGTACTCCCTCTCCGGGACATGTGTGATCTCCCTAGGAGGTTAGGGACGCATGGGTGAGGCTGGAGAAGGGGTGGTGGCCTGAGGAGATGACTCCTCACCCCTTCCACCTCCATTTCCTCTCCTATAAATAGGAGTCGATGTTGTTGTTGTTCTTGTTCATTTTCCTTCAATTTTCCTTGCCAAAACTCTATCCAAATTCACACTCAAATCGTGGAAGTTACTTTCCTTGAATGGCTGCACAAATAAGCTTGAAATTTGTGAGTGAGAGCTTGAGGAAACTAGGGTGTTCTTGCTGTATTTTAGCTGTTGATGTTGGTTGTTGTGTTGGCTACTGTTGTTGCAGTTTCAGAGTGAAATCTTAGCCTTTAAGACTTGTCCAAGGTATGGGAGATGTCGTGCATATTGATAGGGTTATTGATTGAGACTTTATTAAATGTTCTATGTAAAATTATTGAATTGGAAACCAAGACTTGGTTACTTGATATGGAGGTCAAGATAACCACTTGGTTGCTGAGTTAATAATCTGAATCAAACTTAATGAATGAGAATTATAATGATTTTGATCTTGTAATTGTTGCTGAAATGTTGTGAAGTTGATTTGCTTAATGAGTTAGTCATGAACTTGTGAATATTATAACACATATTAAACGAAAGTAGACCTGTGATAAGTAAGGAATCATGTGTTAAGTTGCTGCATAATGATTGTTCAGAGTTAAAGTGGATATTGGAATGAATGGAATATAAAACTGATGAAGTTTTGCTCTCAGGTCTGTCTCGATAATCGGTTAACAGGGTTTGTTAATCGATTATCTCGACCCTGCAAAACCAAATCAGTTTAGTACTTGCATGTTAATGGACTTAGACCTGAAGTTAGACCGAAGGGCATGAGAAAAGGCTGTAATGAATGTTTTTCTTATTTAATTCCTGCATGTTAAAGATTTTTATAGTCAAGGACATAAGGCCTTACTCACATCAATGAAAGTTTATAATATGGTAATGAATTCAGCTTAATAACAGACTTAATATGATGTTGGTATGCTACATAACAGCTAAGGGAGGATTAGATTAAGGATTGTGATGGATTAAACTAAGAAAGGAACCAAATTATGTCTCAAGTTTGCAGTTTAATCGATTAACTACCCTAGTTAATCAATTAGAACTGACAGTAATGCACTAAACCAGTTCATGATGTCTGAAGTGTTGAACTTAGAACCCTGAGCTCCTGGTTTTGGCATGGTTTAGAGTATTAAGAGATACTTAGGAATCAACTAACTTGAATGGTAAGGCTTATAAGTTGTCATTTGATGTTGTAATGAGAGTAATCAAGAAGTAAGTGGAAAATTGCATTGACTTAGGCTTTATATTAATTATGAGAATGTCTATTAAGATACCCTAAGGTTGTTTAAGGAAGAAGAAAAAGGTTTGTAACTAAATTAGGTTAAGAGAAAGACTGAGTTTGCCCTTAGGTCTATTGATAATCGATTATCGGGTTACTATAATCTATTATCCAGACTGAAATTCAATTAATTAAAGTAACATTCATATGGAACCCAAGTTAATAAGTTTAGTTTTAGTATTCAAATTCAAGAGCCATTGGTTATTGGTTTTGTTAGAACCTTTTTGTGTGCCTTGACAATGGTTTAATGATTTAATAATTTTTTAAGTTCACTTGTTTGATATTGATAAATAACTGATTAATGAGATAAGTGGATGTTGATTGTCTAAGGACAATTGATGATATGAATTGGTTGGGTGTGCTTGAGAGCAACCCCTGTTGAGAACTTTATTGGGAAAAATTTGATTAATAAAGTAATGATGGATTAAGCTTGCATATATCATGCATGGTGTGAAGGGGATTACGGTGAGACGGAGGAATAAGATACATATGGTATGGTGTGGCCGCCATAAGGTGGGAAATTGTAACACTCCTTGTATATCATCTTACTTTATAAGAAAAGTAAGAAGTTTGTGAAAACTTGGACTTGTTATCGTTGGAAAAAGATCTGAAAATAATAATTTTCCCTTCCCTTGAAAATTTCTTTTCACAAACACTTGATTAGTAATGAGGTTGGCTAACAAAATTAGAGTTTGCGGAAAACATAGTAAAATTTTCGTATTATACCCCCAACTATATCAAGTGTAACAAGTCCATTAATACCAAATAAGTATAATTATGAAACTGAATTAATCTTATGATACCTTTTTCCAAAATATATATCATATAAGTTCTATTAAAAATAGAAATGTTATAGAGCTGGTCACTGGTCCTTTGTCCAAACCTCCTTCTGGTCGGATCCTCGATATCTGCACAACGAGTTCCCAACCCACACTTTCTATACTCTGCATGCACCTAAGGGACATCTCCCTTTACTGATTCTTGTGCAATCTAGATGCACGATCAACACCTAATAAGGGCATGGGGGTTAGCTATACATATTCGCATAATCAAATGAGAATAAAACTAACGTCCACAAGTTAACAGGTAGCAAATCATGATGCATAACCATATGAGCACACCCGGTTAATCATAACAATTCTTTCAATGCAGGTGGCATGATGCATGATTTCCTTCCACAACTGAGGCCTCTAAAAGTCCATCTTGGACGTCCATCCAATACACAGTTGTGTTCCCGAAACACCGACATTCGTTCCCAGAACGTAATGCCGAACCATACTTGGATAATACGCATCACTCCCAGAGTGTGCACCACGTTCCCAGAATGCATACGTTCCCAGAACGCATACGTTCCCAGAACGCATAAAAACCAGGTCCCGGACACTGGCCACATATCTATAATGTGTCATCAAGTAGGTTGCATATCAATGTGTTCCCATAACACTAACATACGTTCCCAGAACGTATAAAACCAGGTCCCAGACACTGGCCACATATCTATAATGTGTCATCAAGTAGGTTATAATTTGGTACTCCCGGAGTACCCTCCTCATATTCCCAGAATATGATAAACGTTCCTACCAACCCAACTTCCATTCTATATGAATGCACAATCATCAAGGTTGGTTTTATCTTTAATTTCATTATTATACCAACGTGTTCCCAGAACACTAATATACGTTCCTAGAACGTATCGCAAACCATACTTGGAATAAAATCAAGCACCACTCCCAGAGTGTGCATCACGTTCCCAGAACGTGTCCAAGAAACCATGTCCCAGACAGTGGCCACATTCCCAGAATGTGTCATCAAGTTGGTTGCATCAGTCTAGTACTCCTAGAGTACAGGGTCGTGTACCCCGAACATCACAAACAATCCTTGCCAACCTATTTCATCACCTTTCTCTATGCATGCATCGCATACATAATTACTAAGGTTGGTCTTTCCATTAATTACTGTGATTTAGAAATATTCCAATCTCTCTTTTGAATGATTTATTTGAGGTATAACCTTTGACACAAAATTCTCCTTTGAATTATCTCAAAAACATGCCCCTAGGCTTAGATTGGGAGATCATAAACAATGGCATTTCAAAAACTTAACTTTTTATTTTTCAGATTCAGGTACTAACCGGTTACGGTTCCAGGCTAACCGGTTAGAATTACAGACCTGAACTGTTTACCATTGTAATTCAGAAAATCCTTTTTCTTGAATTCTCTACCCAATCCATAAACCAGTTTAATAATGTTTATACCTCAAAACCACTGTTTATATCATTCAAAAGTCTAAATCACATTTCATTGTCCAATGAGTATAATTTCCTCTTGAAACTATCTCATTACCTTAAGGTATTAACTCCTTAACTGCAATCTGAACTATAACCGTGAAATCAACTTATTTTCATATTGTTTTCCATGAAATTAAGGCCTAGATTTGAGTAGGATTTATAAGACCACAATGCTGATTTTGTAAACTTATTTTCTTTTGCATTTTAACAGGGTCTAACCGGTTACGAATATCGAGTAACCGGTTAGATTATGCAGTCTGACACTAAAACATGAGTTTTAACAAACCATTCTCTTCACTACTCAAATCTAACCAAATTTCAACCTTTAACAGAGTACATATACCTTAAATAAATATGTTTAAACACAGAAACATATTTATTTTGCATGCATTCAATTTGGATACACAAATTGCACATAATTGCACATATTTCACAACTTAATGCATCAATTCACATAATATCCAAGTAAGTCATGAAATCAACATCTTGTTGGAAATCAACAAGCGGCTCAATATAGTCTAGAGGGGGGTGAATAGAATATTGAAGCCTTATTACAGATTTTTCGTCCACCTAAGAGAATGGTTTTATGAAAATAAATTTTCTTAAGAATTCAGTTCAGATTACTCGAGTAACTCAAGCCTTCACTCGAGTAATACGCAACCAAAAATAATTTCACTCGAGTATTCAGCAAATCACTCGAGTATTACGAAAGCAGATTTTAAATCACTCGAGTAACAGAAAACCTACTCGAGTAATGTTTATAAACTGAAAGCAGATTACTCGAGTGACAAGAACTTTACTCGAGTAAACTGGGTAAAATTCAATTTAAACTTTGTTTTCAATGGAGTTCTTCAAGAATAACAATGCTATGATGATTCAACAAATTATGAATGATTAATATGAACAATTTCAAGTAATATTAACATGCAATTTTAGATCAATTTAGTAGAATTAAGAAAACCCCAATTCTAACCTAAAAATGCAAATGTTAATGAATTAATGAAATACAAGGAATGAAAATAAAAGAGACACAAGGATTTATCCTGGTTCACTTTCACCCACTTGAAAGCTACTCCAGTCCCCTCTTAAATCAAGAGAGATTCTTCACTAGAAATCTTCAAATGTAGATTTTACAATGTTTTAAGATGCAACTAGATTCTTAGTTCTCCTATCTTAAAACCCAACTCAAAGTGTGTACCAAACACTTTGATCTAATCTACCCCTTTTGAGTATTCTAGATTTCCTTGCTAATTGATTGAAGATGCTTCCAACCAATCCTCTTTTCTTGCTTTGATTTGATCCTCAAAGTCTTCCTTGTGAGATTCTTCACTTGTGTTGAAACTTCAATGATGCAATCACAAATTGCAAATCTTCAACAACCACTAAGAACAAAAATATGATCTCAAGAATATTTGAACAATGATAGAAAATAGAGTGAAGAATGAAAAGTTCTTTGTTGAATCTTGATAGCTCTTGAAAGATGTAAAATAGCTCTTGAATTACTTTTCAAAGTGTATTAGAAAATTGTAAGAATGAAAGTCTATTTCTTTGAAAGAGAAAATTAAGTCCTTTTAAAATTTTCCCAACACTGATTGAATTACTCGAGTAAACCAAACAACGTCACTCGAGTGAAACATGTCAGATTAAGTTACTCGAGTGATGTGTAAACCATTACTCGATTAACCTGTCAGAACATAAATTACTCGAGTGAACCAATACTCATTACTCGAGTAAACTGATCAGAATCTGAATAAAAACAAAGTTTTTCTAAAATGATTTTCACAAGCTATTTAATCAAGATTTAAAGTATCTTCACTCTTAATCAGACATTATTTAAATATTCTTAAAATCACCTAAGCTACCCACACCAATGAGATGCATTGCATAAAATAAAGATTACATTGAAATAGAATTAATAAAAATCCTAATTCTAATCTTCATGTGATGTAGCTTGCTTGTTGCCAATGTTGTTGCTTGGAGAGAGATTGTTAGCATCAAAACATGAGAAACCTACAAACTCCCCCTTTTTGATGATGACAAACCTCCTTTCAAATTAAGCACTAAGTTTTAACATACTCCCCCTAAATGTAAAACATCTAGGAAAAATATAATAAAACTTAACCTACAAGAACAACATCAACAAAATATTCTCCCCCTTTTGGCATCATTAAAAAGATAATATTTTTGAGAAAAGTCCTTTGCCAAAAGTTGAAGGTAAGTAGTTCACAATGGTATAGAAAATATATAACAATAAAGACAATACCAAAATAAACCACAATAGTGCCTCAACGTATATAAACAACGAATATAAACGAACAACGAATATAGCACCAGAAATCAGAGTATCAGAGCATCACACTATGCAGCAAATCATAGCAGATAATCAAAACGAAAACTAAACAAACCAGACCATACACAAGGTCCTAAAGTCATAGTAGCAACAGAGTCAGAAACATGAAACAGAAACATAAACAGAGAATATGCAAATGAAACATGCAACAGAAATCAACAGCAAACATCATCAGCATCCACAGGTCTAGGAATCAGGTGGAGGAGGAGGAAAATGATGAGAAAATAATCCAGACATGTAATCCATCAAACGATGCTCCATGGCAATATTCTTCACATCCTGTCTCATCTCCAACTGAGTGAATTGAGCATTGATGTGCTCAACTAATGACTCATGAGCAGCTTGTGCATCAAATGGAGTACCAAGATTATCCAAATCGATATAGTCCTCAATACGATCGGTATCCATCGGATCAGTAGAAGTAGGAGGAACAGAAGAGGATGCACCAGCCCTATCACCAAGTAAATTCCTTTTCCTAGTACCTGAAACTCTTGCAGCCTTTGCAGCTTCAGCCATTTCCTTAATCTGTGTTTTCCATAACCAAGTGCGACTGTCCCTATGCCAAGCAATTTTCATATAACTAATGTGCGAATCATTAAGACACCAGTTATTTTTCTTTTCCTTTTCAGCTGGCTCATCATCAGGGATTGGAACACGATAATACCTCATGATCTTGGTGACATGCATAGGATATGGCAAGAATTGGGTAGGAGGAGATTGAGCAGCAGCTTCCATACGAGCTAAAAACATTTTATTCCAATTCATCTCATACCTCTTTTTAATCCCATGAAACAAAGTAAGATCATCATCTCCCAATTGAGCATAATTTTGATTGCATTTTGGAATCAAACAATAAGAGATAATATACATGAGCACCCTATCCACAGCATGCAAAGGTGATACAGTTCTAGTAGTTCTATCACCCCAAGATTCACCAGTACGCAACAAATCAGTATAAATCTTATTAGTATCCACATCCAAATCCAGACATTCAGTATCACCAATAAAAGTTCCCTTGTTTTCTAAACCAAACATCATAGTCAAATCCGCAGGCTTTATAACAAAATGATGTCCTCTAACCATTGTTTGATACTCACCATCTAGCTTAGTAAAATTTTGATAAAATTGTCTGACAAGCCTAGGGTAATAATGAGTCTCAAATTCCAAAAACCTCTGCAAATTCTGAAATTCTAAATCCTCTACAAACGGAAATTGCTCCTTATGCAACCAAGCAAATTTAACATACCTTGTAAGACCAAAAGAGCGATTGATAAATGCCGGTTCCCGCAAATCTCGGTTGATTCCAGAAAACCAAGTATCATTACGACCTGCTCCTTGCTTTGCTTTCTTTTGAGGAGGTTGATAGTGAGAGGAAGAAGCCATTAATTCAGAAAAAGCAAATTCGGTTTTGAGAGGTTAGGGTTTTGATTTGGGGTTTTCGGATTTTTGGATAAAATTGGTGAAATTGATGAATGAAAGGAGTAGAAATGATGATATAAAGATGAAATATGGAAGAAATTTGTATGATTTGTGAGTTTTGTGGCTGAAAGATGATGATTTGATGAAGATCCGTATGAGAGAGAAGAGAGAAAGACGAACAAGAGAGAGAAAAAATCGTGAAAATGATGCAGATTTTAACAGTTCAGCTTTTAAAATCACGTAAGTTACTCGAGTAATGTTCATACGTTACTCGAGTGATTCGAGAAGTACTCGAGTGAAAGAGTATGTTACTCGAGTATGCCGAAAAATAAAAAGATTTTACTCGAGTGATGGATGAACTTAATCGAGTGATACGCAAGTCATTTTAAAATTAATCGAGTGACAGACAGAATTACTCGAGTAATACGAAAGAGTTTTTAAAATTACTCGAGTGAAATTTCTGTTACTCGAGTGAACTGTACAGAATTTCAAAAATTTCAATTTTTCATGCAAAATCATTTTTCATGCACAAACACAGAGAAACACTTAGCATGTAGCAAGTAACACACATACAAATAAAGCAATTAGCATATTATAGAAAACATACACACATAACTGCAAAAAAAAAACACTTTAATAAGATACAACAACTCAAAATACAAGTCACATTGAAATAGGCTTGAAGATGAGTATAAAAAGCATCAAATACAATTAGCTAATAGTTAATTCATCAAAAATACCAAGTTCTCTTCGAATCTTATAAAATGTGTCCCTTGGTAATGGTTTTGTAAAGATATCAGCTAATTGATCCGAAGTTTGAACAAACTCAATAACACAATCACCTTTTTGAACATGATCTCTCAAAAAGTGATGCCTAATTTCAATATGCTTTGTCCTTGAGTGTAATACTGGATTTTTAGTCAAATTAATTGCCGAAGTGTTATCACACTTTATAGGGATATTTGTTAAATTTAAACCAAAGTCAGATAATTGTTGCTTCATCCATAAAATTTGAGCACAACAACTACCTGCAGCTATGTATTCGGCCTCCGCGGTTGATAAAGCTACACAATTTTGCTTTTTAGAAAACCACGATACAAGTGAATTACCAATTAAATGGCATGTTCCGCTTGTACTTTTTCGCTCAACTTTACAACCGGCAAAGTCAGAGTCCGAATATCCTATTAGTTTTAGAAAAGCATCCCTAGGATAATAAAGTCCAGTATTCGTTGTACCCTTTAAGTATTTCATTATTCTTTTGACAGCAGTTAGATGCGACTCTTTCGGTTTTGCTTGAAAACGTGCACACATACATACACTAAACATGATATCAGGTCTAGATGCAGTTAAGTATAACAAACTACCAATAATACCACGATACTTCGTTACCTCTACCGCTTTTCCAGCCTCATCTTGATCTAGGTAGCATGCAACGCTCATTGGTGTAGAAGCGGATTTGCACGAATCCATTCCAAAACGTTTGAGAAGCTCTCTACAATATTTACTCTGATGAATATAAATGCCATCATTAAGCTGCTTTATTTGAAGGCCAAGAAAGAATGTAAGCTCTCCCATCATCGACATCTCGAATTCACTTTGCATCAATTCTGAAAACTTCTTACACAAGTTATCGTTAGTAGCACCAAATATAATATCGTCAACATATATTTGAACCAATAAAATATCCTTACCGGAACGTTCAATAAAAAGTGTAGTGTCAACAGTACCTCGTTTAAAACCTTTTTGTAATAAAAAATTGCTTAGTCGGTCGTACCAAGCTCTAGGAGCTTGTTTCAAACCGTACAAAGCCTTTTTCAGTTTGAAAACGTAGTCCGGATGCTCAAAACTCTCGAATCCGGGAGGTTGTGACACATAAACTTCCTCTTGAATGTATCCGTTAAGAAAGGCGCTCTTAACATCCATTTGAAACAATTTAAAATTCATAATTGAAGCAAAAGCGAGAAGAATACGAATAGCTTCTAATCTAGCAACGGGAGCATATGTCTCATCGTAATCGATTCCTTCTTCTTGACTATAACCTTGTGCTACCAACCTAGCTTTATTCCTAACAATAATACCCGATTCATCTAACTTATTCCTATAGACCCACCGAGTACCAATTTCAGGACGATCATCGGGTTTTGGCACAAGCTCCCAAACTTGGTTTCTTTCAAATTGATTTAATTCTTCTTGCATGGCCATAATCCAATGATCATCTTGAAGAGCCTCTTTGATATTCTTAGGTTCTATTTGAGATACAAAGGCAACATAATAACAAAAATTATTTAAAGTGCGTCGGGTTACCACTCCCTTCGCAATGTCACCTAAGATATTAGAAATCGGATGATTTTTGTTGGACTTCCAAGCTATTGGTAATTGAGGTTGTATCTCTTGTGCTAAGTCTTTATCTTGTGCTTGCACCTCTCGATCTTCATTTTGATTCTCTTCTATTTGTTGTGGTGTTGAATTCTCATGATCCAAAAATGTACCTATATAATCATCACAAGAAACAACACAATCTCCTTTCGAAGATTCATCAAATACAACATGCACGGATTCCTCAACGGTTAATGTTCTTTTATTGTAGACTCTATATGCTTTGCTATGAGTTGAATAACCTATGAATATGCCATCGTCGGCTTTAGAGTCAAACTTGCCGACCGGTTCCTTTCCGTTATTTAAAACAAACACCTTACACCCAAAAACATGAAAATGTGAGATATTTGGCTTTCGCCCTTTTAAAAGTTCATAAGGTGTTTTATTTAAATGCGGATGAATAAGAACCCTATTAAGCACATAGCAAGCGGTGTTTACCGCATCAGCCCAAAAATATTTAGGAACATTTGATTCTATCAACATAGTACGAGCAAGTTCCACTAATATTCTATTTTTTCTTTCTACAACTCCGTTTTGCTCCGGAGTCCTAGGGGCCGAAAATTGATGATCAATACCAAACTTATCACAAAACGCATCAATCCTAGTGTTTTCAAACTCACCTCCGTGATCACTTCTAATAGACACAATTTTCAAACTTAGTTGATTTTGGATGAGTTTGGCAAATTTTTTAAAACATTTATAAACTTCACTTTTTGCGGATAAAAATAAAGTCCATGTGAATCTAGTAAAATCGTCTACTAAAACAAATCCATAGTAATTGCCACCTAAACTTTTAATTTGTGAAGGGCCAAACAAATCCATATGGATTAGCTCCAAAGGCTTTGTTGTGCTTATCACATTTTTAGGTTTAAATGAACTTTTAACTTGCTTGCACTTTTGACAAGAGTCACAAATGCCATCAAGCTTAAAGTTTAGTTTAGGCAAACCAATCACTAAATCTTTTCGCAAAAGTTTGTTCAATTGATTCACATTCACATGAGCAATTCGTCTATGCCAAAGACGAATTTCATCATCAAAAGATTTGAAACATTTTGAAAACAGTGAAGTTATCTCATCCAAATCAATTAAGTAAGTGTTATTAGAGCGACGACCAACAAACTTAACACTATCATCTATAGAAGACTTAATGAAGCATAATTCCGGAGTAAATGTCACATAATTGCCCATATCACATAGTTGGCTTATACTAAGCAAGTTGTGTTCTAAGCCTTCTACGTATAGGACATTTTCTATGACAAGGTTAGATACGTTACCGATTTTCCCGACTCCTAGAATTTTGCCCTTGTTGTTGTCGCCGTATGTCACAAATCCATCACTTTTTGGAGTAAGTTCCATGAAGTGCGTTTTGTCTCCCGTCATGTGTCTCGAACAACCACTATCCAAGTACCATTTTCGCTCTTTGGTTCGAAGACACACCTACAAGAAAGATATCATTTGGTTGACTTAGGTACCCAAGTGGTCTTGGGTCCTTTGTTGTTAGCATGAGGAGAAGTCCCCTTAACAATCCAAATATATTCACCGCTTGGTATACCAAATTTCTTTATATTACATTTATTCGTGGTATGCCCAAAGATTCCACAATAATGACAAGTTGGGTTTTTAGAAATCTTATTCTTTGAAAATCCACCAACTTTGCGATAATTGCGTTTCTTAGGTTTGGTATAGCCAAGACCGGATCTATTGCTATTGTTCCTTTGAGTTGAAAGCAAATGATCTAAAGAAGTATCTCCTTTCATGAGCCTTGCAAGTCGATCATTCAAATTAAAAACTTCTTTTTCCAAAGACTTGCAATTTTCACAAGATGGAGTCTCATTTGATTTCAATTCACAATTGCATGTAGAGTTTGCATAAATGAGTTCAAGAGTTTCATTTTGAAGCTTAAGTTCTTCTAAATCTTTTTGAAGTTCAATTATCTTTTCATGTTGCTGCATTATGAAATTCTTTCTTTCAACATTTATTTTAGCAAGTTTCTTCAACTCTTTATGCATCTCTACATACACATTGTACAATTCATTGAATGAAGGAGAATTAGAACTTGAGCTAGCATCGGAAAGATAATCTACCTCATTGACGTTCTCACTTGATTTAATGCTTGAAGATTCCTCTTCATCAAGCTTTGTCATTAAACATAGATTTGCAAGTTCTTCATCATCCGATGAGCTAGATGTTGATTGACTCTCCACTTCATCCCATACTATGTAAGCCCTTTTTCCTTTAGAAGAATTGAATTTTGAGTTGTCACCTTCCGACTTCTTAGAATGAGTTGGACAATTCGATCGATAGTGACCAAGCTTTCCACATCCATGACACTTGATGTGATCCTTGATAGTCTTATTTCTTGGTTGTGAGTCCTTAGAATCTCTTTGTCTATTTCTATTAAAGTTCCCCTTTTTCTTAAGGAACCTACCAAGCTTTTTAACTAGCAAGCCAAGGGTCTCATCATCTATATCGGAGTCCGAGTCAACCACTTGAAAGTTTTCCTCTTGTGCCTTAAGGGATTTTGAAGTTGATTTAAGAGCTATCCCCTTTTTCTTCCTATCGGCATCTTCATTCAAGGATAACCGTCCAAGCTCCATTTCATGCTCTTGAAGCTTTCCGAATAGAGTTGCTAAATCAATTTGATCCACGTCTCTAGCTTCCATAATGGCCGTCACCTTAGGTTGCCATTCCCTGCTAAGACATCTCAAAATCTTATTAACAACTTCACCATTAGATATAACTTTTCCAAGTGCAGAAAGATGATTAATGATATGAGTGAACCGCTTTTGCATGTCACCTATGTTTTCATTAGGTAACATACGAAAGAGTTCATATTCATTCATGAGTGTATTTAGCCTAGCCCTTCTAACCTCCGAAGTGCCCTCATGTGTGACTTGTAATGTGTCCCACATTTGTTTAGCATCAACACATTGAGATACTCGAAAGAACTCATCATAAGAAAGAGCGGACGTGATGATATTTTTAGCTTTTAAATCAAATGCAACTTTCTTCTTATCATCATTGTCCCAACTCGATTGAGGTTTAATTGAAACAACATCATTTACTTTCGTTTGAGGAACAAAAGGTCCATTCTCTATGGCGTTCCAAATTTCCATATCTATGGCTTGAATAAAAATTTTCATGCGGACCTTCCAATAAGCGTAACCCTCACCACTAAATAGTGGAGGACGATTAATGGAAGTTCCTTCACCACCAAAAGGATTTGAAATTGAGCCCATTGTTTCCAAGTAAAAAGGATCTTTTCGAAAAAGCTTTTTAAGGCTCGGATTTTTCGTCCGAGCTCTGATACCACTTGTTGGAAATCAACAAGCGGCTCAATATAGTCTAGAGGGGGGTGAATAGAATATTGAAGCCTTATTACAGATTTTTCGTCCACCTAAGAGAATGGTTTTATGAAAATAAATTTTCTTAAGAATTCAGTTCAGATTACTCGAGTAACTCAAGCCTTCACTCGAGTAATACGCAACCAAAAATAATTTCACTCGAGTATTCAGCAAATCACTCGAGTATTACGAAAGCAGATTTTAAATCACTCGAGTAACAGAAAACCTACTCGAGTAATGTTTATAAACTGAAAGCAGATTACTCGAGTGACAAGAACTTTACTCGAGTAAACTGGGTAAAATTCAATTTAAACTTTGTTTTCAATGGAGTTCTTCAAGAATAACAATGCTATGATGATTCAACAAATTATGAATGATTAATATGAACAATTTCAAGTAATATTAACATGCAATTTTAGATCAATTTAGTAGAATTAAGAAAACCCCAATTCTAACCTAAAAATGCAAATGTTAATGAATTAATGAAATACAAGGAATGAAAATAAAAGAGACACAAGGATTTATCCTGGTTCACTTTCACCCACTTGAAAGCTACTCCAGTCCCCTCTTAAATCAAGAGAGATTCTTCACTAGAAATCTTCAAATGTAGATTTTACAATGTTTTAAGATGCAACTAGATTCTTAGTTCTCCTATCTTAAAACCCAACTCAAAGTGTGTACCAAACACTTTGATCTAATCTACCCCTTTTGAGTATTCTAGATTTCCTTGCTAATTGATTGAAGATGCTTCCAACCAATCCTCTTTTCTTGCTTTGATTTGATCCTCAAAGTCTTCCTTGTGAGATTCTTCACTTGTGTTGAAACTTCAATGATGCAATCACAAATTGCAAATCTTCAACAACCACTAAGAACAAAAATATGATCTCAAGAATATTTGAACAATGATAGAAAATAGAGTGAAGAATGAAAAGTTCTTTGTTGAATCTTGATAGCTCTTGAAAGATGTAAAATAGCTCTTGAATTACTTTTCAAAGTGTATTAGAAAATTGTAAGAATGAAAGTCTATTTCTTTGAAAGAGAAAATTAAGTCCTTTTAAAATTTTCCCAACACTGATTGAATTACTCGAGTAAACCAAACAACGTCACTCGAGTGAAACATGTCAGATTAAGTTACTCGAGTGATGTGTAAACCATTACTCGATTAACCTGTCAGAACATAAATTACTCGAGTGAACCAATACTCATTACTCGAGTAAACTGATCAGAATCTGAATAAAAACAAAGTTTTTCTAAAATGATTTTCACAAGCTATTTAATCAAGATTTAAAGTATCTTCACTCTTAATCAGACATTATTTAAATATTCTTAAAATCACCTAAGCTACCCACACCAATGAGATGCATTGCATAAAATAAAGATTACATTGAAATAGAATTAATAAAAATCCTAATTCTAATCTTCATGTGATGTAGCTTGCTTGTTGCCAATGTTGTTGCTTGGAGAGAGATTGTTAGCATCAAAACATGAGAAACCTACAGAAATCAACATCAACATAGCTTGCATGCATTCAAATAACATTGCTCAAAACATCAATTGAGCTCAAATTGGCCTCCAAGCCATTTAACCATTTCAACTTATGCCCTTTGAGTCTCTTGGTGACTCATCCTATATTCTACCACAATTTATTCTCATTCTAGAAAATAGTAAGCTTCCCCCTTACCTCTAAATTGTGTTTGATCCAAAACATTGCAGAGAGAAAGGCTCCAACACAGGTTTCCATTAAATCCACTCCATGCTGATAGAGTTAGACAGGGTACCAAAACCAGGGAATTTGACATGCAAAACCAAATTAAGAATTGGGGAAAATAGTCAAATTGAATTCTCTGCAACATGCACTAGAGGTAGGAATAGATTTGAAACCAAAAGGGTTCGTGTGCTTACCAAAATCGAGCTTCAAAGTCAGCTCCAGAAACCAGAAGCTGAGGTTTGACAGCATCAACACCTCAATTTGGCAAGCTTCGTTCTCTTTATTCAGGGACTCTCAACTCACAAATTTTATATCAATACAAAGCCCTTGATTCAAGCTTTGTAATGGTGTGTCAATCACTCTCCAACACTCAGAGACAAGGAAGAATTTCTTCAGACGAACTTGGAACCCTAATTTCGCTTTCAGACCAAACTTAGCAAAAATGAGGCAAATTGGATCAACAATCAAGCTTATATAGACGAATTCAAGCAGCATGCAAGGCGACACACGTCTCCCACCATGAATCGAGTGGGATTCGTGGCGAATTCTGGGTTAAAATGTGTGATTACTCATCAAACGCACTAACCCAGTTTTCTGAGTTCATCGTGTAACCGGTTACAGAGCCCTTCTAACCGGTTACATACTGATAAAATTCAAAAATTAAGAATTTAATTACTCTTTCTTCAAAAACCTTTTTAATATTGCAATTAGGTCCCAACCCAAGGACTAAATTACAATATTCATATTTTTGTACCAAATAACCATATAAAAATATATCTCATATTTTTATATATAAAAGCACATGATGTACAAAAACTAAAACCTTCAAAATTAATATAATTCAATTATAAAATAATTGTTATAATTAATTTCTCGGTTATTTGGGAGACGAAAATTTGGGGTGTTACAGAAATGACAAGTCCCTCGAGTTACTGATGGACAATAATCCAAGGAAGTTAACTTGTTCATTTTGGGACCGTGGTGGGTGGTTTCCAGTATACATTTCGGTGGGAGTGTTATACGGGTTGTGGGAACATCTAGCGCACGGTTGTTTAATCCCAAAGTGATGTTTTATGGAAGAATTGATTATATGGAAGAACAATTTGTGAGACGTGCATGCATAGCATGAAAGATAAATAATGTTGAATATGTTTTATAAAACACTTGTAAGCATGCATGAGTTAATATGAAATATATTATATTTGTGGATGAACCAATCATATAATCTACTTAGGCGATATGACAAGTGACTTACTCCCATCTACCATGTATGTGTGGTAGGTTGCTTCGAAGGATAGGAATGAAGCTACTCCCGTTGGAGTGAGAGTACGATAGAAGCAACAGCCAGGATGACGTTCCATCGTCCGAATCCTTTTGAAGAAGGATAGAGTTGTGAGGACCATGCTCTGGATGTTAAAAGGGGATTTGGGATTTTATATTTTCATATTTTACATTCAGACTACTTTTGTAAATAAATAATAGTTTAATGGAAAGGCTTTTGGTTTTCACACTCTTCGGAAAATTTTTTTGTTAATTAACTATTTTCAATTACTTAAATATTTTGGGGTATTACAAGGGGTAAGCGCATCGACCTTTCACTACTACAAAAGATGAAAAAGCTAGCCGAATTTTAATCACGATTTTGGTAAGGAACGAGGATTAAAAGTCCAATCCCA
Source organism: Crotalaria pallida (assembly GCA_037953625.1). NCBI lineage: Eukaryota > Viridiplantae > Streptophyta > Magnoliopsida > Fabales > Fabaceae > Crotalaria > Crotalaria pallida. The sequence goes on from CM075653.1 coordinate 85,487,334, forward strand.
ATTAAAAAAATATATAATTAGAAGTAAAAATATTGGTAAACTTTTAATCCATGTTGTTTAAACAATGAACCAGGATCTTAGAATATCATTAAAAATTAAATAGTCACAGGTTGTTTATTTATCCCTGTGTTTTAGATGAGCCGGAATTAATACTTTTAGAGAAAAAAAATAGGGTCAAAAATGAAAAGCCTCACCTCTCTGATCTCTCTTTCTCCCTAACCCTCCCTCTCTAGATGGTTCCAATCCTTAACCCTCTTACTCTTGCCTCTTTCTCTCTGATCCAATTGTTCTATAACACCCCGATTCATATTTAAAAGATAAATAAATAAAAGTCTGTAATAAAAATAAGGAACTCAAAATTTCTTTTACAAAACAAGTTCATAAACACTTTTGGGGGTTTACTATTATAATACAAGCAGAATTTACTGGAATTCCTTGCTTTCGACTCTTCCGCTATGACACTCTTATCCTCAAGTTCCTTGAACATTTACCTAAAATATTAAACCACTAAGGGGTGAGACCTTTTCAAACACATTGAATTAAAAGGTAGTAAACGGTTCATAATAAAAACTCAAGAATGATGACTAAATTAGGCAGTGCACTAACAATACACATCACATAATCAGAACTTGTGCAATGCATGAGCGCCTCTCAATCGCCAAATCCTATAACTGGATCCCATTCACCTCATTTTGATTCACACGTTCCTTATCCCTACTTTACTATGGAATCCATTTATAGGATTGATACTATTTTCTTCTCAATTGCATGATGGTCAGGATTATTGGAAAGAAAGTCAATAGTCCGCTTTCTCTTGGTATTCCATCATAAAAATGTGGTGCCCAATACTTACTTAACCGGTTATTAGAATCGACTAACCGGTTAAGTTAGTATTGAAGTACTATTTCAATTCATTTATCCTATAATCCGGCATTGACTTCTTTCGCAATAACCATAACCCTGGCTCAACAACAAGCACAAGCTCAACACACACCATGTGCAGGTAGTCGATATGCGCAGGCATATCTCAGTCCTAGGTGAACCAATTCAATAGCAACAACTACAACAACAATAAGGACTGAACCAATAAACCACCACAATCATAAAATTAACAAACGACAATAAACGACACCCAACAAATATCATCCAAGTCAGTCGACATACTCAGGTATGTCTCAAAGCACAAAAACATAAATCGACTCCCTAGAGTTCTTCACTTCCTACTCATAAAGCATAAAAGAGGGGTTTTCACATAAAGACTCTAATAATTATAAATTAACCAATAGTAGGCTAATCACCCCTAATCCAACCCTAAACAAGTGATAAAACACTACCCACAATCCAATTTAACCATTATCCCCAAATCCTATTATAAACTCTAACTATCCCTAACTCAAAGTGTAGAAAAGTGTCTCCCCCTTACCTTAGAGGAAGAGGAGGCTTGATTGAAGCTCCATAAACGTTGGATCTACTCCCGATCTACTTGGATTTCAACTCCCTTGTCCGATCTCCATTTGGTTCTTGAGATTGGAGGAGAGAGAAAGAGCCCTAGGAGAGAGAGAGCTCCATGAAAGAGAGGGAAAGCTTTGAAGAACAAGAGGGAGGTATGGATTTAGGTGGGATTAACTCAAAATCTTGCCTTGGTTTCATGGGGGATTGATTAGAGGTGGGGTTTGAAATGTTGGGGAAGGTTGGGGGTGAAGGAAAGAATGAGGGAGTCGAATGAGAGAAGGTGGTGCAGCTAGTGCTTATTTATGCACCAGACCACGCGCCTGGGCGCACCCGGGTGGGCCAACACGCAACACAGCAGCACCAGCCTTCGCCCTGCGCCCGCCAACACGCAACGCAGCAGCACGCACCGAAACGCCCCGAACTCCGATTTTCGCTCTATTTAACCCGATTCGAAGGTTCTTAACCCCTCCTAACATTAAATCTAACATGCACAACATTAATATACATTTCCAATCATGAATATCACATTTTTACACTATCGAACACATAACTCACAAACATGAAAAACAAACAAAACTACGACGAAACCTTCGACTTTACCCTTTTTTAACAATGGTTCGCACTCGAACGACATAAGGCAACTCTCTAACCTCCCTAATCTAGCGCTATTAACACTCGAGACATAACCAAGCGGTCGGATGATACCCAAATGCCTCCGAAAGTCTAACACCTTCCGGAACCCCGTCGAAACACGATTTCGAAGGAATCCTCCAAGTACTAACACTAAAGGCCAACTCTTGCACTCGAACCCCCTCTTATATTTCTCTAACCAACTACTCGACCGAGATCAAGACGCTAGGGACACACTCGAACTCTTACAATCCCGACACTCAAATGCCCAACATAAATTCCTAGTTGAGCAATCACAACCACATGCACATCACAAGCATTCAAAACTCAACTCACCCACATATCAAGCACATTCCAACCCAAATTCATATATTGCAATCATATATATACATATATTAGTTCAATATAACCTTATAGATACATATATATACTTTGAAAATAGTCATAAACCATTATTCATACCTCGCTTTCGCATAAATAAATACATTCATAAATATAATTATTAGATTAATAAATTCATATCGTTACAGGTTCCTTCCCTCCCTCATCGACACACACCTCCTCCTTCTCCTCACCATCGATCGATGATGGCAATAGCATTGTGAATGGCGACAGTAGTGTTGTTCTTCCCTGCTTCAAACAGTCTCGTCTTTGTCCATGTGAAGAGGTATGCTCAAATAGTCTCGTCCTTGTCTCCTTCAATTTCCTTTAAGGTTTTTAGGGTTACATAATTTGCATTTTAGGGTTTCAAGAATGGATTCAATTTCTTTTTCAGGTTCAATAATTTGTCTTTTAGGGTTACGAATTTTTATTATTCACGCTCTTTTAGTGCGGATGAATTATTGACTTTCGATTTTGATTTGGGTTCAATGATTCTGATTTTGATTTTGATAGAGATCAATTTATAACTCATAAAACATAACTCTTGCTTAAGGTTTCCTCCAATTCAGTAGCATCATGCGCTAATATCTTAACTCTTAAGAATGCTCAGGCTCAGAGTTCTTTGTTGCTCTTGCTCTTCTCTCCGTGTTCATAACTCCTATTCTATAGCTAACTTTCCTTCTTTGGCCTTCTCCGTGTTCATTCAGTTCTAGTTCCTCACAGCCAATTTTTTATTCAGTTCCTCTAACTTCTCTAAGCTCCTTAACTCAACCCCCTTAGCCATCTTGATTTGAGAGTTAGAAGCAACCCTCGAATCAGCTCTCTTGCTTCTTCCTCTTTCATTTTGAGGAAAACTATTTCAGACATAGTCTTTTCTAGTTCCTCTTGAAGTGTTTCACCAACAGAAAAAGCTTTTTCCTCGCTTTGCTTTAGGGCGGTGAGCATTGACTTCTCTTGTTTAAGTTCTGATTTTATTAATGTGGATGTGTATCTCAAGAGGTTAATCTCAATATTTTATTTCTCTATGTTCATTTTCACTCCCTCGAGAACCCTTACTAGTTAAGTCTTTGATGTTTCTCTTCTGCTTGCTCAATTTTTACCTTCAAGGTTTTAGACTCTTTGTCCATGACGTTACTTTTGGTTTGAGATTCTTGAAACAGTGCTTTTGTGTTAATCAAAACATCATTTTTCTTCTTTCAATATATTTTCAACGGTTAGCTTGTTCATTCTCCCTTGGTTTGAGACTTTGTGAGCCCTTTAGAGTATCCATACTGTAACATCCCGCGTTTTCTGGACTCAAATAGATCAATGAGATTTTATTTAAAAATGAATTTTCAGAATTTGAGAAGGATTTTCAGCTGAATGTTTTAGCAAATGATTTTATTTGAGTTATGATTTTATCATTTGAGCTTTTTTAAAGAAATAAATTTTGTTTTATGATCAAAATGAATTTGATTACTTTGAAAGTGTATATATTTTCCACCGTTTTTCAGAAAATTATGATCTATATATGAAAACGATCGCGTTGAAAAGTAGAATTTAAATATGTGATTTTTATAATTTTCTGGGTTGAATTGCAAAAAATTATTTTGAAGCCTTTGAAGGACGAATTTTTTTTTAGTATTAAGTGATGAAAATGATTTGAGATTTTAAATAAATTTATTCTTTTAAAGATCTTTGATGTATGTGAGAATATGATTTTTCAAAATAAAGTAAAGCTTATATTTGTAGTTAAATTGGTACGGTTTATTGATTTTCTTAAGGATTGTGTCTTTGAAATTTTTGAGTTTGTGATTATGTGTTTTCTTATCTTAAGAAGTGAAATAAATTGCATGCAAAATTGAATGATAAATTTATGATGAATGAATGTATGATTTGTGTGAATGTGAATGTGTGTATAATGTATGTGTGTCGTGTGTTTTGAGTATGAAATATAATGTTCCAAGGTGTTGTATGTATGTTTAAATGTGTGTTAAGAATATGCATTATTCCATGATGTAATGCTATGTGTTTGTTATGATAAAATGAGAAGAAATTGTATGTGTATGTATGTGTGTGTGGTTCGGCCTTGTGAGGATTAGGAGGACCAAATTAGGATGCATTTTCTTATGCATTAAGAAAGTAGAAATTAAATAGAAAATAAGTAGGAAATTAGGGTGTGAGTGTGATGATGCCTAGTGAAGACTTTCTCCAACCTTGCCTCCCTCTTGATAAGACCCTTCCCATGCAAATTTTTGGTTGGACCAAATTGCCCATGAACCAACACCTTGAACCAAGGATAGAAGTGGAAAATTACACACCCTTGCCTTGCCCTTAAAACCGTGTGAGTGGGAGGAGAGTTGGCTAATTCATTTTCATTTCCTTCATTCACTTTCCTTCACAAACATAAACACTTAGTCCCAAGAGCACCATCAAGCTCTTGAGACACTTAGAGAAAGAGAGAGTGGCCGTGAGAGAGAGAAGAGAGGAGAGGAAGAGAGAAAAACCAAAGTCCCTTAACCCAATATCTTTTGATTTCTTCCTCAATCACTCCATTCTTCCAAGATCAAGAAGAAAACTAACCATCAACCCTAAGAGAGAGGAGGCCGAAGCAAACCCTAGGAGAAGGAGAGAGGAGACTTGAAGCTTGAAGTTAGAATTTTTGTTTAAGGTAGTGGTTTAAGGAAGCTTTGATGTAATAATTTTAGTTTTGGTAAAGGACTCTAAGATGGACTTTGTTTCAGTTTAATTTTTGTGATGCATGTGTTTATTTTTGAATGATCTTGAAGTTTAAATGGCTTGCATGTTATTTTTATGTCTTGATCTTGAGTATTTGTGCTTGAAAGCTTTGATCTTTAACTTGTAAGTTTTCTTCTACACGGTTTTGTCTAGGATTTGAGTTTAAGTTTATGTTTTTGCCTTGATCTTCTTTTGCATGTCTTGATCTATGGTTGATCTTGAGAAAACATGAAGCTTGAGTTTTGTATGTTTGTTTTGAGTGCAAAATCTTAGTTTTTCTTGGATGCATGTCACGATTTTCAAAAGAAAATAAGATTAACAAGCTTTAGAAATGATTTTTAGTGTAAAAAGGAGTTTGAATCAAGATTTTTGTGTGTGTGATGATGATGATGATGATTCGGTTGGTACTTTGAGAAAGAAAATGATACTTTAAAAAGTTTTGCATGATTTGATCTTGAGTTTTGATCTTGCATGTGAAAAGGAAACCCAAAATCTTGCCTTTTTGCATGTTATCATTCGGCCAAACCTAGGGAGAATAGAAAATCATGTTTGATCATCATTTTAGTTGCATGCATGATGAGATTTATGTGATTTAAAGATTTAGAGTACATGCATGAATTTTTAAGGTTAAAGATTTTAATATGATTCTTGATGTTATGGTGATTTGATTAGAATTTGTTGAATTTTTATGTAAAGCTCACGGTTTTGCATTTATAAATGTTCAAGATGGTTCATTTTTTTTATTTGATGGATTTGTGAATTTTAAATCCATGAGAACTTGAATCTTTGATTAAAAACTTAAAAGTAATCTTTCATGTTCCATTCGGATTTGGAACAAATCCTATTCAAGACATTTTATTTTCTTGTGTGTTATTGTTTTCTCTATGTTCTATTCGGTCTTGGTATAGAAGTAAAAGAAATAAATTGATTTTTTTCCCTTTGTGTGTTGATTTAAATGATGATAGCATGATTCTAAGTTAGTGTGTTCTTTTCTTTAATCATTATTTAGATTGTGATGTTTAAAAGTAGGATAAGGTATTTGTCATATGTGCATGTGTATTCTAGTGTTGGTAATCATTAGTGTTTGAATGTAAACCTTGTCCTATGAGTGATGAAGATTCGGCCATGCTTAGAAAATAGGAGCATGTAGTTGATTTTTGTCTTATGTGCATGAATGATGAGTGTAAGATGATGCGTGGATTGTGAATGGCTTAACATATTCAATATGTGTGTTTGAAAATGATTTGAATGTTTAATATTTATAAAAGGTTTTGATTTAATCCTTGTGCTGTTTCCTTTGATTTAATTCGGTTTTAAAGAAAATGAAGTAAGCCAAATGATTTGGTTAATTTAAAAAATATTGCTTTGAAAAGATTTTCAGTTGATTTGTGAAGTTCCTGGTTTTAAGTTAATAAATGGTTTTTATGTGAAGACCTTAAGATAAATGTGGCCTTTTAAGAAGCCAAGGAACTATTGATGTTTTTAAACAAATGTTTTTACTCTATAATGAGTGTGGATTTAAATCAAAGTGATTTCCAAATTTTAAGAGAGTGAGAATGCTCTATTTTCAATTAAGAAGTTTTGTAATAGTGTTTAAAAACGATTTTAACAAGAGAGAATTATTTGAGTGCCAGTAACGATTGGGAAGCAGTTACAAGTGTCGCAGTGGAAACTAAGGAGCGTATTGGAGATCGTCGTCGGTTGAGGTGAGAGAGAAGTTTCCCCCAAACACCGTGGTATTTAGGTAACATATTAAGTGTTTCGACCATCTCAAAAGTCGAAACGTAGGGGTCCTGAGTCAGTAAGATTAGGTGAAGAGTTTATATGATGATGTCTGCATGCTAGTGTGTTAGTTATATATATAGAGGATTTTATTATGCATGATAAGTTGGAATTGTTGATTGATTATATAAGATGTTGATGATAATAGTGAAGGCAATGATAATGTGGATAATAAGTAAGAAATATGAAAGAGAGCTTTAACGTTGTTGAGGAAAAGATCAAATGATGAAAGCGATGAGATGAGCCAGAGCTGGGGAAAGAATGATGTTGTTGTTGCTTTCTGAGAAGAGATGAGATGAGGATTGAGCTATGAAAAGTTTAAGGTTGAGATTGCAACAGGAGACTCAATGATATTTTTGAGGAAATTTCCGAAATAATCTTTTTGGAAAAGCTTACCAAGTGATATTTTTGAGAAAGTTGTGAAAGATTATTTTTGAAAAGGATTTGTGAAATGTTATTTTTGAAACATCATTTTTGAAAAGGAATTATAAAACATTATTTTTGAAAAGAATTTGTGAAACATTATTTTTGAAAAGAATTCGCGAAACATTATTTTTGAAAAGAGTTTGTGAAGCATTATTTTTTAAAAGGGATTTATAAAATACTATTTTTGAAAAGAAATTGTGAAATGTATTTTAGAAAAGAATTTATGAATCATTGTTTTTTAAAAGGATTTGTGAAATGCTATTTTCGAAAGAGTTTGTGAAACACTATTTTTGGGGGAGAGATTTTGAAACGTTACTTTTGGGAACGCTTGTAAAATCTTATTTTTGGAAAATGTTTGCGAAACATCATTTTTGAATAAGTGGATGAAACATTATTTTGGAAAGAGTTGTGCAACATCATTTTTGTGAAAATTATGAAATACTCTTTTGAGAAAAGTTTATGAAAGGGAAATTTTTAAGAAGATGAGGAAACAAGATTTTTGAGTCAGATCATGGAATAAGAAGATGTGGAAAGAAAGAGAAATGAGATGCAATTTGTCAAGGTGATCCCCGCTCTATGCTAAGTTGAGAAATGAAGTGTATTGAGAGAGTTAGTGGTCGGGACTCGTTGAAGGGGTGCACTAAGGATGAGCCGACCAATAGGACTAAGACCTTAATTAAAATACTTTTAAAAGACATGAATTAACGCGGTGAGTTATGAGTGTAACCGAAGTAGTGGAGAGGAAGGAACCATGAGTATCTGCGGATACTCAGGTGGAGATTGCATTAGGGGAGGACGATGACGGTGAAACGTCAAGAAGTCTAGAGTACATTCTAGGCGGAACAAATTCCACATGTGGCATACGAACGTGGTAGGGACTGGGTCCAATGCCGTGGTGAGTTCTGCATTGCAAACTAGAATCAGTACTGTCGCCCCCTAGATTGCAAATCTGGAACAGTGAGAGGGACTGGAACGGGGCATCTGGATAGCCACTGTACCCGAGTTTTCTACAGTGTGCCTTGATTATAAATGATATGATATGATATTGAATTGAATTGAATTGAGACTGTACCCGAGATTTCTACAGCTCTCCTGGCTTGGAGCTAATTGTTGAGACAGCTGTCGTGCCCGCGTGGTAAAGGTCATGTACTCCTGTTTGCTTCCGACTAGGTTGGGTGGATGACCGAGGAGATGTAGACGTGAGTGCTAACTTAGAGAGCGACCCTCCTCAATGATGATAAAATCCCCTGCATCATTGATGGAAACGAATTCATAAAACTTAAATAAGATAAGAAAGAAAATATATATATATATATATATATATATATATATTTGAGAGTGATTCTTAAGTGAAAGCATGAAAAGGAGGATGAGATTGTTTGGTGATGAAATCAGAGTTGCACAGCAGAAGCGATTTATGGAATATTATAAGGACATGCTTAAGGTATTGAGAAAAGGAAGTAATGGAATAGAGTAAGTGTTTGTATGTTAAAGGTATGAATAAATGTGATTGCTTTTATATGTTAATTGCTTGCATGTTTTGTTCATTCTTAATATCTTGCCTAATGTAATTCCACACCGTTGGCATCACATGCTTGGGAATACTTACTCTCTCGGATTCTTCAGTCTGTGTATCTGTTTATATGCTGTCGACCCTTTTAGTCTATGGATCCGGTTAAGTTTACGTTCGACATCCGAGACGAAGGAAGATGGGAAGTGAACTACAGAGGTTGGGAGTGGCGTGGAGTCACTGAGGTTCACATCTTCAACCCCAACCATACCCTGCAAGGGACAGCTCCAGATACTCGCACTTGTCGTTTCGTGCTTTCGGACTTGCAGACCGGTGGACCAGCCGACTACCATGGTAGACATCCGATGCCTTTGCCTGCACGCATTGACCCCGAGGCCGAGGAGCTAGAGGAGTTGGATGAGGTTTTGGACGATCTACCGGATGAAGCCTTTGAGGCTATGCAAGAGAGCGAACTAGAGGAAGACCCAGAGGAGGACCCTGATGAAGATTTCCCAGAGGCGGATGTGATTGAGATCGACCCGAGCGAGGCACCTCCTGTGGATCCGTCGACTTCAGCTTAGTGGGCCTGGTGGTAGTTTCTTTATTTTCTTTGAAGTTTTATGTTTCCCTGTATCCACTTAGTTATCATTGCAGTACCATGATGTAACCCCAAACTTATATGGATGAAGTTTATTTTGATGGGCACCACTGATCTTGATTATAAAAGAAAATGGGCTATGATAATTGAGTTGAGAAGAATCAAGTTGCAAAGTGCAGTGTCTTGTGACACTTCGGTTTGGAACTTGAAGTTTAGCATGATGTGTGAGAACACCTTTTTAATTATGAAAGAGTTTTGGAAGCAACATGGTTCTCATACTCATGCTACTCAACCATGTTACATGTTTTTAAAAAAAAAAAAATTGGCCCATATTTTTACTACATTTTATAAGAGGGAAAAATTTTTCAAGTTGCCAAATCGGGGTGTTACACATACCCATGAACCAAAAATTTGTCCCTAAATGAACTCACCCATTATTTTATTATTCTTCACACTTTCCTAAACTTTAAGGACAAATCCCATATTTTTTCTCCACCCATGAACCAACTTTTGTCCTTAAAATGGGTCTCACTCACTACCCCACAATCTTAATATTTTACAATAAGTAAAAACCCCACCAAAAACTATAACTATAATTTAAAACATTCTATATTCTCCAACGACTACATTTTTAAAAATAATTTTTCTTTAATGAGGGTCGAAATAAATACCGTAATAAATTAAAATACACTAAACTTAAGTACACAATGCATTTAAAATTAGAAAAAATTGCATTACAAATTTTTTAAATTAAGACAAAAAAAATACATTCATCACACACTCAACACTCTTCACACAAGGAAATCACTGGCCCACTCACACTCTACTCACAAAAATTGTCCCTCTTACACTTTGAGGTCCAAAACTTCCACAACACTCACTCATCATCATCTCTCATTTCCCTCTCTTCCTCTCTTCCTTCGATCACTCTTCCTTCGATCCATTTCCTCCTCTCTTCCTTCGATACATTTCTCTCCCTTCCTTCAATCCTCTGTTCCTTCAATCTATCTCTATCTCTTCCTTCGATCCATCTCCATCTCCCTCTCTTCCTTAACACTAAGACCCATCTCCATCTCCATCTCCATCTCACAATGACACAATCCTTATCCCTCTCAATCACTCTCGACCTCCCTCCATCTCCGATCACTCACACTGTGACACCCTTCCGGATTATCCAGATATAAACTAATATTTAAGCTATTATATTGGATAATATATGGACTTGTGAGTGTTAAGAAAATAGGGAAGATAAAATTTTCTTTTTAAAGCGGGTGCACAAATCGTCATTTTGGAATTCTTGGAGAATAAGTTCTAAACCTTTATGAAAACGTTTATATCGAGTTCGGCGATCTCTAAAACCTTTTCTCAAATAGGGTAACATTCGATTTTTGGAAACCTCGTTTTATCATACAAGTAATTAAAGTTACCCATGCATTATTTGATAAAACTGATACCATTGAATAATATTTTTAGCCGAGCTCTTAAATAGATCGAATCAGAGTAAGCGGAAATCATCAGACTATGCAGTCACTAGTAATATAAACATAGGTTTTATATATAGTAAAAGTCATAAATACATAGTCTCATCATCATGTCTCCAAGATCTCAAAATACAAGTCCATAATCTGATCTACATAGTAATATGACCAAAACCCTAGAGTATTCCAAAAGTATATCTACAATATGTGTACATAATCAAAATAGAAACTCCAAGGGTGGTCATGTAGATCTGGCATCATCAGATGTAGTAGTAGTAGTAGCAGTCTCCCAAAAGTAAAAGTAGTAAGGTAGTAGCATCATCATCAACACAGCAGCAGCAGCAAGTCTCCTCCACAGCCTCCACACATCGGATCCACAGATCCGCATCATACACCATATGCATGTACCTAGGGATCATTCCCTCCAGTCACTCCCAGTAGAATGCACGAAAGGCTCGCTCCCACTCTCGTCCTCCACCGGATCCTCCTCGATCTCGTCCGAGGGAGAATGTACCCTACCACTGGGTACCGGGTCAGGGGATGGTGAAACCCTGACTGGGCTCCTCGGATCAGAAGGGGGAGTCTCCTCGCGGACGACTCTCGAAGTAAAAGGGTGAGAGCGGGTAGGTCGAAAACGAAAACTATGGTAAGAGTGAGCTGGTCGCGTGGGAGGTGGTCCATGGTAAGTGTAAAACGGGGGTACATGCATAGTGTATATGATGGGAATCCTAAATCTACGAGGACGGAATCGGATCAACGGGTTCGGGTGGTAGAAGGTAATCTCTACCTCGCCCTCGAACACCGCGCGATGGTCCTCATAGATCCATGTGCCACTAGGAAGTGGCCGGATCTCGATGCAAGCAATGTAACGAGACATCACCTACAAGGGCATACGGGTAAGCAATTCTATACACATAACCAATAGAGAATAAATTGTGCAATGTGAATATGTATACATGCATCAAATAACAACAATCACATATAACACTTAGCAGTTAGTGAATGCACATAGGATGCTCACACTTATTTCATTTATCATTATTAATTTAAATGAGTGGCATGATGCATGACTTTAGCTCTCAAGCCTATCTCCATCATACTATGTCACTCTCTGACGTCCATCCCTGACAACCCAGCACTCAACAGTGCGTTGTATTCCTAGGTATACAACAATTCGTACATTCACCTAGAATGTACACGACAAGCTTGGTATCCATGCCACCCGAGCATATCCCGTCATCCAAACGGACCGTCATCCAAACGGTATAACCATATCGGCATTCCCTCAGCCGACCACGTCAACGACGTGTCATCAAGCAAGCGTATTGGCACTCCCAGAGGCCCTCCACATGTTTACCAAAAACATGATATACGTCCTACAAACCAAACTCCAGAATGAATGCATTACCTTACTTAAAAGAGATTGATTGATGTTTTATCCTTTTATTAATACATTACGTGCCTCCCGAGCAACGTATCATTATTCAAATGAAAACATCATAACGTCAATCAATTTTCTCTAAGTCCAGGATCACTTGGTTTATTGTCCTCTAAGAGTTATAAAATGACTTAGAATTAAAAATGGTATTTTTAGGTATCTGACTAAAAATACTCGAGTTTTTTCCGAAATACTCGAGTAGTTTATCATTTTCCAGATTATACTTGAGTTGTCCATAATTATACTCGAGTCGTTCATGTCTTTCCAGAGATTTAGGGTTTCAGGTCTTCATAAATATACTCGAGTAATTCATGAGATACTCGAGTATTGCATTACCCAGAATACTCGAGTAGTTCATACATTACTCGAGTGTTCAATCTGATTCCCAAGTTGGTGCGCCAATTTTCACTCTGGTGCACCACGAAATACTCGAGTATTAAGCCAAATACTCGAGTATCTGTAGACAGAACAGAGTGAAACTTGGTTTTTACATGCCATTTCAATTTCTAAACATTTTTAACCCAAAACAGTGATCACAATAGTTCATATACCACATATTGAACATGTTAACATACTCATTTCATATCAAATAACAAATTTGACAAAGAATCAATCCATTATGCATTAAATATACAATTTAGCAACTCAACACTTCAAATTGCAAAATAAGCACAATATTCATGAAACAAAGTTCATTTAAGCTTGCATGCATGATATAGAACTTGCTCATCACAGTCATAGAGCATGGATTGGTCTCCAAACCAAAGTTCCTATTCAAACTAAGCCCTTAGAGCCTCTTGGTGGCTCTCTAACACAATTAATGAAATTTAAACTCTATCTAGTGAATATAATTACTTCCCCTTACCTCTCAGATGTTTTCCAAACAAGAATTGACAATAAAAAGGCTCCAAAATTCTCAGACCAACTTCAAATGCCACATGCAGAGCATTTTGAGTGCCACACCAAAGTGGAATCGGTTTGTACATGAAACAGAGAAATAAATTGGGGAAATTAAGTTTTCTATACTCTATGCAACATCATCTAACTAAGGAAACTGAATTTGAGACTCAAGAATTCGTGAGCTTACCAGAAATCAAGATCAAAGTAAGCTCCAAGCAACACTTTGACAGAACAAGCTCCAACTTCTCAGCTCCAATTCTCTCAACACACTCACTCAATCCTCACGATTTTACTCTCTATACAAAGCTCAAGATGTAAGCTTTGTATTCGTGTATGATTTGTGTTTCAATTTGACTCTGAGAAAGAGAATCGAAGAGGACAATCCGGGAACCCTAACTTGAAGCAAAACCCACGAATTTGGCAAATAGAGGAATTGATTCGTCAACCACAGCTTATATAGCTCGATTGAACAATCATGCATCTCGACACGAAGCATAGGACGTGTTGAAGAAGACGATTTCGTGTCAACACACGAGAATCGTTGGTGCTGACTCACCAAACGCACTAACTCGTGCAATTTGACCCAGAATACTCGAGTTTTTTAGAAAATACTCGAGTATTTTTCCCATTTTTGAAAAATAAATATTTTATTTACTTTCCCTCCAAAATCTTTCCTATAATTACCTCTAGGCCCCAATCCAGGGACTAATATGTACTCATCTTAGGCATTTATTATATTTATTAAATCAATTCACACACATATACCAACTATATAAACACATATTTTAATCAAGGATTAATATGGAAATCATTAATTATAATTAATTTATAATTAACATTTCATTAATCGGGGATTAAAATTTTGGGGTGTTACACTACTCCCCCACTTACAAGGAATTTCGTCCCCGAAATTCAACTCATACAAACAAGTCAGGATAATCCTGACGCACCTTATCTTCTAATTCCCACGATGCTTCCATTACATCGCCACACACCCAGACGACTTTGACCAGGCGAATGTCTTTTCCTCTAAGCTGCTTGATTCTTCGATCTTCAATACGAACTGGCACAGCTTGGAAGGTTAGGTTCTCATGAATTTCTAAGTCATCAGGTTGGATTCTAAGGACAATGGTGGGGTCATGGACATATCTTTTAAGTTGAGACACATGGAATACATTATGAAGGTTAGCTAATGACGGAGGCAAAGCCAATTGATAAGCTACTGGGCCGACTCTTTTGTGGATTTGGTAGGGACCAATGAATTTAGGTGATAGTTTCTGAGTTTTCAAGGCTCTACTAACACCTTTGGTTGGTACTATCCTAATAAACACATGATCTCCTTCGGCGAACTCTAATGGTTTTCTTCTCTTATCAGCATAGCTTTTCTGCCTACTTTGAGCTGCCCTCATCTTCTCTTGTATCATCCTGATCTGTTCCGTGGTCTCTTGCACAAAATCTGGTCCAACCAGAGAATTCTCCCCCACTTGGAACCAACATAACGGCGTCTGACACTTTCTCCCATACAAAGCTTCAAATGGTGCCATTCCAATGCTCGTATGGTAACTGTTGTTGTAAGTGAATTCCACGAGTGGCAACATCTGTTCCCAATTCCCTTGTCCTTCCAAAGCACAGGCTCGTAGAATGTCCTCCAATGACTGAATAGTCCTCTCCGTTTGGCCATCAGTCTGAGGATGGTATGCAGAACTCAGTTTCAATCTTGAACCCAATGCTCTATGCAGATCTTCCCAGAACTTCGATGTAAACCTCGGATCGCGATCAGATACAATGCTTGATGGTACACCGTGCAGACGAACAACTTCTTTGATGTACAACTGGGTGAGCTTTTCCAACGAATAGCGCATATTCACGGGAATGAAATGCGCCGACTTGGTCAAACGATCCACTATCACCCAGATTGCATCATGACCAGTAGATGTCCTTGGCAATCCCGACACGAAATCCATCGAGATGCTATCCCATTTCCACAACGGAATCTCCAAAGGAAGTAACTCTCCTCCTGGCCTTTGATGTTCCACCTTGGCCTTTTGACACACCAAACAACAGGCCACATACTCAGCTATGTCTTTCTTCAAACCAGGCCACCAAAATAGCTTCCTTAAGTCCTGGTACATTTTGGTAGCTCCCGGATGCATACTCATCTTACTCTTATGCGCTTCATCCAGAATCATCCTTCTTACTTCTAAATCATCAGGCACACAAATCCTTGTTTTAAAGCGAAGGATTCCATCCTTCCCTTCTTGAAACTCCAATTCCTTGCCTTCTTCCCTCAACTTCCTCTTTTCTATGAGCTTCTCATCCTTGTCTTGCAATTCCCGAATCCTTTGTAGAAACTCATTAGCAATCTGCAGCATCCCCATCTTGATACTTGTCGGCTCCACTTGCATCGTCAGACTCAAATCCCGGAATTCCTCTATCAGTGCAGCTTCTCTGACCATCATTGCACTGATGTGCATTGCCTTCCTACTCAATGCATCTGCCACAACATTAGCCTTTCCAGGATGATAATGGAGTTCAAAATCATAATCCTTCAAAAACTCCATCCATCGGCGTTGCCTCATATTCAACTCCTTTTGATCAAAGAGGTACTTTAAACTCTTATGGTCATTGAACACCCGGAACGTAGTGCCATAGAGATAGTGCCTCCAGATCTTTAAGGCAAACACCACAGCTGCCAGCTCCAGATCATGGGTTGGATAGTTCATTTCATGAACTTTTAGCTGTCTCAAGGCATAGGCGACGACTCGTCCCTCTTGCATCAAAACACACCCAAGACCTTGTTTCGACGCGTCACAATACACATCGAAACTCTTCTGTGTATCGGGCAGAACCAATACAGGAGACGATGTCAACCTTTCCTTCAACTCTTGAAAACTCCTTAAACATTTCTCATCCCATAGGAATGGTTGATCTTTCTGAGTCAACTTCGTCAGAGGCAGTGCGATCTTCGAGAAACCTTCGATAAACCTTCTATAATAACCAGCCAAACCAAGAAAGCTTCTCACCTCCGTGACCGACTTTGGTTGCTCCCATTGCAAAACCGAACTCACTTTCGTCGGATCAACGGTTATTCCCTTGTCCGAAATCACATGCCCCAAGAACTTAACCTCCTTCAGCCAGAACTCACACTTTGTAAGTTTGGCGTACAATTGCTTCTCCTTTAGGATGCTCAACACTATCCTCAAGTGTTCGACATGCTCCTCCGGGCTCTTAGAGTAAATGAGAATATCATCAATGAACACAACCACGAACGAATCTAAGTAAGGTCTAAAGATTCGATTCATGTAGTCCATGAAAATGGCTGGTGCATTAGTCAATCCGAACGGCATCACGACATACTCATAATGTCCGTATCGAGATCAAAATGCAGTCTTAGAGATATCCTCTTCTCTTATCCTGATCTGATGGTATCCTGACCTCAAATCGATCTTAGAAAATACTGAAGCTCCACGAACTTGATCCATAAGGTCATCTATCCTCGGCAATGGATACTTGTTCTTGATGGTGACCTTATTCAGTTGCCGGTAGTCGATGCACATCCTCATACTACCATCTTTCTTCTTGACAAACAAAACCGGAGCACCCCAAGGTGACACACTTGGTCGAATCATCTGTTTCTGTAATAGCTCCTCAATCTGCTTCTTCATTTCTGCCATTTCCGGTGGTGCCATTCTATAGGGAGCGATAGAAATGGGACCAGTTCCCGGAACTAAGTCGATACCGAATTCAATTTCTCTTCTTGGTGGCAGACCAGGGATCTCATCCGCAAAAACTTCCGAAAAGTCTCTGACAATGGGGATCTCTTCCATCCTTGGACCATTCTCCTCCACATCAGAGTTGAACAGGCACACGTAGCCGGAGGGTTTTGGGCTTCTATAGGTCACTACTTTTCTATCACAATCAATGATTACTTGGTTTTGACTTAACCAGTCCATTCCCAAGATCACATATAATTGCACTAAGGGTAAGCAGATCAAATCTACTTTAGAGGTTTGTCCTAACACTTCTATACAACAGTTAAGACATGCTCTAGAAACTACAACAGGAGCATTGGTAGGGGTTTCTACTTTGAGAGCATAAGGCATTTCAGACATCATCAAGCCTAACCGGTTTACACATTCATACGAAACGAATGAATGCGTTGCACCAGAATCAAACAAAACATAGTAAGACTGACCATTAAGCAAGTATTTACCTTGCACCAGATCAGAAGACCGACTTGCTTCCACACCACTAAGGGTGAAAACTCTCCCTTGAGCCATAGGCCTATCAGCAGCCCCTCTTGAGTTGGCCTTGGCCGGTTCCTTGCAGTCCCTTGCGAAATGTCCCGGCTTTCCACAGTTAAAGCAACCACTTGTCCCCCAACACACACGGCCATAGTGATTGCGCTTGCACTTGTCACAGAATGGAGCCTCGCTCCGATAATCCCTTCTATCAGAACCACCAGCTTTTCCTTTGCCTTTCCCTCGGCGATCATACGGTCCTTTGCCTCGGTTGTTGAAACCTTTACGCCTCTGAGGTCCATAGCCTTGACTGTCCTTCTTCTCTGAGACTTGCATCTCCTCAGCCTTGGTATCATCTTCATACATCCTACACATGTCTACCAGTGCAGGAAAGCTTTGAATCTGCTGGTAACTGAAGATCGACTTCAACTTTGGCCTCAAGCCTCCTTCAAACTTAATGCATTTACTCCTCTCATCTGGATTGTTCTGATAATATGGAGAGTATTTCATCAGCTCCTCAAACTTAGCTGCATACTCACCCACACTCATGTTTCCTTGCTTCAGCTGCAAGAACTCTACCTCCTTCTTCCTTCTCAAGTCCTCAGGGAAATACTTTTGGAGAAACTTCTCCATGAATACTCCCCAACTTACCTCTCTTCCTTCATATTGCAGAAGCTGCATTGTGTGATTCCACCAGTTCTCAGCTTCCTCCTCTAACATGTAGGTTGCATACGCCACCTTTTGAACATCAGAACACTCCAACGTTCTCAAGATCTTGTCCATGGTGTGAATCCACTTGTTGGCCTCTTCCGGTTTAAATCCTCCTTCAAACTTTGGCGGGTTACAGCTTCTAAAATCAGCCAAAGTCTTCGCTTCAGCGTTACCCACATTACCTTGATGAGACGGGTTGACCGGTTGAGATGGTTGTTGAGACTGTCGTTGCATGGCTTCCAGCACCGTGGTGATCCTTTCTAGCATCGTATTAGTGTGATTTTGGTTTCTAGTTGCCATATTAGACCTGCGCTATGGGCTTATGGTCACATATGTTGAACCAAAGAAACTTCCATTACACTACCTATTCTAAGGCTCTATCTTAAACTTATTAAATCTACAATCAATTGTGTCTTATACTCAAAGAGACAAGATACAAACAAATCAAGGGTATTTAAACCTCAACAAACAAAATAAAAACATTCAAAGTAATGTAATTGCCTTGGAGATACCTGCTTGATGTTGATGGCTACCTTTCTAAACTACTTCCACTACTACAAGATCTGACTTTTGCTCTGATACCACTCAGTGTGACACCCTTCCGGATTATCCAGATATAAACTAATATTTAAGCTATTATATTGGATAATATATGGACTTGTGAGTGTTAAGAAAATAGGGAAGATAAAATTTTCTTTTTAAAGCGGGTGCACAAATCGTCATTTTGGAATTCTTGGAGAATAAGTTCTAAACCTTTATGAAAACGTTTATATCGAGTTCGGCGATCTCTAAAACCTTTTCTCAAATAGGGTAACATTCGCTTTTTGGAAACCTCGTTTTATCATACAAGTAGTTAAAGTTACCCATGCATTATTTGATAAAACTGATACCATTGAATAATATTTTTAGCCGAGCTCTTAAATAGATCGAATCAGAGTAAGCGGAAATCATCAGACTATGCAGTCACTAGTAATATAAACATAGGTTTTATATATAGTAAAAGTCATAAATACATAGTCTCATCATCATGTCTCCAAGATCTCAAAATACAAGTCCATAATCTGATCTACATAGTAATATGACCAAAACCCTAGAGTATTCCAAAAGTATATCTACAATATGTGTACATAATCAAAATAGAAACTCCAAGGGTGGTCATGTAGATCAGGCATCACCAGATGTAGTAGTAGTAGTAGCAGTCTCCCAAAAGTAAAAGTAGTAAGGTAGTAGCATCATCATCAACACAGCAGCAGCAGCAAGTCTCCTCCACAGCCTCCACACATCGGATCCACAGATCCGCATCATACACCATATGCATGTACCTAGGGATCATCGTCCCTCCAGTCACTCCCAGTAGAATGCACGACAGGCTCGCTCCCACTCTCGTCCTCCACCGGATCCTCCTCGATCTCGTCCGAGGGAGAGTGTACCCTACCACTGGGTACCGGGTCAGGGGATGGTGAAACCCTGACTGGGCTCCTCGGATCAGAAGGGGGAGTCTCCTCGCGGACGACTCTCGAAGTAAAAGGGTGAGAGCGGGTAGGTCGAAAACGAAAACTATGGTAAGAGCGAGCTGGTCGGGTGGGAGGTGGTCCATGGTAAGTGTAAAACGGGGGTACATGCATAGTGTATATGATGGGAATCCTAAATCTACGAGGACGGAATCGGATCAACGGGTTCGGGTGGTAGAAGGTAATCTCTACCTCACCCTCGAACACCGCGCGATGGTCCTCATAGATCCATGTGCCACTAGGAAGTGGCCGGATCTCGATGCAAGCAATGTAACGAGACATCACCTACAAGGGCATAGGGGTAAGCAATTCTATACACATAACCAATAGAGAATAAATTGTGCAATGTGAATATGTAAACATGCATCAAATAACAACAATCACATATAACACTTAGCAGTTAGTGAATGCACATAGGATGCTCACACTTATTTCATTTATCATTATTAATTTAAATGAGTGGCATGATGCATGACTTTAGCTCTCAAGCCTATCTCCATCATACTATGTCACTCTCTGACGTCCATCCCTGACAACCCAGCCTCAACAGTGCTTTGTATTCCTAGGTATACAACAATTCGTACATTCACCTAGAATGTACACGACAAGCTTGGTATCCATGCCACCCGAGCATATCCCGTCATCCAAACGGACCGTCATCCAAACGGTATAACCATATCGGCATTCCCTCAGCCGACCACGTCAACGACGTGTCATCAAGCAAGCGTATTGGCACTCCCAGAGGCCCTCCACATGTTTACCAAAAACATGATATACGTCCTACCAACCAAACTCCAGAATGAATGCATTACCTTACTTAAAAGAGATTGATTGATGTTTTATCCTTTTATTAATACATTACGTGCCTCCCGAGCAACGTATCATTATTCAAATGAAAACATCATAACGTCAATCAATTTCCTCTAAGTCCAGGATCACTTGGTTTATTGTCCTCTAAGAGTTACAAAATGACTTAGAATTAAAAATGGTATTTTTAGGTATCTGACTAAAAATACTCGAGTTTTTTTCCGAAATACTCGAGTAGTTTATCATTTTCCAGATTATACTCGAGTTGTCCATAATTATACTCGAGTCGTTCATGTCTTTCCAGAGATTTAGGGTTTCAGGTCTTCATAAATATACTCGAGTAATTCATGAGATACTCGAGTATTGCATTACCCAGAATACTCGAGTAGTTCATACATTACTCGAGTGTTCAATCTGATTCCCAAGTTGGTGCGCCAATTTTCACTCTGGTGCACCACGAAATACTCGAGTATTAAGCCAAATACTCGAGTATCTGCAGACAGAACAGAGTGAAACTTGGTTTTTACATACCATTTCAATTTCTTAACATTTTTAACCCAAAACAGTGATCACAATAGTTCATATACCACATATTGAACATGTTAACATACTCATTTCATATCAAATAACAAATTTGACAGAGAATCAATCCATTATGCATTAAATATACAATTTAGCAACTCAACACTTCAAATTGCAAAATAAGCACAATATTCATGAAACAAAGTTCATTTAAGCTTGCATGCATGATATAGAACTTGCTCATCACAGTCATAGAGCATGGATTGGTCTCCAAACCAAAGTTCCTATTCAAACTAAGCCCTTAGAGCCTCTTGGTGGCTCTCTAACACAATTAATGAAATTTAAATTCTATCTAGTGAATATAATTACTTCCCCTTACCTCTTAGATGTTTTCCAAACAAGAATTGACAAGAAAAAGGCTCCAAAATTCTCAGACCAACTTCAAATGCCACATGCAGAGCATTTTGAGTGCCACACCAAAGTGGAATCGGTTTGTACATGAAACAGAGAAATAAATTGGGGAAATTAAGTTTTCTATACTCTATGCAACATCATCTAACTAAGGAAACTGAATTTGAGACTCAAGAATTCGTGAGCTTACCAGAAATCAAGATCAAAGTAAGCTCCAAGCAACACTTTGACAGAACAAGCTCCAACTTCTCAGCTCCAATTCTCTCAACACACTCACTCAATCCTCACGATTTTACTCTCTATACAAAGCTCAAGATGTAAGCTTTGTATTCGTGTATGATTTGTGTTTCAATTTGACTCTGAGAAAGAGAATCGAAGAGGACAATCCAGGAACCCTAACTTGAAGCAAAACCCACGAATTTGGCAAATAGAGGAATTGATTCGTCAACCACAGCTTATATAGCTCGATTGAACAATCATGCAGCTCGACACGAAGCATAGGACGTGTTGAAGAAGACGATTTCATGTCAACACACGAGAATCGTTGGTGCTGACTCACCAAACGCACTAACTCGTGCAATTTGACCCAGAATACTCGAGTTTTTTAGAAAATACTCGAGTATTTTTCCCAATTTTTGAAAAATAAATATTTTATTTACTTTCCCTCCAAAATCTTTCCTATAATTACCTCTAGGCCCCAACCCAGGGACTAATATGCAAAATACTCATCTTAGGCATTTATTATATTTATTAAATCAATTCACACACATATACCAACTATATAAACACATATTTTAATCAAGGATTAATATGGAAATCATTAATTATAATTAATTTATAATTAACATTTCATTAATCGGGGATTAAAATTTTGGGGTGTTACACACACTCATCTCCATCTCCCCACAAACCCAAAACCATCTTAACCCAAATTCACTCACCACCACGGATCTCACCTTCAATCCACTCACCGGTGGTTGCATGCAATGAAGATCCAACTACAATCGAGGCAAAATCGTGTGGATCTGCAATTTTTTTTACCGATTAGTGTTCTTGCTACTATTTGTTTATTTTTTTGTTTAATTTTTTTATCGTTGATTTTTTTGTTTAAATTTTTCTTGGTATCTTAGTATTTTAAGACATGCGATCCCGATTCCATTTAAGACATGGTATCTTAGCAAATTGGGTTTTTTTAAAAATCAGACCTTCAATCCTAGTTCCTTTTTTTTAAGTAGGTCTTTAATACCGGTTCTGTGTTTTTAAAATAACCGAGATCTTAAATTAGTCGATTTTTTATACCACCGGATTCAATCCTGGTTCAGAACCAGGATTAATATGGATGCGGAACCAGGATTAAATGCCTTTTTTATAGAAGTATTTTTTTTTGAAAAACTATTAGATTTGTCCCTTAAGTTATTCTTAAATTGCAAATCAGTCCCTTATGTTTTTTTTTGTTTCAAATAAGTCGTGTAAGTTGCTGCCGTCTAACAAATCCGTCATTTTCGTTAATTTTTTCTGTTAAGGGACACGTGTCACTCAACTAATGGTACCACATGTTAAAAAAATGATTTAACGATTTTTTTTTAAATCTGATGGTGCTACGTGTCACTTAACGGAAGAAAAAAAATTAACGAAAAGGATTGATTTGTTGGACGGCAACAACTTACGGGACTTATTTGAACAAAAAAAATTAAGAGACTGATTTATAACCTAAAAATAACTTTAGGGACCAATCTAATAGTTTTGCCTTTTTTTATCTTTCAAGTTTATGTGTTAAAGAACGAATCCGTAAATAACCTGATGGGGATAGAAACACAACCCGCAAACATAAAATGAATGAAGTGAGGATAGAAGTGAGGGAGAGGGGTCAGCGTTTGAGTGGCGTGTGTCGTGATCTTCGGAACTAGCTCACTTTATGATCACTCTCTAGCAAGTATACTAGATCGCAAAGTAAAATAGTCAATAAGACCAGATATCGTCCCTCGGGGATTGCAAATTGTTCAATTAATTCTCACCAAAGAGTAGTTAAAAGTAAAATCTATAAGTTTCTACTAATTAATCAAGATTGAATTGAAATAAAAATAGAAAATAAATTACAAGCAGAAAATAAATAGAAATTATGAGCGATTTGAGAAAGATGTTAGGAACATGGTTTCATTGTAGGTGTTATTTATTTATCATGAATCTCTGTTTTTCCCTAAATCATGAACAAATTCCTAAATTGGTAACTATTAGATCCCTCTTGTATAATTTCCGTTTCTTATTCAATTAGATAATCCTTAATTCCTTAAGAGATTAAACTATTGAATAATCTTAATTAAGAACAGGGAATTAATCATGTTATATAATTACCCAATTGTATCCCTACTTGTTGAATAACTATATTGTTTGAAGGCATGGCCTATTCTAATTCCTAATCTCTCAATTGAAGAATTAGAAATCCAAAACAAAACATAAATTAGCTAGATTTATGAATTGGAAATAAAACTCAATCAAACACATGATTTAGAATATGAAAAACATCAATTTATAAATCAATAAACTAATCCATACAAATTCACCAATTCCTAACAAAGGGTTTTAGTTACACATCATGAAATTAAGAACAAGAGAAATAGAAGAATACATGATTACCATGGAAAAGCCTTGGATCTTCCAATCCTTGATCTTCTCCTCTTCTAAAACTCCCTAAAATTATGTAATCTCCCTCTCTAAAAGTTGCCTAACCTAGTTCTAAAACCTATATTTAAAAGATAAAACGAAATCCTAATTAATCCCCTGAAAAACGCATCAGAAATTAGCCCAATTGAGCCTCCACGTACATCGCGCGCCTGGGCGTGTCAGGCTCCACGCCTGGGCGCGCCAGGTCTGATAGCCTTAAATTAACGCTGCTTGCGCGCCTGGGCGCGCAATTCCCGCGCCTGGGCGTGCTGAGGTACTTTCGACTCCCTTTTTCTCCGTTCTTGTGCCATTTTCAAGGTCCTTTCATCCTCTTTTCAACTCCATATTTATTTTCTACATTTAAGCTCCAAAAGTACCTGAAACATACCCAAAACGGATCAAAACGTTCAAGGGAATAAAATTACCTAACTTAATTAAAAACTAAACAAAATCTACCTAAAATACTTAAGAAACAAACCAAAACTAAGCAAAAGGGAGTCAAATTAAGCTCTAAAACATCATATGTTAGACCCAAATCACACCCCCAAACTTAGCATTTTGCATGTCCCAGGCAAAAGTAAAATAAAAATTCTAAAACAAAAGACCACCATCCAAATCAAAATGTACAGCACCTAATCTAAGACTTCGACTCATCAACATAGCCACATATTTATACAAGCTATTCACATATCAAAACTTGGTTAAAGAAAAAAAACAAATCAGAACTCAGAACTAGTGAACACTCTCAACCTCTCAGTGTATATCTCTCATGTGTATCAAAGGTTATAACAATTCACTCA
Source organism: Crotalaria pallida (assembly GCA_037953625.1). NCBI lineage: Eukaryota > Viridiplantae > Streptophyta > Magnoliopsida > Fabales > Fabaceae > Crotalaria > Crotalaria pallida. The sequence goes on from CM075653.1 coordinate 85,512,311, forward strand.
AGTTCATACAATAGTAAAGTGTTACCATAAGCTTGACCATAGACCCAAATCTCCACTGAAATTATTGACTACACACAAAAATCAAAAGGTCTTAATTTTGGTTGTAATGAGGCCATGGATAAAAGTGTAAGGTGGGATAAAAGAAAGAAGGGATAAAACAAAGGCTAACTCGCAAAAATATTTACAAAAGCAAGTTTCCCTCAAAAACCATGAATGAGCAATGAATACAATAAAGACTTACACTCGCATCAGGAACATCTTATTCTTCCTTTCTTTTTCAATTTTTTCTTCTATTCTCTTCCTTTCACATTATTATTTTTCTCTTTTATTTTAAATTTCTTCTTACTTGGAAGAGAAATAGAACTCATACACTTTTCACCAATTACTTTCACTTTTTCTTTCTATATTCCTCTCAATTGCTCATTCAAAATTCCCAAGATACTAATAAAGAATATTTCAATAAATGCAGGGTACCAAAGAAAAATCATAATGTCATTAGGCTCAAAATGGGCAACTAAGGGAATATTTATCAATTCAAATCATCTGAAGGCCACAAAAACACATCCTAAGTGCCTTAATCATATTCATGCATGTAATCAATTGTCAATCTCAAAATGGTCACAGGTCAAGTTCTAGAACACAAAACTAAAGTGAACACGCTCATGAAAGAAATAGGTGTCTCAATTCAGAATAATTCAATAAATCATACCCCATCAAATAGGCACAAAATCTCACAGGCTAAAGTCAGTTCACTAATTTCAAGTTCTGAAAAACTTTGTCAAAATAACCAAATTTCAAAAATATTTACAGCTCAACAAATAAATAACATGAATCAATGAGTCTAATCCTAAACTAAGTATATACACCTATCATCAGAAAAATAATCCTAAGTTTAGAATAATTACAAAACCTCTACCTAATACACAAACCAACACCAAATATGGGAGAAAAATTCAGATCTGAAAAATTAATTTTTATTTTGTCCACTCCCCCAAACTTAAAGGTTGGCTTGTCCTCAAGCAAACTAAACTAAACATACCTATCTACAAAATAAAAACTGCATGGAATAAATTTGGAACACTTACTACTTGCATCTGAATAAAATAATCAGCATTAACAAAAGTGAGAAACATTCCCCCAAACTTTATATAAGTCATTAGAAACAAGTGCCCATAAATAGCACCTTTAATGGGGAAATATCAACTCCTATCTTGTACTCAAAATATAGCTTGATGCGAATAACAAATAATCCAAATAAATGTCCAAGCAATAAAACTAAAAAAAATCCTAGAAAGCAATTACGTATTTTTGTTGCACAGGTACAGGGACTGGCTGTTATGGGGAAAAAGACACAAAATATATCAAAAAATTATAATTCCCCATTTTCTGGGTATTTTCGCCCAGTGCGCGCCCAGGCGTGCAGAGCTGGCGCCTCGGCGCGCCAGGTCTGTACCTGATGCTTTTTTTTTAGACAAAATAACAAAATAAACTAAAAAAATTATCCTACACTAATTTCCTAAAAACTACTAAACTAAGGGAATGCTACCTAAACATTGAGTTACCTCCCAACTAGTGCTTGTTTAACGTCACGAGCCTGACGGGCCACCTCTTTTCAGAGGTTAGGGTGGTTGCCAAGATCCCTTCAAAGGTGGCACCTTGCTATTCAGCCTCTTCTTAATACTGACTCCATTGGAGTGCTGAATGCACATGAGAGGAGAAAAGTGTTGGAAACCAACAAGCGGCTCAATATAGTCTAGAGGGGGGGTGAATAGAATATTGAAGCCTTATTACAGATTTTTCGTCCACCTAAGAGAATGGTTTTATGAAAATAAATTTTCTTAACAATTCAAGTCAGATTACTCGAGTAACTCAAGTCTTCACTCGAGTAATACGCAAGCAAAAATAATTTCACTCGAGTATTCAGCAAATCACTCGAGTATTACGAAAGCAAATTTTAAATCACTCGAGTATCAGAAAACCTACTCGAGTAATGTTCATAAACTGAAAGCAGATTACTCGAGTGACAAGAACTTTACTCGAGTAAACTGGGTAAAATTCAATTAAAACTCAGTTTTCAATGAGTTCTTCAAGAATAACAATGCTATGATAATTCAACAAATTATGAATGATTAATATGAACAATTTCAAGTAATATTAACAAGCAATTTTAGATCAATTATGTTGAATTAAGAAAACCCCAATCCTAACCTAAAAATGCAATTGTTAATGAATAAATGCAATACAAGGAATGAAAATAAAAGAGACACAAGGATTTATCCTGGTTCACTTTCACCCACTTGAAAGCTACTTCAGTCCCCTCTTGAATCAAGAGAGATTCTTCACTAGAAATCTTCAAATGTAGATTTTACAATGTTTTAAGATGCAACTAGATTCTTAGTTCTCCTATCTTAAAACCCAACACAAAGTGTGTACCAAACACTTTGATCTAATCTACCCCTTTTGAGTATTCTAGATTTCCTTGCTAATTGATTGAAGATGCTTCCAACCAATCCTCTTTTCTTGCCTTGATTTGATCCTCAAAGTCTTCCTTGTGAGATTCTTCACTTGTGTTGAAACTTCAATGATGCAATCATAAATTGCAAATCTTCAACAACCACTAAGAACAAAAATTATGATCTCAAGAATATTTGAACAATGAAAGAAATAAAGTGAAGAATGAAAAGTTCTTTGTTGAATCTTGATGGCTCTTGAAAGATGTAAAAATAGCTCTTGAAAGTGTATAGACAATTGTAAGAATGAATATCTATCTCTATGAAAGAGAAAATTAAGTCCTTTTATAATTTTCCAAATACTGATTGAATTACTCGAGTAATCCATATAACATTACTCGATTAAAACATGTCAGATTAAGTTACTCGAGTGATGTGTAAACCATTACTCGATTAACCTGTCATGACATAAATTACTCGAGTGAACCAATACTCATTACTCGAGTGAACTTATCAGAATCTGAATAAAAACAAGGTTTTTCTAAAAGGATTTTCACAAAACTTTTAATAGAGCTATTTAATCAAGATTTAAAATATCTTCACTCTTAATCAAACATTATTTAAATATTCTTAAAATCACCTAAGCTACCCACACCAATGAGATGCATTGCATAAAAATAAAGATTACATTGAAATAGAATTAATAAAAATCCTAATTCTAATCTTCATGTGGTGTAGCTTGCTTGTTGCCAATGTTGTTGCTTGGAGAGAGATTGTTAGCATCAAAACATGAGAATCCTACAAACTCCCCCTTTTTGATGATGACAAACCTCCTTTGCAATTAAGCACTAGTTTTAACATACTCCCCCTAAATGTAAAACACCTAGGAAAAATATAATAAAACTTAACCTACAAGAACAACATCAACAAAATATTCTCCCCCTTTTGGCATCATTAAAAAGATAGTAAAGTTGAGAAAAGTCCTTTGCCAAAAGTTGAAGGTAAGTAGTTCACAATGGTAAAAAAAATAACATTAAAAACAATACCAAAATAAACCACAATAGTGCCACAACGAATATAAACGCACAACGAATATAGCACCATAATCCAATAATAGCAGAGTATCACACTAAGCAGCAAATCATAGTGTAAAGCAAAAAAAAACATCAACCATAGCAAATAAGCAAACGAAACTAACCAAACTAGACTATACACAAGGTCCTAAAACATAGTAGCAACAGAGTCAGGAACATGAAACAGAAACATAAACAGAACATAGTCAGAAATATGCATATGAAACATGAAATAGAAATCAAGCAGGCAAAACATCATCAGCATCCACAGGTCTAGGAATCAGGTGGAGGAGGAGGGAAATGGTGAGAAAATAGGCCAGACATATAATCCATTAAACGATGCTCCATGGCAATATTCTTCACATCCTGTCTCATCTCCAACTGAGCAAATTGAGCATTGATGTGCTCAACCAATGACTCATGAGCAGCCTGTGCATCAAATAGAGTACCAAGATTGTCCAAATTGATATAGTCCTCAATGCGATCGGTATCCATCGGATCAGTAGAAGAAGGAGGAGCAGAAGAAGATGCACCTGCCCTATCACCAAGTAAAGTCCTTTTCCTAGAACCTGAAGCACTTACAGCCTTAGCAGCTTCAACCATTTCCTTAATCTGTGATTTCCATAACCAAGTGCGACTTTCCCTATGCCAAGCAATTTTCATATAACTAATGTGTGAATCATTAAGACACCAGTTATTTTTCTTTTCCGTCACAGCTGGCTCATCATCAGGGATTGGAACACGGTAATACCTCATTATTTTGGTAACATGCATAGGATATGGCAAGAATTGGGTAGGAGGAGATTGTGCAGCAGCTTCCATACGAGCTAAAAACATTTTATTCCAATTCATCTTATATCTCTTTTTGATCCCATGAAACAAAATAAGATCATCATCTCCCAATTGAGCATAATTTTGATTGCATTTTGGAATCAAACAATAAGAAACAATGTACATGAGCACTCTATCCACAGCATGCAAAGGTGATACAGTTCTAGTAGTCCTATCACTCCAAGATTCACCAGTACGCAACAAATCAGTATAAATCTTATTAGTATCCACATCCAAATCCAGACAAGCATCATCACCAATAAAAGTTCCCTTGTTTTCTAAACCAAACAACATTGTCAAATCTTCAGGCTTTATAACAAAATGATGTCCTCTAACCATTGTTTGATACTCACCATCTAGCTTAGAAAAATTCTGATAAAATTGTCTGACAAGCCTAGGGTAATAATGAGTCTCAAATTCTAAAAACCTCTTCAAATTCTGAAATTCCAAATCCTCTACAAATGAAAATTGCTCCTTATGCAACCAAGCAAACTTAACATACCGTGTAAGACCAAAAGAGCGATTGATAAAATTCGGTTCCCGCAAGTCTCGGTTAATTCCAGAAAACCAGGGGTCATTACGGCCTGCTCCTTGCTTTGCTTTCTTTCGAGGAGGTTGAGATTGTGAGGAAGAAGACATTGATTCAGAAAGTGCAAATTCGGTTTTGAGGTTAGGGTTTTGATTTGGGAATTTTCGGATTTTGGGTAAAATTGGTGAAAATGATGAATGAAATGAGTAGAAATGATGATATAATAATGAAATATGGAAGAAATGGATATGATTTGAGAAGATTTGTGGCTGAAAATGATGATTTGATGAAGATTCGTATGAGAGAGAAGAGAGAACGACGAACAAGAGAGAGAAAGAAACTTGAAAAATGATGCAGTTTCAACAGTTCAGAGTTTAAAATCACGTAAGTTACTCGAGTGATGTTCATGCATTACTCGAGTGATTCAAGCAGTAATCGAGTGAAAAGAAATGTTACTCGAGTGTGCCGAAGATTAAAAAAATTTTACTCGAGTGATGGATGAACTAATCGAGTGATACGAAAGTCATTTTAAAATTAATCGAGTGACAAACAGAATTACTCGAGTAATACGAAAGAGATTTTAAAATTACTCGAGTGAAATATCTGTTACTCGAGTGAACTGTCCAGAATTTTAAAAATATCAATTTTTCATGCAAAAACATTTTTCATACACAAACACATAGAAACACTTAGCATTTAGCAAGTAACACACATACAAATAAAGCAATTAACATATTATAGAAAACATACACACATAACTACATATCAAAAAAAATAAGAAACACTTTAATAAGATACAACAACTCAAAATACAAATCACATTGAAATAGGCTTGAAGGTGATTTCGAAAAGCATCAAATACAATTAGCTAATAGTTGAGTCATCAAAAATACCAAGTTCTCTTCGAATCTTATAAAATGTGTCCCTTGGTAATGGTTTTGTAAAGATATCAGCTAATTGATCCGAAGTTTGAACAAACTCAATAACACAATCACCTTTTTGAACATGATCTCTCAAAAAGTGATGCCTAATTTCAATATGCTTTGTCCTTGAGTGTAATACTGGATTTTTAGTCAAATTAATTGCCGAAGTGTTATCACACTTTATAGGAATTTTTGTCAAATTTAAACCAAAGTCAGATAATTGTTGTTTCATCCATAAAAGTTGTGCACAACAACTACCTGCAGCTATGTATTCGGCCTCCGCGGTTGATAAAGCTACACAATTTTGCTTTTTAGAAAACCACGATACAAGTGAATTACCAATTAAATGGCATGTTCCGCTTGTACTTTTTCGCTCAACTTTACAACCGGCAAAGTCAGAGTCCGAATAACCTATAAGTTTTAGAAAAGCATCCCTAGGATAATAAAGTCCAGTATTCATTGTACCCTTTAAGTATTTCATTATTCTTTTGACAGCAGTTAGATGCGACTCTTTCGGTTTTGCTTGAAAACGTGCACACATACATACACTAAACATGATGTCAGGCCTAGATGCAGTTAAGTATAACAAACTACCAATAATACCACGATACTTCGTTACCTCTACCGCTTTTCCAGCCTCATCTTGATCTAGGTATCATGCAACGCTCATTGGTGTAGAAGCGGATTTGCACGAATCCATCCCAAAACGTTTGAGAAGCTCTCTACAATATTTACTCTGATGAATATAAATACCATCATTAAGCTACTTTATTTGAAGGCCAAGAAAGAATGTAAGCTCTCCCATCATCGACATCTCGAATTCGCTTTGCATCAAGTCTGAAAACTTCTTACACAAGTTATCGTTAGTAGCACCAAATATAATATCGTCAACATATATTTGAACCAATAAAATATCCTTACCGGAACGTTCAATAAAAAGTGTAGTGTCAATAGTGCCTCGTTTAAAACCTTTTTGTAATAAAAAATTGCTTAGTCGGTCGTACCAAGCTCTAGGAGCTTGTTTCAAACCGTACAAAGCCTTTTTCAGTTTGAAAACGTAGTCCGGATGCTCAAAATTCTCGAATCCGGGAGGTTGTGACACGTAAACTTCTTCTTGAATGTATCCGTTAAGAAAGGCGCTCTTAACATCCATTTGATACAATTTAAAATTCATTATCGAAGCAAAAGCGAGAAGAATACGAATAGCTTCTAGTCTAGAAACAGGAGCATATGTCTCATCGTAATCGATTCCTTCTTCTTGACTATAACCTTGTGCTACCAACCTAGCTTTATTCCTAACAATAATACCCGATTCATCTAACTTATTCCTATAGATCCACCGAGTACCAATTACAGGACGATCATCGGGTTTTGGCACAAGCTCCCAAACTTGGTTTCTTTCAAATTGATTTAATTCTTCTTGCATGGCCATAATCCAATGATCATCTTGAAGAGCCTCTTTGATACTTTTAGGTTCTATTTGAGATACAAAGGCAACATAATAACAGAAATTATTTAAAGTGCGTTGGGTTACCACTCCCTTCGCAATGTCACCTAAGATGTTAGAAATCGGATGATTTTTGTTTGATTTCCAAGCTATTGGTAAATGAGATTGAATCTCTTGTGCTAAGTCTTTATCTTGTGCTTGCACCTCTCCATCTTCAATTTGATTCTCTTCCATTTGTTGTGGTGTTGACTTCTCATGATCAAAAAATGTACCTATAATATCATCATCACAAGAAACAACACAATCTTCTTTCGAAGATTCATCAAATACAACATGCACGGATTCCTCAACGGTTAATGTTCTTATATTGTAGACTCTATATGCTTTGCTATGGGTTGAATAACCTATGAATATGCCTTCGTCGGCTTTGGAGTCAAACTTGCCGACCGGTTCCTTTCCGTTATTTAAAACAAACACCTTACACCCAAAAACATGAAAATGTGAAATATTTGGCTTTCGCCCTTTTAAAAGTTCATAAGGTGTTTTATTTAAATGCGGATGAATAAGAACCCTATTAAGCACATAACAAGCAGTGTTTACTGCATCAGCCCAAAAATATTTAGGAACATTTGATTCTATCAACATAGTACGAGCAAGTTCCACTAATATTTATTTTTTCTTTCTACAACTCCGTTTTGCTCCGGAGTCCTAGGGGCCGAAAATTGATGATCAATACCAAACTTATCACAAAACGCATCAATCCTAGTGTTTTCAAACTCACCTCCGTGATCACTTCTAATAGACACAATTTTCAAACTTAGTTGATTTTGGATGAGTTTGGCAAACTTTTTAAAACATTTATAAACTTCACTTTTTGCGGATAAGAATAAAGTCCATGTGAATCTAGTAAAATCGTCTACTAAAACAAATCCATAGTAATTGCCACCTAAACTTTTAATTTGTGAAGGGCCAAACAAATCCATATGGATTAGCTCCAAAGGCTTTGTTGTGCTTATCACATTTTTAGGTTTAAAAGAACTTTTAACTTGCTTGCACTTTTGACAAGAGTCACAAATGCCATCAAGCTTAAAATTTAGTTTAGGCAAACCAATTACTAAATCTTTTCGCAAAAGTTTGTTTAATTGATTCACATTCACATGAGCAATTCGTCTATGCCAAAGACGAATTTCATCAACAAAAGATTTGAAACATTTTGAAAATAGTGAAGTTATCTCATCCAAATCAATTAAGTAAGTGTTATTAGAGCGACGACCAACAAACTTAACACTATCATCTATAGAAGACTTAATGAAACATAATTCCGGAGTAAAAGTCACATAATTGCCCATATCGCATAGTTGGCTTATACTAAGCAAATTGTGTTCTAAGCCTTCTACGTATAGGACATTTTCTATGACAAGGTTAGATACGTTACCGATCTTCCCGACTCCTAGAATTTTGCCCTTGTTGTTGTCGCCGTATGTCACAAATCCATCACTTTTCGGAGTAAGTTCCATGAAGTGCGTTTTGTCTCCCGTCATGTGTCTCGAACAACCACTATCCAAATACCATTTGCGCTCTTTGGTTCGAAGACACACCTACAAAAAAAATATCATTTGGTTGACTTAGGTACCCAAGTGGTCTTGGGTCCTTTGTTGTTAGCATGGGGAGAAGTCCCCTTAACAATCCAAATATATTCACCGCTTGGTATACCAAATTTCTTTATATTACATTTATTCGTGGTATGCCCAAAGATCCCACAATAATGGCAAGTTGGGTTTTTAGAAATCTTATTCTTTGAAAATCCACCAACTTTGCGATAATTGCGTTTCTTAGGTTTGGTATAGCCAAGACCGGATCTATTGCTATTGTTCCTTTGAGTTGAAAGCAAATGATCTAATGAAGTATCTCCTTTCATGAGCCTTGCAAGTTGATCATTCAAATTAAAAACTTCTTTTTCCAAAGACTTGCAATTTTCACAAGATGGAGTCTCATTTGATTTCAATTCACAATTGCATGTAGAGTTTGCATAAATGAGTTCAAGAGTTTCATTTTGAAGCTTAAGTTCTTCTAAATCTTTTTGAAGTTCAATTATCTTTTCATGTTGCTTCATTATGAAATTCTTTCTTTCAACATTTATTTTAGCAAGTTTCTTCAACTCTTTATGCATCTCTACATACACATTGTACAACTCATTGAATGAAGGAGAATTAGAACTAGAGCTAGCATCGGAAAGATAATCTACCTCATTGACGTTGTCACTTGATTTAATGCTCGAAGATTCCTCTTCATCAAGCTTCGTCATCAAACATAGATTTGCAAGTTCTTCATCATCCGATGAGCTAGATGTTGATTGACTCTCCTCTTCATCCCATACTATGTAAGCCCTTTTTCCTTTAGATGAGTTGAACTTAGAGTTGTCACCTTCCGACTTCTTAGAATGATTTGGGCATTTTGATCGATAGTGACCAAGCTTTCCACACCCATGACACTTGATGTGATCCTTGTTAGTCTTATTTCTTGGTTGTGAATCCTTAGAATCTCTTTGCCTATTCTTATTAAAGTTTCCCTTACTCTTGAAGAACCTACCAAGCTTTTTAACTAGCAAGCCAAGGGTCTCATCATCTATATCGGAGTCCGAGTCATCCACTTGAGAATTTTCCTCTTGTGCCTTAAGAGATTTTGAAGTTGATTTAAGAGCAATCCCCTTTTTCTTTCTATCGGCATCTTCATTCATGGATAACCGTCCAAGCTCCATTTCATGTTCTTGAAGTTTTCCGAATAGAGTTGCTAAATCAATTTGATCCACGTCTCTAGCTTCCATAATGGCCGTCACCTTAGGTTGCCATTCCCTGCTAAGACATCTCAAAATCTTATTAACAACTTCACCATTAGTAATAACTTTTCCAAGTGCAGAAAGATGATTTATGATATGAGTGAACCGCTTTTGCATATCACCTATATTTTCATTAGGTAACATACGAAAGAGTTCATATTCATGCATGAGTGTATTTAGCCTAGCCCTTCTAACCTCCGAAGTGCCCTCATGTGTGACTTGTAATGTGTCCCACATTTGTTTAGCATCAACACATTGAGATACTCGAAAGAACTCATCATAAGAAAGAGCGGACGTGATGATATTTTTAGCTTTTAAATCAAATGCAACTTTCTTCTTATCATCATTGTCCCAACTCGATTGAGGTTTGATTGAAACAACATCATTTACTTTCGTTTGAGGAACAAAAGGTCCATTCTCTATGGCGTTCCAAATTTCCACATCTATGGCTTGAATAAAGATTTTCATGCGGACCTTCCAATAAGCATAACCCTCACCATTGAATAATGGAGGACGATTAATGGAAGTTCCTTCACCACCAAAAGGATTTGAAATTGAGCCCATTGTTTCCAAGTAAAAAGGATCTTTTCGAAAAAGCTTTTTAAGGCTCGGATTTTTCGTCCGAGCTCTGATACCACTTGTTGGAAACCAACAAGCGGCTCAATATAGTCTAGAGGGGGGGTGAATAGAATATTGAAGCCTTATTACAGATTTTTCGTCCACCTAAGAGAATGGTTTTATGAAAATAAATTTTCTTAACAATTCAAGTCAGATTACTCGAGTAACTCAAGTCTTCACTCGAGTAATACGCAAGCAAAAATAATTTCACTCGAGTATTCAGCAAATCACTCGAGTATTACGAAAGCAAATTTTAAATCACTCGAGTATCAGAAAACCTACTCGAGTAATGTTCATAAACTGAAAGCAGATTACTCGAGTGACAAGAACTTTACTCGAGTAAACTGGGTAAAATTCAATTAAAACTCAGTTTTCAATGAGTTCTTCAAGAATAACAATGCTATGATAATTCAACAAATTATGAATGATTAATATGAACAATTTCAAGTAATATTAACAAGCAATTTTAGATCAATTATGTTGAATTAAGAAAACCCCAATCCTAACCTAAAAATGCAATTGTTAATGAATAAATGCAATACAAGGAATGAAAATAAAAGAGACACAAGGATTTATCCTGGTTCACTTTCACCCACTTGAAAGCTACTCCAGTCCCCTCTTGAATCAAGAGAGATTCTTCACTAGAAATCTTCAAATGTAGATTTTACAATGTTTTAAGATGCAACTAGATTCTTAGTTCTCCTATCTTAAAACCCAACACAAAGTGTGTACCAAACACTTTGATCTAATCTACCCCTTTTGAGTATTCTAGATTTCCTTGCTAATTGATTGAAGATGCTTCCAACCAATCCTCTTTTCTTGCTTTGATTTGATCCTCAAAGTCTTCCTTGTGAGATTCTTCACTTGTGTTGAAACTTCAATGATGCAATCATAAATTGCAAATCTTCAACAACCACTAAGAACAAAAATTATGATCTCAAGAATATTTGAACAATGAAAGAAATAAAGTGAAGAATGAAAAGTTCTTTGTTGAATCTTGATGGCTCTTGAAAGATGTAAAAATAGCTCTTGAAAGTGTATAGACAATTGTAAGAATGAATATCTATCTCTATGAAAGAGAAAATTAAGTCCTTTTATAATTTTCCAAATACTGATTGAATTACTCGAGTAATCCATATAACATTACTCGATTAAAACATGTCAGATTAAGTTACTCGAGTGATGTGTAAACCATTACTCGATTAACCTGTCATGACATAAATTACTCGAGTGAACCAATACTCATTACTCGAGTGAACTTATCAGAATCTGAATAAAAACAAGGTTTTTCTAAAAGGATTTTCACAAAACTTTTAATAGAGCTATTTAATCAAGATTTAAAATATCTTCACTCTTAATCAAACATTATTTAAATATTCTTAAAATCACCTAAGCTACCCACACCAATGAGATGCATTGCATAAAAATAAAGATTACATTGAAATAGAATTAATAAAAATCCTAATTCTAATCTTCATGTGGTGTAGCTTGCTTGTTGCCAATGTTGTTGCTTGGAGAGAGATTGTTAGCATCAAAACATGAGAATCCTACAAAAAGTTCTCCGCGGTAGTTGGTGGTTTTTCAAAAAATTTAATTATAGTTTGGTCACCATTCACTCGAAGAATTACTTCTCCCCTAGGCACATCAATCACTGCCCCTGTTGTGGCCAAGAATGGCCGTCCAAAAATTAGAGGAATATTTTCATCCTCTTCTATATCTAAGATCATGAAATCTATGGGCAGGATAAAATCTTTCACCTTAACCAGAATATCTTCCACCACTCCGTATGGGCGGAGGGTGGTTCTATTAGCTAACTGAAGTAATGTCGGGGTAGGCTTAATCTCTCCTAAGTTTAATGCTTCACAAATAGACAAGGCATAATATTAACACTAGCTCCTAAGTCACATAGAGCCTTACCTGAGTACTTCTTGCCTATGCTAATAGGGAGAGTGAAGCTACCTGGGTCCTTCAGCTTTGGTGGAAGGTTGGATTTGATGATGCTGCTGCACTTCTCTGCTATCAGGAACGTCTCTCAGTGAGTATCCTCTTCTTCTTTGTCAGCAACTCCTTCATGAATCTCGCGTACATAGGCATTTGTGAGAGTGCCTCTGCAAACGGGATGTTGATCTCCACCTTCCGTAGCATCTCCAGGAATTTGGAGAATTGCTTCTGGTCATCCTCTTTCTTCAACCTCTGAGGATAAGGAATCCTCGGAGGTAGTGGTGTTGGTTTGGGTGTGCCTTTTTCTTTCTCGAGATTCGCAGGTGGATCCTGCGTTTGTTGCCTTGCGTTTGAGCCTCTTCCACTTGGTTGCTTTGGCCCCTCATCCTTCTTCTCAAGCTCAGTTGCATCGCCCTTCTTCTGTGGCTCCTCATACGACTTGCCACTTCGAAGGGTAACCGCCATGCATCGTTCCTTGTAGTTGGTTGCAATCTCTGATATCTGATTGTTTATTTGAGCCAATTGCACCTCCAAGTTGCGAATGTTGACTTCCTGATTGGTGAAATTCGCCCTTGCTTCTTCCATGAATGTATTGGTTGTGGCAGCCATTGCTTCAAGTGCTTTCTCCCAACCTTGCTTCTGTGGCGGTGATGGATTGGGTGCTGGGCTAGACCATGAGGTGTGAGACTGATTTATTGGCCCTGGATTGTGGATATTAGAGTACATGTTATTTTTAGGTACTCCACTACCCACAAAATTGGCCTGCTCCTCAATGGTGGTTGGACCCTTTTTGACTTCGAATTCACAATCACCATTCTGGTGACCTCCTCCACAAAAGTCGCACTTCATATTGTTGGATGCAACCGCCACACTGATCTGGCTCATCTGCTTCATCAATGTGGCCATTTGTTGTTGCATTTGCTTATTCTGCTCGATTAAGATCTGGGTTTGACTAGAATCCAGATCATTGCTCTTCAGAACGCTCTGCTCCACCTGAGTCTTCAATCCTTGACTATTACTGAATGCCATATTTGCTATAACTTCCTTAGCCTCTTCAACAGTTTTCTTCATCAGCGATTCACCAGCTGCTGCATCAACCATACTTTGATTGAATTGGTTGAGCCCATTGTAAAACAGTTGAATCTGCTGCCAGTCTTGCATAAATGTTGGGCACTTCCTCAGTAGCTGGTTGTAACGCTGCCAAGCTTCATGCAACGGCTCGTTGTCCTCTTGCATGAAGGAGTGAACATCTTGCCTCAGCTTCGCTTGCTTCCCAGCTGGAAGGAACTTATCCATGAATTTGGAGACAAGTGTTTTCCAGCTGGAAAGGCTCCCTGGTGCCTGGTTGTTCACCCAAGTTAGAGCCTCGCCCCTCAGTGAGAGAGGGAACATTCTCATTCTAATGGCCTCGTCCGTAGCACCCTCGATCTTGAAGAAGCCGAGCATGCCCAGGAAGTTGGCGATATGGTCCCTGGGGTCTTGATTCGGCGCACCACTGAACTGATCCTGCATGATGAGGTGGATGTATTGTGGATCAATTGCGAATGCCGTTGCAGTGATGGCTGGCCGAACTATGCTGGAAGCACAGAAGTTCGGGTCCACAGTTGCATACTCCGCCAAAGTCTTCCTGGGAGGAAGAGACGGAGAGGATCCGTGAGATCCTCCTCCTTCAGCCATCTTCAATGTTGGTCTTTCCCCTCTTCTAGTGCTGAATTTTTCTCCTCTTTGCACTTAAATTAATAAAAAAAATTCCTGCACAAAACAAAAACAAGAGAAAAATTACGCAGCACCTGTTGAGACAAGAAACTAACTAAAATAAATAAATTTCACCTAAAACTACTACTAAGTACCGAAAATTAATTGAAACGAATTTCAATCCCCGACAACGGCGCCAAAAACATGATCACTCTCTAGCAAGTATACTAGATCGCAAAGTAATATAGTCAATAAGACTAGATATCGTCCCTCAGGGATTGCAAATTGTTCAATTAATTCTCACCAAAGAGTAGTTAAAAGTAAAATCTATAAGTTTCTACTAATTAATCAAGATTGAATTGAAATAAAAATAGAAAATAAATTAAAAGCAGAAAATAAATAGAAATTATGAGCGATTTGAGAAAGATGTTAGGAACATGGTTTCATTGTAGGCGTTGTTTATTTATCATGAATCTCTATTTTTCCCTAAATCATGAACAAATTCCTAAATTGGTAACTATTAGATCCCTCTTGTATAATTATTGTTTCTTATTCAATTAGATAATCCTTAATTACTTAAGAGATTAAACTATTGAATAATCTTAATTAAGAACAGGGAATTAATCATGTTATATAATTACCCAATTGTATCCCTACTTGTTGAATAACTATATTATTTGAAGGCATGACCTATTCTAATTCCTAATCTCTCAATTGAAGAATTAAAAATCCAAAACAAAACATAAATTAGCTAGATTTATGAATTGGAAATAAAACTCAATCAAACACAAGATTTAGAATATGAAAAAAATCAATTTATAAATCAATAAACTAATCCATACAAATTCACCAATTCCTAACAAAGGGTTTTAGTTACACATCATGAAATTAAGAACAAGAGAAATAGAAGAATACATGACTACCATGGAAAAGCTTTGGATCTTCCAATCCTTGATCTTCTCCTCTTCTAAAACTCCCTAAAATTATGTAATCTCCCTCTCTAAAAGCTTCCTAACCTAGTTCTAAAACCTATATTTAAAAGATAAAACGAAATCCTAATTAATCCCCCTAAAAACGCATCAGAAATCAGCCCAATTGGGCCTCCACGTACATCGCGCGCCTGGGCGTGTCAGGCTCCACGCCTGGGCGCGCCAGGTCTGATAGCCTTAAATTAACGCTGCTTGCGCGCCTGGGCGCGCAATTCCCACGCCTGGGCGTGCTGAGGTACTTCCGACTCCGTTTTTCTCCGTTCTTGTGCCATTTTCAAGGTCCTTTCATCCTCTTTTCAACTCCATATTTATTTTCTACATTTAAGCTCCAAAAGTACCTGAAACATACCCAAAACGGATCAAAACGTTCAAGGGAATTAAATTACCTAACTTAATTAAAAACTAAACAAAATCTACCTAAAATACTTAAGAAACAAACCAAAACTAAGCAAAAGGGAGTCAAATTAAGCTCTAAAACATCATATGTTAGACCCAAATCACTTTATTATCAACTTAAAATGTTCATGAACTGACCTCCTATCTTACTAGTGAGCTAGGGGGTTGGCCTATTTAATTAATTGGAGGAGGAGAGGGTTTGGGAGAGTGAGAGGTCAGCTTTAAGGGAGGGAAGAAAGGGAAAATTGAAAACTTAGGGTTATTTCGGGTTTTTTTTTAGGAAAAAAGGGTTCAAAACAATAAAGGGGATTCATAAACTAGCTAGTTCCTTAAAATATTGTCTCACGCCAGTCATAATTCGGGCCATTCGTTACTTCATAGACTTCATATTAAGTTAAATTGTTGTCTTAATGTTGGTGTCGTCCTTCATCATTTTGATAAGTTATAAGGTTGATGTCGAAGCAAATATGATATTCAACACTTATAACTTAGTAGATTGGGGTTTGGGTATAAAGGATTATAAAAACTTCCCAGGGGGTGCAACCGAATTCAAGCTCCCTTGAGAAGTTGTAGTCTTTCAACTGAACTCATGACGGACCTTGGGTATAAAGGATATGCATCTTTGTAGTGATCAGCATCTTTGATATATTGTGGCGAACCATTGACATTCGTTGCACTTCCTTACAAATTATTTGGCATCTTTAGTCATCGTGGGCCAGTAGTACCTGGCTCCGAGAACCTTTCGAGCTAGTGACCTAGCTCCAATGTGGTGTCTACATTTGCCTTCATGAATCTCCCTAAGTACTACAATAGCTTCTTCTGGTTTAAGAAAACTTAATAATGTTTTGAACACACCTCTTCTATATAACCTTCCGTAAAGGATTGTGAAGTGGGTTGAACTTCGACGAATCTAGGTAGCCTCCTTTTTGTTACTTGGTAGTACTCCATTTTGGATGTATTGGATTATTGAAGTTTGCCACGTGCTACCTTCTTCTTCGATGAGCATAATGAATCCGAGAATATCCTGGTTTTTCTGTATAACAGTTCCACAAGAGCTCGGATTCTTCAAGTTGGCGAGAAATTAGCCTGGTTTTGATCTCAGTTGCTAGATCAAAATTTATGTGCATTGTGTTAGTTGGACTGGGTTCGATCTGCATCTCCTCGATCTCGCCTTCGAGTTGTTGTCTGAATTCATCGAAATCCTCACTGGCATTGAGGATATTTGGGAGTATTTCAGTTGATTGCATGACAGCATTCACCAAATCAGGAGCTTTAGCTTTGCTGGGACAATCATTGCTTAGTTCGACTTGTTTTGCTAGCTCCTGATCTCCGTAAATTTCTTCATTCTAAACGAATTTAATGCAGAGGTGTGTTGTTGAAATTATCGCCTTCATCTCCATAAGTGTTGTTCTTCCCAATATTGCACTATAAAGTGCGACACATTCAGCAACAAGGAATTGAATCTCGTTGGAGCACTACTTCAATTGGGGATACATGGTTGTCAACAAAGTGATGTATCCTAAAGGTCTATTTGGCTTTTATGTCAGACCTAGGAGAAATTGGTAAGTAAGTATTAGGATTGCCTCCTATAAGCCAATCTTTAGGAAGGTTTGATAGAGGAGGATATAGACAGAGCTACCTGGGTTGACCAACACCTTTCTCATTAGGTGGTTGACGAATTTCATGATCAATGTGGGGATGGGTCACATTGAGGGCGTCTTTACTATTGATCTCCACTTGAGGAAGGCTTGCGCTCCATTTTCGGGTCTTCTTTGGGAATTCGACGAACTTATCCATTATATATTTATTTTGATCATCGAACATTTTCCTCCCTCCTGGAGTTCCTCCTGAAATTGTGTTAATCATGTCGTATCCTTGTTTGGCCATCGCGGATGGCTGCTTCAGTGTTGGTGTAGGGTTAGAAATATAACGTTTCTCGTAGACGGCGCCAATGTTTTGTCCAATTCAAACAGAGGTCCCTTGTTAAGAACAAAGGTCCTTGTGAAGGATATTTAGTCTGACAAGAGTGAACTCTCGGTCCTATGTACCTGTTTAAACTAGATTATGAGGATCAAGACTACGTAATTCTATCGGGCACAAATAAACAGTGGAGAATGAGATGGATCAGTGTTGTCCCTGAGAGTAGCAAGCAATACACCCCCTACTCTTAGGGAGACCTGTATGGTCAAGGAACTCCTTCAAGTACGGAAAGGCTCACTAAAAAGGGCAATAAGCTTCAATTGGTTGAAGAACCTTTGTGGTGGGGTTGAACGCAAGTGTCACCTTCTTTTGGGCTACAAGATTGTAATTCTCTTATTGTTGGATGGATCTCTGCAGAGTGTTGATGATGCTCTTTGTGAGTATGTGTTTACTATATATTTCTTATGCTATACAACATGTATAGTGATGATCTACTGGATATGTATTGGATGCCTCAACCCCTTGTATGAGGCTAGTATTTATAGGACCAGGAAGGTTTCCTAGTCGTATTCTCTTGATAAATATTATTTAACTTTTTAGTCCCTGAACTTAGGTGCTCTTTTGGAATTGGTCCTTAAACTTTTTATCGATGCTTTAGATCCTTGAACTTTGTTCAATTTTTGGAAATGATCCTTTCGTTACATAAATAATGATATAGCCGACGACATGCCACGTCACGATCACAATATCAACGAATAATGTGTTATGTAGCGTCACATGACACTACATGATTTTTTCTATTAAAAAAATCATTTCTTTTAAAAATTATTAAAAGATTCGATTTTATTTTAAAAACAATTTTAATTATTTTTAATAAATTTGAATTTTTTTAAATTAAAAAAATTCACGTGGCATCATCTGGCATGTTACCTATCGATATGGCGAAGGTGACGTGGCATGTCCTCAATTATATCACCACTTAAGTGATGAAATGATCATTTCCAAAATTTGAGCAAAGTTTAGGGATTCAAAACATTAAAAAAAAGTTTAGGGACCAGTTCCAAAAGAACACCTAAGTTCAAGGACTAATAACTTAAATAATATTTATCTAAGAGTAATCTTCGTGTGATTTTATCTCTCAAGAGACATATGGTAATCTTCTATAGTTGTTGATAATCTGGTGATAATCTGTCATTAATCTTCTATAATGCTTCTTATCTTCTAGAGATTGAATTCACGAAAAAGCCAGAGCCTTATCCGTGAATTGGGCTTTTACTAGGCTGAACCGAACGATTCTGGGATAAGGGCCTTACGTCGTAGGTCATCCAAGCTTGGTCCACATCATCAAGGTCTTACTATAGGTCGCAGCATATATTTCTAAAGGTTATTTTGTAGGGTAGGTATCCTTAGCTCAACACTAATCAACGGATGTGCTGACGGTTCTCCTTCTCACGTTGTTCTAGATACACATTTATTGAGTGTCCACTTATCAATTCTAGAGCCTACTGCCCCAATGAGCACACTTGATGCAGGAGGCATAGGACGTCATAGTTCACGGAATATTGCGGAGTGCTCTTATGTTGCTCACTCCTCTGACTGTCCTTCCGGGATGCGTCAGAAGGAAGAGGGGTCACCATCTGATCTCATAGACGAGATAAAGGAGGGTCTACTGTGAGAGTAGAGGATTTTGGATGGGATTAGACTTCTAAAGGTTCCTGATGTGCCTAGTCCTGTAGCTTTGAAGTAGAGCCGAGGAGTTGATATAGCAATCTAGTTCCAGCAAAGTCACCAGCTCCAGCACCTGTGGAGGACAATGTACGTATGGTTTCCTGACCCATTGCCAAACGAGGAAGAGGAAGACCTAAATAAGTTTCCAGATGATGATGGACCAGCTAAGGACCCCCTTGCAGATGCTCATGAGATTCTTGCTCCTTTAAAGTGTTTCCACTGGCTTCTCCTATTGTTGAGGAGAAGAAGTTCGTTCAAGGACAGTGACATGAGGACTTAGGGATGTTTGAGGATATTAAACCTGTTGATCTAGGCGAGGAGTTTGAGGAGGAGGATTTGCAAGATCTCTCTGATGATGAGCCATCTTGCATCACGGGTACTCCTCGGTACTCGCCCACTACGCCATCATGACTAATTAAAGAAATAATTTTTTATAAAAGAAAAAATATAGCCACATTTACCAGTTAGCCATGGTTATAATTGTGACTAAATAAGAAAAAAAATTAAAAAGAGTTAATAATCTATTAAATATCCCAAAGATACATTTGACATCAACTTAATCCTCGAAAGATTTTTGGAACCAATTAAATCTCCCAAAAATCAAAATGCCATCACGTAAGTGGTAAGTCCCTTCTTCCATAAATCCATTAGTGAATTAGTTAAGTGTCACATGGCCCTTCCTCATTGGTTATCCAACTCATATACACATGAAACGTCGGATTATGCCTCCCTTGAATTTAACCATTGGATATATCTCACGGTTTAGATTTTAAGATGACATAAAAAAATTAAAAAAAAAACTCATTCACGTCTCACTTTCTCTTCCTCAATCTCTCTCACGATATCTCTCAAGAACAATAACAACAACAACCCACCAGCCACCATCTCCCTCATCGATCACAAATTTAATGAAGTGGAAGGTATTGAAGAATCATTCTTAAAAGCACTCATTTCCTTTCTATCTACTTTGTTCAAAGAGAACATACGAGGAATAAGAAAGGCATCGAAATTGATTAAACCTCTCACAAATAAACTTTTTATATTGGTGAAGCGGTTAATTCAAATTGTCTTACGATTCTTCCTTTGCTTGCAAGTGTACTTCTAGAATCATTTTATGGGTATGCGAAACGAGTAATATGTGATATTGGTCCATAACTTTGTGAGCACCAATCAAATTAATCCATGAGATTAGGGGTGTAAGCGATCCAGTCCGAGATCGCGAGACCGATCGGATCGAACCGAAACGGACCAAAAAATACAATTCGGTCTGATCTCGTGATCCAGTCCGGTCTGGTCTCGTGGTCCGGTCCGATCCATGGTCTCATTATTTTTGAGCCCGTTGAGACCAGACCGGCTTAATAAAAACCTAAACCTAAAAGCATAACTCACGGATCACATTCACATCCTTTGGATTCCATATTTTGGTTGCCAAGTATGCTGGGTACTGTAGTCCGATCCATATGTTGGAACTAAGTCCATATGCTAGGTTTTGTTCTATTTTTGCTTTTGGTTCTTTTGCTGTTATTGGTTGTCGTTGGTATGCTTTTTTGCACAAGCAACCTCTCAATTCTAGGTGCCTTGCATAGATATATCAGGTGGGGGTGTTATTTTCTTTTTGGTCACTTTGAATTTTGTTTCTCTTTACTCACTTGGTGGTAAATCTCTTACTGTTGTGCTGGGGTTTTTTAATAAATTTTTTTTAAAAAAAAGTCCATATAATGGGTATTGTAGTCCATATGCATTTGGAACTTAGTGCATACTGCCTAGTATGTTGGCAAATTTTTTTATTTCTTTTTATTTTCAAGTAATTATGGTCTAAATAGGTCGGATCGGACCGGATCATTCATGAATGGTTCCACCCGATCTGGTATTTGTACATAAAAAATGTTTGGACCGAACTAGATCGGACCATATAAATTTAATTGGTCTGATCCCTAATATCCATCAAAGACCGGACCGGACCGGACCGTTACACCCTACATGAGATTATCGAAATGTCAAATTAGTCCGCGAGATAGAAACACGTTCGTCATATAAGTCCTTGACATTAATTGCCCATAAAGTCAAGAACTAATTTTACCTGTTTCGACAATCTCATGAACTAATTTGACCGATACTCAACCGTTTCTGTTTTTGTTTTTTTTTTTGCCAAAACGAGACCGATACTCAACCGTCTTTATTTATTTTTTTGCCAAAACGACGTCGTTTTGACCATTCCGTTAGTCCACGTTAAGGACCACTTACGGTCATTAACGCCAAGAACTAATATGACTGACGTGTTCCTATCTCAGGAATCAATTTGAAATTTCGAAAATCTCAGGAATTAAATTGATCAATGTATATAAAGTTAGGGACCAATATGATATATTACTCATATGCAGAGCCCAACAAACTTTTGAACAAACTTATTTGGAAACAAAACAAATAAATAATATAAATAATCAAATATGGCTAAGTGGCCTACCTGTTCATGCTTCATAATGCTTCGTTGTCAAATTTAAATAATCAAATATAGAAAAGAAGCAATCCAACATACTGCTTCATTGTCTAATTTAATAGCATGCAGCTCCTTGTCTTTCTCTTCCATTTTCCTTTCTAGTTCATGAATTATGTGCTCCATTCACGAAGTTGCTCCTGCAAGGACAGGTAAGTTTTAGAGTAGATTAATAATCACTGGAACGCTCTGAAACATGGGTACTCCCAAATTGGCGACGTACCCATACCGGGTACACCTTGAATATCGGTACACGTATTTTATTTTTGGATACTTGTAACTGATATATTAATGTATATTTTTGGTGTGAATCGTATCAATAATTTAATTTTTGCCTTAGAATTCATATTTTAATGTTTTAATCAATCTTTCGCCGTTATATCTTAGCTTATTTTAAATATGAACCTCCAATTTTACGATTCTCATATGCTATTTCGATGCCAATATCATTTATTTACATCTTGTTTATATATATAATTATTTATAAAATTTGAATTTATATTGTTGTACTTGTATCCTTAGTTTTTTAGAAAATATCATATCCCATATTCGGTACTGCACTCGTATCCGATATCGTACCCGTATTGGTGCAACATAGCTGAAATGTCGTGAGAAGCAAAACTTGTAACTTATGCTATACATATGTTTAATTATATGAAACGCTTTTTGTTTTGATAAGACATATAGCAACTGCTGTACCAAATTATCATTCAATAGAAGTTGACATAACCCACCAGATGTAACTATAAAAGGGCACAAACAAACAGATAAAGGTATGTTCTTGTAAATTCGTGGAAAAAAATAAATCATCTTTTTCAAACTGGAGGTAAATTAGCTCAAACTTCGGATTATATATATATATATATATATATATATATATATATATATATATATATATATATATATATATATATGGGGATTGCTAATTTATGTAAAGTGAGTTTTTAGTTGGTACACTTTAGCATAGTGTACCAGTTTTTAGTAGACAAAAAGATCCTCAAATTTTAAAAAAGACATAATTTTAGACACAAGGGTATTTTAATAATTTCTCTTTTTTTAAAAAAAAAAACTGAAACACTCCAAACCCTATCTCCCCTCTCTCTCATCCCTCATTTCTCAAAACTCTCTTCTCTCTCATCTCTCACTCTAACCTCGTTTTCTCTTCACACGTAACCACCCACCGCCGCCGTCAACCGCCGTTGTTCCGCCAACCACCCCAACGGCAACAGCAGCCACGACCCGAAGCCCCACCCTCAACCAACACCGTGACTCGCGAGCAGCCTTGCGACCTTGCGACCTTGCGACCCTGCGACCCGCGACCCCGACGGCCAAGCAACAGCAGCCACCCGCGAGCAGCCCCACCCACGACAGCCACCACCCACTGCGACCCACCACCGTCGAGCAGTCCCACCACGACAGCCACCACCCACTGCGACCCACCACCTGCGAGCAGCCCCACCACGACGGCCACCACCCGCGAGCAGCACCACCACGACAGCCACCACCCACTACGACTCGACGGCAACCCTACCCCGGCAGCATCCGACAGCCACCACCCCAACAACCAATCCCATATATCATTGACATTAAGCACACAAGGTGTTTGTGAAAAAGCTTAAGGTCTTAGGTTGACTACAACCTCACCCATTTCATACTATTTCCCTCTAATTTTATTAACTTTATTTTTTCATATTGTTTATGGAATTACTGGACCTTGAAGATTTTATGGTCTTGTTTGGTTTTCTCAGGCACCATTTTCATTAAACTTCTTCTGTGTCTGTATGAGCCAAGTTAATATTATGTGCTACCTTTGAGCATTCACAATTTTTTTGGGAGAAATTTTGTTACAATTCTTTGTGCTTATGGAGAAATTTTGTTACAATTCTTTACACATGTTGTGTGTGCAACACCACCTTGAGGTATTGTTACTGACTGCTTTGCTATTTCTCACGAGATACATATGCGTTAGACATATTGTTACTGACTGCTTTGCTATTTCTCACGAGATACATATGCGTTAGACATAGATCATGAAACTGATTTTATTTTGCACATTTTGTCCAAGAAAGGAGTCATCATATTACCTGATATTTATGCCAATTCTGGTGGAGTGACTGTGAGCTACTTTGAGTGGGTTCAGGTAATGGGATTACCAAAACACTCAAAAGCCTAACTTGAAAATCAAGCTTAAGATATCTTTTCATTTATGTTAAAATCTCCCTCTGATATTTATGTTCTATGCTTTCTGCAAAATATTCAAGGTTTTATGTGGGATGAAGAAAAGGTGAACCATGAGCTGAAGAAGTACATGACTAATGCTTTCCGGGACATCAAGAAAATGTGCAAAACTCACAACTGTGACTTGAGAATGGGAGCCTTCACTCTAGGACTCAACCGCGTAGCCTATGCTATTGAGGGGTTGGGAAGCTTAAGTTTTTGTTTACATTGTTGCTTGGTGCTTTAGACAATAGGTTTTTGAAGTAGTGTTGTAATAGAACAACAAATACATTTAATTTTAAAATCAAGTATTTGAAGCATAGATAAAATACAAATTAAATTCTAGTGCTATGCCAAAATTTTGGTGTTTCCATCTCTGAGTAGTTAAGATCGTGCAGATATTATGGTAGAGCAGTATGCTATACAAAATCTGGATACCTTGTAGTCAAAGTATACAAGATATGCACAAAATTAAACTTTGATCCATAAATCTATGAGGATACTGAAAATCTTTCATTTATTGTCCTTAAAGTAATACTAGTTTTGAGTGACTTATGTATCAGCTTGTCATTAATTCAAAAACATTATTAGAACTTTTTCTCCACAATGCATATTATGATCATGAAGATGGGCTCTTGTAGCCGTATCAAAAGATTTATTTATATAAGTGCTAATACAATTAATGATTACAAATGGGTCACTTTGAAGCTACTACTACTACTTAAATAATAATTACAGTATTCAAAATCCAAAAAAAAAAAAAGCCTTCCAGCTAATACATGCCACTTTGCAAATTCCAAATTCAAGCACTATGATACATATTGCCTCAGCATTAGGAACATGAACAATCACTTGCATGTTACAAATGATTGTCCTTCAGAATACAACAAAATAATGCATTACTATAAAACAAAATGGATTCAAACAATTATTAAACTTACTTATTAGGAGATAGTTGAGAAGCCAACAATGAGTCTTTTTTTCTTTTGGTTGGACAATTTCGAGAATCATGATCAATTCCACCACAATTAGGATAATGACAACGACGAGGCTTCTTTGCAGCTTCAACTCCCCCTTTTGCCCTTGATCCTCTTGGTCGACCTTTTGTTTTAGAAGCAATAGGATTTTCAACATCACGCTCATCATCATTTAGAACATCTTGTTCTAAATCAATTGAATGTTTTTGAATTTCAGGCATACCTTTTACATACTCAATGACTTTCTTTAACTCTTTTGTAGCTACTTTAACTCGATCTTTGGTCTTTAAAGATTCAACCTCTAAACACTGCACTAGTGATCGAAACTCAACAGAGGAGTTATCATTGCACTTGATTATGTGTCTTGATTGTTGGATCAACGAGCTTTCTCTTCTCCATCGAGAAGGAAGATATTCTTCTGGAATACTAAAGAAGTCATTCTTCAACAACACTCGAATAACATGTCTACACAATATCCCAGAAAATTCAAATTCTTTACAAGAACAATTAATTGATTTTTTTTCCTTTATCCCAGTTACAGAACGACCTCCATCAAGTTTGGTATGATGTCGCACCAAGTAAGAGTCGTTTTCAGTCATGGTTGCTGCATATTTTGTAAATAACTCAATCTCATGTTGAAGCAACTCAAAGGCATAAGGTGTGAGTATGGTTGCAGCATGTTCCTCGATTGGAAAACCCGTTTTCATTAAAGGATTGTGATACTTTTGACGCATTCTTGCCTCTTCTCCAGCCTGATTTCTAATGTTCACAACAACTCCAACCTTAAAAAAAATTATGACAAACTTATAAGTTGATTAAAAAAGGAAGGAAAAAAACTTGCATAGTAAATTCTTACTTGATTTACAAAGTCCACCAAACTCGTTTTAACATCCAAGAATCTTTTAATATATGAATTTATAGATTCTGAGCGTCCAATTGTCGTCATCCCAGCAAAAAAGAAATCTTTCAAATAGGCTAAGGCCCAAAATTGACGATGAGAATACAATGCCTCAATGTGTGTGTTATTTTTTACATGAAAGTGTTCAACCATCAAATCCCATTGTCGTTCAAAATCACTTGCACACTCTAAATTATATAGCTTATAAAACTCAGATTTGAAGTCATTATATTTTGTACCCAAAGGGAAAGAAAACCAAGTTGGAAACTTTGCGGCAATATGCCATATGCAGAAAGCATGCTTTGTATTTGGCAACTCCGTTGAAATGGCTTCTTTGAGTGCATGATCTTGATCAATGAGAATTGTTCTTAGGCATTTCCCTTTGACAAAGTGTACAAAACTCTGAAAAGAAAACAAATTATAAAAATATCAAAGTTAATATTTAAGTAACAAAAACAATAAATAATCATAACTTACCTTTAAAGCCCATGTGAAGGAAGGTATTTTCTCATTTTGTAATAGCACACAACCAAAAAAAATGGAATTTCCATGATTATCAACTCCAACCCATAGTCCAAGAGGATTAATACAATATGTAGTATCAAAGACAACCACATCCCCAAGCTTCATATGCTCGTATTGAATCACCAAATACCCAAATAATATGCTCCAACTTGCTACATTCATCCAATGTGAAATCATATTGGAAGGCATCATCTTTGTCTTTCAAATTTTTGCATAATTTGAGAACATCTGAAGCATCGTTCTCTTTGCCAACAATACTTTGAGATTGAATGAAATTCCTAATATCTTTGTCCAAAAATGGTAGATGGCCCGCCTCTATCCCTTTCTCCGCTTCAAGCACTCTCATAATGAGACTTACCGAGCAACCAGCTTTTGATAATAACAATATATGATCTTGATCATTAATAGGGATATCACGATATGCAGGAAGAAACCGGATTTCTTTTTCATCTAATAGTGCATGGTTATGAGAGTTTTCAAAACATGTAACCACCCATCGTTCCTTGAAGCCAAATGTTCTTTTAGAGATCAACAATTTTGCACTACAATTACATCTTGAACTTTTTCGTTTCCTTTGTTTTTCTATTTCAGTGATTTTTTTTGTTTAGCAACACATGCGCGGTGACAAGTAAACTCTCTTTTATAAATATCTTCAATGTTATTCTTGTACCGTTTGTAGCTATGATCGCGTCTAACTGAAAAACCACAACTCTTTGCGAATAAACAATAAAAATTATAAGCATCTGTATCGCTGTTAAACAATTTCCCTTTGTAAAGAGTTGAGTCATTGGCATTTTCACCTTGAGGCAAAGGTTCACTCAAGATCTCTTCAATTTCATCATCATCACGAACCTCTCCAATTTCATCATCTTCAGATGTTGAATTATCATCTCTAAATAGCACTACAGGCCAATTACCAATTCCTTCAAATGACATTATGCTCGTAAAAATTTAGGAAAAATTCCAACCTAAAATTATAGTAAAATAAAATTAATTAAAAACAAATATGTATATCATTATCAATATACATAAGAAGACATGTACCAATAAATTTTCACTACAGTTAATGCAAGTCAATGAGAAATAGTACAGAAGACAGCTTATTGGCTCCAAAAAATTCCAAGCAACCAGGCATGTGTTAACTTCGTTTGTGTATGTAGTTCTATATAAGTTATCTTTTATGCAACCCTAGTGTTAGATGCTTCCTCGATGAATTGAATGACAGTTCATGTTGCATTCTCGATTTGTATACCAAGAATATGAGTTCATTTTAATGTCTTCATAATATATAAATAAAAACCAGGTTAGGGAGATATATCTATATTAAGAGATAGCAAATGCATATAGAATGCGGTAAACAATCAACATATTGGTTATTACTTTTACCCCTTTCTAGCAGCAATAAAATGAAAAAGGTATTACATGGTTTGAAAAATAGAGTTGTCACTTATATTGTACCACACATTAAAGAGAAGACATGTACCAATAAATTTTCAAAGAGCAGCAGTTAAAAAAAACAGAAGCAGCAACAGTTATATAAAACATAAAATTTACTACCCAACACAAATGTAACATTCTGAATTTTAATTCTAATAATAATTAGAATAATAATAAGATTTGGAAGTAAGGATTATCCAAAAGGGAGTTTAAAATGATGGATTAGGAATTCTCTGAGTGCCATAAAGGAATCAAGGACCATTGGCATCGGAGAAGAAATTTAGAGAAGACCAAACGAGTGTTAAAAGTCGATGTTTCGGTGTTATAAACACCCTAAATTGGGAAATTCAAAATAAAAGATTTACATCTCTAAACACGAATTCCACCGTTGGATATGAAGATAATGATTTTAGGAAGCTTGCTTTCAAATTTGAGCAAGATCCGACGGTTAACGAAGAAGTTATGTCGATTTGAAGCAGGAAGAAAATAAAAGGAAAATAGAAAAATGAATTAATGGGGAACTGGGTAAAATACTCGAATATTCTGAGGAATACTCGAGTATTTCGCGCTGACAGTGTAAAAAATATATACGGGGATCAACCCCATTTCACCACAAACCCATTCCTTTCTCCTTCTCCACCCCAAAAACACTCAATCCATAACTTTAAGCCTTAAAATCTCAAACTCTTGTGGCCAACCATCATCATCCCTCAAGCTCCCAGGTATTGATCATCAACTTCTCTTCACTTTTTCCCTCCTTACTCTCTCTCTCCCTCTCTCTCTCTCTCCACCACCACGCCCTCCTCCGGCCACCACGACCCGCCAACGCCATGGACCACCACCTCCACAACCCAACACCCTAGCCGTAGCCTCTCCCTCCTTCCTTTCCCCTCTCACCCACGAGCTCTCTCTCTCCACGGATCTCACCGACGACGTTACCGACCCGTGATCTTGTCGAGCTTGTGTTGGGTGCCCCGAAGCTCGAAGCTCTTGCCTTGGTCCAGCCCGTAGTCGTTCTCGCCACCGGCATCGATCGCCGTCGACCCGTTCATCACCCGGGTCACTAAAGCTTCACGGATCGCCGCTCCCTCCCCGGAGTTGAGGTTATCTCTTTACTTTCGTCAACCAAGGTAAAAAGGGATGTGTTACCTTTACTTGGGAAGTAAATTCTAGGATTCTATAGTGGTGACTAAGAATAGGATAATTAAGAAATAAGTTAATGAACCTTAGGGTAGTCCCCGCTAATATGAATGATTTATTTAAAATTGATAATGGAAACCACCCTGTAGGGAATAAAATGTATGTGCATAGAATAAGGTCCGGAGTGAATGAGTGTATTTAGGATATTAAAAAAGTTAATATAGAATAAAAATGTAGAAGAACATAAAATAAAACCAGGGGAAATTAGTTAAGGAAAACCAGCGAAACGTGAGTGTAAAAGAATATAGAGTAATTGTAATAGGCAAGGAGAGTAGAATGATTAAAACTAAAGGTGAGGTAAAAGAGGAGTTAGAATACGAAAACAATCAGAAAGCGCGGAGTAGACTTAGTTAAGAGTTGTCAGGTAGTAATGAAATAGAAACGAAAATAATAAACTAAATTCCAAATGCAAGCAGGTAATCGGTAAAAGAATTTAGTGAAAAGATGATAAGACAAAAAGAGAGAATGCGATTATGGTAGTTTAATAGAATGGAGTAGTAATATATGAAAAATAAGTAAATAAAAGTGTGAGATAGAGGAATCATTGAAATAACTAAGAATTTGAAACGGGAATTTAAAATATAACTATACCAAAGCTAAGTGGAGTTATATGTAAACTAGGGAAATTAATAAAAAGAAGAAGGAAAAATAAAAAGGAAGAGAAGAAGAAAAAGAAAAGAAAGAGAACAAGGAAATAACTAAGAGCTAGTAACGAGAATTAAAATATAACGTATATGGCCAAACCAAGCAGAATTAGTTAAAAATGAGAATAATTAGTGAAGAGAATATACTTACAATAAAAGAGGATAAAGAAAAGAGAAAGGACTGGGTGACAGGCGGTCGGTAGACACTGTCACGATAAAAAGTAAAATGGTAGGCGATCGGTAGACACTGTCACGGAAAAAGGTAAAATGGCAGGCGGCCGGTAGACCCTGTCAAAAATGGCAGGCGGTCGGTAGACACTGTCAAAATAAAAAGTAAAATGGCAGGCGGTCGGTAGACACTGTCACAATAAAAAGTAAAATGAGCGGTTGGTAGACACTGTCACAATAAAAAGTAAAATGGCAGGCAGTCGGAAGACACTGTCAAAATAAAAAGTAAAATGGCGGTAGGTCGGTAGACCCTATCACAATAATAAAAAGTAAAATGACGAGGGGTCGGTAGACCCTATCACAATAATAAAAAGTAAAATGGCAGGAGGTCGTTAGATCCTGTCACCAATAAAAGAGTAAAGGAACGAAAAGGTAACCGGCACGGTGGCCAATTAATGGAAAACGGATAAAGAAAGGAAATGAAAGAATGAAAAGAGAACCAAAAATTAAAAGAATGTGAGAATAAGTAAAGAACTAGAAGAGATTAATTATATGAATAACGTATATAATATTTGTGTAGGCTTAGTTTATTACTATGTCTCTTATATGATTTATCTTCTTAAGTCCTGTGTAATGCTACCCTTCTTGCTATATTTTGCAGGCACAGGAGCGGAGCTTACCTGGACATGGTCGAGCAGGATTTTTATTCCAAGTAGTGGAATGTATATTGATTATTATGAGTGGACAACTATTTTTGTAATTCAGAATATGTAATAGTCGTATGCCCTGAAGCTAATGCTAATCGGGCGTTAGGATCTGATCTGTTTATTAGACTGTTGTGTTTTATGTTTTTAAATACTTCTGGATTGACAAGTTTAAAGAAGAAAATTTTTTGGGAAGTCCGGAAAACAGAGGAAACTCTGCCGGATTTTCGTAAAACCTTTTAAAGATATTAAGTTTTAAAAAGAATTTTCAAACTCTGATTTTATTTAAAACCTATAAATTAATTAATTAATGTGAAGGTGTTACAACAAACATCATGTGCCAAACAGTTTAAACAAAATAATAATAGTAAGACAATTCCAATCATTGTCCTATTCCTACATGAGGAGAGTGGCACATGGATTCTTATTACTACAAAATATAATGTTAACACATGATACATAAGAATATGTGCACAGCCATTAGAGAATTAATATAAGTACATAAGTACATCAGAGTTCATAAGCACAACCATAAGCATTTTCACAAACACCTTGTATGCTTGCTGTCAATGATTGTTGGAAGCATTTTAACAAGCACCTAGTGCGCATGTTTTTACAAGCATTTATACTCACCCAAGAGCTGCTAGTGATGGTGGGTCGTGGTGGCTGGTTCGTGGTGGTCAGTTCGAGGTGGCGGCGCTTGGTGGCGGTGCGGTGGAAAGAGAGTAGTGGGCTGTGGGTCGTGGGTAGTCGACGGTGGTTGCTCCTGGGTCGATGATGCTTGACGGTGGGTTGGCCGGCGGCGGGTTGGATGGCTGGCGGTGGGGGTGAGTGAGAAGAGAGAATAGGTTTGTAGAGGGAGGAGAGAAATGAGATACGAGAGAGAAGGCACAAGGGTTTGGGGGGTTGATTTTTTTTTTTTCTTCTATAATGGAAATTATTAAAACACCCTTGTCTCTAAAACTAAGCTCCTTTATTATATGAGGTTATTTTTGTCTATTAAAACCTGGAGCACAATGCTAAAATGTACCAATTGAAAAAGCACTT
Source organism: Crotalaria pallida (assembly GCA_037953625.1). Classification (NCBI taxonomy): domain Eukaryota; kingdom Viridiplantae; phylum Streptophyta; class Magnoliopsida; order Fabales; family Fabaceae; genus Crotalaria; species Crotalaria pallida. The sequence continues at coordinate 85,543,998 of CM075653.1, forward strand.
TACATATGTTAGCAAACCCATATATATATATATATATATATATATATATATATATATATATATATATATATGTGTGTGTGTGTTTGAATTTACACCTGAAGGTTGCTAGCATGTTCCTTGAGTCGAGCATCAAAGTTGTTTCGCATTTCCATTATCTCCGTTCTAGCAATAATTTTAGCTTTCACTTCAATCTCCAATTGCAGTAACTCCTATCTTTTGTCTAACAACATTATGAAGCTGTGGATGCAAGATGTCGTTGTCTACTGTTCCATCCACTGTTAGTGAACAAATATCAACATCAAGAGGCTCTCTTCCTTGCTGCACCTTGAAAGACTTTATCTGCATTAGTTAATAACCCACTTCTTTCTTTAAAAGGAGGAAAAATGTTTCATACCTCAAAACACTTGCAAATTGTAGATGTATTTTCAAAGTAGATCCTTGGTCACGGAGTTTAACAACTCGCACTTTTGCACCAATGATAAACTGAAACAAGTTAAAAAAGCTTTAAACTGAAGGTGTTAAAGTAAGGGTGGCAAATGGATGGATTTGGATCTTAATGGATAGATAAAAAAATATCTAACAACTTATTCAAATCCATTATATCATACTTAAAAGAGAACTAGTCCTCGTCCCCTTTTTTAGACCCCAGCCCCCATTTTTTTTCAAAGGAGTTCAGTTGGAATGCTTTATGACAACTCCGAATAAAAAAAATGCATTTTTCAATTTTAAAAATGAATTTTTTAATAAGAGAGTAATCGAAAAAAAATACATTTTCCAACTCGGGGGTATTGGAAAATATTCCGACTAAACCCCATCGAAAAATGGGAACTGGAAATTGAAAAACGGGATCGAGGAGTAGAGCTCTACTTAAAATTATCAAATCAAAATCATCCATATCTTAGCTTGACGGATTTCAATCCATACATTGATCCATTTAAACCGAGTGGATGGATGGAAATTTGATCCATTTGGTTTTTTTTAATTTTAAATAACTTTCAAATTAGATCTAGAATCTTTCAAAAAAAAAAAATAGATCTAGAATAATTTTTTTTTACTCATTTATGTTTTTTTTTATTTTAAAAATGAATCCAGAATTTAAAAATTATATTCATTTGTGATTTTTTTTAATTTAAAATTCAAAATAACAAAAAAAAATACCATTTGGGTTTGTTTTAAAAAAAAAAATTGAGTCAAGGATAACAAAAAAAATTATAAATAAGAGGAATAATTTCATTTACGCTGTCAACTGATCTCACAATATACAAACTGTGTCAAAATGAATCTTATGAAATTAAATCAAGCGTCTTAAATAATTGCCACTATTCAACTCGTGCATAAAAAAATAACTAAAAAAATAAAGTTAGAAAAAATTTAGAAACTTATCGCGAGTTCCAAAAAGCTAATCGTTGTTACATAACAATACTTTCACATTTCCAAGCAAGAGACAAGTTCAATATTTATCAAGTATGCGTCACCCAATGCTGAATGCAGACTCCGATGCAAAATTCGTGATCAATATATTTAAAATATCTCATGTCATCAATAAAAGAACCCGATAGTTGGATTCTACAATTTTACAGTACCCCACTATATCCCATTCTTCCTTATAATAATCATACATCTTTTCGTCCATATATGTTTCTGATTCATGACTTTATAATCTATACTTGACAAGTTAAAATTGACTAAACTCATTCAAGCTTGTTACAGAGGGAAAACTTGTGCTTCCGCTCACGAACTTTTGAGAACTTATCGTGTTTGCCTCAACTTGTAAAGATTAAATTTAGTCATATTCTAAAGAGAGAAAATTCATCTTTCCATATATATATAGGATGCTTTACTATAGTCAAACTAGACCATAAGGTTTTGTAAAACAAAATTCAACTAAACACAACTTATAGTAATTATATAGAATATAAACAAATGAAAGAATCTCACTATAACAATTCCATTACTTATCAAATTTCTCATTTGAGTAGTCATGCGATAAATGAGGTTTCCTTCTTCGTTATACATGGCAGATTCATCTAATGAAACTTGTATTTTTCATACATAATATAAAAACAAATTTCTTGTTGGATGAGAAGTGTTTGGAAAGAGGGCAATTATATCATAAAATGGTTCTCTTTGCTGTTTTTCTTAAACCCTCCTCTCCTCCTACTCAATGAGGACTTTCGAAGTTCGTATCAATAACACAAAATTCCACCTAGTTGGAACATCTTGACATACTAAAAATTTGATATAAACATGAAGCAAACGTTGGCTTTCTTGTATCTGAACCCCAACATAATTTACACTCTCTCGAATTTTCGAACAAAGCATCATCAATGACTTTTAACCCATCTTCCAATAAGTTCAGAACGTGAGCACCACATTTAACATAAAATATTTTCAACTACCAACTAAGCCATTTCCAAATGAATGATTCTTTTTCAAAAGATTCATCATATTTATATTATAATATAAATACGATGCATTGTCTAAAGTGAAAGTAAATATTTTTTCAATGCCCCACTCCTTCAACAAATTTAATAACTTTTCAGCAACATTTGCACTAGTTTGAGGTGGTGGGAAATGAAAGAAAGCTAACACATTTTTTTTGTAATTCCCATTCCTTTGTAATGAAATGTGCAGTTACTACTATATAGTGGTTAGTTCTGATGGAAGACCAAAGATCGAAGACATATCTTACCAGGAATAAGAGATGGCAAAATTATCCACAACCCATTATTCATCCTAATCCATTATAGTTTATAATCATCCAATCCATCCATTTAAAATAATGTATTTAAATGGATGTGATCCATTAGATTGCTTTAAAATTAGATCATATCCATCCAAAATAATAATTTTTTAAATTACCATATTATTTTTCAAAATTAATTTTTATAAGACTTATAGAAAAGTGATTTTAATAAATTGATAAAAAAAATATTCTTTTTAATGTTTTATCTTCATTTGATCACGTCCATTTATACAAAGACATGCTATCGCTTCAGCCTCAGTTTGATCTTCATTTGACATGCTTTGAATAACCATATGGGAAAAAATAATTAAAATAACCTAATATACAATGAAAGAACCAAACACTTATACAAAGACACACAAGTTGATACTACTAATCAGGATCAAAAGTAAATAACAACACAATTCAACACCAGCAACAACTATTATTAAGTTTGTTAAGGAGTGGGGTATAGAAAAATAAATATTCATCCTCATTTTGGACAATGCATCATTTTTTTTTTCCGTATTCCTTGCGGAACCACCGGTATCCCCAAGAGCACCCTTAATACCAGGGAGCCCTTGAGACTAATCCGGAGCGAGCTGCGTGACTGGCTCTCCCAGCGAGATGTTTTTAGTGAGAATCGAATCCGGGACTACTAGCACCCGTTTCCCATTCCCAAGATTTCAGTTGGGGCCTTACACCAACTGAACCAAGCCTCGTTGGTAGACAATGCATCATATAACATAAGTATAATGAATCTTTTGGATTAGTTGGTACTGGAAAATATTTAAATATTTTAATGTTAAGTGTGAAACTCACATTTTGAACTTAATGTTAAGTGTAGAAAATCATTCTTTAAACATTATTGATGTTTTGTTCAAGATTCGAGAGAGTGAAGTATGTTCGGGGTTCAAATACAAGGAAATCAACATTTTCTTCATGTCTGTATATCAAATTTTTCCTCCCATAAAGTCCAATAAAGTATGTCAAGATCTTCCAACTAGGTGGAACTCCATTTACTATGTTGGAGAGTGCGAGTTTCAATAAGCTTTTTCACATCTTAGTGTTATTGATACGATCTTTGAAAGTTGTCTTTCAAAGGAAAAGTGAGAAAGTTTAAGAAAAATAGCAAAGTGTTTAGAACCACGATATGATATAACCAACTGCCCGCTTTTCAAGCACCGCTTACCCAACAACAAATTTGTTTTTATATTATATAGTTTCACTCGAGGATGTATAATGAGGAAGAAACATCGTTTATCATATGGTTACTCTTATATGATACGATAGAGAGATTTGATAAGTATTGAGATTGTTATAGTAGGGTTCTCCTATTCTAGATCCTCGCTACAAGTTGCGTTAAATTTTGTTTTATAAAGCTTTATGATGTAGTTGTTGGCGGTAGAGAAACACTTTATGTCTATGGAAAGTTGAATCTCTCTTTTTAGAGTAAGGCCAAATTCAATTTTCACAAGCTAAGACATGATTTTCAAGTTCTCAAAAAGCACGTAAGAAGAATCCCAAGTTTATCCTTGATAATAGACTTGGACAAGTTTGGTCAACTCCAACTTGACAATTATGGATTACAAAGTCATGAATCAAACTTTTAAAAACATATATGGATGAAAAGAGGTATGATTACAAGGAAGTATTGGATAGATTGGGATATTGAAAATATGTAGAATCGAAATATCCGATTATTTCATTAATGACACGAGATTTCATAAGTATACCGATCTTGCATCGAAGTCTACTCATGCATTGAGCATTGGGGCGCATACTTGACAAATATCGAACTTGCCTCTTGCCTGAAAATGTGGAGGCATTGTTATGTACAAATGATTGACTTTTTGGAGCTCCCGATGAGTTTGTCTTTTCTAACTATATTTTTTTAGCGCTCAATTTCGTTATTTAATGTTGTGCTTCTTGTGCAGCTCCAATGAATTTTGATGGTGAGAAACTTGTGGAGGACTTTTCAGCTATTACTGGATAGGTAAAGCTGAATTAAATGAATACTCTACAATTTTTTTGGTGCTGATTCTCACAGTGCAGATTACTTTTGCCCTTGCCCACAGTTTGACGGTTTTGTTGGTTTGCTTAATTGAAATGATTCTTTAAGTTGCGTTGTTTTCTCTTTTGGACTGGGATGAGTCCTAATTTTTAATTGCATAGTTAGGCAACAAATTAGGAAAATGATGCAAGTGGGAAGCGTGAGGGGTGGGTTACTATTATTTCTTCCTTGATATTGGTACTACCTGATGTAAATTAAATTAATGTGTTTGATCATGAACTAATGAAAATATATAGGCCTGATCTAATTCGGTACTTGCTGTGAATAATGTTTGTAAGGCCTTTGTGTTTGTAATTTGTTAATGTTCTCCAGGGGACCTAGTAAGCCATAGTATTACTATGGAAACAAGCTATTTTATATCTTACTGTCTCTTGTTTACTATTTTGTATTTCTTTGTAAAAAAGCCTAGCTTCACATTCAGTGTATGTGTTGGAATAATGCATACCTATCACCACTTTATATTGGGTTTTAAAGTTTGCTTATTAATGCTTTGTCTTGCTTATGAGTTATGACAGAATCACTGAAAATTGCATGCTAATGGTAATCATCTCCTCAACACGGTGACGTTACCACCAAAGAAGATTGTTTTTCATGTTCCTAAAGAGCCCAAGTCTCTTATGCTTACTAAGTCTACTGTAAAGTAGCTAGATTAATTGTCAGTTGTCACTTGCCTTGGACTTTATTTTTATTATGTATAACAGTATAACTGCACTCTGATCTTAGATTGTTGGAATTGCAATCCTGCACGAGTTAAATTGTGGCGGTTGAGTTTTATTTTGACAGAGTTTGTATGTTTTGAGATCAATTGACAGTCATGTTATGTTATCATCTAGATGTCAATGTTATGTTAACATCCAGATTTGACATCTGGATCTAATATCTTATTTGTCTTATTTGCACTTTTATTAAATGTCAAATCTGGATGTTAACAAAACACTACTCTTAAATTATTCCTCTTTTAAAAAAATGGTTTTTTCAAAAAAATTATTTTTAAATAGCATTTTATAATTTTTTATAATTCTTGACTCAATTTTAAATTTATAAAAAAAAAAACGCAAATGACAATTTTTTTTGTTATTTTGAATTTCAATTTAAAAAAAAACAAATGGCAATTTTTTTATTCTGAATTTTAAATTAAAAAACACAAATGGATATTTTTTTAATTATGGATTCAATTTTAAATTAAAAAAATACAAAATGGGTAAAAAGTATTTATTCTGGATTTAATTTTAAATTTTAAATTTATAAATTAAAAAAAAAAACAAAACAAAAACAAATGGATCGAATGTTCATCCATCCATTCCGTTCAAATGGATCAATAGATGAATTTCAATCCATCCATTAAGTTAGGATATGGATGAATTTTGATAATTTTAGATGTAATGGATTTGAATAGGTTGTTGGATATTTTTTTTTATCCATCCATTAGGATCCAAATCCATCCGACCTATCAATTTGCCACCCCTACCTCGAATAGACCTTATGTAGCATTTAAGGTTTTCTTTCTAACTCATAAACCTTCAAGACATCAGAATTTGCGGTATTCCTTGATATTGTCTTGGCAGGTGGGTTCAAGAAGAGATGAAGATCCCTAATCCCTTCATGTTCCACAAACAAGAATGGCATACCATGCTTAATTATTGCGTTTGCCAATTTTTCTCGAAAAAACTCCTGATCCAAGGGAAGAAAAGACATTCCCCCTCTCCTAAGAGACATTTCCTTTTAGTTAGGCAAACAAGAAGGCAAGTCTGGGTTCAGTCAAGCCAACTAGTATATGATTCTATCCCTTCTTCAATGCAGGATACTTTCCAAAACGATAGATCATCACAACTTCCAAGCAGAATCATAGAAAAAGCAAGACTAAGATATAGAGAACCTAAGAAAGATGTCTAGTTACCTGATTTATAAGTATCTGATTTGAGAACCTTTCTCAATTTGTACAAGAGCACATATTCTGTAAAGATCATATAACTAAACACTCACCAAGTTATATATCCATCACCTACATCTGCCAACAACTAACAGAACAAAATGGGTTTCATAATATGGCTGCACAAAACATATAGCTTGGAAATTTGAATTTTATCAAAACAAAGTAGGAACTCTAAATCTGATAAAAAAAATTATGAGACTTACCTTTCTTTGAAGACTTTGAACTGAACCATTGTTTAGTTAGTAATGGTTGAGGTTGAGTAGTCCCTACATGTTATCAGTAAAATACTTCAAGTCTCCAACCAAATATTAAGCAAATAACACAATAACATGAGTAATTAAAAACAGAACATAAATCTAACCATTTACTTCGGGCTGCGTGGGAGCATTATTCTGTATCTGTGCTGGACAAAAGTTCCTAAAGCAACGAAAAGAGTGGAGAGTGAGTACCACGATAAATATGCCTAACAAGTAATGGGCAACGTTTTCAAATTAAAACTTCAATTTGCAGACTTTTAATGATTGATTCCAATATATTTCAATCCCTCCCTAAACCAATATATTCTTCAATGCTAAACCACATAACAGGTTTAAATGACTGACAAAATTACTCCGCATCAACTGATTAAATGCAATGACTACAACACTCATTTTAATCTGCCCAACTTCCTTCACAGCTCGGTATCTCTTTATCGTTATTCCAAAATCCAAAGCATATTCTCAATTCTCCCAACAGTTTTTTGGAAATTAGAGGGAAAATAACAGTAATAAAAGGAGTTCCTTAACAATCAAATGGGACTTCACCACCTTAACTTCGCCACCTTAACAATCTAATGGAACGAAGAAGTAAAAATCTAACGTGATTTAAGCATGATAGAGCAAAATCAATCAGACTCAAGCAATACAACCCTAAAATCAAATAGTGACCATCTAAAATCCCTGAAATCAACACACAACCAAAATCCCTAACAAGCAAAATCAACAAAAACCTGTTTTGTTTTGATTCGGAAACCAAATTAAAACACACAAACATTTAGATTCGAGAGATGAAGAAGAGCAAAGGAAACATGCAAACGCTGAGTCGCAGTCGTCGCCCCGTCGAAGTGGTCTTCGCAGTCGCCATCACCGTCAGAGTATTCGTCACAGTCATAGTCGCCATCCACAAACACTAAAGTTGCAGTCAAGTAATGGTTTGAGGGATGGTTGGAGGGCGGCGCAGGGAGGTAGAGTTACGGAGGAGGGACAGAAGAGCAGTTGTAGTGAAGGGAGACTTTTATGTTTTCATTTTATTTTCTTTTTCATTTTTTATTTTTTTAATTTTTTTTTTTTAATCTATACTATCTACTTAAGTTTCAAGATTAAAGTCAACCTACATGGTCAGCTTCTAAAATTACTGTTCATCAACGGTAACAACACAAACACAAATTACCGTTCATCAGCAGTATCCCATATTTATTATTAAATTTTTCAATCGTGGGCCCCTTTTGAGAACAAGCTTATTTGAGATTTGAGAAGCCAAGCTTCTATGACAAGCTTTGTATGGGTATCCTTCTCACCTCGAAAACAGAGAAGCTTTCTCTCTTCCTTTGCTTCATTTGAAAATTCTTAACTTCTCTCTCCAAATTTCAATCACATCCCTTAACTTCTCTCTTCCCTTCAACAAATCAATTAAGAAACTTTTGAAATCCTCTTATGGGGTTTGGCTATTGCACAGTAAGAGAGAAATATTTGTAGGGTTTGGATATTGGAGAGAGAGAGGAAGAAGGAACTAAAGGGAACAATGAATCGATGACAACATCAACACCTCCCTCCTCGACATGAAGATGTGTGGTCGTTCGGCCAAGGTGAGCTTCTTGACCCACCAGAATCGAGATTCCGAGCGGTCTTTGACGGGAGGTATTGCATCTGGATTCACAGTGGGCTCGGGTAAGGATACTCATCTCTTATATGAATGGATTCTCATCTATTGCGAAAAGGACTCCTTTTTAATGAAAAAACGGACTTCAATTCTTATTCACGGTTTTTTTATGCCCTGTTTTTTGTGACTTTGGTGTGAATATGATGTCATATAGTGGTTTTTAACATTTTGTTTTAAATTTTTTGTAATATGATTTTGTGTATATTTTGCACTTTCATTATTAATTTGTTATTAATCTAGCAAAGTGTGTATTTTCGTTTTATTTTAGCTCAAGCAATGGAAATGCATAAGTTGAAGTTGTGAATCAACCATGGTATGCTTGGTGTGGTTCCACGGACAACTACAGGTATTGTTATTTAGCTATGACTATTTTTTATGAACACTTTATATGAAAAAGTATTTATTTTTGCACACTAACTGTTTGACAGAGGAACACAATCGAAGTATGAGTCCATTATGGTTTGGTGTAATAGTTTGAATCCATAGCTGCTCAAATTTTGGTCCATAAGATCTTGGTTTGGTGTAATTAAAAATAGTATGATAAAATTCTTGACTGTACAAGTTTAATATATAGTTTGGTTTTTATATTATGTTGATTAGCTGGGTTGACTATAAGGTGTATGATGAAAGACTTATTTTGATTTCTAGCAATATCAAGCCATATTACTTTTGCATGTTGTTGTGACCATTTTTTAGAATTTGCAGATCTCAACATATGGTAATCAACTAACCATATTCTCTTTCATTCTCAAATGATGATCATTGCGTAATCTTAATGTTCTCTATTTTAGAGTTGTAGTTTCTGTTTTAAGTGCAGTTATTTATTCAATTTAGTTAGTAAAATGCAAGCATGCTCAAACATTTAAGTGCAAGGGAAAGTTTGTAATATTGAAGTGATGAAATTGAAGATATTGATGGCATGGTGGTTGTTGGTTTCACTTGGTCAATCTTTTTCAAGTTTCTCTCATGTCGATTGTGCATCAAAGAAGAGGTGGTTCACACTTTCCCTATGCATTTTCACATTTTAAGCTAAAGAGTATGCATCTTTAATGGGTTCTTCATTTTTTTTCTCATCTCAATACTTAGTGCATATGAAACATGGTTTTTTATGAGCAAAAGGAAATTAAAAGTGATACAAATAGCATGAAAATTTATGCTATAGGAAGACAACTAGCAAGACAAAGGTTTATCATAATTTAAGTTGGAAAGCTTGCTTATTGATGCTTGCAATTGGTTCTTCACTATGATCCTTTCTATTCATCCTCATATTATTAGGGATGAGGATGAGTTTAAGTCAAAGGTATGTTGTAGTTCTTTATAGAACATGAAAGTACATTGACGTTTTGGTTGTGTCAGTTTTCTACTTATTATTTTCATGTCGTTTGACAGTTGAAATGTGAAACTTTGGTATTGAAATAATTTTATATTTGAAAACTGGATCATCTCATGTCGTAAGCAATGATATATTTTTTTTTTCTCTTGCAAGGCAACAACGGATTTAAATTTTGATCTCTCGAAGTTAACTTGGGACACTTAAATTGTTAATGCAAGAGATAGGAAAGGTTTTGGTGTGTTCATCGTTATATCAATGTTCAAGGAATGTCAAAGATTTAAATGATATATAATTTATCTAATATCGTTGCTGAAGAAAGCCCGTCACGACATTGAGATAGCCTCAAAATTAGTTGGATTTGATGCCAATAATGATAACTCCATATATGATAATTATAAGAAGCTCTATTGTGATATATCTCCACTATCTCATGATAGCAAAGATTATCGTTTAATAGAGAAGTTTCTCCACAATACTCATGCTTATACACACGGTATGTTTATACTAACGTATTTGTGTATTTATGTCTCTGTTGTAGCCTTTTTAATTTCTTGCAATGATTAAATAAACAAAATCTTTGTAAAACATCTACACATGAATGGAGTCTTGAGCAGGAAGAAGTTTTTGCACTCAAAAGGGAAGGAGAACTGGATAAGTTTGGTCCTTGTAGGGAAAAACTTGGTAACAGAATGCTCCTATGGCATGGTAATTTGTCGTGCACTGTTGTTGATTAATAACTAACTTTGTCGTGCACTACTGTTCGTAATTTGCTTTGATTTACATACTCTAACATTCTGTTGGATTTTGTCCCCAATCATGTGGTGCTGAGTTGTGTTTGATTAATAACTAATAATATAAAGTGCACTAACATTTTGCTAAAGTTTCTTAGTTTGAATTCTAACATGTATTTCAATTATGCTCATGCAGATTTAGCCCTGTAAACATACTGATTAGGACTTCTTCATTCTAAACATGATTGGGTCTTCTAAACACTATATTAATTTAGTAGTATAGTAGTGGATATATGACATTCTCTACATCTAGACTGAAATATGATCATTCACTAATTAGTTGACTAAAATAGTTGTGTTTCTTTGGTGTCTTGACAGATTTCAACCATACCAGACCAAACTGTAACATCCTAGTTTTATTAACCTAAGAATTTTATTTAAGAATATTTTGTTATATGAAAATGAAGTGTGGAAAATGATTTGCAAACTATTTTCTTAGTATATACATATATGTATATAATTATGTTGTGTTAAAATATATATATATATGTATAAGAGTGTGTAAAACATTTCCTAATGTATGTGTATGTACATATATATATATATATAATTTTGTTTTCCTACGTAAGTGCTAGTAGATGTAATCATATTTTTGTGTATGTGTGTATGTGTAAATATATATATATATATATATATATATATATAGTCATAGTATAAGGTTTGGTTAAGGATAGGTTGGGAAATTTAATAGGAGTCGGTGAATAGGCTCGAAGTGTTTGTGGATTAAACAAGGGTGCCCGGAATTTGTGTAGATTCGAGTGTTAGGCTTATCAGGGTTCGAATGAGCGTTTCTAGCGCCTTGGCCTTGATGGAGTGAATGGTTAGAGAATCCTAAGATTTTATTTTTAGCGTAGGTATAGGCCTTAGTGTTAATGCTTGGAGATTTCCCTTCGAACTCGCTTTCCGATTGTGTTTCGGAAAGTAATAGGTTTTGTGAGGCAAGCGGATGTTATCCGACCTTTTTAGGTATGCCTCGAGGGTGATTTGTTGTAAATTTATGAGGTTAGAGAGTTGCCTTAAGTTGGTCGGGTCAAATCGAGTGTTAGAAAGGGGAGTTAAGTTTAGAATTCGGTGCTTAGTTGTTTGATTTTCTGCGTTTATGATTTGTTTGTTTATTATTATTAATTTATGATTTTGATGTTTCGTATGTGTTTGATTGTGTAGGGGGTTTGATTTAGTGTTAGGAAGGGTTAGGGACCTTCGAATTGGGTCAAAAAGGGCAAAAACCGGTGTTTCGGGGCTGTCGGTGCGCCCGAGCACGAGCCGGTGCGTCCCAGGCGCACCAGGGGGCATTAGTATGCACCATTTGGGAGCGCCAGTCGCTCCAGCGCACACCAGTTCGCTCCAGCGAACTCGCGCCAGCCTGCGCGCATCTGATGCGCGTTGCGCTCGCTCCAGCGCCAGTCAGCTCGCTCCAGCGAGTGCGCACCAGTGGCTCCATCTGGTGCTGAGCGTGTGTTCGCTCCAACGAACCAGTTACTCGCTCAAGCGAGTTTGGTGCGGATCAGCCGCACCAGGTGCATAAAACCGCGCACCAGCTCCTTCTTTCTCATTCTTCTCCGCCTTTTCCTCTCTCTAACACCACACAAACCACCTCCCATCACCACCAAACCTCCATAGATCAACCCCAACCTCCTCCCATGGCAAATCCCTTACTCCACCATATTTCCTTCTCCTTTTCCTTCTCCCATGGTGTTTTCCCTTCTCTCTCTCACCTTCATGGCTCTCTCTCTAACCTTCACCCAATCCCCATCAACCACCATTAATAATTTTCATAGCTAATCCCCATCAAGAATCTTTGAATCTCTTATGTTGATATTTTCATAGCTTTTGAAAGAGATTCATAGGATTGTTATTTTGTTTTTCATTTGAGTTGTAATCATGGCAAAGAAGGCAAGCTATCTACAACAAAGGAAGTCTTGGTTGTTCATCAAGCAAACAAGCATTTGGAAGTCTTGATTGTTATCAAGCAATTGGAAGTCTTGTTGTGATAACAAGCAATTGGAAGTCTTGGTGTGAGGCATCATCAAGCAAGTGGAAGACTTGTTGTGGGGATATCAACAAGCAAGGTTAGAGGTTAGATTAGAGCATCAATAGGATTGCAAGGCAAGGGTGTGGTATCTCTTGTAGGCTATCAAGAAGGGAGTCTTGAGAGGCATTTACTTGTAATTTGAGAACTCTAATTCCTCATAGTGAAGAATCTCTCTTGGTTGAAGAGGGGACTGGATGTAGCTTTCAAGTGGATGAAAGTGAACCAGGATAAATCACTGTGTCGTATCTCTAAACCCTTAACTCTTTACATTCAAGTCATTCATTGTGTTCTTGGTTGAAAACCTAGAAAAGATTGATTTTCATAATTGATTGAATTGAATATTAATTGTGTAAATTGATTTGGAGAAAATCATTTTCATAACCTAGGTAATCAATAAGAATATTGGTGTTAATCCATTCCGCTTTATCTCTGATCATATGTGTTGATTGATTGATTTTCGTATTTGATTGAAAAGTGATTTTTCAGTTTTAACAGTGATTAATCGATTAACTAAAGGTATTAATCGATTAAAATAAAACAAGCTTTCGGCATTAATTGATTAACCTGTTTTATTAATCGATTAACTAAGTGTTTTTTGAAGTGTTAATCGATTAACAGATTTGTTTAATCGATTAACAGCTGAAAATATTGTAAAAATCATTTGTTTTAATCGTTTCGATTCGTTTCTTTCGAAAATCTTTCAAGGTTTATCTAACACCTATTTAACCCCCCCCCCTTCTAGGTGTTCTCCTAGTGTCTCCTAGTTATTTCACCCACCGATTGTAGGTTCTAACAGTGATGTACCTGAATAAAGATAAAGTAAAAAGTATAAGAAGTAAGGAAATGGAATTGTGGAATGATTAATGAATATGGAAATTTGAAAAGGATTTGAGAATATGGAAATTGATGTATATGAATGCAATAGATGAATGTGGTGAATTTGTGGATCCATGACTTGACTTGATTATTATTTCTTGAGTTACTGTTATGAGCTGTATACTATCCTCCGATTCACTGTGTTGTGAAAAGGTCTCACCCTTAGTGGTTAACATTTTAGGTGATTGCTAAGGAGCTTGTGGATTAGAGTGGCGCAGCGGAAGACTAGAAAGAAGGGAACTTTATGTTTGTGCTACTTGTATTGTAAATGGATGCCCAAATTTATTTGTAAACTTGATTTGGAAAAAGGAATTTTTAAGTACACTATTTTAATTATAAACTTTTACTTACTATTTTTGCATATAAAATAAGGGTGTTACATTTATGGTATCAGAGCAGTTCCTTCCTTTCGGCCTGAGGGAAAGTTGTCCCAAACTCGCTGCGAACACTGTCATTTCGAGCTTCTCCTCTAAAGGTGAGACTTATATAAATGGGAGATTTTCATGTTAAAATGACATTTGAGTAAGTTTATGTTTGCAATGGGAAATACCAACAAGTGTCAAACTAAGAAATTTTATATGAAAGCGAAAAGAGAATGGAATTCTTTGGAACCTAAGCGGATCCCTTAGGGATTCAAAGAAATCGCATATTGTAAGGGTTACCCAATTGCAAACATAAAACTTAATTGATGAAAAAATGATTTCGTTTAAGGATGAAAATTTCAAGTTAGAGTTAAATTGAGAGTCGAAGTTTCTTACACAAGAAATCTTGCAAATCGAAACGAAGTACAGAAACTTGAACTGGATGGCGAGGGCTACTACCACTTATGTAATGTAGTGTCGAAACTGGCCAATCCGATATTGCATTTATCGGGAGGTGAAGTCATCTGAATCTAGAAGTTTGTGCACTATCGTGAATTAGTGAAGGATTTCTTGTGTATAAAACTTGTGTTAGTTATTTTGGTCCTCTTTGCCTTGTTATTGTATGGTGCACGTTTTGAATGTGTGGTTGTTGAGTGGTTTGGTGTCAAAGTAATTGGAAGAATGATTTGAAATGGAACCGCATGTAGTAGATAATTTTTGACCCCGATACTAATCCGATCGAGTGATTAAATTCACGTCGGTTAGACTAGTATCTAAAAGAACGAAAAATAATGTTTAAAAAGAAATTAATGGTCGGTTCCATAGCTAATCTTGATTCAAGTGACTGTGACACCAGATGTGAAATATGAATCGAGTACTGATCGATCGGATTTAAACCGCTGAACCATACCAATTTGATTTACAAATATAAGAGAAACTTTTTGCCAAATTGGGAAGTGGTTCGAACCCATTCGAAAGGTTCTTGAATTATATGCCGGATAGTTTAGCGTTAAAGTAAACGGACGGAAATTAGAAGTGGAGCCAAAAGAACTTAAATAATTTATTATGTTGAAAACTAATCTAACCGAGTGATTTAGTTTACATCGGTTAGACTAGAATCTACGAAACGCAACAAGAATATTTATGTTGAACTAGTAGTTGGACCCACTACTAATTTGATTCCGGTAACTTTAATACTAAACGAAAGATATGTATGGAGTTCCTATCGATCGAACTTGAACCCCGGGTCATAACTATAAAATTTATTAATGGAAAAAAGGTTCACTTGACCGGGCAAGGGGTTTAAATTCAATCGGGAGGATGGCGTGAGTGTATGTTTATGTATATGGGGTGATTGTGTCTTTTAGGGGTAAAAAAAGCCTAAGCGGGGGAGTCCACTGGGGACTGAATGTGGGATTGTGGAGATTTTTGAGAAACCTTTGTCTTTGTTATTCTGGATTTACTATGGAAACTTAAATGATTTTTCTTGAAACTCCAAGTATTTTGTTATTTCTAAAGGGTTATAAGCAAAACAATTTTTGCAAAGCCTTCCTTCACTTATTTTATGATTTTCAAAAAGTGAATTTCGGGGACGAAATTCCTATAAGTGGGGGAGAATTGTAACATCCTAGTTTTATTAACCTAATAATTTTATTTAAGAATATATTGTTATACGAAAATAAAGTGTGGAAAATGATTTGCAAACTATTTTCTTATTATATACATATATGTATATAATTATGTTGAGTTAAAATATATATATATATATATGTATAAGAGTGTGTAAAACATTTCCTAATGTATGTGTATGTACATATATATATATATAATTATGTTTTCCTACGTAAGTGCTAGTAGATGTAATCATATTTTTGTGTATGTGTGTATGTGTAAATATATATATATATAATCGTAGTATAAGGTTTGGTTAAGGATAGGTTGGGAAATTTAATAGGAGTCGGTGAATAGGCTCGAAGTGTTTGTGGATTAAACAAGGGTGCCCGGAATTTGTGTAGATTCGAGTATTAGGCTTATCAGAGTTCGAATGAGCGTTTCTAGCGCCTTGGCCTTGATGGAGTGAATGGTTAGAGAATCCTAAGATTTTATTTTTAGCGTAGGTATAGGCCTTAGTGTTAATGCTTGGAGATTTTCCTTCAAACTCGCTTTCCGATCGTGTTTCGGAAAGTAATAGGTTTTGTGAGGCAAGCAGATGTTATCCGACCTTTTTGGGTATGCCTCGAGGGTGATTTGTTGTAAATTTATGAGGTTAGAGAGTTGCCTTAAGTTGGTCGGGTCAAATCGAGTGTTAGAAAGGGGAGTTAAGTTTAGAATTCGGTGCTTAGTTGTTTGATTTTCTGCGTTTATGATTTGTTTGTTTATTATTATTAATTTATGATTTTGATTTTTCGTATGTGTTTGATTGTGTAGGGGGTTTGATTTAGTGTTAGGAAGGGTTAGGGACCTTCGAATCGGGTCAAAAAGGGCAAAAGTCGGTGTTTCGGGGCTGTCGGTGCGTCCCAGGCGCACCAGGGGGCATCAGTATGCACCATTTGGGAGCGCCAGTCGCTCCAGCGCACACCAGTTCGCTCCAGCGAACTCGTACCAGCCTGCGCGCATTTGATGCGCGTTGCGCTCGCTCCAGCGCCAATCAGCTCGCTCCAGCGAGTGCGCACCAGTGGCTCCATCTGGTGCTGAGCGTGCGTTCGCTCCAACGAACCAGTTACTCGCTCAAGCGAGTTTGGTGCGGATCAGCCGCACCAGGTGCATAAAATCGCGCACCAACTCCTTCTTTCTCATTCTTCTCCGCCTTTTCCTCTCTCTAACACCACCCAAACCACCTCCCATCACCACCAAACCTCCATAGATCAACCCCAACCTCTTCCCATGGCAAATCCCTTACTCCACCATATTTCCTTCTCCTTTTCCTTCTCCCATGCTGTTTTCCCTTCTCTCTCTCACCTCCATGGCTCTCTCTCTCTATCCTTCACCCAATCCCCATCAACCACCATTAAGCACCCATAAAACCACCCTCAATCTGTCACCCATGAGTATTCATTTCCTTCCCCATGAATAATTTCTCATCTCCTTCCTTTGGTGTCTCCCTTTCCCTCTTTGAAGCTTTCTCTCTCTTAGGGTTTTGCTCTCTCTCCTCCAATCTCAAGAACGGAGTGGAGATCGGTCTAGATAGTTGGAGATCCAGTAGATCGGAGATAGATTCTTGGTTTTGGAGCACCAATTGAGTCTCCTTTCTCTCCAAGGTAAGGGGAGTCTCTTTTCCACACTTTGAGTTAGGGATAGTTAGGGTTTATAATAGGATTTGGGACTAATGATTGAGTTGGGTTGTGGGTAGGAAATTAGTGTTCATCTAGAGTTTGATTAGGAGTAATTAGTATATTATGGGTTGAATTTTTATATTATTTGAAATATTTATATTAAATCCTTATATATGTCATTAAAGTAGGAAGTGAAGAACCCTAGGGAGAAGACTTATATTGTGGTATCCTGAGACATACCTGAGTATGTCGACTGATTGTATTGATTGTTGAACTAAACTATGTGATGAATGTACGTATTTGTATCTAAATGCTAAATGAGTATAAATGTCAAGTATTAACAATTGTGAACAAAGGACATGGCTTATGAAATGAACTTGTGAATATAGGAAATGGAAGTAAAATGATTATGTGTAAACAAAAAGTAAAAGGTGATTTTAATATGTGGTGTTAAAGCAAAAATGTGAGAAAGGAGTTTAACAAACAAGACGTGGTTGCCAAGAAAATAAGGGTTTGACTTGGGTTTGACTTTTCTCTGCTAGGGTTTCTCCTGTGATCCTCTCCTTGACTCGCGGTTGATCTCTGATCACCGCTGCTTCCCACCATGGGAAGAAAGAAGGGGCGTCCACCCAAGTCCCCCTCACCCCACCCTTCACCTAAACCACCGAACACAAATACCATCCCGAAAAACCTTGATCTTATGAATCTTGATGAAGATGACATGGAAGATATAGAAGACTTGAGCCCTAAGAAAGCTGGCTCGATTTTGAAAAAGCTTGATGAACTACGTGCTAAAATCAAAGGAAAGGCGATCGTTGAGAAAGAAGATGAGACTATGAACAAAGACCTGACAACGACTAATACCAGTACTGAAGGCACTAGTTCGCAAAGCCCAGTTACAGCACATGGTGGTGATCAACCTAAAAGGGCATCAGTATGGGATTCGTTCGATATTACCAAACTCCGTAATGCTGGTGAAAAACTGAACTTTGTAGAACCCATCATTAAAGAGGGAGTTGCAGTAGGGAAGATAGATGCATCTGATATTGAGAATGAGGAGAAATATTGGCAACAGGCTATTGTTTGTTATGTATTAGGGGCTAGACCCCCTTATGCAGTTTTAAATGGATACATTAGGAAAATTTAGGGTCAACATGGGATTGATAAAGTCCTAATGAATGGTGATGGGACAGTCGTGGTTAGATTCAACACAATGGAAG
The DNA here is from genome assembly GCA_037953625.1 of Crotalaria pallida. Taxonomy (NCBI): domain Eukaryota; kingdom Viridiplantae; phylum Streptophyta; class Magnoliopsida; order Fabales; family Fabaceae; genus Crotalaria; species Crotalaria pallida. The sequence goes on from CM075653.1 coordinate 85,562,533, forward strand.
CCAGGAATGCAGTCTTAGAGGTTGGCATCTATCATTTTGATAGAAAACCTCTAATTTTAGCACCTTGGATAGGGAGGCCAGTTTCCAAGAGCTTTCATGATATGGTGCCAGTTTGGATTCAACTGCCAAATCTAAACCTAAAGTTTTGGGGTGCCAATTCACTGAGCAAGATAGCAAGCCTTGTGGGGTCTCCTATAATGGTGGATAATTTGACCAAAGAAAGGAATAGAATAAATTATGCAAGGGTGTTGGTGGAGGTCAATCCTGCTATCCTACCAGATGAGGTCTTTTTTTAGGATGAAAAAGAGAATATTATTACCCAGAGGGTGGATTATGAATGGAAGCCAGTCCTATGTGCTATATGTTCCATGTATGGACATGATAGTAAAACTTGTAGAAAACAGACCAAGAAGGTTTGGGTGGAGAAAAAGAAGCCTACCAGAGAAGACATAGAAAAAGTGGATGAGGCCTTGAAACTAAAAGAACAGATTGATGAAGGGATAATTCCTGAGGCCAATATTGAAAGAGCAATGGAAGCTGTAACTGAAGTTTTAAAAGAGAAGTGTGTGGAAGAGGCTGAGGAGGTTTCTATGGTTAAAGAAACTCAGCTGGAAAGGGTGAATATGAACCAGGAGGGGCAAAAGGAGACTGATCACAAAGAAGGCCAGTGGACTCCTGTAATGACAAGAAGAAAAGGCCAGGTAAGAGGGAATAAGGGGGACTCCAATGCCCTCAGGATCAATGGATAGTATAGGAGCTTGGAATACCAGGGGTTTTAACCAACCCCTAAAACAAAAAGAGGTTAAAAGGTTGTTGAGTTTGTATAATTTAGGTGTTTTGGCTATTTTAGAAAATAAAATTAGAGCTGGCTCTTATGATGCTTTGAGGATCAGATTGTTTGAGGGTTAGGGTTCCTTTATCAATCTAGAGGATCACCCAATAGGGAGGATATGGGTACTTTGGAGAGTAGACATGTTTCAAGTAGAGGTGATAAGACATACAAGTCAGTTAGTTCATTGTATGATAGTGCATAGGCTTGATGATATGATGTTTTATGCTACTTTTGTATATGGCCACAATGATGCTGATAGAAGAGAAGAAATGTGGAAGGATCTAATGGAGATTGGGGTAAGTATGATGGAGAAATGGGTGCTGCTGGGGGACTTTAACTGTTGCCTAAATATTCATGAGAAGCTAGGGGGCACCAGTTGGAGGTAAGTCAAATTGAGGCATTCAGGGAGTTTGTGTTCCATTGTCAACTGGAGGATATGAAATATGGGGGATGCTTCTATACGTGGGACAACAAGCAGGAGGGGGCAGACAGAATTGTGAGTAAACTGGACAGAGTGCTGGTGAATGAGGAATGGTGCAGGGTCTGGCCTAACGTTCAAACTGAATTTATAAATAATGGCACTTCTGACCACAGCCCTATGGTTGTGAAATGGTCTAATAATGCAATCAGTAGAAAGGGAACTTTCAAATTCCTTAACCATTTGGCTAAGGACAGTGAGTTTCTTGACATTGTGAAGCAGAATTGGAACTTAGAGGATGGAAGGTATGCAATGTTCAGAATTGTGAAGAATCAGAAGAGGCTTAAGGCAGGGCTTGGTGAGCTTAACAATAGGAAATACAGGGATATAGATAAGAAGGAAGCCCAAGCTAGGGCTAATCTGGACAGGGTGCAAGAAATGCTTCAGCATGATCCTATGAATCCTCATTTGCAGAGAATGGAGAAAGAGGCTAGGAAGGAGCACTATATAGCTTATCAGGCAGCAGTGATTTTCTTGAGGTAGAAGGCTAAGCAAGATTGGCTGTGTGAGGGTGATTTGAATACGAAATTTTTCCATTAGGCTATTAAAGCTAGAAGGTACAGGAACAGGATTTTGATGATAAAAGATACCAGGGACAATTTGCATAATCAACAAGATCAGATTATAGAGGCTTTTGAAGACTTCTATAAGTCTTTACTATCTGATGGAGAAAGACCCTGGTGCATGTCTGAAGAGGAAATCAAGCAAGGAGCAATTCTATCTACAGGTCAACAACTTAGGCTGCTCAGGCCTTTTGATGCAGAGGAAATTAAAAATTGTGTGTTTTAGATTGGGAATGATAAAGCCCCTGGCCCTGATGGGTATGGTGCTGCTTTTTATAAGGCAGCCTGGCCAGTCATTGGGGACACTATAATTGAAGCTGTGCAGGATTTCTTTACTAATGGTAAGATGCTCAAGGAAATTAACCAGACCCTGCTAGTACTTATTCCTAAGATTGACTGCCCTAATTATGTAAGTGACTATAGACCTATAGCTTGCTGTAATGTTATGTATAAGATTATCTCAAAGCTAATCTGTGCTAGATTACAAGAATGCTTGCCCTTTTTGATGAATGAGAATCAAGCTGCTTTTATTAAGGATAGGTCTATCCTGCACAATATCATAATTACTCAGGATTTATTGAGGTTTTATAGAAGGAAGAATGTGTCTCCTAGATGTTTGATGAAAGTTGATCTTAAAAAAGCCTATGATAATGTTAATTGGAGTTTCATTCAAAGAAGTATGGAGGCCCTTAAATTTCCAGCAAAGTTTATAAATTTGGTGATGGAATGTGTCAAAACAGTATCTTACAGACTTGTGATTAATGGTAATATCCAGGGGATGTTTAGGAGCTCAAGGGGTTTGAGGCAGGGAGACCCAATGTCCCCCTTGCTCTTTGTCATGGTGATGGAAATGCTTACAAGGAAGTTGGCCTATGCTGCTAAAAACAGGGGATTCAAATTCCACCCTATGTGTAAAAGAATTGGGTTGATCAACTTGGCTTTTGCTGATGATCTAATGATATTTTCAAAAGCTGATTTGAATAGTGTCAGAATCCTAAGTGAAGCTTTTGGGGAGTTTGCTAGAAGTTCTGGGCTGAGTGCAAATCTAAGTAAGTCTCAGATGTATATTGCAGGAGCTAGGCCTGACATTCAGGAGAGGTTACTGAACATAACAGGGTTTAGTAGGGGAAGTTTTCCTTTCACCTATTTGGGTATCCCTATAACAGCGAAGAAATGGAGTGTCTCAACTTGTAAGGTGCTGGTTGACAGGATCACTAAAAGTCTTAATATGTGGTCTACTCGTAATCTTTCTTTTCAGGGGAGGGCTCAGCTTATTCAGTCAGTCCTCATGACTATGCATGTCTATTGGGCAACTACGTTTATAATTCCTAAAGCTGTGATCAGAGGTATTGAAAAGGTGTGTAGGGGTTTCCTTTGGGGTAAAGATCAAGGAGGCAGAGCAAAGGCTAAGGTGGCTTGGGATAAGGTGTGTAAGCACAAGAAGCATGGAGGTTTGGGATTCCAAAACATTGTCCTCTGGAATGTAGCAGCATTAGGGAAGCAAGCTTGGCAATTACAAACTATGAAGCAGTCCCTATGGTTAAGATGGATACATGCTATATACTTAAAAAGAGAGCAGTTTGATACTATTCAGGCCACGCAAGCGAGCAATTGGCATTCGAAGAAAGTAATTAAAGCTAGAGATAAACTAAACATGAAATTTACAGATTTGATAATGAATCAGCAGGATTATACGATAAAGGAAGGATATGATTACCTGTGTGGTGAGCAGCAAGATTTCCCATTTCATCGCCAGATCTGGAATACACTCAGAATTGCAAAGCACACCTTCATTGTGTGGCTTCTGGTTCATCGAAGCTTGAATACAAAGGATAGGCTACCATTTCTTCAATCTTCATCAGTCTGTGAGCTTTGTGAAAGAGAGGAGGAGACATGCAAGCATTTATTCTTCACTTGTGAATGGACCAGGGAGCTGTTAACTTTAGCTGGGAACTGGATCGGAATTGAGGTTACACAGTTCAGGTTTCCGAACTGGTTAAGATGGCTCAAGCATGGTTTTAGTAATTCAAGGAAGAGGAAGATGGTTACGGCTTTAGTGGCTGCCTGTGTGTATGGTGTGTGGATGGAGCGCAATCGGCGGATTTTTGCAAGGAGGAAGTTGGAACCTCATCAGGTGCTGGTTCTGATTCAGAGTGAACTTGGAGTGAAGCTCAGCTGTTCGTGTAGGGAGTGGGCTGACAACAATGGCCCATTTAGCTTAGTTTTAGACAGAATAAGGGCTGTAGTGTAGGCCTATTTTGTTTTTTTATGCATTTTTTATGGGCTTGATCTTTAATTCTTTTGGGGTATTTTAGAAGCCTAGAACCCTTCCTAGAAGGTGGCTAGGTTCTATTATACTACCTTGGCATGTGTATTTATGATTGTTCGTTGGTAATGCAATTTTTCTTTACCAAAAAAAAAGTGAGAAGGTGAAATATGTAAATTGAAATGAAGTGTAATATAAATGATGGGCTATGAATGAGAATGTTATTTGGTATGATTGTGATAACTAAGAAAGGAAATGAATAAGGAAATTACATGAATGATTAGATGTTGAATGTGTGTTGTTGTATTTAAATGTGTTATAATTGATGGATCAAGAAAGTGAATAATTTATGGCCTCTGAGTTGAGGTGCCGAACATTGAGAATGTGGTAAATACGTTGGCCTCTGACTTGAGGTGACGTTCCTGATATGTGATGAGTTGTTTCAAAATGAAAATGATGAAAGAGTGTTGACCTCTGACCTGAGGGACACAAAATGAAAATGATGAAAGAGTGTTGACCTCTGACCTGAGGGACACAAAATGAAATAAAGTGAATGAGTGTTGACCTCTGACCTGAGGGGCACAAAATGAAATAAAGTGAATGAGTATTGACCTCTGACCTGAGGGACACATAAATTAAATGAGGAGAATTATGAGGGCCTCTGTTTTGAGGTGATAAATGTGTTGAAATGAGACTTGTACATTGGCCTCTGTTTTGAGGTGATTGTAAGATCCATTGAGAATGTTTTGATAAATGACAAAAGGTTTTGAACAAGCTACAAATGTGTTGATCAAGTTCAATCTCATCAAGCAACAACAAACATCAAGTGATGAAGAGAGAGCAAGCTCATGAAGACTTAGTTTGGTAGTTTATGTTTTATTGTAATATCTTTCGCCTCTCAAGTCTTTTAGTTTATGAGTTTGGGTAGAGTTAATAGAGGGTAGTGAATCTCTATCAAGGTCATGATTATATCATAATTTGAGTTTTCACTTAACCTAAAATCAATAGGTGGCTTAAAGGTTTGAAAGAAAAGGTTTAGTTTTTGAGAAAACAAGTTTTAATTGATTTTTCACTAAACTAATCGATTAAGGCTTATGTTAATCGATTAGAATTTTCAAAGCTTGCGCACTTAATCGATTAAGCAAGGTGTTAATCGATTAAGACATGTATTAATCGATTAACACGTACAGATCTGGTTTTTTTTTAAATACGTTTTTCATTTCTCAAAAGCACTTTTAAGTGTTCCTATCATTTGGGTATTTCGTATAAATCTTTTCCTAACCTTTGTGAATCATCATTACTATCAAGAATCATTTTTGATATTCATTTTACAAAGAATCAAGCCACTATATTCTCTCTCACTTTCATAGATCAAAGCTTTAACTTTTACATTCTTTGATCAAGAATCTTTGAATCTCTTATGTTGATATTTTCATAGCTTTTGAAAGAGATTCATAGGATTGTTATTTTGTTTTTCATTTGAGTTGTAATCATTGCAAAGAAGGCAAGCTATCTACAACAAAGGAAGTCTTGGTTGTTCATCAAGCAAACAAGCATTTGGAAGTCTTGATTGTTATCAAGCAATTGGAAGTCTTGTTGTGATAACAAGCAATTGGAAGTCTTGGTGTGAGGCATCATCAAGCAAGTGGAAGACTTGTTGTGGGGATATCAACAAGCAAGGTTAGAGGTTAGATTAGAGCATCAATAGGATTGCAAGGCAAGGGTGTGGTATCTCTTGTAGGCTATCAAGAAGGGAGTCTTGAGAGGCATTTACTTGTAATTTGAGAACTCTAATTCCTCATAGTGAAGAATCTCTCTTGGTTGAAGAGGGGACTGGATGTAGCTTTCAAGTGGATGAAAGTGAACCAGGATAAATCACTGTGTCGTATCTCTAAACCCTTAACTCTTTACATTCAAGTCATTCATTGTGTTCTTGGTTGAAAACCTAGAAAAGATTGATTTTCATAATTGATTGAATTGAAATATTAATTGTGTAAATTGATTTGGGGAAAATCATTTTCATAACCTAGGTAATCAATAAGAATATTGGTGTTAATCCATTCCGCTTTATCTCTGATCATATGTGTTAATTGATTGATTTTCGTATTTGATTGAAAAGTGATTTTTCAGTTTTAATAGTGATTAATCGATTAACTAAAGGTATTAATCGATTAAAATAAAACAAGCTTTCGGCATTAATCGATTAACCTGTTTTATTAATCGATTAACTAAGTGTTTTTTGAAGTGTTAATCGATTAACAGATTTGTTTAATCGATTAACAGCTGAAAATATTGTAAAAATCATTTGTTTTAATCGTTTCGATTCGTTTCTTTCGAAAATCTTTCAAGGTTTATCTAACACCTATTCAACCCCCCCTTCTAGGTGTTCTCCTAGTGTCTCCTAGTTATTTCACCCACCGATTGTAGGTTCTAACAGTGATGTACCTGAATAAAGAGAAAGTAAAAAGTATAAGAAGTAAGGAAATGGAATTGTGGAATGATTAATGAATATGGAAATTTGAAAAGGATTTGAGAATATGGAAATTGATGTATATGAAGGCAATAGATGAATGTGGTGAATTTGTGGATTCATGACTTGACTTGATTATTATTTCTTGAGTTATTGTTATGAGCTGTATACTATCCTCCGATTCACTGATTGTATTGATTGTTGAACTAAACTATGTGATGAATGTACGTATTTGTATCTAAATGCTAAATGAGTATAAATGTCAAGTATTAACAATTGTGAACAAAGGACATGGCTTACGAAATGAACTTGTGAATATAGGAAATGGAAGTAAAATGATTATGTGTAAACAAAAAGTAAAAGGTGATTTTAATATGTGGTGTTAAAGCAAAAATGTGAGAAGGTGAAATATGTAAATTGAAATGAAGTGTAATATAAATGCTGGGCTATGAATGAGAATGCTATTTGGTATGATTGTGATAACTGAGAAAGGAAATGAATAAGGAAATTACATGAATGATTAGATGTTGAATGTGTGTTGTTGTATTTAAATGTGTTATAATTGATGGATCAAGAAAGTGAATATTTTATGGCCTCTGAGTTGAGGTGCCGAACATTGAGAATGTGGTAAATACGTTGGCCTCTGACTTGAGGTGACGTTCCTGATATGTGATGAGCTATTTCAAAATGAAAATGATGAAAGAGTGTTGACCTCTGACCCGAGGGACACAAAACGAAATAAAGTGAATGAGTGTTGACCTTTGACCTGAGGGACACAAAATGAAATAAAGTGAATGAGTGTTGACCTCTGACCTGAGGGGCACAAAATGAAATAAAGTGAATGAGTGTTGACCTCTGACCTGAGGGACACATAAATTAAATGAGGAGAATTATGAGGGCCTCTGTTTTGAGGTGATAAATGTGTTGAAATGAGACTTGTACATTGGCCTCTGTTTTGAGGTGATGTACCTGAATAAAGAGAAAGTAAAAAGTATAAGAAGTAAGGAAATGGAATTGTGGAATGATTAATGAATATGGAAATTCGAAAAGGATTTGAGAATATGGAAATTGATGTATATGAATGCAATAGATGAATGTGGTGAATTTGTGGATCCATGACTTGACTTGATTATTATTTCTTGAGTTACTGTTATGAGCTTTATACTATCCTCCGATTCACTGTGTTGTGAAAAGGTTTCACCCTTAGTGGTTAACATTTTAGGTGATTGCTAAGGAGCTTGTGGATTAGAGTGGCACAGCGGAAGACTGGAAAGAAGGGAACTTTATGTTTGTGCTACTTGTATTGTAAATGGATGCCCAAATTTATTTGTAAACTTGATTTGGAAAAAGGAATTTTTAAGTACACTATTTTAATTATAAACTTTTACTTACTATTTTTTGCATATAAAATAAGGGTGTTACACAAACTCTTCAAGCATTCATGGACCATGGTACTCTTTCAAGAACCATAGATGTAAATGTATCACATGCGATTGAGAAGTTGGGGATTGATTGGAGTACTATTGTATCACAATTGGAACATGAGGTGCTGGATTCATTCACAAAATGCGTTGATGGGATGCTTGAATGCATGCAAAAGAAGCCTAAGACTACTAAAATCATCAACCCATAGACCACTCTAGATTTCAGGTTAATCAGTAGGCCAAAATGATATTATCAAGTTCTATGTACTTCAAAGTTTAGAAACTATCGTGTAACTAAAATTCTATAAAATTGTATCACGTGATATTGATTTCTTGCTTCACAAACACTATCCATGTATATCAGATTTCCAAAGTCCTGAGTTAACCATGTTATGGCTGGAGAGGAAAACAACATGCTCTCACTCACTTGGACAAAAATAGACAAAAATAGACAGTTCTAGGATTTAATATAACTGTGATCTATCCCATTTTTTTCCTAAATATGCAAGGATTATTCATGCATTTTGAACAAAGCATAAAAAACCACATTTATTGGTTAATGTTTTTGATAATTTAGATTGAAATGCAAATGTTGATAGGAAATCACGACATAATTGACAGGTAGTTGTGGTAGCAGAATTATACATTGATACTCACTTATTAGCATCTTACAATTCTTATTTTATACCCTTATTATATCATAATTTATATTATTCGATAGTAATTAATTAACAATTGAGCCATGCATCGCACGGGTCTATTAGTCTAGTATAAAAAGTGAAGTATCACTTTGGTCCTTCATGTTTTTTAAATGGGACACTTTAATCCTTAAAATGTGGAAATTCACTTTTAATCCCTGAAGGTTTTATTTAGGGACACTTAAGTTGTCCCTCCATCCATTCTGGCAATTGCCTCAACTACGGACTTAAGTGTCCATAAAAAAATCTTGAAGGACTTAAGTGTCCCATAAAAAAATCTTCAGGGACTAAAGGCGAATTTTCACATTTTGAGGGACTAAAATGTCTCATATAAAAAACATGAGGGACCAAAGTATAAGTGATACTTCACTCTTATATAAAAAGCTGTCCAATTTGAGTGGTCATATTCACTCTCGTCAACATTAACATAATATAAAATAGGAGAATTTTGAGGGCAAAAAGATTTCCCTCCTTTGATTCTCTCATTTTTCCTCCTAATAATCATGTTTTTCCCTCCTAAATGGTCATTAATGCAATCTTATCAAAGACATAGAACGGATTAATCTGAGTCGTTTATTTCATTTTGATCTGGGCCGTTGAAAAAAAGTTCTTAAAGAAGCTTCCTCTCTCCTTATCTTCTCTTCTTCAGTTCAATCTTCTTCTATCGTGATCAATCTCTTTATCTTCTTCACTCTCTTCTCCGATTCCAATCTTCAAACACCACTTAAAGCCTCTCTCATCTTTCTCCTTCTCCTCTCATCCTCTCCTTTCTCTTCTCACTCTCGCCCATCTCTCTCATTAGATCTGTAACACCCATCAAAATTATCCTCGAAATTATAAATGAAATATATTAAGTAGATATGAAGTAGATAGATATTAAGTACATATTAAGTAGATACTAAGTGAGTATCAAGAAAATACTAGGAGAATATTTTGTAAATAATCATCAAAGTGAATTTTAGTGAAAACATCACCCAAAGATCGTGTCATATCTTATTGTTAACCGTTGAATCATGCTCAAATTTGGAGACATGCTTCCCAACCCTCTTATCTTCAAATCCAATGGTGGAAATTGTATTTGGAGACCAAAAAACCTAGGTAATCGATTGCCAGAGACAGTAATCGATTACCTGGTCAAAATTTCAAATTTGACCAAATTTAAGTCCAGTAATCGATTACCCGATCGTGGTAATCAATTACCACGACTCTGATGAGCCAACAGAACGTCGATTTGAGCACGAATGGCTAAGATTAATCCATTTTTCCACCACAAATTCGTGTAAATATCAATCTAGCACTGTGCTAGATTGATAATGACACTTGGGAGGGATTATTTTAAGGGTTTGAGTGTTGATATCCCTCCAATTCCATGAACAAACACTTAGAGTTCTCTGAAAAACGAGTTTTCTGGTGTGAACTTGGTGGCTTTTGTTCTCCTTCTTCAAGTCACACCAAGCCACAAAACCTATACCAAATAAAAGATTGTTCAACCCTCTTCAAGTTGGTACCAAGTTTGTGTGATTTAGTGGAGTGTAGAGAAAGTTACAGCCCTGAAAAGTTGGGTGTTGGAGTCTGAAATCTGCAGTTTCAGATTCGGGAAGCCTTATACCTTGGATTCGTGTGGTTAGCTCAAGCATCCTTTGAGCTTCAAACTTGTTCTAATCTCAAGTTTACGCATCCTAGTTTTTATTCCAACTCTTGTTCCTGGTTTTAATTGAGTTTTTAATATCCAAAAAGTCTGATCAAAACACCCACTCGAATCTGAAACAGGGTGCTTTCCAAGTGTTGATTTTTGAGCTTTTTTCCAACAATCTCATTTCTTTCCACTCCAAATCCATCCAAACACTTGAGATAGGTATGGGAGATCTCATTCATATCGCTAGGATAATTATTGAAGTATGTTTGATTGATTATGTGTGAAAAGAGAAATGAATAAACCATGACAAGGTTGCTTGGTTTGGAGACGAAGACAACCCATGGTTCTTTATAAAACCTCGACTTGAGCATGTTTAAAATGATGAATATGAGCTAATAGAATGCTGAAACTTGGTTATTTTGCATTTAAATTGAATTTGATATGTCAAGTTGTGATTTTACGCCTTTTATGTATATTAAGTGAATTGAATATGAAGATGATGCTTTGATTGCTTGAAATATGCATGAACATGTGTAATTATATGTGATTTTGATCTGTTTTGGGTTGTATTAGGAGAAAGAGAAGTGTATCAAAAGTTGGTATATCAAAACCTCATTTCAGTATGCAATTTCTGCAGGGTAATCGATTACCAGGTTGAAATTGGTACCAAAATTTGAATTTTCACGTGATAATCGATTACTACCCTCTGGTAATAGATTACCAAGACTCCTGAAGTGCAAAATGCCAATTTTTAATACACCTAGCCCTAACCTAATGCACTTATGGAATGTGGAATGTATTCTTATGAATAAATGAATATTTGTATGATGATTTTGATGATGGTTGACTATGAATGTGAATTCATGATTACGAAAGGAACTAATAAGGAAAAGTGGAATGATAACTTATTTGCATTCGCACGAGAAATTGTTGATGATGAGATACTGATATTATGATGATGATGGAAGAATGATAAATGAGCTAACGATAAAAAATGGTAATGAACCATACTTGCATACATGCATTGAGTGAGATTTATTTCAGTTTGTTGAGGCTTTTATATTAGTTATGCTGAGCGAAGGAAGCTCGCATCATGGTTGCTGAGCAAAGGAAGCTCGCATACTAGTTACTATTATTGAGATGAGAATTAGCATGCATCATGCCACATAAAGATATGATAATATAATTGTAAATCAAGGATTGAGAATGGATACTAGTTGCCCTGAGCGAAGGAAGCTCGCATCGTGGTTGCTGAGAGAAGGAAGCTCGCATACTAGTTGCGTTGAGCGAAGGAAGCTCGCATACTAGTTACTATTATTGAGATGAGATTAGCATGCATCATGCCACATAAAGATATGATAATATAATGGTAAATGCATTATGAAGAGTATGAGTGTATGTTTGTCTATGATTACTCAATTTATTATCTGCTTACGCGATATGACAAGTGATTTACTCTCATCTACCATTTTTGGTGGTAGGTAAAAGTAGCAAATAAAGTCAGTCCAACTGTCAAGCCAGAGACCCAAGCGAAAAGGAAGAGATTTATTGATTCATTTATTGGATTTGATCCGTTGTAACACCGAAATGATGTACTTTAAAGAAAAAAAATTTTATCCACTAATCTTGAATAAAGGGAATTTTTACTCTTCCATCGCAACAATTTCTAATAAATTATTATGTTCCCTTTATAAAATATTTGAGGGTGTTACAAGATCACCCTCTCAAATCACACAACCACTATCTTTTTTTCACCACCATTGAACCGATTGTGACTATCACAACCACGGTCATCATCCCTAGCCGCTTTTGATCGAGATTTCCATTCATGTGGGTAAGTCTTCGACTCTCATTCTCTTCATCTTAATGTTCATCGCCTTCACTTGCACTGGCTTGCAATTTCATCATTAGCCACATCAAAAATTGAAATTGTGTTTGTGTTTTTTTTTCTTTTTATAGTTGTTAGTTGTTAAGAGTGGACATCATACCCCCGGAGGTAGATTTGGATATTTTCATTTTTCAATAATCTCTTCTTTCAGATTTAATTCCAAGATGAGTGTTCTTCTTTTTCAATAATCTCTTCTTTTACTTTTGTGATTTTTTTACCATGCTAATGAATTGCCATGAGAGAATAAGGTAATTTTTTTGTTTTATTTAATATCAAACCAATTTATTGTTTCTAGACATAAAGTGTTTGTCACAAGTCCCAAAAGAATAGTGTAATTTTTTAAAATTTTACTTGATACTAAAAAAGTTTATTTTTTCTAACCACCGAGTGTTTGACAAAAGTCCTAAGAGAATAGTTTATTTTTTAAAAAAAAAATTAGTTATAAGACATGCTGATGAACATGATGAAATTTAACGGTAAATAAAATTGAATCAGTGTTTTTATGTTATTAAGTGGTTTTGAGTGGTAAAGTTTTTACTTTTAATTTTGGTTTGACTATGGAATCATGTGCTTCTCGGTTGTGTGTGAATTGGGCATTGTGGGTGTGTTTTTATAATTTTGGATTGTTTTGGGTAATTTTGATGAGTGTTTATAATTTACTTCCTTCAATGTTGCATTTAAGGTTGTTCAAGGAGTGACCACTTATAATCTTAGCCATATGCAATTTTAGTCCCTTTATGTCCACATGATTGGGCTTGATATTCTCCATCACAATTACAACAACAAGGCGTTTACAATGAAGTATGGTGTCTAAAAGGGAGAAGAGATACAGATTGAGGAAATTACAAGGAGGCGAAAAAAAAGGAGAGGTAAGGGACAAATGAAGAACCTAGCTCATGTTGACAATGTGCACATACAAACATATAGAATCTTATACTGACATTCTATAATGACCTCTTAATAACATAAAGAATATGTGCTCATGTAATGCATGTATTATTATTATTATCATCTTAAATACAGTGTGTAACTTATGATTGTGTCTCATTGCATTACATGATTTTGATATGTCACGCAAGTTGAAATAGTTGTTCTTTAGCTTTATCCTCTGATTTTTTGCTTAAGCTTTGTTTTCCTGTTCTTATAAGGAACATTTGCAGCATAAAGATAAGATGCAATTTCACTATCAAGGTAAAAAAAAATGAAAACTCTCATGTACATTCTATCGAGGGTCCTTGTCCTTTCGCATGTAGAAAGGATATATGTGTGACCATAAAAAGTCTATATTGGATTACTTTAGTTTTATTGTTGATATTGAATTATACGCTGCAGCAAATTTGTTTTTGACTTCTCTTTGGTGTTGTGCTCATGATTGTATAAGGAAACTTCTAAGCTTGGGAGATAAGTATTTTAAGGACTAATAACTTTGGGATAGAATGCACTGTCTTTAGGCCAAGGTTTTGTCGAATGCAATTTGGAGTTAAGAATTTTAAGAACTAATAACTTTGGGATATAACACTCATTTGAGGTGTTTTCTTTACCTTTTCCTTTTGTTTTTCTAACTTTTACTAATATTGTTTTTCATATATATGATCTACTTATATAATTAATTCATTTTAGATGTGCTTTTCCTTTTCTCTAATATTATCATAGGCTTATGACACCTATATGTTACTCACTTTTTGAAGGTTTGAGGGATTCATATATACAGAGTGACCATTATTGACCCGAAAAGTGCTAGGACCAGAAAACGTTACTCACCTATATGGAGCATTTGATTATAACAGATTTGAGCACTTGATATCAACTATCCTATAGGAGAAAGTGACACTTGATATCAACCATCCCATAGATCTTAGATTCTGTTCATTGTCAAATGTATACTAGTATTGGGCTCACTAATACCTCTTTCTATTTGTAGTTCCCCTTTTTATTAGTTATCGAGAATATATTATTGCTCTAAGAATATGGCAAGCTGGACCTTTTTCTTTCCATGGTAATTATAATCTTCAAATTTTTCAATCAATTATTTTTCTTGTTTCAGAGACTACACTAATCCTTATCTTTTTGTTGCTCAATCGGCCATGGAGGGAAGTGGAGGGGTAATGCTTTGTTAGTTTACATTTATTTGCTTTGAGGGAGTTTTGTTGTGACATATATTATGACCTTTTTGTATGTGCAAATGAAGTCTTCAAACTGCTTACTTTAAATTGAATAGTTACTGCACATTTGTTAGGTGTGTGTGCTTTCTACTAGGGGGTTGCCATGCATGCTTGCGTGATTAGGATTCTCTTTTAATGAGCTAAGTTATAAGTTTTGCACTTTTGCCTTAGTTTTATGTGGAAGATATAGTTTAATACTTTAATTATATACATGATAAAATATTTATCTCTAAAAGAATGTCTGAGTAGTGAATGTAAAACGTATTCTATCTTGAATTCTTGATTAATATTTTTCTCATGGCTATGGTTCAGTCATTTTAATTTGAAAATTTCAGGTTTTCTCATTGAATATATTTGTGTCTGTTATATTTTATCTGAACATTGTGTAGGACATAGGTGAAGGTTGCTATCCTTCATTGTTTTATCATGCATAACTATGGTGTTGTTATAGACTTACAGTTGTTTATGAGCTTATACAAAAGGTTTCCTTGGCTTTTAATTTTAGATCAAGGCATTCTATGTTGATACAAGTATAGTTTGGAAAATTTTAGCTAAGATAATGGGTTGTATTTTTGATTAATAATTGGGAAAATAGTTCTTCGGCATCTGATGGAACTTATTCTTGAGATCATATTTCCATCTACTCTACTTAGAACTTACATGCATAAGGATTAGAATCATGCATCATGGAACTATTGACAATGTCTTATAAGGTAAAAGATATGATTCAATTATTCCTGCTATTCCTGATGATGTAAGTGGTGACCAAAAAATTGGGTAATGAAGTTTCTGCATATCTTTGGACCAATACATAGAAGCAATGGAGAAGGTTGCTAATTTTCTTTTACATTAACATGTTAATGAAATCAATATAGTGCTAAGTGCACTATCTTTTTTGAAATCTCACTATATTTTTTATATGCAAATAATTGATTATACTAGTTTTTTAGATATGTCTCAATTTGTTACTTATTATGATTGAGCAGTTAAGGATATAGTGAGGCAATTTAGGAATTCTAAAGGTAGAGAGAAGCACATGAGAAGTTGTCCAGATAAGTGCAGGGAACTATGATAATGGGTGAGGGGTGATCCAAGTCTTGTATGTTTTTTTTTACCAATTTGCATTTTTATGTCATCCTTTTCAATCATCATTCCTATTTTTCATATTTTTGTTGAAAAATTATTACATTTGTCATTTGCATTTTTTATCGTAAGTCGTCAATTCTCATTTATATTCGTTCACATTTTTTCCTGTAAAATTTTGAAGCCTTACTATATAACCATCATAATCTTCCTTATTGAAATTTGAAGCATAGAAATGTTGAGATATGTTATTAGAAAGGAGATGGTAGTATAAGAAAGAAATTTTTTTTAAAACGTATAAGAAAGAATTGATTTATGCAGATGTAGGGTAATTCTAAAAATTTATTTATATTGAAGACGGAAGTTGTTATATCTGTCTAGAATTATTCAAGGTAGAAGATTTGAAGAGTAGTATATTTTTTTTTAAAAGCCTAATTGGTGTTTTTTGTTTGTGATAGTATAGCCTATCGGATCAAGTCTATGCTTGAGGATTTGAGGTTCAAATGAAGGAAATGTAAATCCCTATTTTAGCGGATTCTACCTCAGTGTTCTATTACTATTTTTCATAGCATTAAAACTTATTTGCATAGGCGCTTTCATAAAATCTCAAATAAAATTTTAGACCTTGTAATGATTTATGCATGATAATGATAATAGAATCATAAATGAACCAACTTAGTTTCCTTCAGTCGTTTTGCCTCTAAAAAAAAAATATATATTTGATGAGTGTTAAAGAATATGACTGTATTGATATGCTTTTATGGGTTATGCTCAACTTTTATTGGATTTTTCAATGTGATTTTAGTAGGAATTGCAAATTAATCTTAGATCTTGTTTGATCTAAGACTTTTTTTTTTAATTTTTTACATTTTTAGGTGCTAATTTAAAGATTAGTTTCAATACCATTTTGGAATGCGAGAATATGACTAAAGACAATATCTAATATTCCCTATATACATCATTAAACAATGCTTATCTGGGATAATAGAACATAACAGAACAACTTCTTGGAAGAGTAAAATCTGTCATATGTTGACTACGGTACTTTTATAAATTTTGCTTCAGTAGTTTGTTACATACCAACTTATAATCCTAACAAATGAAATTCAATTGTCATCCTAATACACATTCATGATGTGACAACTGTTAATGTGATCCATGTGACACCCTTCCGAATTACCCAAGTATAATATAGTACTTAAGCTATTATATTGGATAATATATGGACTTGTGAGTATTAAGAAAATACGTAAATAAAATTTTCTTTTAAAGCGGGTGCACAAATCAACACTTGGAATTCTTGGAGAATAAACTCTAAAGTATTTCGAAACAGTTGTATCGAATTCGGCGATTTCTAAAACCTTTTCAAAAGTTGGGTAACATTCGTCTTTTGAAATCGTGTTTATATCATAGAAAATAACTAAAGCTACCCTTGCTTTATTTGATAAAACTGATACCATCGAATAGTTTTCACAGCCGAACTCTCAAATAGATTAAATCAGAGTAAGCGGAAATTATCGGACTATGCCATGGATAGGAATATAAACATAGATTTTATATATAGGAAAGTCATAAGTACATAGCCCAACATCAGAGTCTCCAAGTTCCAAAATATACAAGTCCATAAACAGATCTACATAACAGTGTAACCAAACCCTAGAGTACCCCAAAAGTATATCTACACTATATATACATAACCAAAATGTAAACTCCAAGGGCGGTCACATAGATCTGGCATCGTCAGATGTAGTAGTAGTGATAGCAGTAGTCTCCAAGAAGTAAAAGTAGTAAGGTAGTAGCATCATCATCAACACAGCAGCAGCAATATCTCCTCCACAGGCTCCACACACCGGATCCTCTGATCCTCATCACATACCATATGCACATACCTAGGGATCGTCGTCCCTCCAATCACTCCCAGTAGAATGCACGACAGGCTCGCTCCCACTCTTGTCCTCCACCGGATCCTCCTCGATCTCATCCGAGGGAGAGTGTACCCTACCACTGGGTACCGGGTCAGGTGATGGTGAAACCCTGACTGGGCTCCTCGGATCAGAAGGGGGAGTCTCCTCGCGGACAACTCTCGAAGTAAAAGGTTGAGAGCGGGTAGGTCGAAAATGAAAACTGTGGTAAGAGCGAGCTGGTCGCATGGGAGGTGGTCCATGGTAAGTGTAAAACGGGGGTAAGTGCATAGTGTATATGATGGGAATCCTAAACCTACGAGGACGGAATCGCATCAGCGGGTTCAGGTGGTAGAAGGTAATCTCTACCTCCCCCTCGAACACCGCGCGATAGTCCTCATAGATCCATATGCCACTAGGAAGTGACCGGATCTCGATGCAAGCAATGTAACGAGACATCTCCTACAAGGGCATAGGGGTAAGCAATTCTATACACATAATCAACAGAGAATAAATTGTGCAACATGTGTATGTAAATATGCGTCAATTAACAACAATCACATATAACACTTAGCAGTTAATTAATGCACATAGGATGTTCACACTTATTTCATTTATCACAATTAATTTAAATGAGCGGCATGATGCATGACTTTAGCTCTCAAGCCTATCTCCATCATACTATGTCACTCTCTGACGTCCATCCCTGACAACCCAGCACTCAACAGTGCGTTGTATTCCTAGGTATACAACAATTCGTACATTCACCTAGAATGTACACGTCAAGCTTGGAATCCATGCCACCCGAGCATATCCCGTCATCCAAACGGACCGTCATCCAAACGGTATAACCACATCGGCATCCACTAAGCCGACCACGTCAACGACGTGTCATCAAGCAAGCGTATTGGCACTCCCATAAGCCCTCCACATGTTTAACAAAAACATGATATACGTCCTACCATCCAAACTCCAGAATGAATGCATTTCGTTATTAGACTTAAAGGAAGTTGATTAATAGTTTTCAGGCCACCTAGGCTTGTTTCATTATCAAAAGGATCGTCACCAAACGATCTAATTATATTAATCAATTTCTTTAAGTCTTGATCCCTTGGGTTATTGTTATTAATTTCTTAACCAAATGAGTCAGAATTGAAAATGGTATTTTCAGGTTCTGGGCAATTTACTCGAGTAAAATTCAGTACACTCGAGTGTTCTTCAAGTTTTCCAAATTACTCGAGTGTTCTTAGAGTTACTCGAGTGTTCATGACTTTCTGAGGATTTGAGTTTGAAATTCATTAAATTACTCGAGTAGTTCATAGGTTACTCGAGTGTTCATCCTGATTTCCAGAATACTCGAGTGACCTTGAATGACTCGAGTTGTTGACCTTAACTTGTCCTCAGGTCATGCTCGATACTCGAGTAGTAGACACGATACTCGAGTGTTCTAACTTCATTTACATTGTTTTTCAAACGTTTTACTCGAGTACCCTGTTTATTACTCGAGTGTTTCGCAGCAGTTTACACTGAAAACTTAGTTTTATCATACCAATTTCATTTCTACTCATTTCCAGTCCATTCCAAGGATCAACAGAGTTCACATAACATAATTTGAGCATGTTACAACATTCATTTCATATCAAAACACAGATTTGACAGAGAATTCAATAATCATGCATAAAAACACATTTTAACAACTCAATACCTCAATTTGCATAATAAGCACAATACACATGAAACAAAGTTCATTTAAGCTTGCATGCATGATATATAACTTGCTCAACACAGTTTTAGAGCATGGATTGGTCTCCAAACCAAAGTTCCTATTCAATCTAAGCCCTTAGAGCCTCTTGGTGGCTCTCTAACACAATTCATGAAATTTAATCTCTATCTAGTGAATATAATTACTTCCCCTTACCTCTCAGACGTGAATCAAACAAGAAATCCCCAAAGAAAAGCTCCACAACTCTCAGACCAACTTCAAGCACCACATGCAGAGCATTTTGAGTGCAACACCAAAGTGGAATTGGTTTACCCATGAAACAGAGAATAAAATTGGGGAAATTAGATTTTCTAGACTCTATGCAACATAATCTAACTAAGGAAACCGAATTTGAGACTCAAGGATTCGTGAGCTTACCAGAAATCAAACCCAAAGTAAGCTCCCAGAACTGATGACAGCAACTCAGCCTCAACTTCTCAGCTTCGATTCTAACAACACACTCACTCTCATCTCACAATCTTTATGTCTATACAAAGCTCGTGATATGAGCTTTGTATTCGTGTATCACTCAAGCCTTAACACTCAAAATTGAAAGAGAATCGAAGAGGGCAAATTCGAAACCCTAACTTTGTCAACAAGAGCAAGATTGAGCAAAATTCCTAGCTTCACGGTGTTGATGGGTTTAAATAGAGATAGAGGGAGCTAATGCACGTCGACACGCCACCCATGGCGTTGGCAAGGAGACGATTTCGTGGCAGGAGAAGGGAATCGTTCATGGTGACTCATCAAACGCACTAACTCGTGCAGTTTGACCCAGAATACTCGAGTATTCAGAATAATACTCGAGTGTTTTGCCCAATTTTTGAAAAAAATAATTATTTTATTTACTTTCCCTCCAAAACCTTTCCTATAATTGCTTCTAGGTCCCAACCCAGGGACTAATATGCAAAACTTCTATTTTATGCATTATAATATTTATTAAATAATTTCCACACATAAGTTAGTCATATGAATACATATTTTAATCAAAGATTAATATAGAAACTATTAATTATAATTAAATTATAATTAACATTTCATTAATCGGGGATTAAAATTTTGGGGTGTTACAATCCAAGCTATGGTCTAGATGAAATTTGATGTTCAAAAAAGTACCTTCTGGAAAAACTAAATAATTTATGCAATAACTACCTTTTTTGTCCATGAGTAGAAGGCCATATAGTATAATGCCTCATGATTACTCAAATTCAGAAAATAGTATTTAACATGAGTTTTGAGCTTAATTATCCAATATAACTTTAGTCTTTTTATATTCTTTTCACAAAAAAAAATCCAGAAAATATGAATGTAGGATAAATACATTTTAGATATGCAAGTCCATATCATAGAAAATGATAATTAAGAATGTACCTAAAAGTAGTTCAATTTATGCAAATACTTTCATTTTGAGTATAAGAATGTGAATCGTCAAATACATCTTTTACCTAACTTTACACTTTAGAAATGCTTTTACTTTTAAATTGTTCATATAATTATTGCAAGTGTTTTTTGTTTTATTCGATAAAAATAGATTCTCACAAAAAAAGGACATAAATTGAATGCAAAAGGAATTATATATATATATATATATATATATATATATATATTTGTTAGTATGTTTTCACAAACTTGATCATTTGAATTTCATGAAATAATTTTATGTTTACAAATTAGTTAATACTAATTCAATTCAAAAACATAAAATTATTTACAATTATTTTATATCCAATAATAATCAGCTAACAATTAGCAAATAAACATATATCTCGTGCACGGGCTTAAAACTAGTTTACAATAACATCAATTCAATTTTATCTAAACTAGTAACTTTACTCATGCTATGCATGATTCCTCAGCACCATGATACAGAGAACATTGAACATTCGGATTTACACCACGCCGAGCCAAATAACATTTGAACAACTCTAAACTAATGAGTCTTCTGTTATAATCTATAAGCTCACATATAAGAAACACAAGTTATTATAGTATAATAGACTTTTTGTTGTAAACTAAACATAGCAATGGTAAGAAATATAGAGAAGAAGAGAGATAGTAGAATAAAGAAACTATATTTCAAATCTTGGTTCAATATTAAATGAGTTCTTGTACACATACATTCTTAATTACATGAGTTCTTGTAGGAGAAGAGATTTGTTTCCTATGCATGTATGAGTATATATAATTCGGGTTGATATGTATTTAATGCATGATGTATCAAAATAATTATGTTAATATGATTTCTTAAAAGATAATTGTGAATGGGTGATTATGTTGTTCTAAAGTAAACATGATTAAGAAATAAAAAGATAATATGTGTGTGTATATATATATGTGTGTGTGTGTACATGTATATGTATGTATGTGTATGTATTTATCTAAAATGAAATTACATAAGAGCCATTGCTTGATGACTAAGTAAAAGGGAAAATATAATAAAAAGAAATGAAAATAGAAACTTGGCCCCCAAGTAGATACTTTAGAATTACCAAAATTGCCCCTCCCACACACACACCTCATGACCAAACTTAAGGGCAATAAGGGAATTACATGAGTTGTCTATAAAAACCCTAAGCCTTGTTCATTTCCACTCTTTTCCTTCATTTCCCATTCCACTTCCAAACACACACTTTGTTGAGAGCAACCTCAAGCTCTCAACATTAGAGAGAAAAGAGAGAGAGGGTCGTGAGCTAGAGAGGGAAAAAGAAGAGGAGATCAAGCCAAAAACATTAGGTTTCTTTGAAGAATCAAGAACTTAGAAGTTAGAAGATTTACTCTTCCTTAGGTGGGTGGTTCGAGTGAACCTAAAGAAGTTGTAATAGTTTAGGTTTTCTTTCAATCTTGTGAATTTTTCTTCTTTTCCCCTTTTGCATGTTAATTTTCAAGGCTTAAATGATGAGTACAAGTGTTGTTTGTGCTTGATCATGGATCTTTAAATCTAAAAGAAACTTGTAAATTCCTAAACTATGGACTTTATGTTTCGGCTAAAGTTTTTCATAAGAGATCTTAAAGTTTTTTTTCAAACTAAACCTTCTAGATCTAAAAGTTGTTGAGATTTTTGTGAAGCTTTAAGTAAACCTCTTTGCATGTTGAATTTTCTTTCTTAAAACCGTGAACCATGATGTGTTTAAGAGTTTGTTTGATAAATAAATATGTGATTTAAACTTGGTTGATAATAAAGTTAAGATCTTTGGTGTTGCATGTTGATTTGGTGATGATTTTGATAATTTGAGTACATGCATGTGTTAATTAAACCTTAATCTTGAATTTTTAAGAGTAAATGAATTTATAAAACATTAGATCATGAGCTATGTGTTTCGGCCATAACTTAAAGTTTAGGTCTTGATGCTTTTTAATTTAATCCAAGTAATTGCATGTTAACCTTATGTTTAGAAACATTGATTTGAGTGTTGAAAGGTTTGATTTTTGATTTGATCTTGATGAAGCTTTGATTTTTGGTCTTGATCTTTAAAAAAGCTTTGATCTTGTGTTGATCCATGAAAAAGTCTTGGTCTTTGATGCATGCATGTTGTTTTTGAACCAAAAGATTTAACCTTTCTTCATGCATGTCATGGTTTTGACCTTTTCTTACCTAAAGTGATTTTGATCTTTGATTTGTGCTATTTTAATTGATTTTTATGACTTGATCTACAAGACCTAAGTGCATGCATGTCATTTTTGAGTAAAAAGATTTGATCTTTCTTGAGAACCCTCACGGTTTTACAAAGAATCAAAGGAAATAAACTTTTGAAAAATGATTTTCATCTTGATCTATGTCTAATGTTCTTGCATGTTAAAGATTTAAAGATAAACTCTTGATTTTTGGGTAATGAGTATTCGGTTTAAACTTAAACCAAGAGATTATGTTTTGTTTTTCATAAAAAGGACACATGCATGTGATTTCTCCTTGATTTAAGGATTTTTAAAGTGCATGATTTGATTCATGAACCTTGATGTGTGCATGTTGAAAAAGTGAACCAAAAACCTTATTTTTGTCATGATGAATATTCGGCCTATGTATGTAAAATAGACTAGGATTCTTTTTCAATGAAGTGACATAAAAGTAATAAATGTGTTTTGTAAAATATTGTGAAATTGATGTGTTTGAAATTGTGTGGTGAATATTTAATTTCTATTCGGTTTTGATTAAAAGATAAAAGAAACAAATGAATTAAATGGTTTGAAAAAAAAAAGTTTTGTGCTTAAATGTATGTATGTGTGTGTACTCGGTTTTAAGAGAAAGGAAGAATAAATGATTTTGTTTCATGAAAAAGAAAATGAGGTTTAAGTGCTTGAAATAAATTAAGTTGATTTATGTGTTTTGGATTTGTTTTCTTGGATTCTATTCGGCCAATGTATGTTCTAGTAGGTATAAGAATATTTTCATGAAATAATATATGAAATGAGTATGTTTTGTAAGTTGATGCTTGAGTATGAATTAGTTGTTTGGGGTGCATAAAGTTCATATGTTTGACTTACTCAATTAGGTCTCTTTTTAATAAAGTAGGTAAATATGAAAATGAAAATGTTTAGAAAATAATTAAGTGAATAAGTGTTTGATTTATAATTAAATTAAATGATTGATTAATTGCTTGTATGACTTAATTCATTTAAGTGTTGTTGTGGTTGTGTACTAGTTGACGTTTGAAAAATATTTGAGTGTGTAATTGGTTTTGAAATTGATTGGTTTTAAGATAAATCCATTTGATTTATTTGAGATTTTTAGATTGTATTTAGTGGCTGTCCAAGAATCGTTTTATGACAAAAAGCTTGAGTTTTAAAGTGTTAATTCTAAACTAAAGAATTATTTGAGACAAAAGTGTTTTTACGATGTTTTCGGATTTTTATTAAAGTGATTTTGTGAAGTATTCCTTTGCTGTCCAGAATTATTTAAAGTTTTTTCCTAATTTTAAAAAATGTGTTCAAGTGATTCAAAGTATAGTTTTCAAGTGGTAATTAATTTGAGAAAAAGCCGGATTAAAAACGGTGCATTTTTCGGTGTTTTCGAACATGATTAAGGGGCTGCCCAAGATGGACCAGCAACCAAATTAAATAGTTTAAACAACTTTATTAAATGTTTTCAAATGATTTTGAAGTACTTAAAATACTAGAAAAATGTTAGAGTGTTTTGAGAAAACAACCAAGTTTTAAGCTTTCCAACGAGGAACGGAATATGGATTGAGTTATGAAAAGGTTTTCTTGTACAAGTTAATAACGTGAACGTGTTTTATTTAATTCGAGGAATTTTAAAGACGTTGGATTGGGGCAGCTGGCAGCGACAAGGATCCGCGTAGATCGAGTACGTTAATTGCTGGACCTCAGGTGAGAGAGAAGCTTTCCTAAGACATCGTGGTATTTAGGTGACATATTAGGACATTCTGTATCATCTCAAAGATCGGAACTTAGTGGTTCGGAGTCAGTACTATAAGTGGCAATTGTTTTTGTTGTGTGGCCACTTATACGAAGGTGACAAAGACCACATTATTGTTGTGTGATGATAGTATATTTGTGATGTGAAATAGCATGCTTGTATGTTTATTTATTTAATTATGCGTGATGATAATTATATTGTGGATTAACATGAATAATATGCTGATGGACGTCTGTTACGTTCTGAAAATGAAAATGAGATAAATAAGATGGTGAAAGTAAAAGGCATAAAGAGAAATGAATAGTGATAAAAGATATGAGATAGTTTGGAAAAGAGATAAGGGCTGAAAAAGAAATAAAGAGATCAAGAATTGAGATTGGGGAAGGATTTAATGATGATGATGAGGGTAAGCCAGAGCTGGGGAAGAGTAATGTTGAGACGAGATGTGATCTGAGTGGAGCTTGGCTCCTTTGTTGATGGTTGTTGAAATGAGACTTGTGTTGAGTTGAGCTTGCTCCTCCACTAGTACTCATTGAAACAATATTTTTCGAAAAGTTTTTGGAATGAGATTTTTGAAAAAGTTTACGAACTGAGATTTTTGAGAAAGTTTGTAAAATGGTATTTTGAAAAAGTTTGCGAAAGGAGATTGTGTGAAAAGTTTGCAAAATGAGATTTTATGAAAAGCTGGTGAAACGAGGTTTTTGAGAAAATTGTGAAATGTTGTTTTAAGAAAAATTTTGTGAAATGAGGTTTTGAAAAGGTTTTTGAAAATGAGAATTTTTTTAAAAGAGTTTTTGAAACGAGATTTTTTTTTTATAAATTTGTGAAAAGAGATTTTTTGAAAGTCTATGAAGTGAGTTTTCAAGAAAGGTTTGTGAACTGAGATTTTTAACGAATTTATAAAAAGGGATTTTCAGAAACTTTGTGAAATGAGATTTTGGAAAGTGATGAAAGAAAATTTTTAGAAGGTTTGTGAAATAAGAATTTTTGAAAGTTTGTGAAATGAGACTTTTGAGAAAATTATGAAAGGAGATTTTGAGAAAGTTTAAGAAATGAGATTTTGTGAAGTTTATGAATTGAGATTTCGAAAAGATGATGAAATGAGGTTTTGAGAAAGATGATGAAATGTTATGATGAGAAAGATCGTGAAGTGAGAATGTTGAGAAAGAGACTGAGAAATGAGATGCGAGTTTATTGATGCGGTCCCAGCTCTGTGCTTTGTTGAGAAAAGATAAGAGAAAGATTGTGCAAAGTTAGTGGTCGGGACTCATTGAAGGGATGCACGAAGGATGGGCCGACCTTAGGTTAATTAAAAAAAGATAAAAGACTTTAAAAGACACTATTGCGGTGAGATATGAGAGTGCGAAGTAGTGGAGAGGAAGGTACCTCGGATATCAGGGATATTCGGGTTGTGAATGCAATAGGGTAGGCTAGGGCGGTAAAACGTCATGATGCCTTGAGTACTATTCCGGGCGGAACGAATTTCATATGTGGTAACCAGACGTGGTGGGGACTGGGTCCTAATGCCGTGGTAAGTTCTGCACCCGGAACTGGAATAGTGCTGTCATCCCTATGGCATTTCGTGAACAGTGAGAGGGACTGGAACAGGGCATCTTGATTGCCACTGTACCCGAGTTTTCTACAGTGAGCCTTGATTATATGATATGAATTGAATTGAGACTGTACCCGATTTTTCTACAGTTCTCCTGGCTTGGAGCCAATTGATGATTGAGACAGCTGTCGTGCCCGCGTGGTAAAGGTCTTGTACTCCTGTTAGCTTCCGACTAGGCTGGGTGGATGACCGAGGAGATGTAGACGTGTGTGTCGATGGCAACGAAACGAGTACCTCGATGATATTATGAACTTTCCCCCCAATCATCGATGGTTGTAATTCGATAAGACATGACAAGAAAAGTCTAAGAATGATAGAAAGGTTTATGATGATTAGAAGTGAAATCTTATGGATGAATGAAGTGGAGAAAGGAATTGAGAAATAAGAAATGATTATGTGGAGGAATGATAATAAGTTTGGCAGGAAAATAATGATGATGATAAAGATAATGAAAGATGATAATGATAATGATAATGATAATGGTAATGATGATATGCTTGAATGCTTGGTTGTATGTGTGTTGCTTGTTATGTTTGTATTGTCCTAGTATCTTGCCTATTGTAATCCCACACCGTCGACGATGCGTCGTTCGGATCGCTTACTCTCTCCTGTTCGTTGGCATATCGGGGTTGCTGATACCTCAATGGGCAGACGGAGTATCGCATGGAGATCATCACTTTAGATGAATTGGAGTTGGAGCTTAACGACAACGGGAAAGCAGCGACAGAGGTGGATTTCATGTTCGGAAGTGAAGAAAGGGCGCAAGAAGAAAGAGAAACTTAATCCGGTCGTGTTCGACAAGAAGGCTCAAGTATAGTGTTATTAGTTTAGGTTTGTTGTGAGTGTTTGAGTCAAGGATTACCGTGCATCGGACCATTATGTAATTAAGCCAAGTTTTAATTGTGTAGTGCGGAGTACTTTTAATTTGGAAGATGGAACAATGCAAACTTTGAAATCCATTATTAACACTTTTGATTTAATGCAATGAATCATGATGTTTTTTGAAACCAAGTCATTTTATGGAAACGAAGGTTATATATATATATATATAAAATGTTTTAGTAACAACTCGATTTTCTGTGAAGGATGCTAAGTGTGTCAAGGACACCTCAACAATGTTTTTTTAAAAAAAAAATTGGCCTCATTTTTGCCACTTCAATAAGTAAAAGTTAATTATTTTTTATTTACGAAAATCGGGCTGTTACAAACTGCATAATAAACAATGAATAAGTCAACTTGTATAAATATTGATATATAGTAGAATGTAAATTTTTATTGCGTTATTCTAGGACTCAATGTGCACGGACTAAAGTTTTTGGTTTATATTTTCAGTGATTACAACATTATTACAGTATGTGTTTAAATTTAATTAGAAATAAATATTATGAGTAAATAATAATAATTAATATTATTAACATTATGTCATAAAAAATAGAAGTAAACGTAGTTAAAAAATAACAAATAATTGATGTACGGGCTTGTTATCATGACTTAAATTTTATATTATAAAAATAACTAAAATTATTTTGTTTTTTTAAGATAAATATAAATATAATTAAAAATATAAATATAATTAAAATTCTATTTATGTCAAATTTGTGGGGCTCCTGAAAGGGCCCGACAATGTCGAAATGATTAGTCACTTAGTTGCCCGGGTGGATATCTTCGGAAACAAAAAAAATCGCATCAATCAATTCTTATTAAAATTTATAAGATTAGTTGATTGATTTTCTCAATTCTAATTTCCTGGGTAATTTTTTTAATCACAATCTGAAATAAATTATGAAATATCCAATGATATCACTAAGAGGTTTACTGGGTTGCAACTTGCAACGTTATCAAGTATTCTCTAATTTCAATTTCTGATGGACAATTCTTTGTCATATACAATAATTATCCATTATGCAAAATCTTAAACTAGATAATTATTTTTAATTTCATCTTTAACTAATATTAATATAAACATATACATGCGAACTATGACTAAACAATGAATTAAATAGAGACGTGAAGCAAACACAACAAATTGTACTAATATAAATTGATTCACCACCACGACATTGTTTAACACCTATTTATATTTTTTAAGTGGAACCAATTATTAATATTTTGTGTGAAGGAACTCTACAAATAATTTGCCTTGCCAGGAAAATAACCTTCAACTGCATCTTAAGTTCTTAGCTACTGCATTCACAAAACTTATAGCAGCACAAGCCAACTTCTCAGACTGTTCCATTCTTGTTCCCCTAAGTCACAAATCCGAAATTACCTTAAAGTTCTTTGAGAACTTGATCAAAAAATATCAAAAGAGAAACAACACAGAAAAATTAGGCTCACTGGTCATCGTTATTAAATATGACCAGTATAGGTTGCTTTAGATTTGATCTATCTTTATAAATAAGAATCCCTTTTCTTTCTTATAAAAAATTAGACTTAGATTATATTATTGTACAACAATATTAATTGTGAATGATGGAATATAAAAAAAAGGTAGAAAAATTACCTTTAACCAAGCAAATCCCAAACCCCTCATTTCAAACTCAACTCCTCCTCCCACAACCAAACCTCAGCCTCTTCAAAGCCTAATCACCATCCCCAATATAATAGAGTGATTTATTGAGTATGCTCATTCCGAGTCAATACAGAAACCAATGAAGCAAATAAGATTATTACATTACTTTCATTCCGAGTCAACATCGAATAAAGACTTTGCTCACCGGAACCACCACAGGCATCGCTTGACCCATAATTATCTCAATCACAATTTCTCTTCCACCTCAATCCACTAAACTTCAACCCCTAACCGAAACACCTAGTCACTGCCATGAGGAAAACCCTATTGCACTCTAAATCCATGATGTTGCAATAGTGCTTTTGCAAATCATGACTTATTTCAAAATGGATTTAGAGTGCAATAGTCTCTCCATTAAAAAATGGATTAATCCTCACTTTTTATCATTAGATTTTTAACCTTCAGAACAATATTATCTTTTTTCTTTAAAAGTAAAACAATATCGGAAGTAAGACATTACAAAGAGTCTAAAATAAAAGTCAGTAGGAAAAAGAAGCCAAGTGTAAGCCAATGAATAGAAGATAAAAATGGAGAGGGAAAGGCCACCATGCAACACTTGTTTAGTATCATTGTCCAGGATTTCAAGCATTGTAAATAAGGAAGTTCACAATCATCCAATAAAGTATTAGATCCAGGTTGTCAAGGACAATTTACTATACCTTAAGCTAGCTATTGATGCATCAGGCTTTCGAGTACCATTGCGTGCAGCTTCTTGCTGTTCAAAATACTTGGACTCAAAATACTCAAGCCAAGCAGCAACATCTCGTGACATTTATCACGAAACTTCAGATTATGCAAAATGGTAATAATCCTTTGACATCATTAATACATGACTTGAGCTCAATAAATCAACCATTAATTCAATGTGAATGTCATTGAAGATAATCATAATTTAAGACTTCGATCTACCAACTACATAAAATTTAATGATTGGGTTATATTTTTTTTTTGTCATTTCCGTATCTTCTTAACCAACATACTTAAATTTGACAGTATACCTATGTACGCAAGTCATCTGGGCCAAGTTTTGCCCGCAGAATTTGCAAAGTTGTTTGCTCATGCTGCACACTCAAAGGATATGCTTCCATCAATGAGAGTGTTATTGCTATTGCGTGATAACTTGCAGCCGTCTGCACAGAAACAAAATGTAAAGAATAAGCACATGCTAAAATGCAGATATGAGAAGCGGTGTTTGATAAAGAAACAAAATGCAAAGAATAAGCACACGCTAAAATGCATATATGAGAAGTGAAGTTAGATAATAAATAATATTTATACCAGTCTGTAGGATTTGATCTTTATGGAAGTTGTGTCTTGAGGATTGCATATTATTCTCTATTATTTTGTTTATTTAAATCATTATAGTAAGTGCTAAAACAACTGGGTACAGAACATTTAAACAATTTCCATTGACACTAACAAATAATAAGCCTACCTTTTATTAGCACTTGCTATTTATGCAACAATCAATAGAGAAGTTGAGTAAAAGTGTGAAACATTGCACACAAGACAGATCACTCAAAATTAAACAAACTTCATAATTTGGCAAAATCAAGAAATAAAATGAAGGAAATAAAACCTGAATATGATCCGGACCAAGTAATCTTTAGTTACACTTCAAAGCTTTGTGAAGATATCTCAGAGCAACATGTACATTTCCTAGACCTTCCTCCATCATCGCCACATTAATTTATGTCAGCAACAGTGTTTGGATGAGATGGACCACATGTTAGATGCAGAAGATATAGAGCGCGCTTTACATACCTGGTTAAGAATAGTTGAATAGATAAGTAGTAAAAAGAATCGGAACAAAGATTGAAAACAAATAAATATTATTTGAAAAGTTTAAAATTAAAATTTTTTAGATGAATTATTAATATTATGCTATTAAGAAAACAGATTTGTTGATATTGTCTAGTACACTGAAAGAAGTATGCTTATCAGATCCTCCCTGTAACACTCCTTGTATATCATCTTACTTTATAAGAAAAGTAATAAGTTTGTGATTACTTGGACTTGTTGTTGTTGGAAAAAGATCTGAAAATAAGAATTTATTCCTTCCCTTGAAAATTTATTTTCACAAACACTTGATTGATAATGAAGGTGACTTAGTAAAATTAGAGTTTGCGGAAACATAGTAAAATCAGCATATTATACTCCCAAAATATATCAAGTGTAACAAGTTCATTAATACCAAATAAGTATTATTATGAAACTGAATTTCTCTTATGATACCTCTTTCCAAAATATGTATCATATAAATTCTATTAAAAATAGAAATGTTATAGAGCTGGTCACTAGTCCTTTGTCCAAACATCCTTCTGGTCGGATCCTCGATATCTGCACAACGGGTTCCCAACCCACATTTTCTACACTCTGCATGCACCTAAGGGACATCTCCCCTTACAGATTCTTGTGCAAGCTAGATGCACGATCAACACCTAATAAGGGCATGGGGGTTAGCTATACATATTCGCATAATCAAATGAGAATAACACTAACATCCACAAGTCAACATGTAGCAAATCATGATGCATATTCATATGAGCACACCCGGTTAATCATAATAATTCTTTCAATGCAGGTGGCATGATGCATGATTTCCTTCCACAACTGAGGCCTCTAACAAGTCCATCTTGGACGTCCAACCAATACACCGTTGTGTTCCCGGAACACTGACATTCGTTCCCAGAACGTAATGCCAAACCATACTTGGATAAATAAGCATCACTCCCAGAGTGTGCATCACGTTCCCAGAACGTATAGCAAACCATACTTGGAATAATAAGCATCACTCCCAGAGTGTGCATCACGTTCCCAGAACGCATACGTTCCCAGAACGCATAAAAACCAGGTCCCGGACACTGGCCACATATCTATAATGTGTCATCAAGTAGGTTGTATATCAATGTGTTCCCAGAACACTAACATACGTTCCCAGAACGTATAAAATCAGGTCCCAGACACTGGCCACATATCTATAATGTGTCATCAAGTAGGTTATAATTTGGTACTCCCGGAGTACCCTCCTCATATTCCCAGAATATGATAAACGTTCCTACCAACCCATCTTCCATTCTATATGCATGAATGCACAATCATTAAGGTTGGTTTTTATCTTTAATTCTATTATTATACCAATGTGTTCCCAGAACACTAACATACGTTCCCAGAACGTATCGCAAACCATACTTGGAATATAATCAAGCACCACTCCCAGAGTGTGCATCACGTTCCCAGAACGTGTCCAAGAAACCATGTCCCAGACAATGGCCACATTCCCAGAATGTGTCATCAAGTAGGTTGCATCAGTTTGATACTCCTAGAGTACAGGGTCATGTTCCCATTAATTCCATTATTATGACTTAGAAAACACAACTTCTGAATGATATCTTGAGGTATGGCTTTACTCATAAAATTCACCTTTGAATTTAAATTTAACATATGCTTATAGACCTGGATTGAGAGAATATAATCATTGGTATTAACAAATCCTTACTCAAAAACTTAACTTTTATTTTTAAGTTTCAGGTACTAACCGGTTACATCATCACCTAACCGGTTAGAATTACAGACCTGAATACAAAACCATTGATTTTCAAAGAATCTTTTCTTGAATTCTCTACTCAATCCAATAACAAGGTCTTAGCACAACAGAATACCTCAAGTTCAACACATAATATCATTCAAAAGATCTAAGTCATAATTCAAAGCACAACTCCATAAACTTCCCTTTGAAGTTATCATAAACATTAAGGCATAAACTCATCGAAGTTCAACTATAATTAAACAACACCTTGGTCATTAAATTACAGTGATAGACCCTCTGAAATTTGACTTAGAATTGAGTACATTTGATAGGAATCACTCAACAATTCAAAAACTGTTTTGTTCTGAATGCTGTCAGCTAGTAACTAGTTACTGCAACTCAGTAACTGGTTACTGGCTGCAGAATTTGCACTAAAAAGTGGGGTTTGACATACCAAATTCTTTAATACTCAATTCCAATCCAATTCAAGGCATAAACAGAGTTTTATTACCTTAATATAAACATGTTCCAATGCTCAACATGTCACAAATTCATGTATTCAAAACTTATATATTAGACATACATAAATCACATATAAGTTCCATGTATAACATTATGATAATTATACCATATTTTGTCAATTTATTAAATCACCATGCTCATATTATACATGTAGTTCCCATAAGATAGGTTAATATAAGTTATCGAAGATGGGTTTAAAAGAAAGATGATTGAAATGACTTTTTCATTGTTTTTCTTTAATTTTCTAATTTCAGGTACAGATAGTAACCGGTTACTGCAGGTCACTAACCGGTTACTGACTGCAGAACATACACTAAAAAGAGGGTTTTTCAATACCATTTTCAATCACACCTCATTTTAACCCAAACCAACCCCAAACAGAACTTCATTGCCATAAACTAAACATGTTTGAACACTGAAACTAACAAGAAACTTGTTGATTTCATTTCCATTCCTCATTATGCATAAAAACCATAATTTCAACAACTCCAAGTATCAAACTCACATATACTCAGAAATAGCATGGTTTAAGCATCAAATAAGTTCACTTGCAGCATATTAAACTTATTCAAACAAGTGTTATATTTCAATTTGGCCTCCATGCCAATATCCTATTCCAAAATTAATGCCCTTAAGCCTCATGGTGGCTCATCCTACTTTCTCAACATATTTATTCTCATTCTAGCAAATAGTAAGCTTTCCCCTTACCTTAGGTTCGTGCTTGAACAAGATTTGAGCAGAGATTTGAGGTAGAACACCAAACACCCAAAGCTCCTCCTCAAACCAGAACCGTTTTGACAGGGTAGATTGATCAAGGAATTTGGAACATGAAATGGACATGGAAATTAGGGAAAATGGTCATTATCAAAACCATGCAACATAAACTTTGAAAGGAAATCAAGTCTAGAACAAGAGAAGGCTTGAGCTTACCAAAATCGAAGCTCAAAGTCAGTTCCAGAAACCCAATACAAAACTGTGACAGTTTTGAACCTCCAACTTCATGAATCGATTTCTCCTAGCTCAGGAACTCTCAACTCACAAATCTTATATCAATACAAAGCCCTTGATTCAAGCTTTGTAATGGTATATCACTCGAAATCTAACTCTTAACAAAGAAGGAGAATCGAACGAAACACAGCAAGAACCCTAAAACAGAGATTGACACCAACACACTCCCAAAAACCCCAACTTTGATCTGATTAATGGCCTTATATAGCAAGATTAGAGAGCCATGCATGTTGACACGTCCTAACCCACCAAGAGAAGGATGAATTCGTGGCAAATTTCTGGGTTTTGGCTTGATTATTCATCAAATTTCACTTTCTCTTATGAGCTGTCTGCACTCACTAACCGGTTACTGGGTACGGGTAACCGGTTACTTCAGTGCAAAATTCAAAAATTAAGATTTTTAATTCATTTCCTGCTAAAACCCTTCTAATATTGTAATTAGGTCCCAACCTAAGGACTAAATTACAATATTCATATTTTTGTACAAAATAACCATATAAAAATATTTCTCATATTTTTATATATAAAAACACATAATGTACAAAACTAAAACTTTCCAAACCAATATAAATCAATTATAAAATAATTGTTATAATTAATATCTTGGTTATATGGGAGACGAAAATTAGGGGTGTTACACTCCCCTTTCTTTGTAATCCTTTTCTTTCCTAATAAATTATCATTTTCGATTGTATTTTATTCTTTAAAAACGACAGTTACTCATATCAGGGCAAAAACCAAACTGAACTTTAACTATGAAAAATCCAGCAAATGTATATGTCATCATTACATTCCACAAGAACAAAACATACTTGAGAGCTTGTTGAAGCCTGTAATAGAAAACTGCAAGATCTCCATAACTCTTCATAGTATCTGGATGATCCAGACCTAACTCTCTCTCATTGATATCTAGAGCTTTTTGTTGATAAATTGTAGCTTGTAATCAGAGTAAATAACGTAATGAATAGAGATCAAATTGTACAATAGCTGGCATAAGAAAAAAATAAAAATTAAAAAATTAAATAATATCAAAGGTGAAATCAATGAAGTGTATCTCAAAATTATGAACTGTTAGAATTCTTGTTCTCATATTTATTTTACAGAAATGATAACATTCCCAATTCAATAACATCTTTCAAAATTAAACAAAACATGTGACCAACATAAGGTGAGAAATAGTGAGCACCAAGAAAAAGTTGGAAAAAGCAATGGTTTTTTTTGTCAATTACAGTAAATATATTATATCCTTGCAAAGTACAATAAGGTTATCCTCCCTCACACAAAACACAACTTACATTCATATTCCCTCAACTTCTGAAAATTCAATGCTTAACAGTGTATAAAACACTTAACATTAATCCCTCATTGACTTGAACAATTCAAAAATGTTATTGAAGGAAAATTGTAACAATTATGAAATCTGAGAAGAAGGTGAGCTTACTAAGCACCAACAACACAAAAGCAGCAAGTTAGCAGCAATAGCGCAACAACAGCAAGTCAAACAGCAACAACACTGCAACAGCAAGTCATGGCATAATATTGAGAACATTTTACTATAACATCAATAAAGAGAAGCACTCACCATATGCTCTCAATAGCTTTCCACATAAAAGATGAAAGGTATGTAATCCCATCAACACTAAACACGAAAAGAACTAAATTTGAAACTAAAGGGAAGAATATTAATCGAAAAATATTTTTTTTCTAGTCTAAACTTTTAGTTCTTCAGTTACAACCAAAAATTTATTAATTTTACTTTGAAATAGTGCTACATAATACCTTATGCCTATATTTGGCATTTGCTATGCAATATGCATATGTGCAAATGCTTCAAGATTCAGGCTTATTCTGAAGTACAATAGGAAAAAATTAATCTAACTAATAATTTCACTTTGGTCATTTGTCAAACACCTTGTGTGCATTAAAAAAACAAATCTAACTAATAACTTCTCAGCAACATAAACCAACTAATTGAGTGATGTGCAACATAACCTCCACATAAACAAAGGAAAAAAACAAAATCGGTTAGCCATGGCTGAAACAATTATATATTTGCTACCATTTGCTCTACCAATGGTTGCTTGGCTGGATCCAAAATCTCTGCAATCGTTAGAAGTTGTTGGAGCTATAGATCGGCCACATCATCAAACCAACGAATGTCTCATCTACCTTAGATCCGCTTTGTCTTCGTCTTCGTCCCTTGGAATTGCTATGTCAACCTGGAAGAGCAGCAACGAAGGACTCATCCTCTTCCTCTCTGCCATCGTCTTTTTATGGAATACATACAACCATGGAGGAATTTCAAGAAAATGAGAAAAAAGGAACAAAGGTTAAAACTAATCAACTTCTTTTACCTTCAACTTCATCTTCCATTCCCTCTCGATTTTTCAACTTGCACAAGTGACCTTCCATTAACTTCTGCAATGAAGTTGCGACTTTTTTATTTTTTTTTTCTTTTTGGTTCAGTGAAGCTGCACAAATGGCTCTAAGGTGGAGTAGATGGTAAGTGACTTTTCACTTTCTCCACCAACCTCGAAGCAGGATACTACCCTCCAAAAGTGTACAACGTAACCACAACATAGAGAATGGGCCAAGACTAAAATTTGGGCCTCATAATCGTTGACAGTTCACATTCCCCATAGCTTCTTCAATAATAAAGTGATAAAATGATTAGTAAAGTAATAATAAAGTCCTTAGTGTAATTTATGACTGATTTGGGCGGGAATTACTTATAAGTGCGTATGATACCCGTTTGGATTTATAAATAGTATTGATTAAGAAAGGAAATTATATACTCTATTTTACAACACTTTCCCTTCGATGACTTGTTAAAATCTTTCTAAGAAAAATCCTACTTGACAAAAACTTAGTGAAGAAAAAAGAGTGTACCATTCTTTGTTATGCTGTTAAATACTACCACATTAAAAAAATTTCCAAGAAAACCAGTGGGACAAAACTATAGCCGAGGAAAAAATGCGCTATTCATAGGTGCTTTACCTCAAAATAATGACATTTAAGTTAGGTGTTTCAATGCTAGTCAAGTGCTTCTTGAAAAACTAAAGGTGATATGCCTTTATGACCTGGTCTTCTAGGTTGTGATTCATTGAATTTTGCAAATGTCAATATCTCCTTTCTCTAATTTTGAAATCTCTCCTTTTGTTAAAACTAACTCAAACTGGATGAACCACAAAGAAAGAAAAATACGGCGACATCATTTCAAAGTTTTATACTTCCTCAGTAATTGAATCTTGCTAATAAACTGACCACAAGAACTATATATGATCCAGTTCTATTTGAAAAATTTGAAAATGCATCATTTACTATAAGATGACGGTTCATAACCAGTTATCTTTTGTAACACCCTGATCTTTATAAAGGGAATAAAAGAATTTAAATTAAAAATGTTGCAGCAGAAGATAATAATTCCCTTTATTGAATATTTTTTTTCTATTCAAAGTACAATATATTTCAGGGTTACAATGAACCAGACCATGTCAAGAGGTAATTGTACACCTTCCTTCTCTACTTGAGTCTTTGACTTGACATACTGATTGACTGACTGACTCTATTTAATGTTTGTACCTACCATACATTTATAGTAGATGGGGTAAGTCACTTGTCATATCACGTAAGCAGATAAATGATTGAATAATTATAAGTATCCAAACACATATAACACAACCATAATGCAATTGATGCATGCTGATCAAGTGTCTTCTTCAAGCAATAAATTATATTATTTATCTGAATGCTATGCATGCACGTCTCACAAAAACTTTCTTCCTTATTATTCAACACTACTTCCATAATTTCAACACTCTGGGGATAAACAATCGGGAGTAAGTGTTCTCACCACCATGTATACAATCCAACCTAGATTCAATATACTGAGAACCACCCTCTGCGATCCCAAATGAGTGAGTTGTAGATAGAACTATTGTAGTTTTGTAAGACTATCCCGGGTTGTGGTTAGCTAGACCAACCCATAGGACCATCTTACCCACAATAATTCCCAACAACCTTCCATTTCCACTAGGTCCACTGGACAAATATTTCATGTATCTTGATCCCGCTTCTCACCGTAGTCACTATAACTCCATGTATAATGCATGTTAGATTAATGAGTTTTTAATTATCTCTCTTAACCTTCATTTTACATTGTACTCAAAGTATAATTGATAATCAAGGTTATGATAATCATTATTCAATCATCATATAATCAATTGTTACTCCACGATAATCGATTATTATCAGGACTTGAGACCAAAATCAACTGTTTTTAAGTCCAATTCTCTCCGATAACTTAAATTAACCCCTAACAATCATCATACAACAATTCACATATGATTCTAGCTTTGATACAATTACAATTCAACTCAAACATAAACATATATCTTCTAGTTCATGGCTAATTCAAATAAGCATAACAACCTCACATATCATAACTTTCATTTCAACATAATGATTAAGCATCTAACAGAAACATAATTTCATATTAAAAGCACCAATTCATTTATCCACTTAACTTATTATTCATCTCATTAATTCAGCAAGGGATCGTGGATTGTCTTGACCTCCATGTCAAACAATCTTGTCATGGTTTCATACTCATTATCCAAGTCTACGAAGTTCACAATCACAGCCTATAATTACTAATCATCATCCTAGTGATATGAATGAAATCTTCTATACCTTAGCATCCAAGCTAAGCTCAGAATAACACTAAAGACAACAATAATCACAAGATATATAACAGGAACAACAATACAACAAGGGACCACATCATTACTCTAAAACAAGATTGAGCCTATAGGCTTTGGGTTTAGTAAAATCACAGGTTTAGACTCAATAATTGCATTAATCACATGCTTAAACCATAGGCAGCACCAACAACACACAAAAGTAGTAGTACACTAGCAAAAGAATAGCAACAACGCAACATCATAAGCTCCAAAGACAGCAGGACAACATCATATCAGAATTGAGGATAAAGGTAGAATTGAGCTTCCTATCCAACATGAACTTGAGATCCTTATGTGTGATAACTAAAGAGGAGTTATACACACGAATTGGTATTGATTTCCTTCAGCGAAGGAAACCAGGAGATTGAAGAAGCAGGCTGAATTCTAAGGTTTGCTTTCATTTTTTTTTATAGAAAAGGGAATATGGAGGCGGAAGAGGTGAAAGGCTTCTAATCTTGCCAACACAACACCTAGCACAGTTGCTAACTCATCCCTCACTGCTTGAGGATGAGAAACATGGCTGAAGGAGGAGAAATTCAGGTGTTTTTCAAGTTTTTAAGTTGAAACCGCCTTAACAGTGTTACTGCAGACTCGGGATAATCGATTATCACTTTTAAAAATTTCAAAATTTCAAAATATTATATTTTATTCTTTTCCCCCAAAAATAATATTTAAATATATTTTGTAAATGGCCTTTTTACCCCTTTTTAGATTTTAAAATAATTTCTAACATTAAAATAATTCTTTCTTTATTTATTTTCAAAATTGAAAAATTGAAGGATGTTACACCTTTTTGCCGATTTCATTTTCGTCGATTTCAAAACCTCTAGCCCAAAGCGAAACTTTTTCTTCCAAAAATATTGTTTCATATCAAGATAGATCATAATAACTTTTATGGTTCTTGAACAACAATATGCAACTTATCAAAACATTCAAAACAATTATATCAAAAACAAACAAAGCTCATCACGGTTGGTAGATAGCTGAGTTCCTTAAGCATGATGTCAAGGGTTCGACTTTTGTCGTGGGTATGGAAAAGGCTTTGTTGGGAGAGGCTGTACCCACTTCGATGATCTCTCCACCTCGAAAGGGATAGTCTTTAGTTGTCGGTTGGAGGACACCCTTGGTTCACACAAAAAAAAAGTAATTATATCAAAAGCAACAAATTTCTTTACATACACAACTAATGTTGCTAAATAATTGAAATAATTTTATCGATAATTGCATGAACCATGATCATATATGTAAATCTAACATTACTTACCAGTAAAAAAATGTGTAATATGATAAAGGAGAATATAAATCATGTGGATATCATTTTAAATTCAAGAGTAATATATAATATCACATGCAATGATCAATATATCTTAAATTCTCAAGAGTTCGAACTTCGGGTTATTTAAGAAACTTTGTTAGAACTCATATTACAGGTTCAAAATCATCACACTTTGAAATTAAATAAAATAAATTTTTTAAGGTTTGGAAATGAATGCTTCATTTTTGGTGTACACCAACCGGTACCCGAATCTGATTTATCCAGAATCCGACTCATCTAGTCCGACCCAACTAAGCTCGCACTAAGCGGTAGGGGTCTCCCAGCGGGGGTTGCTCCATACCCAAGACTCGAACTCAAGACCAGTTGGTTAAGGGACCAAGTGAGCTACCACTTGACCAACCCCACGTTGGTGAAATGAATGTTTCATGCATCTCAAATATTTCACATAAATGCTTGCAAATTCTTGATTTCTTTAGGAATGCTACAAACATCATAAATTTCTTATGGGTATGCTTCAAGCATCATGAATCATTCATAGACTAATATAAATGTCAATTTCTGATGTCTCAGAGATTGCCAAACAAAAAAAATAAATATATAATCTCACCCTCAACAAGGATTGACAACTTCTGGTGCCTGGACTACTGGTCAAAATACTAAATGTTGTTTGGAAAATTAATATAGCTCAACATGGATCACTTCTTTAAATTTTTTCCACTAAAATTGATGTCGATATTCTATTATTATTTGAGCTCTACGCTCATTATCATGATGATTTCATAAGCAGTTGCATATGTTAATACATTATCATCAACAACTTCATATCACTTTTGGGATTACATTTCTAGAAATGTGGCGTTGTTAATCTATATTTGATGGCAATCTCTAGTGTCATCATGATTTATTCTAATACAATTTGAGGGCAAAGGAGCTCAAAAAGAATTAAAGCACCTATAAATGAAAGAAATTGGGGGTTTGCCCTTCAAAATGCCCTTATGGAAGACACATGCCCTCAATAACAAACACTTTTTCTTGTGGAACAAAGGCCATAAACATGGCTAAAAGGGAGTGCATGAATTTGAGAATTGGTAAGCCTAAGAATCAAGTGCAAGATGGATACAAATTTAAAAGGGAAGTTATAAAATTGATTAAGGCATTTAATGTTTTCTAACTGACCATAAATGTCTCTAACTCCTTATCGTTTCAAGTAATTAGAAGCAATCAATTTCTCTTCCATTTAAGCAAGAGATAATCTCATATTCTTAGAATATTTTTGAATCTATGCTTTCGATACTGCTGCTTCAGGAGCATTTTTGAGACATTAATTTTTTTTACCACGTAAGCATAGAGCTAATCTTAAAAATGATGAATTATATTGCCTTATAGTTTTAAAATCGTATAACCGCAAATGTATCAATTCATATATAGCTTTTGGGAAAACCACATTCCTTTGATGTTCATATTTCTCCTTTAGATTGTCCCAATGAATCCTTAATAGTGAGACTCAATTTTCATTCACTCGTGTGGATGATGTGTAAAAAACATGACTTTTTATTTTTGAACCCCGTCATTTACTCATTGGCCCCCACCGCCTGAAACAAGTCGGAAGATTCTTTCCGCTTGAAACAAGACGGAAACAAAATAAAACATTTTTCGCCTTATGCAAGTCGTATTATTTTCCGCCTTTCTAAAGTCGTAAATAAAATAAAGTATTCTGCCTCTCATCAGGCGGAAAACATTAAAAATTTGTTATAATACCAAAATTGCCCCTCCATTCATTCACGTACAAAACAATAAAAAGAAGGGAGGTGAAGGGTTTACGGAGGGGCATTTCTGGGATTTCAACACTTTAATTGTTCCGCTTTTTAAAAGTCAGAAGTATTTCCGCTTTTAAGTAGTCGATAATTCTTCCGCCTTATGCAAATCGGTAGTTTATCCGACTTGTTTTAGGCGGTGGGGGCCAATGAGTAAAAGGTGAGGTTCAAAAAGAAAAAGTAAAAAAAAATCAAAACTTTAGAGGAATCTTGCAATGATGTTTTGTTTCCTTTCTTGATTTTATTCTCAAGATTTATAGCATCAAGATGAATCTCATAAGTATCTGGGTCAAATAATTCTTTTTAGCAATGTCAGGCTAATAATTTCAAGCTTTACCAAATTTGAAATCATAAAACTGCTTAGATACCTAAAGTTAATTATAGTAGGAATATGAAGATATAAAAAATGCACGGTAATCATATAAATTTTTTTAATGAATTATGCTAATAATTATATAACATCACATGGATTATGATCATATAAAGTCAGTGATCTTATAACTTTTGGAAAGATAATGAACAAAAACAGTGATCTAAATCATGAAGAAAAAAAAATCAAATTATATCGTTGACTCATATAGCATATGCATAAGAGTAGAATATGGTAGAGACAACGATCCGTGTTGCAAATATAAAGCCAGTACCTCTTTTAACGAATAAACTTTCATCTTTTTTAAGGAACAAATTTGTAACTTCAATACTAGTAAAAACTACTCTCTTCGGTCTATATTATAAGCCCAATTTCTCTCTCACAAAAATGGTGCTTATAATAAGGACCTGCTAACTAGAAGTTGAAATCGACAAAAGGACAAGAATGTCGGATGCATAAGTGACATCGACGGAAGTGTACTTAAACATTTTGTTTAAAAGTGACTTCGAAGGAGGTGAACGTGCGATCCGACAAGGGGTTAATTTCGACAAAGTAAGCATGTATCGACAACATAAGTGATGTCGAGGGAGGTGTACTTAAGTCTTGCGACTTAAAAGTGACTTCAAAGGACGTGTACGTGTGTCGACAGAAGAGGGAAAACGGAAAGAGAGGTCTGTGTCGAAGGTATAATGGCGTCAGAAAAGAGGAAGTCAGAGCAGTCATGTCAACGTTGGAAACGGAAAAGTAATTATGACAGCATTTAATGCATTCTGTAACACCCCAAAATTTTAATCCCCAATTAATGAAATGTTAATTATAAATTAATTATAATTAATTATTCCCATATTAATCCTTGATTAAAATATGTGTTCATATAGTTGGTATATGAGTGTGAAATTATTTAATAAATATAATAAATGCCTAAAATGAGTATTTTGCATATTAGTCCCTGGGTTGGGACCTAGAAGCAATTATAGGAAAGGTTTTGGAGTGAAATTAAATAAAATAATTATTTTTCAAAAATTGGGAAAAATACTCGAGTATTTTCTGAAAAACTCGAGTATTCTGGGTCAAACTGCACGAGTTAGTGCGTTTGATGAGTCACCATGAACGATTCCCTTCTCCTGCCACGAAATCGTCTCCTTGCCAACGCCATGGGTGGCGTGTCGACATGCATGAGCTCCCTCTATCTCTATTTAAACCCATCAACACCGTGAAGTTAGGAATTTTGCTCAATCTTGCTCTTGTTGACAAAGCTAGGGTTTCGAATTTGCCCTCTTCGATTCTCTTTCAATTCAGAGTGTTAAGGCTTGAGTGATACACGAATACAAAGCTCATATCACGAGCTTTGTATAGACATAAAGATTGTGAGCTGAGAGTGAGTGTGTTGTTAGAATCGAAGCTGAGAAGTTGAGGCTGAGTTGCAGTCATCAGTTCTGGGAGCTTACTTTGGGTTTGATTTCTGGTAAGCTCACGAATCCTTGAATCTCAAATTCGGTTTCCTTAGTTAGATTATGTTGCATAGAGTCTAGAAAATCTAATTTCCCCAATTTTATTCTCTGTTTCATGGGTAAACCAATTCCACTTTGGTGTTGCACTCAAAATGCTCTGCATGTGGTGCTTGAAGTTGGTCTGAGAGTTGTGGAACTTTTCTTTGAGGATTTCTTGTTTGATTCACGTCTGAGAGGTAAGGGGAAGTAATTATATTCACTAGATAGAGATTAAGTTCCATGATTTGTGTTAGAGAGCCACCAAGAGGCTCTAAGGGCTTAGATTGAATAGGGTCTTTGGTTTGGAGACCAAGCTTTGCTCTAAAACTGTGTTGAGCAAGTTCTATATCATGCATGCAAGCTTAAATGAACTTTGTTTCATGAGTATTGTGCTTATTGTGTAAATTGAAGTATTGAGTTGTTAAAATTTGTTTTTATGCATGATTTATTGATTCTCTGTCAAATTGGTTATTTGATATGAAATGAGTATGGTAACATGTTCAATATATGGTATATGAACTATTGTGATCACTGGTTTGGGTTAAAAA
Organism: Crotalaria pallida; assembly: GCA_037953625.1. Lineage (NCBI taxonomy): Eukaryota > Viridiplantae > Streptophyta > Magnoliopsida > Fabales > Fabaceae > Crotalaria > Crotalaria pallida. The sequence goes on from CM075653.1 coordinate 85,606,550, forward strand.
TGTTTAGAAATTGAAATGGTATGTAAAAACCAAATTTCAGTCTATTCTGTCTGCAAACACTCGAGTATATGGCTTAACACTCGAGTATTTCGTGATGCACCAGTGTGAAAATTGGTGCACCAACTTGAGAACTAGGCTAAGCACTCGAGTATTTCAGATGCAATAAGAGTAAAAATCAATGAACAACTCGAGTAATATGTGGACTACTCGAGTATTCTGGGTAATGGACTACTCGAGTATCTCATGAATTACTCGAGTATATTTTTGAAAATCTGAAAACTTGAATCTCTAAACAGACATGAACGACTCGAGTATAATCATGAACTACTCGAGTAAAATCTGGAAAGTGATAAACTACTCGAGTATTATGGGAAACACTCGAGTATTTTTAGTCAGATACTTAAAAATACCATTTTCAATTCTAAGTCATTTTGTAACACTTAAAGGACGATAAACCAAGTGATCCTGGACTTAAAGGAAATTGATTGACGTTATGATATTTTCATTTGAATAACGATACGTTGCTCGGGAGGCACGTAATGTATTAATAAAAGGATAAAACATCAATCAATTCCCTTTAAGTAAAGTAATGAATTCATTCTGGAGTTTGGATGGTAGGACGTATATCATGTTTTTGGTAAACATGTGGAGGGCCTCTGGGAGTGCCAATACGCTTGCTTGATGACACGTCGTTGACGTGGTCGGCTTAGTAGATGCCGATATGGTTATACCGTTTGGATGACGGGATATGCTCGGGTGGCATGGATACCAAGCTTGACGTGTACATTCTAGGTGAATGTACGAATTGTTGTATACCTAGGAATACAACGCACTGTTGAGCGCTGGTTTGTCAGGGATGGACGTCAGAGAGTGACATAGTATGATGGAGATAGGCTTGAGAGCTAAAGTCATGCATCATGCCACTCATTTAAATCAATTGTGATAAATGAAATAAGTGTGAGCATCCTAAGTGCATTAATTAACTGCTAAGTGTTATATGTGATTGTTGTTAATTGATGCATATTTACATACTCATATTGCACAATTTATTCTCTGTTGATTATGTGTATAGAATTTCTTACCCCTATGCCCTTGTAGGTGATGTCTCGTTACATTGCTTGCATCGAGATTCGGCCACTTCCTAGTGGCACATGGATCTATGAGGACCATCGCGCGGTGTTCGAGGGAGAGGTAGAGGTTACCTTCTACCACCCGAACCCGTTGATCCGATTTCGTCCTCGTAGATTTAGGATTCCCATCATATACACTGTGCATGTACCCCCGTTTTACACTTACCATGGACCACCTCCCACGCGACCAGCTCGCTCCTATCACAGTTTTCGTTTTCGACCTACCCGCTCTCACCCTTTTACCTCGAGAGTCGTCCGCGAGGAGACTCCCCCTTCTGATCCGAGGAGCCCAGTCAGGGTTTCACCATCACCTGTCCCGGTACCCAGTGGTAGGGTACACTCTCCCTCGGATGAGATCGAGGAGGACCCGGTGGAGGACGAGAGTGAGAGCGAGCCTGTCGTGCATTCTACTGGGAGTGATTGGAGGGACGATGATCCCTAGGTTTGTGCATAGGGTATGTGATGAGGATCAGGGGATCCGATGTGTGGAGGCTGTGGAGGAGATCTTGCTGCTGCTGCTGTGTTGATGATGATGCTACTACCTTACTACTTATGTTTCTTGGAGACTGCTGTTATCACTACTACTACATCTGATGCTGCCGGATCTACGTGACCACCCTTAGAGTTTTATTTTGATTATGTATATATGTTGTAGATATACTTTTGGGGTTCTCTAGGGATTTGGTTATGTTATTATGTAGATCTGTTTATGGACTTGTATTTTGGGATCTTGGAAGCTTTGATATGGGGCTATGTACTTATGACTCTTATTATATATATATATATGTACCTATGTTCATCTTACTAGTAATTGCATAGTCCGATAATTCCGCTTACTCTGATTTAATCTATTTGAGGGCTCGGCTGTGAAAACTATTCGATGGTATCAGTTTTATCAAATAAAGCAAGGGTAGCTTCAGTTATTTTCTATAATATAAAAATACGGTTCCAAAAGATGAATGCTACCCAACTTTCGAAAAGGTTTCAGAAATCGCCGAATTCAATATAACTATTTTGGTAATACCTTAGGGTTTATTCTCCAAGAATTCCAAGTGTTGATTTGTGCACCCGCTTTTAAAAGAAAATTTTATCTCCATATTTTCTTAATCCTCACAAGTCCATATATTATCCAATATAAAATCTTAATTACTATATTATATTTGGGTAATCCGGATGGGTGTCATACTGAGTGGTATCAGAGCAAAAGTCAGATCCTGTAGTAGTGGAAGTAGTTTCAGAAAGGTAGCCATCAACATCAAGCAGGTATCTCCAGGGCATTTACACTATTTGAATGTTATCATTTTGTTTGTTGAGCTTTAGATACCCTTGATTTTTTTGTATCTTGTCTCTTTTGAGTACAAGACACAATTGATTGTTGATTTAAGAGTTTAAAATATAGCCCTAGTATAGGTGGTGTAATTGAAGTTTCTGTAGTTCAACATATGTGACCATAAGCCCATAGCTCAGGTCTAATATGGCAACTAGAAACCAAAATCACACCAACGCGATGTTAGAACGAATCACCACAGTGTTGGAGACTATGCAGCGACAATCTCAACAACCATCTCAACCGGTTAACCCCGCCTCATCAGTGTAATGTGGGTAACGTTGAGGCGAAGACTTTGGCTGATTTTAGGAGCTGTAATCCACCAAAGTTCGAAGGAGGATTTAAACCGGAAGAGGCCAGTAAGTGGATTCACACCATGGATAAGATTCTGAGAACATTGGAGTGTTCTGATGCTCAAAAGGTGGCGTATGCAACCTACATGTTAGAGGATGAAGCTGAGAATTGGTGGGATCACACGATGCAGCTTCTGCAATATGAAGGAAGGGAGGTAAGTTGGGGAGTATTCATGGAGAAGTTTCTCCAAAAGTATTTCCCTGAAGATCTAAGGAGGAACAAGGAAGTGGAATTCTTGCAGCTGAAGCAAGGAAATATGAGTGTGGGTGAGTACGCAGCCAAGTTTGAGGAGCTGATGAAATACTCTCCATACTATCAGAACAATCCAGATGAGAGGAGCAAATGCATAAAGTTTGAAGGAGGCTTGAGGCCAAAGTTGAAGTCGATTTTCAGCTACCAGCGGATTCAAAGCTTTCCTGCACTAGTGGACATGTGTAGGATGTATGAAGACGATACCAAGGCTGAGGAGATGCAAGTCTCAGAGAAGAAGGACAATCAGAGCTATGGACCCCAGAGGCGTAAAGGTTTCAATAATAGAGGCAAAGGTCCGTATGATCGCCGAGGGAAAGTCAAAGGAAAAGCTGGTAGTTCGGATGGAAGGAATTATCGGAGCGAGGCTCCATTCTGCGATAAGTGCAAGCGCAATCACTATGGCCGTGTGTGTTGGGGGACAAGTGGTTGCTTTAACTGTGGAAAGCCGGGACATTTTGCAAGGGACTGCAAGGAACCGGCCAAAGCCAACTCAAGAGGAACTGCAGAAAGACCTATGGCTCAAGGAAGGGTTTTCACCCTTAATGGTGTGGAAGCAAACCGATCTTCTGATCTGGTGCAAGGTAAATACTTGCTTAATGGTCAGTTTTGTCATGTTTTGTTTGATTCTGGTGCAACGCATTCATTCGTTTCGTATGAATGTGTAAACCGGTTAGGCTTGATGATATCTGAAATGCCTTATACTCTCAAAGTAGAAACCCCTACTAATGCTCCAGTAATAGTTTCTAGAGCATGTCTTAACTGTTGTATAGAAGTGTTAGGACAAACCTCTAAAGTAGATTTGATCTGCTTACCCTTGACACAATTAGATGTGATCTTGGGAATGGACTGGTTAAGTCAAAACCAAGTAATCATTGATTGTGATAGAAAAGTAGTGACCTATAGAAATTCAAAACCCTCCGGCTACGTGTGCCTGTTCAACTCTGAGGTGGAGGAGAATGGTCCAAGGATGGAAGAGATCCCTATTGTCAGAGACTTTCCGGAAATTTTTGCTGATGAGATCCCTGGGTTGCCACCAAGGAGAGAGATTGAATTTGGTATTGATCTAGTTCCGGGAGCTGGTCCCATTTCTATCGCTCCCTATTGAATGGCACCACCGGAAATGGCAGAAATGAAGAAGCAGATTGAGGAGTTACTACAGAAGCAGATGATTCGACCAAGTGTGTCACCTTGGGGTGCTCCGGTTTTATTTGTCAAGAAGAAAGATGGTAGTATGAGGATGTGCATCGACTACCGGCAGCTGAATAAGGTTACCATCAAGAACAAGTATCCATTGCCGAGGATAGATGACCTTATGGATCAAGTTCGTGGAGCTTCGGTATTTTCCAAGATTGATTTGAGGTCGGGGTACCATCAAATCAGGATAAGAGAAGAGGATATCTCTAAGACTGCATTTCGATCCCGATATGGGAATTATGAGTATGTCGTGATGCCGTTCGGATTGACTAATGCACCAGCTATCTTTATGGACTACATGAATCGAATCTTTAGACCTTATTTAGATTCATTCGTGGTTGTGTTCATAGATGATATCCTTATTTATTCCAAGAACCCGGAGGAGCATGCTGAAAACTTGAGGATGGTGTTGAGTATCCTAAAGGAGAAGCAATTGTACGCCAAACTTACAAAATGTGAGTTTTGGCTAAAGGAGGTTAAGTTCTTGGGGCATGTGATTTCAGACAAAGGGATAGCCGTTGATCCGACGAAAGTGAGTTCAGTTTTGCAATGGGAGCAACCAAAGTCGGTCACGGAGGTGAGAAGTTTTCTTGGCTTGGCTGGGTACTATAGAAGGTTTATAGAAGGTTTCTCGAAGATCGCACTGCCTTTGACGAAGTTGACTCGGAAAGATCAACCATTCCTTTGGGATGAGAAGTGTGAAAGGAGTTTTCGGGTATTCCTTTGGGATGAGAAGTGTGAAAGAAGTGTGAAGGAAAGGTTGACATCGTCTCCGGTATTGATTCTGCCCGATACACAGAAGAGCTTTGATGTGTACTGTGACGCGTCGAAACAAGGCCTTGGGTGCGTTTTGATGCAAGAAGGGCAAGTCGTCGCCTATGCCTCGAGACAGCTAAAAGTTCATGAAATGAACTATCCAACTTATGATCTGGAGCTGGCAGCTGTGGTATTTGCATTAAAGATCTGGAGGCACTATCTCTATGGCACTACGTTCCGAGTGTTCAGTGACCATAAGAGTTTAAAGTACCTCTTCGATCAAAAGGAGTTGAATATGAGGCAGCGTCGATGGATGGAGTTTTTGAAAGATTATGAGTTCGAGCTCCATTACCATCCGGGGAAGGCCAATGTTGTAGCAGATGCATTGAGTAGAAAGGCAATGCACATCAGTACAATGATGGTCAGAGAAGCTGCACTGATAGAGGAATTCCGGGATTTGAGTCTGACGATGCAAGTGGAGCCGGCAAGTATCAAGATGGGGATGCTGCAGATTGCTAATGAGTTTCTGCAAATAATTCGGGAATTGCAACGCAAGGATGAGAAACTCATGGAAAAGAGGAAGTTGATGGAAGAAGGCAAGGAATTGGAGTTTCAAGAAGGGAAGGATGGAATCCTTCGCTTTAAAACAAGGATTTGTGTGCCTGATGATTTAGAAGTAAGAAGGATGATTCTGGATGAGGCGCATAAGAGTAAGATGAGTATGCATCCGGGAGCTACCAAAATGTACCAGGACTTAAAGAAGCTATTTTGGTGGTCTGGTTTGAAGAAAGATGTAGCTGAGTATGTGGCCCGTTGTTTGGTGTGTCAAAAGGCGAAAGTGGAACATCAAAGGCCAGGAGGAGAGTTACTTTCCTTGGAAGTTCCTGTGTGGAAATGGGATAGTATCTCGATGGATTTTGTGTCGGGATTGCCAAGAACATCTACTGGTCATGATGCCATCTGGGCGATCGTGGATCGTTTAACCAAGTCGGCGCATTTCATTCCCGTGAATATGCGCTACTCGTTGGAAAAGCTTACCCAGTTGTACATCAAAGAAGTTGTTCGTCTGCACAGTGTACCATCAAGCATTGTATCTGATCGCGATCCGAGGTTTACATCGAAGTTTTGGGAAGATCTGCATAGAGCCTTGGGTTCAAAATTGAAGTTAAGTTCTGCATACCATCCTCAGACTGATGGTCAGACCGAGAGGACTATTCAGTCACTGGAGGACATTTTGCGAGCCTGTGTGTTGGAAGGTCAAGGGAACTGGGAACAAATGTTGCCACTCGTGGAGTTCACTTACAACAACAGTTATCACACGAGTATTGGAATGGCACCATTTGAAGCTTTGTATGGAAGAAAGTGTCAGACGCCGTTATGCTGGTTTCAAGTGGGGGAGAATTCTCTGGTTGGGCCAGACTTTGTGCAAGAGACCACGGAACAGATCAAGATGATACAAGAGAAGATGAGGGCAGCTCAAAGTAGGCAGAAATTCTATGCTGATAGGAGAAGGAAACCTTTAGAGTTTGCCGAAGGAGACCATGTATTCATTAGAATAGTACCAACAAAAGGTGTTAGTAGAGCTTTAAAAACCCAGAAACTATCACCTAAGTTTATTGGTCCCTATCAAATCCTCAAAAGAGTCGGCCCAGTAGCTTATCAGTTAGCCCTGCCTCCGTCATTAGCTAACCTTCATAATGTATTCCATGTGTCTCAATTAAAGAGATATGTCCATGACCCCACCATTGTCCTTAGAATCCAACCTGATGACTTAGAAGTTCATGAGAATCTAACCTTCAAAGCTGTGCCAGTTCGCATTGAAGACCGGAGAGTTAAACAGCTTAGAGGGAAGGACATTTGTCTGGTCAAAGTCGTCTGGGTTTGTGGTGATGCGATAGAATCATCTTGGGAATTAGAGGATAAGATGCGTCAGGATTATCCTGACTTGTTTGTATAAATTGAATTTCAGGGACGAAATTCCTTGTAAGTGGGGGAGTAGTGTAACACCCCAAAATTTTAATCCCCGATTAATGAAATGTTAATTATAAATTAATTATAATTAATTATTTCCATATTAATCCTTGATTAAAATATGTGTTCATATAGTTGGTATATGAGTGTGAAATTATTTAATAAATATAATAAATGCCTAAAATGAGTATTTTGCATATTAGTCCCTGGGTTGGGACCTAGAAGCAATTATAGGAAAGGTTTTGGAGGGAAATTAAATAAAATAATTATTTTTCAAAAATTGGGAAAAATACTCGAGTATTTTCTGGAAAAACTCGAGTATTCTGGGTCAAACTGCACGAGTTAGTGCGTTTGATGAGTCACCATGCACGATTCCCTTCTCCTGCCACGAAATCGTCTCCTTGCCAACGCCATGGGTGGCGTGTCGACATGCATGAGCTCCCTCTATCTCTATTTAAACCCATCAACACCGTGAAGTTAGGAATTTTGCTCAATCTTGCTCTTGTTGACAAAGCTAGGGTTTCGAATTTGCCCTCTTTGATTCTCTTTCAATTCTGAGTGTTAAGGCTTGAGTGATACACGAATACAAAGCTCATATCACGAGCTTTGTATAGACATAAAGATTGTGAGCTGAGAGTGAGTGTGTTGTTAGAATCGAAGCTGAGAAGTTGAGGCTGAGTTGTAGTCATCAGTTCTGGGAGCTTACTTTGGGTTTGATTTCTGGAAAGCTCACGAATCCTTGAATCTCAAATTCGGTTTCCTTAGTTAGATTATGTTGCATAGAGTCTAGAAAATCTAATTTCCCCAATTTTATTCTCTGTTTCATGGGTAAACCAATTCCACTTTGGTGTTGCACTCAAAATGCTCTGCATGTGGTGCTTGAAGTTGGTCTGAGAGTTGTGGAGCTTTTCTTTGGGGATTTCTTGTTTGATTCACGTCTGAGAGGTAAGGGGAAGTAATTATATTCAATAGATAGAGATTAAGTTCCATGATTTGTGTTAGAGAGCCACCAAGAGGCTCTAAGGGCTTAGATTGAATAGGGTCTTTGGTTTGGAGACCAAGCTTTGCTCTAAAACTGTGTTGAGCAAGTTCTATATCATGCATGCAAGCTTAAATGAACTTTGTTTCATGAGTATTGTGCTTATTGTGTAAATTGAAGTATTGAGTTGTTAAAATGTGTTTTTATGCATGATTTATTGATTCTCTATCAAATTGGTTATTTGATATGAAATGAGTATGGTAACATGTTCAATATATGGTATATGAACTATTGTGATCACTGGTTTGGGTTAAAAATGTTTAGAAATTGAAATGGTATGTAAAAACCAAGTTTCAGTCTGTTCTGTCTGCAAACACTCGAGTATTTCGTGATGCACCAGTGTGAAAATTGGCGCACCAACTTGAGAACCAGGCTAAGCACTCAAGTATTTCAGATGCAACAAGAGTAAAAATCAATGAACAACTCGAGTAATATGTGGACTACTCGAGTATTCTGGGTAATGGACTACTCGAGTATCTCATGAATTACTCGAGTATATTTTTGAAGATCTGAAAACTTGAATCTCTAAACAGACATGAACGACTCGAGTATAATCATGAACTACTCGAGTAAAATCTGGAAAATGATAAACTACTCGAGTATTATGGGAAACACTCGAGTATTTTTAGTCAGATACTTAAAAATACCATTTTCAATTCTAAGTCATTTTGTAACACTTAAAGGACGATAAACCAAGTGATCCTGGACTTAAAGGAAATTGATTGACGTTATGATATTTTCATTTGAATAACGATACGTTGCTCGGGAGGCATGTAATGTATTAATAAAAGGATAAAACATTAATCAATTCCCTTTAAGTAAATTAATGAATTCATTTTGGAGTTTGGATGGTAGGACGTATATCATGTTTTTGGTAAACATGTGGAGGGCCTCCGGGAGTGCCAATACGCTTGCTTGATGACACGTCGTTGACGTGGTCGGCTTAGTGGATGCCGATATGGTTACACCGTTTGGATGACGGTCCTTTTGGATGACGGGATATGCTCGGGTGGCATAGATACCAAGCTTGACGTGTACATTCTAGGTGAATGTACGAATTGTTGTATACCTAGGAATACAACACACTGTTGAGTGCTGGGTTGTCAGGGATGGACGTCAGAGAGTGACATAGTATGATGGAGATAGGCTTGAGAGCTAAAGTCATGCATCATGCCACTCATTTAAATCAATTGTGATAAATGAAATAAGTGTGAGCATCCTAAGTGCATTAATTAACTGCTAAGTGTTATATGTGATTGTTGTTAATTGATGCATATTTACATACTCATATTGCACAATTTATTCTCTGTTGATTATTTGTATAGAATTTCTTACCCCTATGCCCTTGTAGGTGATGTCTCGTTACATTGCTTGCGTCGAGATTTGGCCACTCCCTAGTGGCACATGGATCGATGAGGACCATCGCGCGGTGTTCAAGGGAGAGGTAGAGGTTACCTTCTACCACCCGAACCCGTTGATCTGATTCCGTCCTCGTAGATTTAGGATTCCCATCATATACACTGTGCATGTACCCCCGTTTTACACTTACCATGGACCACCTCCCACGCGACCAGCTCGCTCCTATCACAGTTTCCGTTTTCGACCTACCCGCTCTCACCCTTTTACCTCGAGAGTCGTCCGCGAGGAGACTCCCCCTTCTGATCCGAGGAGCCCAGTCAGGGTTTCACCATCACCTGTCCCGGTACCCAATGGTAGGGTACACTCTCCCTCGGATGAGATCGAGGAGGACCCGGTGGAGGACGAGAGTGGGAGCGAGCCTGTCGTGCATTCTACTGGGAGTGATTGGAGGGACGATGATCCCTAGGTTTGTGCATAGGGTATGTGATGAGGATCAGGGGATCCGATGTGTGGAGGCTGTGGAGGAGATCTTGCTGCTGCTGCTGTGTTGATGATGATGCTACTACCTTACTACTTATGTTTCTTGGAGACTGCTGTTATCACTACTACTACATCTGATGCTGCCGGATCTACGTGACCACCCTTAGAGTTTTATTTTGATTATGTATATATGTTGTAGATATACTTTTGGGGTTCTCTAGGGATTTGGTCATGTTATTATGTAGATCTGTTTATGGACTTGTATTTTGGGATCTTGGAAGCTTTGATATGGGGCTATGTACTTATGACTCTTATTATATATATATATATATATGTACATATGTTCATCTTACTAGTAATTGCATAGTCCGATAATTCCGCTTACTCTGATTTAATCTATTTGAGGGCTCGGCTGTGAAAACTATTCAATGGTATCAGTTTTATCAAATAAAGCAAGGGTAGCTTCGGTTATTTTCTATAATATAAAAATACGGTTCCAAAAGATGAATGCTACCCAACTTTCGAAAAGGTTTCAGAAATCGCCGAATTCAATATAACTGTTTTGGTAATACCTTAGGGTTTATTCTCCAAGAATTCCAAGTGTTGATTTGTGCACCCGCTTTTAAAAGAAAATTTTATCTCCATATTTTCTTAATCCTCACAAGTCCATATATTATCCAATATAAAAGCTTAATTACTATATTATATTTGGGTAATCCGGATGGGTGTCACACATTCCATGGCTATAAATTTTCCTCTTCAGAAACTTGTAAAGCCATGAGAGAATATGGAAAAAGCAATGGCTCACCTTCGCGAGTTTTGGAAGGAAGAGAAAAGATTCAAAACCCATATGATCTGAGTTCACGAAAGATCAAACATGTGGGATTAAATGATTCGGTAGTTGGAGAGAAAGTGGAGAAATCTTTGCTCCGAATACCCTCCTTTTCCTCATGAATGGTGAAAGACCAAACATGTGGGATTACATAGGGATCACCTCTTGTGTATCAAACTGGTGTGGAAAGTCCAAATTGGAGGAAGCGTTGAGTTTGATACATAAGCCTTGGTGGAATCTTTGTAATTCCCCATGACCCAAGGTTTGTGCCCTGCTAGGGTCGGATTTTGGGTGTCTTTCCCTTTAAAGAGGGAAAGGAAAAGACCTCTGATGGCATTCTACTAGAGACGTCGGTGGCAGGTCTTTTGGTCGACAGGTGATAAAACACCGTCGAATCAGGGAACATGTCACTGATTTCGATTGAATGCCTTAAAGGCCGACAATAGGTCGAAAGTCAATACCGACAGACGACCTTTTTGTCGAAATGAACTTGATGTCGGTGGGCATCCCAGAATCAAAAGGCAGGAGCATGACAACGTCAATGCTTCGAACAACAAAGAGACTTAGACAAGAGTTTAAGTTGCATGATTTCAGCCGAAGGAGAATGCTTGCCGAAAGGAGTCCCAATGAAGACGTAGTAAGAAAGATCGACAAGATATCCATGAGGCCAAAACCACAACGTGGGCAGTTACATCGTGAGGGATAGCGTAATGGGTGGTTATTTTAGATCATGGCTTCTGCAGTTATGCAGAACGTGAGAAAACTAATTTGTAATAGCTTAGTGGATTCCTAATAGCTATAAATAGGAAGTCCTTAGGTTGTAATCGAGGTCGGTTGCTAGGTTGACACACATTGGCCAAAATCCTACACATATCACCGGAGCAGATTGACGGAGAAACGCCTTTGTAAAGAACCTCAGCCTTCCACCTTTTCAATTCAATGCAATTTTTATGCTTTCCAATTTACAATTCAACGCAATTTACTTTGCTGCACTTTACATTCTCGCGACTTTAAATTCACTGCATTTACTTTACTGCAACTTTTAAATCGCTTTCCATTTACTTTCTTCTCGCGCCGTGTTCTTGGCGTCGGTTTTACTTCCTTGCCACTTTTAAACGCTTTCACGCACTTTACTTTCCAACCCAAATACAAAAACAACCAAAAATACGGTCAAGTTCCTTCGCAAGATTACCACATAATCTGTCGTTACCCACACCCCACGCACATTGTCAGTTCGGCAGGCGTCGGACGAAAACCCCCCAAACAGGACCCAAGGGAGTATCTTGTTGTGTTACCAAAAAAAAAAAACTATCTTGTTGATACTAAACTTAACAATAGTAATAAATATAGAGAATATAAGAAAGAGGGTGAAGAGAGAAGAACGTGGAAAATGAATTTCGATCCAATTTTTGGTTTGGTATTACATTAGAAAATGAATCATATTTATAAAAAAGTTTTTATCCGACAACAACTCAAGTAATCAATTTGCAGTATTTTCTGATATCAATCCAAAATTTGATTGTGATAGTCATCCAATAAAAAACAAATTATATATTTTACAACACCTTTGATATTATTTATTGACCACTTGCTATTTAAAAAAAGTTTTATTTATCAACGTGGATTGACTCAAATAGTGCAATCCTGTCAACTTGAGAACTTGGGAATATACTTGAGACTAAGAAGTTTCGGGTTCACTTCCCGATTAACACACTCCGCTAGCAGAATCATAGGAATCCTCGTCTAGGATTAGTCTTAAGGGTTCCTTGATATTTTAGGTATTTTTGGGACACCTGTGATACTAACCAAAGAGTTAAAAAAAAAATTTCTTTCTTCAAATGAATAATATCAAAGGTGAAAGAGAAAAAAAATTAGAAAAATGATTGTCCTATAAATAATTATAAGATGTAAAAGGTGTAGACAAGTGAGAGATAGAAAGAAAAATGAGAGATATGATTGATGGTTTGATGTGAAATGATGAAAGAGATAAAAAGAAAAATGATATGTGAACAAAGATGTAAAAAAAAAAGGTTGTAAAAATATAATAATTAAAAAAACAAGAATAATTTTCAAAAATTGCGATAAATAAAATATAGTTAAAAAAATAATATTAAACTATCAATTATACATACGGAACCACAGGGAAAAAGTACATATGGAACCATAGGAGAGTGAGAGGAATAATAAAACAAAAAATAAAAATAAAAATCACTGACAACGGGTCTGTTTGGCAAAACTAATTTATAGCTGTGAGTTTATAGCTGTGAGTTTGTAGTGATAGCTGTGAGTTTATAGCTGATAGCTGTGAACCTAGCTTATAGCTGTGAGTTTACAGCTGTATAGCTACCTTATTGAACAAGAGCTGTTTGACAAAACTAGCTGTGCAACTAATTTAAACATGTTAAACGACTGAAAAGTACATAACATGTAGAATAATAATTAATATTGACATTCATGTTTCAATGACGATAATACTACACTAGTAGCTTATAGAGAAAGACATATACTTCATTCATATAGATATAAATGATGAAAAAAATTATAACATTCATAATAATTATTACTAAGTACTACTGCACTTTAAACATTTTTATTATTTTTATAAAAATGTCACGTTATCTTTATTAACAATGACACGAAAGAAGGACAAAACTTTTAGCTTATTGATTGGACACACCGCCATCACAAAATCACACAAATCCAATCTGAACCTAATTCACAAAATAAAAAAAAATAAAAATAAAAATTGAGGATAATAAAAAAGTGAAAGAGAAATTTGATAATCAATGTTGAAATAAATATCACATACCCATATGTCTCCTGAATCAATAGTTAAATATAAGATTTCTTTATAAGTGATTTTGGTGTGGTGCGTACAGATGTTGAATATATAGAAGGATTCTAGGTTTTTGGGTTTGAAGAAAAAAATTAAAAAAATTGGGGGTAATATTAATTCGGGCCAGAATAAATAATAATATAATTTAATAAAAAAAGGGTAAAATTGAGATATGATTTATTGAAAGCTCTTATTTTTTTAGCTTTCTAAAAGCTAGCTTTCAAAAGCTATAAGCTTCCTTTTTGAAAGCTATAAGCTTCTTTTATTTTTTGTTCACGAAACAGCTCTAGTAGCTTATTGACCAAATCAATAAGCTAAAAGCTACTCCCTCCGGTCCTATTTATAAGTCACAATCTAGAAGAATTCTTTGGTCCTATTTATAAGTCACTTTGTATTTTCTATGAGACATTTATTGCTATTTTTTCTTATTTGCCCTTTGTCCATTAATGTGAAGTAATACAATGTGAAATTCCCAATGCACGTTAAGAGGGTAAGATTGTAATGTTGAAGTATTTTTTTAAAGTTTCAAGAAACCTAACTACCCTCCTTGATCCATGTGATATGATTAAGTATGCCCTATAAACAGGACCAAAGGGAGTACTAGATAAGCTATAAGTACCAAACACACTCAACAACTTCTTTCATGATCTTTCCATTGCCGCAAAATATAGGCTTCAATTTTGATTTGTGTCAATTTCTGAATAAATAAGGTTGTCCAAACTCAAAACTCCAAATTCAATATATTGATTTTTCCCTTTCAATTTATTATCATTTCCAATTATCCAAAAAAATTTAGAAATTGGTCCAAGGAACCAATCAACCAGTCATGGTTACAGTTATGGTCTCTGCTTCTTCCACATGTTCTTCTTCCTGGACACGTGGTTCCATTCCAATTTCTAAGCTCAACCCATCATTCAGAACCAGAACCAGAACCAGGCTCACGTGGCTGAATCCACAACCACGTGCTGCACTTGTTGAAGCATCACCACCGCCGCCACCACCACCACCAGCTGCTGCTACTTCAGCACCAAGAAATGGGTCAGTCAAGGTGCTTGCACTTCCGGGGGACCGTGCTAATGACCTTCAGGCTGAAACCAGAGCCATGGCACGTGCTGTCAATGCTTCTGTCTATAGCCCTCAACTTGTTGCCTCCAAATATGGGTCTCAACCCTTCAAGGTACTTATATTTCATCCAAAGTTGAAATCTTTTTGTCAATATTTTCTGTGGAGTAAAACATCCTTTTGGTCTCGAGATTTGAAAAAATTGTCAATTTGGTCCTTGATTTTATCATATCCTCAATCACTTTAGTCCCTGTCGTTAGTCATATCAGAGATAGATGGTGTGCAAAGTTAGAATCAAATTGATGTTTCTGAATGTATCAAATTGAAAGTATACTCTTTTTGTGGGTATATTTGGTTTTTGTGAATTGATTTGACTTCTTTTTGTGTTTGTTTATTTATTATTATTAGGTGGTGGGAAGGACCCTTCAGATTTTGAGTGAGTTGGGTTCATTTGGCTTGAAGCTATTCTTGGACCAAAGAAATGGAGTGCTTGAGCAGAATAGAAGGATTCGTGCAATTGAGCTTAGGACCATATTCACTCGGTTGGGACCAACTTTTGTGAAATTGGGTCAGGGATTGTCCACCAGGCCTGATATCTGCCCTCCAGAGTTTCTGGAGGAGCTCTCTGAACTTCAAGTATTGGATTCTTCCACTGAACTCTTTTTATTTATTTATCTATTTATTTAATTAGTTGCAATATCCTGGAAACAGTCTCCCGGCTTGCGGTATAAGACTGCATAATCTTTTCCAGGCCCCACTAGTTGGGAGCCACTTGTGCATCAAGTCGCTCTTTATTTTTATTATTATTTAATTGCAATAGACCTTTAGATTATTCTGTAATGTACGGAATGTTCCAGGGAGCGATTAGCTTAGCTTTGAGTGACTGGTGTCAATACTCAAAATGCAGCTTTGCAAGCTTTTCTCTACTTCACTGAGTGTATGGTTTCTTGTCTGACATGGAGATTGTAGATGCAATGCAGTGAAAATTTATTCACTGGTGTAGTAGATGTGCCTATTATATATGGTCTTGATGATATTTGCTGATATGAAGATATTTATGAATGAAATGGATACTTAGGTTGCCTTGGTCATTTCTTTGTTTTGCCAGGATGGTTTGCCAACATTTCCTGATGAGGAGGCCTTTGCATGCATTGAGAAGGAATTAGGACAATCTATTGACTCTATTTTCTCTGTTATATCTCCATCCCCCATAGCAGCAGCCAGTTTGGGTCAAGTTTACAAAGCTCGGTTGAAGTACTCTGGGAAACTTGTCGCTGTCAAGGTGCAGCGCCCTGGTATTGAAGAAGCGATAGGATTGGACTTTTACTTGATTAGAGGCTTAGGGTTTCTCATAAATAAATATGTGGACATAATTACCACTGATGTTGTTGCACTTATTGATGAATTTGCGCGTAGGGTTTTTCAAGAACTCAACTATGTGCAGGTTAGTTCTTCTGTCGATACCAAAAAATTGTGTTTTAGTAGCAGCCAAGCATGTATCTATTAGCAGTTTAAGCATCTTGGTTTTTCTTTTAAGAATAGAATATACTAAAATAAATGATGGATTGTTGGACCCTTTCCCTAATGTATAGTCAAAAGGCAAGCATCTAATGATTGTATCCATTTATAATAAAGTCTTCCTTAGGGTGATGTGTGCCTCACCATATATATATATTTTTTTATAGTCAAACTTTTTTTCTTACTTTTTTAGGGGAGGGGCAGAGTGCAGTCCCTGTTGTATGAACCCGGGCATGCTAACACTTGTTTTGTAGCTCTACCACTTGAGATGGCTCTAGATTACGTGCCTCATCTCATATATTAGCAGATAAAATTACTTATTTGTAAGTTGTATAAGATTTCTTTTTTGGATTGAATGTTAATTATGACAGGTTCATGCAGGAGGGACAAAATGCAAGGAGGTTCAAAAAGTTGTATGCTGACAAGGAAGATATCTTTGTACCTGATGTTTTTTGGGACTATACAAGTGCTAAAGTACTAACGATGGACTGGGTTGATGGAGTCAAACTAAATGAGCAAGAAGCAATTGAGAGACAAGGATTGAAAGTCTTGGATCTAGTGAACGCTGGTATACAATGCAGCCTCAGGCAGTTACTTGAGTATGGATATTTCCATGCAGATCCTCATCCTGGGAATCTCTTGGCAACACCCGAGGGAAAGCTTGCTTTTCTTGATTTTGGGATGATGAGTGAGACTCCAGAAGAAGCAAGATTTGCCATAATCGGTCATGTTGTTCACTTGGTTAACCGGGACTATGAGGCTATGGCTCAGGACTACTATGCTCTTGACTTCTTGTCAACTGATGTCGATGTATCTCCTATTGTACCTGCACTTCGAAACTTTTTTGATGATGCACTTAATTATACTGTGAGCGAGCTTAACTTCAAGACACTGGTGGATGGTTTGGGAAATGTTTTGTATCAATATCCATTTAATGGTGAGATAATGCTATGTTTTTGAATGACTTATTATCAACCTGTTACTGATATAATTTAATCATTTTACTATTCGTTTTGCAATTACATTTTTAATATTACTGGAGTTATGTAGTCGTGTACTGAACTTCTATAAACTTTACTGCTTATTCCTAATTTTCTTGCAAAATCTGATGGGTTGGCTTTGTTTTCTTCTGTTTTTCTCCTCTTTTGTCAACAGTCCCTGCATACTATGCATTGATATTGAGGTCTCTCACTGTTTTAGAAGGTTTAGCACTTTATGCTGATCCCAATTTTAAGGTGCTTGCTGCTTCCTATCCATATTTTGCTAAAAGGCTCCTGACAGACCCAAATCCATATCTAAGAGATGCTCTTATTGAGTTGCTTTTCAAGGATGGGAAGTTCAGGTTCGATGTTTGCTACTATCTTAAATCAATAGAATAATTTATAGTAAGGGCACTTGAATATTCATTGATCTGGTCCAGTGCAGATGGAATAGACTTGAAAATCTGCTAGTTCAGGGGAGACAGGACCGAGATTTCTCTGCTAAAGAGGCTTTACAACCTGTCCTTAAGGTATTATTGAGTCCAGATGGTGAGGATCTGAGGACTCTAGTTATCAAAGAGGCTGTTCGTGTATCTGAAGCTTTTACTCTTGGCACAATTTCTGAAACATATCGGTATGTTCCTGACTTTATGAAGACCCTTATCTTCAATGGCAATGCAAATGGACCACTTATAATGACAGAAACCGAAATGCAAAGCATGATAGAGGTTAGAGATCAAGTGCTAAGGGTATGGGGACTTCTGCGATCCTCTAATGATTTTGATCCTGCTTTATTGCTGCCAATAATACAGGTAAGATCTAACGTTTTTTGCATTTTTGTATTTCTGAAAAACTATTCTGTCTTCTATGTAACTCAAAAATTACTTTATTATTACATGTTGGAAGTATGTGAAATGTACAATAAGTTTGAAGGAATGCTATAGAAGTCCAAACCGGTGATTATTTTTAGTTTGATATTCTTTCAATAGAGAATGTTGTAAATATCATTATGTAATAAATTGGAAGTCAGTAAGTTTGTGGAGCATTAAAGCTAACTCATAATCACTACAATGAATAGAATCAATGCACTCTTTCAAAATTAAAGGTGAGAGAATTGTCTTAAGCAGAGTAAAAGGAGGATGTCTGAGACGCTTGTGCTCTATCCAAATAAGCAGCAAACTCAGTACTTGACTTATGACCTGAAATTAGCAACTTCTTACTTGGACCAACTATGTTCACGCATATTGATCAGATACTTCAACCCTTCCTCCATGTTCAGTAGCAACTCCAATTGTCTTTCTTGTGGCAAGGTTTAGAAAGACACAATGAGTATGAAAGTTATGACTCAAATTTAAATACTTGGTAAGTTTATAAATGGATATAAGATTAGTAGAAAGGTGAGGAATATGAGTATATTTTTTAAGTATAACTGTATAAGGATGATGAGAATTGAATATAACCACTACCAACACCTGAGGTATGAGATCCACCAACCTTGAATATACAAGTGCAAGAGTCTGCCTACTGGAGTAGTGGGTGATGGCTGAGATGTTGGTTACCCAAGTGATTGACTGGTTGGCAACCAAGAGGGCGATGAAGGTGTGAAGCAAGAGACGTTGGCCAAGTTGAAGGCAGATGTTGCTGTCGCAAATGCAGACCAGCAACATAGGCTGATCATCTGTGGTGGCAAAGACAGACTAGCAATGAACAATGATCAGCACCAGTAATGGAGGCTGTTTAGTTAGGTCGCTGACCAGGTTGTGTGAGCGGTAATGGAGAAGGTGGACAACAGTTGGTTTGGTGATAAAGCAGGAGGACTGCTGTCTTGCTAGGTGGCGTGAGGTAGATATGGGTAGAGGTGGAGGCAGCTGTGACTTTGCAGGAAAGGGCCACTGAAAAGGAGGCTGGATGCACCACCACGTTTAGCATTCAAGTCCAGCATTGGTCAAGTGTATGAGTTATGGATCATTTTTAATGACTTTGACAGCACTCCCCCTATGAATCATTTATTATAAAAAACTGCAGACTTGAGGGAGCATCTATAGATGTTGTACAGTAGGTCAAGGAATTTGATTACTGAAAGGGTGCAATCATCCAATCAAAATGTAACAAACTACTAATATAGATCGCCTATCAATCAACATTTAGAAGCATGCAATATCATTTAGAAGCATGCAATATCATTTAGAACTAAGATGGTTTTGAAACGGGTCAATGAATATTTTTAATATAGGAAAGATAGAGTTTTGAAATTTATGTTACTGTTTTGGTGTGTTTGAAGCACTTATTTCATTTGGGTTGAAACTTTTTTTTCGACCTTAATATTGTAACTTTTTATTCTAATTGGTTTTTACTTGCTATTTTATACATAAACTAATGTTTGAATATAAACAGGTCCTTCAGCAACCTGAGGCACGCAGACTTGGGGGACGTGTTGCAGGTGGGATCACTCAACGTCTTGCAGCACGGTTTCTTCAGCAACTACTTCGGGTTCCAACAACATCTTCTACATAGATTATGTATCACTATAAAGGCTAGATAAGGTATGCATATAAATCATGTTTCCTTTAGAGTTTCAACTTAGAATTTGTTGTATGATACTGATTTTTTTAGGATCTCATTTCTGGCATGATTATCCTAGTCTATTGCTGCAGTCGTATACCCGGTATCATTGATTGGCTGGAGCTACTATATGTCCTCGCTTATGCTAATATTTTGTTTTGCTTTATTTTTCTGTCAGGTGATTGTGGACAGGGAAGATAGGAGTGTTGCATTCTTAACAGTTTTCACAACATGAATGAAGTTGATTCTTGCCAAAATTGTTTTATTCTCTTTGTTTTGGATCATTTAATCTGGTCCAAAAATATGTATATACGATTACTCATCATTATTGATGCTGCATTGTCAATTTGTCATAATCAGCATCAATAGATCATATAATATAATATAATAGTAGCAATTTGTAAGTCTTTGCCCTTGCACATCTTGCCAATGCATATGTCGATTAAAAATAGGAATTTTAGAGCTTTTATTTTAGTTCCCTGTTATCCTTGTGGAACTAGAATTTGGGGATGAAAACATGAATTTTATGCCTATGCCATCATATCTTGATTCTTGCAAGTTGAAAGTGGGGAGGCTTTAACAATAATTGTTTTGAGTCACATGTTGGAAAATTAATGGAAAATGATGAATCAAGAGTTCAAGACACATTATAGTCAAATTATTAAGAATGAATAGAGTAAAAAAGTAATTGTAGAGTATATACCAATAAAGAATAAGAATATGACGAATGTAACACCCTTGTTTTATATACAAAATAATAAGTAAAATTCTATATTTAAAATAGTGTATTTAAAAATTTCCTTTCACAAATCAAGTTTACAAATTAATATTGGGCATCCATTTACAATATAAATAGCATAACTATTGTTCCTTCTTTCCAGTCATCCGCTGCGCCACTCTGATCCATAAGCTCCTTAGCAAACACCTAAAATGTTAACCACATGAGGGTGAGACCTTTTCACAACACAGTGAATCAGAGGATAATATAAAGCTCATAATATAAACTCAAGAATAACAATCAAATCAAGTCAGGGATCAACCAATTCATTCTACTCTCATTTCCTTATACATTCCTTTTTATCCATTTTCCATTAACCCTGTTCATTTCTTTTATCCTTTCCACTACCATTACATTACATTTTCCATTATTAGTTCCTTTTATTTTAATTCCTTTTCCATTGGGTGTAACCTCCAGCAGAGATCTACACCTTATCATCGTGTGTAACCTCAAACAGAGATCTACACACAGTGTATGCAACCACAAACAGTGATCTGCATGCACCACATCTCATTTATGTAACCTCAAACAGAGATCTACATAAACTTACCTTTTACTTTTTACCTTTCCATTATTCATTTTCCATTAATGTGTGTAATCCCAAACAGAGATCTACACACAGCGTAAGCAACCACAGACAGTGATATGCAAACACTTCCATTTTTATCGTACACCACTAGGATTTGGATACCCGCTAGGTAATTGGCACACCTGTCTAGGGACTTGGAACACCTGCCCAGGACTTTACACCCATCCAGACCATCACCTGTAGGACTATGTACTTTTACCAATCCATTAATTATTCCAATTATTGGTGTGGAAAACTGATCCTGTGGGTCACCGGGCGCCTACAGGGCGGTTTGGCCTGATGGGTAATTGGCCTGGCAGGTAATTGGCCCTAACAGGTAATTGGAACACCTAGCCGGGTACCTAGTGTTCCGGGCCCCCACTGATCAGTTTCCACTTAAGTTACCTTTACCATTTTCAGTTAAACAACAATCCATTCCATTCATTTAAAACATAATCCAAAATTCCAACAACGTTCACAAATATGCATAATCATAATCCATTCCAAACCATCACACATATATTCATAAATAAGCATTTATCGCCCATCATCATGTACATTTTCCAAATACTCACATTAAGGTCACATTCCACAATTAGCATTTATACGCATTCAATATTTTTGCCCTTAGAACCATTGCCCCTTGTTATCACATAATCCAATCTACCCATATATAATCATTTCACAAATAAATATCCTTTTAGCATTCAAAATTAACTTCACACATTTCCAATAGACGTGAACACTCTTAATTAGCCAATCATATCATAACATTCAATCCTTTTCAATTTACCCATCATAATTACTTTTCAATTCCATTACTATTTTCGTCACATAGCATTTCCATTTTATTTAGCCATTTGTACCACCTACTATCCAACATAAAATCAAAATAACACCCTTAAAGCATTTAGTGTACATAATAAATTCCCAATTTATGACCATAACAATTAACAATCAACATATATTAACCAATCAATCGACATACTCAGGTATGTCTCAGAGTGCTTTAAAATAAATCATCTCCCTAGGGTTCTTCACTTCCTACTTAATTAATTATACAAAAGATTAAACTTAACAGTTCCAGTAATATAACGAATTAACCAAATATCCATCAATCACCTCTAATCCCTTCCAATCACCTCTTAATCCATCACTCATAACCCAACTTAACTATTAAACTCGAATCCTATTATAAACCCTAACTATCCCTAACTCAAAGTGCGGAAAAGAGATTCCTCTTACCTGGAAATCCTAGCAATAACGACAGAGCCATGTTTAACATCCGCAACTTGCTCCGGGTCAAGGTGACATATGATAAAACTAATTATAACATTAAAAATATATCAAATAAACTCATTTTTGTCAAAATAATAAATATATATTATTATACAATAAAAATATATTATTTTTCCCTAAAACATCTATTTATTTGAAAATATAAGGATGAAAAAAATATTGACGGATCGTCGAATAAATTACATGGATGGATAGAGGAAGTTGAGGAGATTATATACTTAAGAAGGATTTGAGATTGGACGATTGGATCTTGAATTATTGGAGGAGAAGAGAAAACCTTAAAGATTTTGCCTTCCACTGTCGCCTTCTTCCTTCTAATGAGATTAGTAGTTGATTTCACTACATCCGGATGGACGAAGATTGTGTCACTAGTTCCTGGGCGCAAGAAATTTGGGACATCAAAAGCAGTACCTAAACCTTGATGTAAAACCGATTGAGGAGCTTCACAAGACATGTTTTCGTTTCCAAAACTGTTCCCCGTCTTTCTTTCTTCCTTTTCTATTTCTACTCCTTTCTTTTATTTTCATACTGACGGGTGGGTTGGGTCTTGGGTAGTTGTTTAGGAAATAATATAAATATATATTATTTTATGTTTTGTTCTTAATTATGGGTCAATGTGTGCAGGTATTTTGAATTATAATTAAATGTTGGATGATACTAAAAATAAAATATGTTTAGACAAAACAATATTGTATTTTGAATTACTCAAAAATGATTGAAAAATAATAAAGTTACCGGTCCCTCCGGATAGCTATTGCGTAAGAAAAATTATCGAAATTCAAAAGTAAATATATTTTTTCAATCTTGATATTAAACTTGATAATATATAATATTTAAAATTTTGAAGTAGAAGATTATTATATATAACTTAAATCAGTAATATATTAAACCAGTCCAGAAGCTAAAAATAAAATAGCCTCCAAACACTATGAAAATTTACAGGGACGCTCAAAATGTTAAGTTAAACATATTTTTTTGAAGAAACTATTTATAAAAATGCGTCTAAGGCTTGTCACTTGAGCTCCCTGTCAAAATGTTAATTAAACTAAACAAAGGTACTACTTTATTTTTTTGGAAAACGTATGATAACAAATTTATACTTGTTTTGACTAGAAAACATATTCAAATATAATGATGAAATCAGAATTTTATTCTGAGACTCAAATCTTAAAAACATCATATTAAATCATTTAATTATTTTACTAAAAGTATTAGAAATAACAGGATGTTACAACGAACGAACATAAGAACTTAACTTTGATCTTCTATCCATATCTATGTTTATGGAAAAACGTAAGGTTTTTTTCGCCTTTCAAGTCATGCATACTCAATTGTTTTCTTTATCCTTTCTAACGATGGAATGTTAGGATAAGAAATTGATTACATATGATAATAACTTATCTATGGTAAGTTCATATAGCCTTTTAGGAAGAGTTGTGACTATTGAACTTTTCTTATTTTTATTTCGGCCTATCAATAATATATAAATAAATTTTTTGATATTTATGCATTATAAAATCTATAAATATTGTTCACCAAAAAAAATCTATAAATATTTAAGGCTTAATTATGTCATAAGTCCCTGAAGTTAGAGGTACTTCTGTCAGATACCCTTATTCTTTTTTTTTTAATGTCTGACTCCCCGAAGTTACTTCTAGGTTTGTCATATACCCGTACTACATATGGTGCCCCGTGGGCGAAGATCTTTTTTTTAAAAAAATTTTAAAAACAAAAAAACTTAATATTTTTGTAGGGTTAACCAATAATAAATCCTACCGCTACAGGATGAGCATGAGCTATCTAGTACAGGGTAAGGGTGAATAACTCATCTTTCTTATCCTCTAAGAGCCACGTCAGCCCTACTGGGCCGAACAGGCCCATAAGGCACCACAACACAACTTCCCCTATAAGTATCGCCATGCTATAGGAGCTAAGGTATGTTCTCTCATCCCTACTCTCAAGAACTACGTGTGGCTTGATCCCCTTATCACTGGGGGTACGTAGGACTGGGGTCACCCTCGTTAGCTGCAACAACCCCAAACACACATCGTGGTGTTCCATCAATACCGGGACACTACATTGGCGTCGTCTGTGGGGAACGATAAATTTCTATTCCCATCCCACAATTTTTTTAAAAAAAAGGAAGGAAGAGACGTGTTTGCTACTCGTTGATGTTGACAACGCCGTCACGGTGTCGTTCACGGTGCCAGTGCTGATCTCTGCTCAGGTGCTGCGTCTTTGCTTTCATCACAAAGCCGCCCCCAAAGTGAGTCCCACCACCGCCGTTCGAACGCACCAAGCATCACCTTTCCGTTTCCGCTACTGTTCTCCAGGGGGAACCATCCATGGAAGCACGGATTCGAACTCAGATCTGCGTTTTCGTGAATCGCAGCAACGCGGGGTCACGACGGTGGAACCAGAGGTCGCGGATCGAGGATAGAGATGGAGGTGAGCAGCCTTCGCGAGTCCCATCATCGTTGTCTGTTTCGTTTGCTAACACGGTGCTGCCTCCACCGGCGGCGAACGATTCGATCGCGAGCAAACCGCGATCCACTTTCTCTCTCTCCCTCCGCGATCGATCGCGAGTTCTCCGCCACCCTTTCGATCCTCCTCCATGATCACCGCCGCTGCAAACGGGGACACTTGTTGTCCATGCCGCCACCGTCAAGAAGCTCCAGCGTGCTCGCCGCCGCCGCCTGCCCTCCAAGCCTCATCATGCTTGCCGCCGCCGCTGCTGTGCATAACAGCACCCTTCCTTGCGTGCGGCTGCTGCAAACCAGCAGTAGGGTTTCAACCCTAATGGGCTGCAGGCCCAAAAAAAAATGGATACATTTTTCCACCAAGTCAGGGAAGTAATGCTTTCCCTTGCTCTTTCTTGATAAATTCATATTGAACTTGGTGCTCTGCATTTTAATCATCCGAAATGGTTACTGCTCATGACATATATTAATTAGTCAAAATATTATTTGTGCCATCATGATAATTAACATTGTCATCATTATTTCTATTCTAGTATTACATATTATTTAATTACCAATAATTATTATTATTGTTTTTATAAATTGTCAAGCTTGGATGACGATCACTAATTATTCTTTTCGTATACATATGCGAGGTACATGTATGATGATCCGTGCTATTCAGTAAATGATCTAGATGACCCAACCTAAACAGGCCAAACAGGCCCAAACAAAAAAAAATATTATACGGGCTTAAGAGATACAGGCCCAAACAAAAAAAACTATATGGGCTTAATTGATACAGGCCCAAATAAAATTCAACCTTCAAATAAGGAGCCGCCTCATCAGCAAAACAAGTCTGACTCACGCCTCAAATCCAGGGAAGTAGTCTTTTTATTTTTATCATGTATATTGCCATATCATCATTCATATCATGATGCTACTATTTGACTACCTGCTATTGTTCAACGTAATTACGATTAATTTAAATGAGTATCTTGATATGCTCTTTGTAATTATCTGAAGAATTAAAATTAAATATTTTTGCTAATTATTTTCATAATATGCTTCTTATTATTTGATAGTATATGATCATTTTATCTTTCTTTCTTTTAAGATACATGACATGATGCAAAATATTCTTCACAATAAATGTCATTATCTATTATTTACGATTATTAACATCATTATTATTATTTTTATAACGCGTGATATATTTATAATCATGTTTCTTTTCGTAGACAATCTTCTATGATTTACGAGGGTATTAACCTCAATAATTGTCATTATTATGTTTATTACGTGTGATATTATTAAATCATACTACCTCTATACCGATATTATACATCGTATCTTTCCCAATAATTGTTATTATCGTTATTTAATTGTTATAAATTGTTAAATAACGACGATTACCAATTATTAATTTTGTTTACACATGCGAGGTACGATTATGATGGCCCATTTCTCTAAAAGGCCCATTTCGAGCTTCCGACCGCCAAAGATATCCTCAAATTAATCGGTGCTAGACTACTCAGTCACGACGGGCATCTAATATTACAACGCCTTCAACAGGGTTCGGCAAAATCTCACGATGACATGGCTGTCTCCTCTATTACACATGCTTATTGTGACCATTTCAATTTATCATTGATTATGACCTCAACGTCACTACTCGGATTCCCGCTTCAAATAACACAACCAAAGCCTACAACATCCTCGTACCCTCTGCCACGACACCCTTGCCTCTCACGGTCACTTAGAGCCAAAAGACGATCGTTGTCAAGATCCCTCCTCGGGATCCCGGCCTTGCTCACACAAGTGCTACACAATGACTTGTCCATAACGGCATACAGGGTTTTTGGTAGGAAGAGGATGAAGAATACTAGACAACCGCCCATTCCAACAATAAAAGAGGAAATGCCTCATTGCCAAGAGGGTACCGGGCATATCAACATTCAGAAATAGTCTAAACACGAAGATTGACAGGGAAAGATCTTTCTCATTACCCCATTAATAGTATTTCAATTTCATGGTTTAACTGTCATATTCATTACTATTGAATCACTTGCCACATGACATGTGTTACTATTGAATCACTTACCACATGACATGTATTATCTTAGATAATAATCGTAATTAACAGTGAATTAATTCATACTTCGCTAATTAATGTCATTACATATCATCTATTACTTGATATTCTAATCGTTGTTTTTATACATCATAAAAAGGTACAAACATAACGATCGGATCTGCCGAGCATGATGACCTATGTTAATTCGAGTCCGAGTATGACGACCCAACTTAATTCAAGTCCTTCACACCGGTTGCCGATCATTTTTTCCTTGGTTTGCGCACCATCGCGACCTTACCTATATGGTAGAACGGTCCGCAGTGCCAACACCCAGTGATCTAATTCGGATCCCAGCATCTCCGAGGAACCACACAATGCTGATTCCACACCCACAACTCGCAAATATTCAACTTTCGCTCAGCGTTCGCCTACACAGATCTGAATCCGACAGTCTCTCAAAGAGGCTTGGATGAACACGATCTAATTGGCGGAAAACAACTCACACCTTAAAGGACTTCTTAACTCGGCACAAGCCTCTTCAGGCTTTATCGAGTAAAGGGGTTGGTTATGAAATGGAGTAAAAGTTTGCTTCAGCTTTGTTATTATGATGATCTATCAGCTTGCCTTCGCCCTAATTACTCGGATTCAAGAGGGGTTCAACAATTGAAGTTGACAAAACAGTTTCGACAAGGGAAATGGTCATCCTTGGCTTCTCTACCTGTTCTTGCCTCCTCGTTTTCATTCTTTCCCTTCTCGGCATCCTCGGCCGCTTCATCAGCTCGATAAACTTCCGATGACTTCCACTCGAGTGACCTTATTCGGCCATGAAGCTTACTGCTCGGCGTATAGAATGGACTCTGAGTCTTGAAAGTAATTCGAGCCTCCAACTCTTCGGGTCGAGTGGCTATTCTCGAACACGATGTTCACACCACATCTTTAGAACCTCTCACCGAGCTTTCGGACCTATACCGGGTCTGAGGGTGCCTCGAACAACAACAATAAATGTCTCACAATTCTTATATACCCGGCACAATCTTCTACGAGCTTTCTCGATCTCCTTTTTCAGGTAAAGGAGGGTGTACAGAGTTGATCTTGAGCGTTTCACAGACCTTATGAACTCGACACAAGCCTTTTCAGGCTTTACCGAGTAGGGGATTAGTATGTGATGAGCCATATACATAGCTGACATTGGCCGACCTTGATACTGGTATTATATGATGCATAAGTTACTCGAGATCAAATGTCGTGCCAAAGAGGACCATCACGTCCCATGAGGCAACAAATTGATAATTTACCTTCCTTATTAAGGACATATGTTAAACTCACTCACTTCGGATCATGTTCTTACGCACTTGCCCACGATCTCGGTTAGCCGGCCAGATCGGTGAGGCTACAAGTGAAAACGAGGATTGCGACCCGATAACTTGGCTTAGCCTCTCGGCTCAAAGCCTCTCGGCTCATATCTGGCCAAATACATCGCCGATCGAGGAATACACCTCGGCTAAGGTTGTCATTCCGACAGCAATCCCTCATAAACGTTACGATCCGATTGGTGATAATCTTGGCACACCTCGAACTCAAATAACAATTTGAGTCGTGCCAGCATACATTGGCACAAGCCTTTCGGCTTTCACCATGGTAAGCGCATAAAAGGATGTCTCCTTAAAAGCATCGTGACTTTGAAAACAATAGTCCAATTCGACTTTGAACTCAGTACATGACGATACACGACTAAGGGCCTTGACTGCGAACAGTCTTATACGTCCTAATAAACCATCCACGACACTCCTCCGAATAAAAAGTTCTCAGCCGCAAACAATGTTTTATGTCACCACCAACTCTGAGAAGCTCAACACAGGCTCTTCGAGCCTATACGAGCTTGGGGGGCTTGTAGGGTTAACCAATAATAAATCCTACCGCTATAGGATGAGCATGAGCTCTCTAGTACAGGATAAGGGTGAATAACTCATCCTTCTTATCCTCTAAGAGCCACGTCAGCCCTACTGGGCCGAACAGGCCCATAAGGCACCACAACACAACTTCCCCTATAAGTATCGCCATGCTATAGGGGCTAAGGTGTGTTCTCTCATCCCTACTCTCAAGAACTACGTGTGGCTTGATCCCCTTATCACTGGGGGGTACGTAGGACCGGGGTCACCCTCGTCAGCTGCAACAACCCCAAACACACATCGTGGTGTTCCATCAATACCGGGACACTACAATTTTTATATTTGTAGTTAAATAAAAAAATAAAAAAAAAGATTGAAGAGAGAGATCGTTTTAATCCGTGTGACATCACGCGACACCACATGATCAACCTCCTGCGTCTGACTAGGATTCTGATGTTACGTGTCACCAAAATTGGTCAGAATTGGTAATAGGAGTATATGACAAACCCACAAGTAACTTTGAAGAGTTAGACATTGAAAAAAAAATAAGGGTATCTGACAAACCCCAAACTTCAAGAATTTGTGACATAATTAAGACACTATTTAGATACGTCTGGTTAGGGGTGTTCAAAACCGAACCGGTCCAATTAAAAGCCGCAAGCCGGTCCAAAAAACCGAAAACCAAAAACAACCGCATTTACTGGTTTTTTTGGATTCATTTTCTGAAAACCGATCGGTTCGGTTCGATTTTCGGTTTCAGTTGAAAAACCGAATCGGTCCTTGGCACATGAAAGTATGAAACTCAGCGTTCCTACTTCCTAATATGCTTGTAGTCTGTAGAGTTGAAGTTGTGTTTTTAGTTCAAACACAGCAGCCACACAAAGTCACAAAACACACTCACATGATAACTCACCAACCCTAGATCTCCTCCACCTTCGCCGTCGCCGCCTCCTCATCGTTCCTAGTCACCAACACGCCACATCAGCCAAAGAGTCTCTGACTCTCCAACTTTTATTTTCTATTTTTCTAATTCTCTCCTCCACGGCTCTACTCATCTGTTTAAGTCTCTGCTCACAAGTCAAATACTCAAATCTTAACTCTTCTATTTCTCTAATCTAAGGCTTTGTTTGGTTGCACGAAAGAAAATGGAAAAAGAGAAAATGGGAAGAGAGAAATAGGGAAGAGAGATTATGGTGAGAAAATGGATAGATTTTGTGATTGTTTGGTATGAGAGAAAATATAAAGAAATGGGGAAGAGAGAAAAATTGAGTTTTCTTTCTTTCCGTTTGGTTGAAGAGAAAAGAGGGAAGAGAGAAAACAATAAATTTATCAAAAGACAACTAAACCCATGTTTAACAAAATAGAAATAAATTTTTTCTTTCTATTTCATATGCTTGAGAAAAGCGAGCTCCTTCTCTCTCCTGACATCCTCGGGAAAGTACATTCCGAGGAATCGAGCTCGGAACAGATCCCAAGTGATGACTTAATTAGCCGCTTCCAGTCCACGGCTCTGCTGCTCCCACCAGTGCTCGGCTTCACTAGCCAGCACAAACTCGGCCAACCTCACCCTGTATTCATAGGGTGGTTGCAGAGATCGGAAGATCTTCTCAATGTCTTGGAGCCATCTCTGCGCCCCATCAAGATTATAACCCCCTTCAAACCGAGGTGGTTCATTCTTCCTAAATCGGCTCATCCAGTCAATCTCGACCGGAGCCGGAGGTTGAGGCTGAAGGGCTGCGGCTGCGGCGATGTTTTGAGCGAGGTTCTCAGCCTGATTCTGCTGAGCCTGCGCTTGGTTCTGTTGTAGTTGAACCAGAGTTTCCAACACAGCTGCAATTCGGTCGTTATCAGCTCGTCTCCCAACCATGCTGCTCGGTCATGGAGAGAAAGCCAATTAACTTCCGAATAATCAAGTAAATATATATATATATATAAACATATATACCTATGAGCTCTATTGTCTAACTTAGACTTCTAGACTTTACTTATTTGTCACTCTCTTGGTGAGTAACCACTGGAGTCCTTTGCAACTCCAATAGGCCGAGGAGAAACTGCTCTGATACCAAAAATGTAACACCCTATATAATAAGTACCCTTAATTACCCCAAAATTAGGATTTAAAATTTCTTTTAAAATGAATGTGATATTTGCCAAAATAATATTTCCTCTCATTAATAACAAAAACATCAGAGTTAATAAAGCGGAAGACTTAAATGCATCAAATACATAAAGTATAAGTTTAGGTACATTCAGTTCGGCCAATCAAAAATACAAAACATTGTTTTTAGCTCGGCCCAACTGGGCAAACCGAAGTCAAAATATACAAAAGTGGTTTTAGCTCGGCCCAACTGGCCGAGACCTAACAAATTCTCCTACTCTAAATAACTTACTCTCCCTGTGAGGGAGAGTGATCCTGCTCGGCCGGGGACTGCGTCTGCTCGGGCTCAGTACCTGAAAAATGGTAAGGAGGTGTGCACTACACAGAACTTAAATAAGCAGTTTCTAAAATGCCATACCGAACTACCAAGCCAAACACAAGTAGCCAGATAGCATATAATTAACAAGTAAACAAACCACATGCATACTGTAGGATTCTCATGTTTTGATGCTAACAATCTCTCTCCAAGCAACAACATTGGCAACAAGCAAGCTACACCACATGAAGATTAGAATTAGGATTTTTATTAATTCTATTTCAATGTAATCTTTATTTTATGCAATGCATCTCATTGGTGTGGGTAGCTTAGGTGATTTTAAGAATATTTAAATAATGTTTGATTAAGAGTGAAGATACTTTAAATCTTGATTAAATAGCTTGTGAAAATCATTTTAGAAAAACTTTGTTTTTATTCAGATTCTGATCAGTTTACTCGAGTAATGAGTATTGGTTCACTCGAGTAATTTATGTCATGACAGGTTAATCGAGTAATGGTTTACACATCACTCGAGTAACTTAATCTGACATGTTTCACTCGAGTGACGTTGTTTGGTTTACTCGAGTAATTCAATCAGTGTTGGGAAAATTTTAAAAGGACTTAATTTTCTCTTTAATAAAAATACTTTCATTCTTACAATTTTACAATACACTTTCAAAAGCAATTCAAGAGCTATTTTACATCTTTCAAGAGCTATCAAGATTCAACAAAGAACTTTTCATTCTTCACTCTATTTTCTATCATTGTTCAAATATTCTTGAGATCATATTTTTGTTCTTAGTGGTTGTTGAAGATTTGCAATTTGTGATTGCATTATTGAAGTTTCAACACAAGTGAAGAATCTCACAAGGAAGACTTTGAGGATCAAATCAAAGCAAGAAAAGAGGATTGGTTGGAAGCATCTTCAATCAATTAGCAAGGAAATCTAGAATTCTCAAAAGGGGTAGATTAGATCAAAGTGTTTGGTACACACTTTGAGTTGGGTTTTAAGATAGGAGAACTAAGAATCTAGTTGCATCTTAAAACATTGTAAAATCTACATTTGAAGATTTCTAGTGAAGAATCTCTCTTGATTTAAGAGGGGACTGGAGTAGCTTTCAAGTGGGTGAAAGTGAACCAGGATAAATCCTTGTGTCTCTTTTATTTTCATTCCTTGTATTGCATTAATTCATTAACAATTGCATTTTTAGGTTAGAATTGGGGTTTTCTTAATTCAACATAATTGATCTAAAATTGCTTGTTAATATTACTTGAAATTATTCATATTAATCATTCATAATTTGTTGAATCATCATAGCATTGTTATTCTTGAAGAACTCCATTGAAAACTAAGTCTTAAATTGAATTTTACCCAGTTTACTCGAGTAAAGTTCTTGTCACTCGAGTAATCTGCTTTAAGTTTATGAACATTACTCGAGTAGGTTTTCTGATACTCGAGTGATTTAAAATTTGCTTTCGTAATACTCGAGTGATTTGCTGAATACTCGAGTGAAATTATTTTTGCTTGCGTATTACTCGAGTGAAGACTTGAGTTACTCGAGTAATCTGATTTGAATTTTTAAGAAACTTTATTTTCATAAAACCATTCTCTTAGGTGGACGAAAAATCTGTAATAAGGCTTCAATATTCTATTCACCCCCCCTCTAGACTATATTGAGCCGCTTGTTGGTTTCCAACAAGTGGTATCAGAGCTCGGACGAAAAATCCGAGCCTTAAAAAGCTTTTTCGAAAAGATCCTTTTTATTTGGAAACAATGGGCTCAATTTCAAATCCTTTTGGTGGTGAAGGAACTTCCATTAATCGTCCTCCACTATTCAATGGTGAGGGTTATGCTTATTGGAAGGTCCGCATGAAAATCTTTATTCAAGCCATAGATATGGAAATTTGGAACGCCATAGAGAATGGACCTTTTGTTCCTCAAACGAAAGTAAATGATGTTGTTTCAATTAAACCTCAATCTAGTTGGGACAATGATGATAAGAAGAAAGTTGCATTTGATTTAAAAGCTAAAAATATCATCACGTCCGCTCTTTCTTATGATGAGTTCTTTCGAGTATCTCAATGTGTTGATGCTAAACAAATGTGGGACACATTACAAGTCACACATGAGGGCACTTCGGAGGTTAGAAGGGCTAGGCTAAATACACTCATGCATGAATATGAACTCTTTCGTATGTTACCTAATGAAAATATAGGTGACATGCAAAAGCGGTTCACTCATATCATTAATCATCTTTCTGCACTTGGAAAAGTTATAACTAATGGTGAAGTTGTTAATAAGATTTTGAGATGTCTTAGCAGGGAATGACAACCTAAGGTGACGGCCATTATGGAAGCTAGAGACGTGGATCAAATTGATTTAGCAACTCTATTCGGAAAGCTTCAAGAGCATGAAATGGAGCTTGGACGGTTATCCATGAATGAAGATGCCGATAGAAAGAAAAAGGGGATTGCTCTTAAATCAACTTCAAAATCTCTTAAGGCACAAGAGGAAAATTCTCAAGTGGATGACTCGGACTCCGATATAGATGATGAGACCCTTGGCTTGCTAGTTAAAAAGCTTGGTAGGTTCTTTAAGAGTAAGGGAAACTTTAATAAGAATAGACAAAGAGATTCTAAGGATTCACAACCAAGAAATAAGACTAACAAGGATCACATCAAGTGTCATGGGTGTGGAAAGCTTGGTCACTATCGATCAAAATGCCCAAATCATTCTAAGAAGTCGGAAGGTGACAACTCTAAGTTCAACTCATCTAAAGGAAAAAGGGCTTACATAGTATGGGATGAAGTAGAGAGTCAATCAACATCTAGCTCGTCGGATGATGAAGAACTTGCAAATCTATGTTTAATGACAAAGCTTGATGAAGAGGAATCTTCGAGCATTAAATCAAGTGAGAACGTCAATGAGGTAGATTATCTTTCCGATGCTAGCTCAAGTTCTAATTCTCCTTCATTCAATGAATTGTACAATGTGTATGTAGAGATGCATAAAGAGTTGAAGAAACTTGCTAAAATAAATGTTGAAAGAAAGAATTTCATAATGAAGCAACATGAAAAGATAATTGAACTTCAAAAAGATTTAGAAGAACTTAAGCTTCAAAATGAAACTCTTGAACTCATTTATGCAAACTCTACATGCAATTGTGAATTGAAATCAAATGAGACTCCATCTTGTGAAAATTGAAAGTCTTTGGAAAAAGAAGTTTTTAATTTGAATGATCGACTTGCAAGGCTCATGAAAGGAGATACTTCATTAGATCATTTGCTTTCAACTCAAAGGAACAATAGCAATAGATCCGGTCTTGGCTATACCAAACCTAAGAAACGCAATTATCGCAAAGTTGGTGGATTTTCAAAGAATAAGATTTTTAAAAACCCAACTTGCCATTATTGTGGGATCTTTGGGCATACCACGAATAAATGTAATATAAAGAAATTTGGTATACCAAGCGGTGAATATATTTGGATTGTTAAGGGGACTTCTCCCCATGCTAACAACAAAGGACCCAAGACCACTTGGGTACCTAAGTCAACCAAATGATATTTTTTTGTAGGTGTGTCTTCGAACCAAAGAGCGCAAATGGTATTTGGATAGTGGTTGTTCGAGACACATGACGGGAGACAAAACGCACTTCATGGAACTTACTCCGAAAAGTGATGGATTTGTGACATACGGCGACAACAACAAGGGCAAAATTCTAGGAGTCGGGAAGATCGGTAACGTATCTAACCTTGTCATAGAAAATGTCCTATACGTAGAAGGCTTAGAACACAACTTGCTTAGTATAAGCCAACTATGCGATATGGGCAATTATGTGACTTTTACTCCGGAATTATGTTTCATTAAGTCTTCTATAGATGATAGTGTTAAGTTTGTTGGTCGTCGCTCTAATAACACTTACTTAATTGATTTGGATGAGATAACTTCACTATTTTCAAAATGTTTCAAATCTTTTGATGATGAAATTCGTCTTTGGCATAGACGAATTGCTCATGTGAATGTGAATCAATTAAACAAACTTTTGCGAAAAGATTTAGTAATTGGTTTGCCTAAACTAAATTTTAAGCTTGATGGCATTTGTGACTCTTGTCAAAAGTGCAAGCAAGTTAAAAGTTCTTTTAAACCTAAAAATGTGATAGGCACAACAAAGCCTTTGGAGC
The DNA here is from genome assembly GCA_037953625.1 of Crotalaria pallida. Lineage (NCBI taxonomy): Eukaryota > Viridiplantae > Streptophyta > Magnoliopsida > Fabales > Fabaceae > Crotalaria > Crotalaria pallida. The sequence goes on from CM075653.1 coordinate 85,641,868, forward strand.
TAATCCATATGGATTTGTTTGGCCCTTCACAAATTAAAAGTTTAGGTGGCAATTACTATGGATTTGTTTTAGTAGACGATTTTACTAGATTCACATGGACTTTATTCTTATCCGCAAAAAGTGAAGTTTATAAATGTTTTAAAAAGTTTGCCAAACTCATCCAAAATCAACTAAGTTTGAAAATTGTGTCTATTAGAAGTGACCACGGAGGTGAGTTTGAAAACACTAGGATTGATGCGTTTTGTGATAAGTTTGGTATTGATCATCAATTTTCGGCCCCTAGGACTCCGGAGCAAAACGGAGTTGTAGAAAGGAAAAATAGAATATTAGTGGAACTTGCTCGTACTATGTTGATAGAATCAAATGTTCCTAAATATTTTTGGGCCGATGCGGTAAACACCGCTTGCTATGTGCTTAATAGGGTTCTTATTCATCCGCATTTAAATAAAACACCTTATGAACTTTTAAAAGGGCGAAAGCCAAATATTTCACATTTTCATGTTTTTGGGTGTAAGGTGTTTGTTTTAAATAACGGAAAGGAACCGGTTGGCAAGTTTGACTCTAAAGCCGACGAAGGCATATTCATAGGTTATTCAACTCATAGCAAAGCATATAGAGTCTACAATAAAAGAACATTAACCGTTGAGGAATCCGTGCATGTTGTATTTGATGAATCTTCGAAAGGAGATTGTGTTGTTTCTTGTGATGATAATATAGGTACATTTTTGGATCATGAGAATTCAACACCACAACAAATGGAAGAGAATCAAAATGAAGATAGAGAGGTGCAAGCACAAGATAAAGACTTAGCACAAGAGATTCAACCTCAATTACCAATAGCTTGGAAGTCCAACAAAAATCATCCGATTTCTAATATCTTAGGTGACATTGCGAAGGGAGTGGTAACCCGACGCACTTTAAATAATTTCTGTTATTATGTTGCCTTTGTATCTCAAATAGAACCTAAAAGTATCAAAGAGGCTCTTCAAGATGATCATTGGATTATGGCCATGCAAGAAGAATTAAATCAATTTGAAAGAAACCAAGTTTGGGAGCTTGTGCCAAAACCCGATGATCGTCCTGAAATTGGTACTCGGTGGGTCTATAGGAATAAGTTAGATGAATCGGGTATTATTGTTAGGAATAAAGCTAGGTTGGTAGCACAAGGTTATAGTCAAGAAGAAGGAATCGATTACGATGAGACATATGCTCCCGTTGCTAGACTAGAAGCTATTCGTATTCTTCTCGCTTTTGCTTCAATTATGAATTTTAAATTGTTTCAAATGGATGTTAAGAGCGCCTTTCTTAACGGATACATTCAAGAGGAAGTTTATGTGTCACAACCTCCCGGATTCGAGAGTTTTGAGCATCCGGACTACGTTTTCAAACTGAAAAAGGCTTTGTACGGTTTGAAACAAGCTCCTAGAGCTTGGTACGACAGACTAAGCAATTTTTTATTACAAAAAGGTTTTAAACGAGGCACTGTTGACACTACACTTTTTATTGAACGTTCCGGTAAGGATATTTTATTGGTTCAAATATATGTTGACGATATTATATTTGGTGCTACTAACGATAACTTGTGTAAGAAGTTTTCAGACTTGATGCAAAGCGAATTCGAGATGTCGATGATGGGAGAGCTTACATTCTTTCTTGGTCTTCAAATAAAGCAGCTTAATGATGGCATTTATATTTATCAAAGTAAATATTGTAGAGAGCTTCTCAAACGTTTTGGAATGGATTCGTGCAAATCCGCTTCTACACCAATGAGCGTTGCATGCTACCTAGATCAAGATGAGGCTGGAAAAGCGGTAGAGGTAACGAAGTATCGTGGTATTATTGGTAGTTTGTTATACTTAACTGCATCTAGGCCTGATATCATGTTTAGTGTATGTATGTGTGCACGTTTTCAAGCAAAACCGAAAGAGTCGCATCTAACTGCTGTCAAAAGAATAATGAAATACTTAAAGGGTACAACAAATACTGGACTTTATTATCCTAGGGATGCTTTTCTAAAACTTATAGGTTATTCGGACTCTGACTTTGCCGGTTGTAAAGTTGAGCGAAAAAGTACAAGCGGAACATGCCATTTAATTGGTAATTCACTTGTATCGTGGTTTTCTAAAAAGCAAAATTGTGTAGCTTTATCAACCGCGGAGGCCGAATACATAGCTGCAGGTAGTTGTTGTGCACAACTTTTATGGATGAAGCAACAATTATCTGACTTTGGTTTAAATTTGACAAAAATCCCTATAAAGTGTGATAACACTTCGGCAATTAATTTGACTAAAAATCCAGTATTACACTCAAGGACAAAGCATATTGAAATTAGGCATCACTTTTTGAGAGATCATGTTCAAAAAGGTGATTGTGTTATTGAGTTTGTTCAAACTTCGGATCAATTAGCTGATATCTTTACAAAATCATTACCAAGGGACACATTTTATAAGATTCGAAGAGAACTTGGTATTTTTGATGAATTAACTATTAGCTAATTGTATTTGATGCTTTTCGAAATCACCTTCAAGTCTATTTCAATGTGATTTGTATTTTGAGTTGTTGTATCTTATTAAAGTGTTTCTTAACTTTTTGATATGTAGTCATGTGTGTATGTGTTCTATAATATGCTAATTGCTTTATTTGTATGTGTGTTTCTTGCAAAATGCTAAGTGTTTCTCTGTGTTTGTGCATAAAAAAAATGTTTTTGCATGAAAAATTGAAATTTTTAAAAATCTGGACAGTTCACTCGAGTAACAGATTTTTTCACTCGAGTAATTTTAAAATCTCTTTCGTATTACTCGAGTAATTCTGTCTGTCACTCGATTAATTTTAAAATGACTTTCGTATCACTCGATTAAGTTCATCCATCACTCGAGTAATTTACGTGATTTTAAAAGCTGAACTGTTGAAATCTGCATCATTTTCACTACTTTTTCTCTCTCTTGTTCGTCTTTCTCTCTTCTCTCTCATACGGGTCTTCATCAAATCATCATTTTTCAGCCACAAAACTCACAAATCATACAAATTTTTTCCATATTTCCTCATTATATCATCATTTCTACTCATTTCATTCATCAATTTCACCAATTTTAACCAAAAATCCGAAAACCCCAAATCAAAACCCTAACCCCAAAACCGAATCTGCACTTTCTGAATCAATGGCTTCTTCCTCTCACTATCAACCTCCTCAAAAGAAAGCAAAGCAAGGAGCAGGTCGTAATGATCCTTGGTTTTCTGGAATCAACCGAGATTTGTGGGAACCGGCATTTATCAATCGCTCTTTTGGTCTTACAAGGTATGTTAAGTTTGCTTGGTTGCGTAAGGAGCAATTTCCGTTTGTAGAGGATTTAGAATTTCAGAATTTGAAAAGGTTTTTGGAATTTGAGACTCATTATTACCCTAGGCTTGTCAGACAATTTTATCAGAATTTTACTACGCTAGATGGTGAGTATCAAACAATGGTTAGAGGACATCATTTTGTTATAAAGCCTGCGGATTTGACTATGATGTTTGGTTTAGAAAATAAGGGAACTTTTATTGGTGATACTGAATGTCTGGATTTGAATGTGGATACTACTCAGATTTATACTGATTTGTTGCGTACTGGTGAATCTTGGGGTGATAGGACTACTAGAACTGTATCACCTTTGCATGCTGTGGATAGGGTGCTCATGTACATTGTCTCTTATTGTTTGATTCCTAAATGCAATCAAAATTATGCTCAATTGGGAGATGATGATCTTACTTTGTTTCATGGGATTAAAAAGAGGTATGAGATGAATTGGAATAAAATGTTTTTAGCTCGTATGGAAGCTGCTGCTCAATCTCCTCCTACCCAATTCTTGCCATATCCTATGCATGTCACCAAGATCATGAGGTATTATCGTGTTCCAATCCCTGATGATGAGCCAGCTGAAATGGAAAAGAAAAATAACTGGTGTCTTAATGATTCGCACATTAGTTATATGAAAATTGCTTGGCATAGGGAAAGTCGCACTTGGTTATGGAAATCACAAATTAAGGAAATGGCTGAAGCTGCAAAGGCTGCAAGAGTTTCAGGTTCTAGAAAAAGGAATTTACTTGCTGATAGGGCTGGTGCATCTTCTTCTGTTCCTCCTTCTTCTACTGATCCGATGGATACCGATCGTGTTGAGGACTATATCGATTTGGATAATCTTGGTACTCCATTTGATGCACAGGCTGCTCATGAGTCATTGGTTGAGCACATCAATGCTCAATTCACTCAGTTGGAGATGAGACAGGATGTGAAGAATATTGCCATGGAGCATCGTTTGATGGATTACATGTCTGGCCTATTTTCTCACCATTTCCCTCCTCCTCCACCTGATTCCTAGACCTGTGGATGCTGATGATGTTTTGCCTGCTTGATTTCTATTTCATGTTTCATATGCATATTTCTGTTTATGTTTCTGTCTCATGTTTCTGACTCTGTTGCTACTATTTTTTACAGACCTTGCGTATGGTTTCGTTTGGTTAGTTTTCGTTTTGATTATCTGCTATGATTTGCTGCATAGTGTGATACTCTGATATTATGGTGCTATATTCGTTGTGCGTTTATATTCGTTGTTTATATTCGTTGTGGCACTATTGTGGTTTATTTTGGTATTGTCTTTATTGTTATATATTTTCATACCATTGTGAACTACTTACCTTCAACTTTTGGCAAAGGACTTTTCTCAACTTTATTATCTTTTTAATGATGCCAAAAGGGGGAGAATATTTTGTTGATGTTGTTCTTGTAGGTTAAGTTTTATTATATTTTTTCCTAGGTGTTTTACATTTAGGGGGAGTATGTTAAAACTAGTGCTTAATTGCAATGGAGGTTTGTCATCATCAAAAAGGGGGAGTTTGTAGGATTCTCATGTTTTGATGCTAACAATCTCTCTCCAAGCAACAACATTGGTAACAAGCAAGCTACACCACATGAAGATTAGAATTAGGATTTTTATTAATTCTATTTCAATGTAATCTTTATTTTATGCAATGCATTGTTGGAAACCAACAAGCGGGTAAAATGCCTTCTAGAGGGGGGGTGAATAGAAGAATCAAGCTACGATACCCGGTTTTTTAAAAAGTAATCAAAACAGATCAAAAATAGTCAGATTTAACTAATCTACTCGAGTAAATTGCAGGCTACTCGAGTAGACCTGAAAATTTGAAAAACCTTAATCGAGTACTACTCGATTAAACACTAAAAAAACACAGAAAATTCAGAAATCAATTCTAATCAAATCTAAACCAAAAAATCAATGAATCAAAATAAGAATATACAGAAAATCAATTACCCATCAATTAATGAATTAATAAAGAATACGTAAATGAAATTCCCAAATCCTATTCACAATTGATTTTAAGTTTTTGTTGATTTTAAGAACGAAAGAATACGTAAAAGCTCAAAATAAAGAACACATGATTTTAGCCTGGTTCACTCATCTAAATATGAGCTACATCCAGTCCACCCTCTCTGATTTGGGTGATTTGCTACACTATGAACAAAAGAATTAGATTACAAGAATGTGTTAAGATCCTCTCCTCTCTCTTGATCCTAACCCTTGTTAATTGATGTACCAAACCAATTAACTCTACCCAATTCTTGTCCAATAATTCAATTTGTTCCTTCTTCTTTGATTGAATCACGATCAATCCTTTTGAGCTTCGAGCAACTTTGATCAAATTGCTAAGAGTCTTGCTCCAACCCTTTTCTTCAAAGTCTTCAAAGAAAACTTCACTTTGTTGAATCTTGAGAGAAGTAACCTTGTTGTTACTAGATGATTCAACCACAATAGAATGCTAAAAAAAAACTATGAATCTTCAATATGAGAATGAAAAGAATGAATAATGTTCTCAATTTAAGATTCACATGAACATTGATAGAGAGATGTTTTTGGAAAGATTATTTGCTCAAGAATGTTGTGAAAATATGAGAAAAATGCTTTTCAAAATTTAGAGTTCGTAACCTTTGAAAAGATGTAAATGAAGTCTTTTTAAAGTTCAGTTTTAACAGACTTTACTCGAGTAGACGAGTCCCTTAATCGAGTACTACTCGATTACTCGAGTACTTAATCGAGTAAACACTGCTAAAAAACTGAAAAACTTTTTTAATTAAATTCCATTTTTCACCTAATTAATTTGGAAAAGTCTTGAGCTATTTTTCTCTATCAAAGCAATCTCAATTTGTAAACATAATCAATCTTTAAATTCCAATTGAGATTACTAAACTAATCTACCACCCACTTTCATATAAAACAAAATTAAAACAATTACAATATATATATAAGAATGAAATGATAGAATAGTCCTTGAATCTTTGTTGTTTTTGTAGGTAATCTATATCTTGTTGTCTTCATCAAAACATATAATTGAAAGCTTGCATTGCCTTGCCTCTTCAATCTCTCCCTTTTTGATGAATGACAAACATTAACCAAATCATCTTCATACTCCCCCTAAATGTATGCACACTTAGGAAAAGTGTCTTTACCTACAAAAAAACAATAAGCCAACCTTTCTCCCCCTTTTGGCATTAATCAAAATTTAATAATAAACCGTGCCAAAGGTGAGAATACATAATAACCAAATACACCAGAAACCAAAAAAAAAACATAACCCAAATCCAGAAACAGAAACATAAATGAAACATAACACGAAGATAACAACAATCCAGAATGCAGCAAAACATGAGAAGCAATGCATGATCACTGTGGTGGTGGTGGTGAGTGTGGAAACATGCGCCCAAGAGCACCAAAAAAACGATCCTCCATCGCCTGCTGGCGCGTGGCAAGATGTGCAAAACCATCACGGATCATAGCACTCTGTCGCGCTTCGATAGCATACTGACGCTGCTCCACCTGAGCAAAATGTCCTCCTATCTCAGCAGAAAGAAAATCTCTGAGCTCCTGAAAATCAAATCCATGATAGGGAGGCGGTTGAGATTGCTCATTACCACCATCATTCATAAAATCTTCAACATTGAATGGTGTCTCAGGGGGCGGATTAGATGAACCAGCACCTACTTGCCTTGCCATCTCCTCCTCTAATTCTTTTTCTTTCTTTAATCTCTCAATATCATTTTTCCACATCCAATGTCGAGAAGTTGGATATTCATCCATACCAATTCCATGCAATAATGTAGAGTCAATGCATTCACGATCAGTGAGAGAAACCTCTTCTTCTTCGTCCTCAATTTCAACACCAAAATGTAACAAAAGCTTGGAAACAATCATCGGATACGGTAAAAATGCATTACCAACAGAACCAGCAGCAATGATCATTCGATCAAGAATAACTTTTGACCAATTAACAGGAATATGCTCCTTCAAAGCATAAAGCAACCGAACCTCATCATTGGTAGCTTGTGCATAATTGTGACTTGACTTAGGCATCAAAATATAAGAAATAACATAGAGTATAAGCCTATTATCCGGAGTCATATAACCTGCATGCTTAGTACCATTATCCCATTTATATCCTTCTCTAACAGTGTTTCCAAAAACTATTGCAACATCACATTCATTTAGAATTTCACTTTGTGGATCATTGAAAAATGTACCTTCAGTAGATAAACCAAATAATTCATTCATCACAGTGGGTGTAAATTTCAGCAGCTTGCCCTTAACCACAGATTTATAAAACCCATCATCAAACTTAAGGTTGGCATAAAACTTCCGAACAAGTCTAGGATAATAATCACAATGAAAACCTAGAAATTTCTTTAAACCTTGTTCTACAAACAGAGAAGAACAGTCAAACCTTTGATTTAAGAGCCATTTCATATTCATAAAACGCACATGACCAAAACCTCGCTTGAGAAACCCGGCTTCCCGCTGTTTCCGTTGTTCTTTGGAGTAAAAATAGGAGTCCAAATCAAGATTGACCCTTTGCTTCTTGCGTTTACCGGTAGAAGAGGATGGAGGGGCCATTATGGATGCTCTCTATAGGTTTGCCGCTTTCATCTTTGTCCATATGACATGTGTTGCTCATCGGTGTTGAGGCGTGCTTACATGAATCCATCCCAAAACGTTTCAAAAGCTCCTTGCAATACTTCGTTTGATGGATATAGATTCCGGCATCCATTTGCTTAATTTGAAGACCAAGGAAGAACGTCAACTCGCCCATCATTGACATCTCAAATTCGCTCTGCATAAGAGTAGCAAACTTCTTGCAAAGAGAGTCATTAGTAGCACCGAATATTATGTCATCTACATAAATTTGAACAAGTAGGATGTCATTTTCAGATTTTTCAATGAAAAGAGTATTATCAACCGCGCCTCTTTTAAATCCTTGATTTATTAAAAATGTACTCAATCGATCATACCAAGCTCTAGGAGCTTGCTTAAGACCATAAAGAGCCTTTTTAAGTTTGAAAACATAATTAGGAAATTCATGATTTTCAAAACCCGGCGGTTGAGATACATACACCTCCTCTTGAATAAAACCATTTAAAAAAGCACTTTTGACATCCATTTGATAAAGTTTAAAATTCATGATAGATGCATATGCCAATAATAATCTAATAGCTTCTAAACGGGCTACGGGCGCATAAGTCTCATCATAATCTATTCCTTCCTCTTGACTATATCCTTGAGCAACTAACCTAGCTTTATTTCTCACAATAAAACCCATCTCATCTAACGTATTGCGATAAACCCATCTAGTTCCTATAATGGGCCTATCGTCGGGTCTAGGGACAAGTTCCCAAACCCTATTCCTTTCAAATTGATTGAGCTCCTCTTGCATGGCCATGACCCAATTTTCGTCTTGGACGGTCTCATTTATATTTTTGGGTTCTATTTGAGATACAAAAGCCACAAAATGACAAATATTACGTGAAGAGCTTCGGGTTACCACTCCCTTAGCTACATCACCTATCACATTCGTCAAAGGATGATTTCGGTTAGTTTTCCATGCCAAAGGTAGACCTTCATGTACTTGTTCATGTTCATCTCCATGATTTTGAATGTTCACCTCCTTTTCTTTCTCATTTTCATCACGTGGCACTTCTTCTTAAATGTCAATACCTGAAATATCAAAAGTACCCTTCTCTCCTTCCGGAGATTCATCAAATACCACATTTATAGATTCCTCAATAGTTAAAGTTCGCTTATTAAATACCCTAAATGCTTTACTATGAGTCGAATAACCTAGAAATATCCCATCATCCGCTTTTGGATCAAATTTACCCAAAACATGTTTTCCATTATTTAAAATAAAACATTTACATCCAAAAACATGAAAATAGGATATATTAGGTTTTCGGCCTTTAAAAAGCTCATAGGGGGTTTTCTTAAGAGAGGGCCTAATCATAATCCTATTTAGCACATGACAAGCGGTGCTCACCGCATCGGCCCAAAAATATTTTGGAACTTTACTATCGCTCAACATAGTCCTAGCTAATTCTACTAAGACTCTATTCTTCCGCTCAACAACTCCATTTTGTTGAGGAGTTCTAGGAGCAGAGAATTGATGTTCAACACCAAATTTTTCACAAAATCTATCAAATGCATGATTCTCAAATTCTCCACCATGATCGGTACGAATAGCAACTATACTATGATTGACTTTGTTTTGAATTTGTTTGGCAAAAGTTTTGAAACGAGAAAAAGTTTGATCTTTTGATGGCAAAAAGAAAGTCCATGTAAAACATGAGTAGTCATCCACAATTACAAGTCCATAGTAATTACCTCCAAAGCTCATTGTTTGTGAAGGACCAAATAAATCCATATGTAAGAGTTCTAACACCCTTGTAGAGGAACTCTCCTTTTTAGAAGGAAAAGTTGTTTTAGTTTGTTTACATTTCTTACAAGGGGTGCAAACTCCATCTATTTTAAAATTGAGCTTCGGAAGGCCAATTACTAAGTCCTTGGATAAAACTTTGTTTAATTGACCCAAGTGGACATAAGCTACTCTTCTATGCCATAGCCAAACATCATTATCTTTATTTAGAAAACATTTTGAAAACAAAGATGTAATATCATTCAAGTCAATCAAGTAAGTGTTATTCATCCGATTCCCAACAAACTTAATGGTTTGATCACACTCACTTCTAATAATGCAATGGTTAGAGGTAAAACTTACACTATTACCAATATCACACAATTGACTAATGCTAAGAAGATTATGCTCTAAACCTTCAACATACAACACATTGTCAATTATAACATTGGAAGAGTTTCCGATTTTACCTATACCAAGTATTCTTCCACGATTGTTATCACCATATGTAACATGACCTTTATCTCTTGGTGTAAGCTCGATGAAGTGTCTCTTGTCTCCCGTCATGTGCCTTGAACAACCGCTGTCCAAATACCAACGATCATCTCTCGTTCTAAGGCACACCTACAAAAACAAGTTAATTGGAAGACTTAGGTACCCAAACAATTTTGGGTCCTTGTGGGTTAGTTTCTGGTTTTTGTCCCTTAACAATCCAAATAAATTCCTTATTGGGAACACCATAATTTTTAATATTACAAAATTTTGAAACATGACCAAAGATACCACAATAGAAACATGTTGGTTTTCTAGAAAAATTCACCTTTGAAAAATTTCCAACTTTTCTATATGACTTCTTCTTTGGTTTGATGTATCCCAAACCTGTTCTATTTGCATTGTCTCGTTGACTAGAGAGCAAATCATTTAAATCTCTTTTTCCTTTTGCAAAGGTAGCAAGTTTTTCTTTCAAATCATGTAATTCAATTTCATAAGTCTTGCACCTCTTACAATCGGAATTCACAACATTTGAAACACAATGATCACATGATGCATTAGAGTATATAAGTTCCAAAGTCTCATTTTGAAGTACAAGCTCATCTATATGTTTTTGCATTTCCAAAATCTTTTCATTGTACTTCAAAATTGCTTTCTTAGCCTCAATATTGATTTTAGCTAATTTTTTAAGTTCGGCATGCATATCAATATAGGCGTTATAAAGAGCATCATATGAAGGGGAAGAGCAAGATTCATTATCCGAATCTACATCAGAGTTAGTTTTAGGATGTACCTCCTTTGAGCTTGAAAGCTCAAGAGACGTGTCGCTTGTGGAAGCTTCAATGTCATCCTTAGCCATTAGACACAAATTTGCCGATTCTTCTTCCTCCGAAGTGCTAGAAGTAGTATCATCTTCGGGTTCGTCCCAAACAATGTAGGCTTTCTTAGCCTTGTGATTGTTGGACCTCTTCTTATCACCATCGGACTTTTTAGGCTTTTGAGGACAATGATACTTGATGTGACCCGCTTTCCCACATGTATGACAAATTATCTTGTCTCTCAGGGTTTTTGACCTTTGTGGATTTTCCTTACTATCCCTTGAATTGAACCTTCTTGTGTTTCCTTTCTTTTTGAAGAATTTTCTGAATTTCTTCACAACGAATGCAAGTGACTCATCATCTAAATCGGAATCCGTGTCATCATCCAAGGAAGAATCATTAGTAGTATCAATACTTTTTGATGATGAAGCCTTTAATGCGATACTCTTCTTCTTCTTGTCGAATTCCTCATTTGAAGTTAAGCGTCCTAGCTCCATCTCATGCTCTTGTAACTTACCAAACAAAGTAGCAAGATCCATGGTATCCAAGTTCTTTGATTCAATAATTGCCGTGACCTTGGGTTGCCAATTTCTGTCCAAACACCTCAAAACTTTGTTAGTAAGTTCTCCCGGTAAGAAGGCCTTACCAAGAGCAAGCAAGTGGTTAATAATATGAGTAAATCTCTTTTGCAAATCATTAATACTTTCATTAGACAACATTTGAAATAACTCATATTCACGCATCAAGACATTCAACCTAGCTCTCCTAACTTCACTAGTTCCCTCGTGAGTCACTTGTAAAGTGTCCCACATTTCCTTTGCACTAGAGCATTGGGATACCCTAAAGAACTCATCATAGGACAAAGCGGACGTAATGATATTCTTAGCCTTGTGATCTAATTGGATCTTTTTCTTATCATCTTCGGTCCACTTGTCCTCGGGGGTTAACATTTGAACATCCTCAACTAGAGTATAGGGAATGTGAGGACCTTTCTCAACAGTTTTCCAAATCTCGTTATCGATAGCTTGAATGAAAATTTTCATCCTTACTTTCCAGTAAGCATATCCCTCACCTCCAAATAGTGGGGGACGATTTATAGCAGCACCTTCTCCTCCAAAAGGATTTTGAGAACCCATGGTTTCCAATGGATCTTTTCGAAAAAGTTTTTAAACTCGGTTTATTCGACCGAGCTCTGATACCACTTGTTGGAAACCAACAAGCGGGTAAAATGCCTTCTAGAGGGGGGGTGAATAGAAGAATCAAGCTACGATACCCGGTTTTTTAAAAAGTAATCAAAACAGATCAAAAATAGTCAGATTTAACTAATCTACTCGAGTAAATTGCAGGCTACTCGAGTAGACCTGAAAATTTGAAAAACCTTAATCGAGTACTACTCGATTAAACACTAAAAAAACACAGAAAATTCAGAAATCAATTCTAATCAAATCTAAACCAAAAAATCAATGAATCAAAATAAGAATATACAGAAAATCAATTACCCATCAATTAATGAATTAATAAAGAATACGTAAATGAAATTCCCAAATCCTATTCACAATTGATTTTAAGTTTTTGTTGATTTTAAGAACGAAAGAATACGTAAAAGCTCAAAATAAAGAACACATGATTTTAGCCTGGTTCACTCATCTAAATATGAGCTACATCCAGTCCACCCTCTCTGATTTGGGTGATTTGCTACACTATGAACAAAAGAATTAGATTACAAGAATGTGTTAAGATCCTCTCCTCTCTCTTGATCCTAACCCTTGTTAATTGATGTACCAAACCAATTAACTCTACCCAATTCTTGTCCAATAATTCAATTTGTTCCTTCTTCTTTGATTGAATCACGATCAATCCTTTTGAGCTTCGAGCAACTTTGATCAAATTGCTAAGAGTCTTGCTCCAACCCTTTTCTTCAAAGTCTTCAAAGAAAACTTCACTTTGTTGAATCTTGAGAGAAGTAACCTTGTTGTTACTAGATGATTCAACCACAATAGAATGCTAAAAAAAAAACTATGAATCTTCAATAAGAGAATGAAAAGAATGAATAATGTTCTCAATTTAAGATTCACATGAACATTGATAGAGAGATGTTTTTGGAAAGATTATTTGCTCAAGAATGTTGTGAAAATATGAGAAAAATGCTTTTCAAAATTTAGAGTTCGTAACCTTTGAAAAGATGTAAATGAAGTCTTTTTAAAGTTCAGTTTTAACAGACTTTACTCGAGTAGACGAGTCCCTTAATCGAGTACTACTCGATTACTCGAGTACTTAATCGAGTAAACACTGCTAAAAAAACTGAAAAACTTTTTTAATTAAATTCCATTTTTCACCTAATTAATTTGGAAAAGTCTTGAGCTATTTTTCTCTATCAAAGCAATCTCAATTTGTAAACATAATCAATCTTTAAATTCCAATTGAGATTACTAAACTAATCTACCACCCACTTTCATATAAAACAAAATTAAAACAATTACAATATATATATAAGAATGAAATGATAGAATAGTCCTTGAATCTTTGTTGTTTTTGTAGGTAATCTATATCTTGTTGTCTTCATCAAAACATATAATTGAAAGCTTGCATTGCCTTGCCTCTTCATGCATCTCATTGGTGTGGGTAGCTTAGGTGATTTTAAGAATATTTAAATAATGTTTGATTAAGAGTGAAGATACTTTAAATCTTGATTAAATAGCTTGTGAAAATCATTTTAGAAAAACTTTGTTTTTATTCAGATTCTGATCAGTTTACTCGAGTAATGAGTATTGGTTCACTCGAGTAATTTATGTCATGACAGGTTAATCGAGTAATGGTTTACACATCACTCGAGTAACTTAATCTGACATGTTTCACTCGAGTGACGTTGTTTGGTTTACTCGAGTAATTCAATCAGTGTTGGGAAAATTTTAAAAGGACTTAATTTTCTCTTTAATAAAAATACTTTCATTCTTACAATTTTACAATACACTTTCAAAAGCAATTCAAGAGCTATTTTACATCTTTCAAGAGCTATCAAGATTCAACAAAGAACTTTTCATTCTTCACTCTATTTTCTATCATTGTTCAAATATTCTTGAGATCATATTTTTGTTCTTAGTGGTTGTTGAAGATTTGCAATTTGTGATTGCATTATTGAAGTTTCAACACAAGTGAAGAATCTCACAAGGAAGACTTTGAGGATCAAATCAAAGCAAGAAAAGAGGATTGGTTGGAAGCATCTTCAATCAATTAGCAAGGAAATCTAGAATTCTCAAAAGGGGTAGATTAGATCAAAGTGTTTGGTACACACTTTGAGTTGGGTTTTAAGATAGGAGAACTAAGAATCTAGTTGCATCTTAAAACATTGTAAAATCTACATTTGAAGATTTCTAGTGAAGAATCTCTCTTGATTTAAGAGGGGACTGGAGTAGCTTTCAAGTGGGTGAAAGTGAACCAGGATAAATCCTTGTGTCTCTTTTATTTTCATTCCTTGTATTGCATTAATTCATTAACAATTGCATTTTTAGGTTAGAATTGGGGTTTTCTTAATTCAACATAATTGATCTAAAATTGCTTGTTAATATTACTTGAAATTATTCATATTAATCATTCATAATTTGTTGAATCATCATAGCATTGTTATTCTTGAAGAACTCCATTGAAAACTAAGTCTTAAATTGAATTTTACCCAGTTTACTCGAGTAAAGTTCTTGTCACTCGAGTAATCTGCTTTAAGTTTATGAACATTACTCGAGTAGGTTTTCTGATACTCGAGTGATTTAAAATTTGCTTTCGTAATACTCGAGTGATTTGCTGAATACTCGAGTGAAATTATTTTTGCTTGCGTATTACTCGAGTGAAGACTTGAGTTACTCGAGTAATCTGATTTGAATTTTTAAGAAACTTTATTTTCATAAAACCATTCTCTTAGGTGGACGAAAAATCTGTAATAAGGCTTCAATATTCTATTCACCCCCCCTCTAGACTATATTGAGCCGCTTGTTGGTTTCCAACACATACATCATCCTTCAGCTCGGTTCACATCGTACAACATCAATTAGCTCGGCTCACGTCCCACCATCTAATTTACCTCGGCTCACATCATAACCTAGTTCATCCATTACCTATTAGATATACCTCGGCACATCCTACAGATTTCCCTTATACTCTTTCCATAAATCTTACACTCGGCATCTCGGCCACTATCCTCTCACCTTGGTAAACCATCTCTCTACCTCGGACTCATTACTCATTATTCCATTTTCACATAGTTTACAATCTTTTACTCTTCTCGGATGCATACACCCAGTGCATGTCTTACACCATTTAAGGTCGGATATCGGAGTGTCATCCATAACTGCGAGTACCCAGTACCCGTCTTACAGCTGCGCATACCCGGTATGCGTCTGACGCGATCAATGCACGCACCCAGTACGCGTCTTCTATGACCAGGAGCACTACCGCCGATCATTCTATGGAGTAAGGAGTGCCCATAACTGCGAGCACCCAGTACTCGTCTTACAGCGGCGCATCTCGGCGACTTACGCGATCAATGCACGCACCCAGTACGCGTCTGCTATGACCAGAAACACATCCCACCGATTCCGTTCTCGGAACCCTATGTGAATCATAACTGCGAGTACCCAGTACCCGTCTTACAGCTGCACATACCCAGTATGCGTCTGACGCGATCAATGCACGCACCCGGTGCGCGTCTGCTATGACCCGATCACACAGCCATTTCTCTTTTATTCCTCTTATCCTTTTTAACCATTCATTTAGCTCGGCCTCTCTCGGCTCACCCTGTTACTCATCCCTTAATTATTTCCATTATCCTCTTAACCATTTCTTAGCTCGGTCTAACTCGGCTAAATCCGGTAACCATTCCCTCTTTCCATTAACCTTTCTCATTATCTGACTTATTACTCTATCTCTCCTACTTTCCATCTCTACCATTTCCTCATACCCATTCCCAACGTCACTCAGCTCGACCACAAACATGAATCATAAATATCAAAGCTCATAAACATTTATACACAAAGTTCATAAACACTTATACAACAACAACAATAAGAATCAAAGCATTCAACCAATCCATCATGTAAATACCAACATATAGCACAAAACAATATTCCTCCCTACTTCAAACTCATGTTTCTAATTCATTTATTAGTTCCCTTTTTACCCCTTTTACCATTTCCTTTCTTACATTAACCTAGATCCATTTCCCTAATCTAACACCCACTCTTAGTACCCTTTATGAACACCCTAGAAACCCAAACTCAAGTAGTGGTAACACTCACTCCTTACCTCAAACCGTGAGAGATAAGAGTTGAGAGTTTGAGAATGGTTTCCTTGATGCTTGATCTTGGAGCTTCACACCCTTGAATCCGTGTCCTCCTTGCTGCCACCACCACACCACCACGGTCCAGCTCTTTTGCTGCCACCACAACACCACGCCGGCCCAGGGAAGATCTGAAACGGGAAGAAGAACGGCAAGAAGGGGGTCTCCGGTTGGTACCACTTGGTGGAGGAGAAGAAGAGGTGTGTAAGGAAGAGGGATTTTCGTGAAGGAGAAGAGGAAGTATGAGAGTTGTGTGTGTTGGAGCTTTAGAGAGAAAATGAGAGAGAGAAACGAAGGAGAAAGAGAAAGTGAGGATGCAAAGTGTTTTATGTGGTGTTTGGGCTTTCTTTTATTCATTTAGGGAAAACATTTGTGTGGCTAGGATTCATTGGCTTCTTGGGGAAGCTAGAATGTGTGGACAGGATTCATTGGCTTCCAAAGGAAGCCATGAATAGTACTTGAAAGGGACATAAAGCAATGATAGTGACATAAAATGAATGGCAAGGACAGTGTACGGATGGTACGAATCCCAAAGGGCTACAGCTCAACATGAGCTGGCACGGAGGAGCTAGGACGTGTCGGCTAGGGTATGTCGGCTAGGGTATGTCGGCTCGGGTACGTCGGCTAGGATACATCAGCTCGGCATTTAGGAACAGCAATAGTCCGAGCTTCCTTCTCGGATAGGAGTGTGAGGTGCGTTGGGGTCGGCTAATCCGAACTGACACTAGATTTCACGGTTGACCCTATTTAGCTCGGCCGGGATCGGTCCGAGGTTCTACATCTACAGACTAGGTCGGCCTAAGCTTCTTGCTACTCTACTACCCTTATAAAACCTCTACGGCTTAATCCTACCCTTAAACAAATATTTATATATACTATATACACATATAATTATATCTAAAGTTATTATATTTAACGCTAATTCTCAGGATTTACATTCCTCTCCCACTTACAGGAATTTCGTCCTCGAAATTTAGTCGGCACTGAACAGTTGCGGATATGACTGCTTCATCTTGTCCTCGAGTTCCCAAGTAGCTTCCTCCACATCATTCCGATTCCAGACGACTTTGACCAATGAGATTTCCTTTCCTCTGAGTCGTCTGACCTGCTTGTCTTCAACTCGGACTGGTAGGACTTCGAAGGTCAGGTTGTCTCTTAGCGGCAGCTCGTCCACTGCTATCACATGTGAGGGGTCATGAATGTACCTCCGAAGTTGAGAGACATGGAACACATCATGGAGCTTAGACAAGTGCGAAGGTAGAGCAATTCTCTAAGCTATTGGTCCGACCTTCTCCGATATATGGTATGGTCCGACAAACCTAGGGGTCAACTTCTTTGATTTGATAGCTCGGCCAATTCCCATTACAGGGGATACCCGAAGGAATACATGATCTCTCTCGATGAAGTTCAAGGGTTTCCTTATCTTGTCGGCATAGCTCTTTTGTCGGTCCTGAGCTGCTTTCATCTTTCCTTGTATCATTCGGATCTTCTCGGTCGTCTCATGAACAAGGTCAGGACCAATCAACAAGTTTTCTCCTATCTGGAACCAGCATAACGGCATCCGACATTTCCGACCATACAATGCTTCGAAAGGAGCCATTCCGATACTTGAATGGAAGTTGTTGTTGTAGGTGAATTCGACCAAGGGCAGAAGTGCTTCCCAACTTTCCGACTGTTCGAGCACACATGTTCTCAGCAAGTCCTCAAGAGTCTGAATGGTGCTCTCGGATTGTCCATCGGTTTGAGGATGATAAGCTGTGCTAAACCTCAACTTTGTACCCATAGCTTGCTGTAAACTCTGCCAAAATCGGGATAAGAAACGAGGATCTCGGTCCGACACAATACTGCTCGGAACACCATGAAGTCGGACAGTGTCCTTTATGTACAGTTGCGTCAGCTTCTCCAAGCTGTACTTCATGCTGATCGGCAGGAAATGGGCACACTTTGTAAGTCGGTCCACCACAACCCAAATGGCTTCCTGCCCTGATCTCGTCCTTGGTAGACCCGATACAAAATCCATCGAAATGCTGTCCCACTTCCATTGTGGAATCTCCAAGGATTTGAGTAATCCACCTGGTTTCTGATGCTCGATCTTGGCTTTCTGGCATGTCAAACACCGAGACACATAATCGGCCACATCGGTCTTCAACTTCGGCCACCAAAACAACCTCTTCAGATCCTGGTACATCTTTGTGGCTCGTGGGTGTAGACTCATCTTTGTCTTGTGAGCTTCTTCCATCAATTCTCTTCGGACTTCAAAGTCCATAGGAATGCAAACTCAACCCCGAAATCGGATGAGACCGTCAGGTCCTTTAGTGAAGTCGGGTTCATCCTTGTCTCCTGCTCTTTCTAGTAGCTTCTGGAGTTCTAGGTCGGCAGCCTTCTTTCCTTGATGAAACCCACAAAATCATTTGTTACTTGCAGCATTTCCAGCACAACACTATTTTACTTCTTCTGTATGCCGAGGTTAAGATCACTGAACTCCTGCATCAACTGCATCTCTCGGACCATCATATTGCTCAGATGAAGACTTTTCCTGCTCAGTGCGTCGGCCACCACGTTGGCTTTTCTGGGATGATAGTGCAAGTTGAAATCGTAATCTTTCAAAAATTCCACCCATCTGCGCTATCTCACGTTGAGTTCTTTCTGGTCGAACAGATAGCCGAGACTCTTGTGGTCACTGAACACCTCGAATTTCGTGCCATACAGGTAGTGTCTCCAAATCTTAAGGGCAAACACCACGGCTGCCAATTCAAGATCGTGGGTGGGGTAATTCTGCTCGTGTTGCCGAAGTTGCCGAGAGGCATAAGCCACGGCTTTTCCTTGTTGCATCAGCACACAGCCGAGACCCTGCTTTGAGGCGTCACAAAACACGTCAAAAGTTTTGGTCGGATCGGGCAAAATCAACACGGGCGAGCTCGTCAACCTTTTCTTTAGCTCTTGGAAGCTCTGCTCGCACACCTCGGACCATTGGTAGGGTGCATCCTTCCTGGTTAACGAAGTCAACGGTAACGCCAGTTTAGAGAATCCTTCAATGAATCTCTTGTAGTACCCTGCGAGACCGAGGAAACTCCTGATCTCGGTCACCGAGTTGGGTCTCTCCCACTTGAGTACTGCTTCTACCTTGAAGGGATCAACCGCAACACCGTGCTCAGATATCACATGTCCGAGGAAGTGCACCTCTTTGAGCCAAAAACTGCACTTAGAAAGCTTGGCGTAAAGTTCCTTGTCCTTTAAGACCTGCAATACCGTTCTCAAGTGCTGCTCATGTTCGCTCGGACTCCGGGAGTAGATGAGGATGTCGTCGATGAAAACTATCACAAACGAATCAGGGTAAGGTCGGAAGATCCTATTCATGTAGTCCATGAAGATAGCAGGGGCGTTGGTAAGTCCGAAGGGAATAACCACATACTCAAAATGCCCATACCTCGTCCTGAAGGCTGTCTTCGGAATGTCTTCTTCTCGGACTCGGATCTGGTGGTTTCCAGATCGGAGGTCTATCTTTGAGAACACCGACGCTCCCTTGAGTTGGTCCAATAAGTCGTCAATCCGAGGGAGGGGGTATTTGTTCTTTACCGTTACCGCGTTGAGCTTTCTATAGTCGGTGCACATTCTGAGGCTACCATCTTTCTTTTTAACAAACAAGATCGGAGCTCCCCAAGGTGACACGCTTGGTCGGATTAGCTTTTTGGCCAAAAGTTCTTCCAGTTGTTTCTTAAGCTCTTCTAGCTCGGGAGGTGCCATTCGGTACGGAGCAATTCAGATCGGGCCAGTTCCCGGAATAAGGTCTATATTGAACTCTACTTCTCTACTCGGCGGTAAGCCAGCCATTTCGTCCGAGAAAACCTCTGGGAATTCTCCGACCACAGGAATTTGGTCTAAGGTCGGCTCCTCTGTTACTTCCAACTTTGCAACAGAAGAGTCACTAAAAATCACGGTTTTCTCTCGACAATCGAGGAGGACATGGTGTTGGGACATCCAGTCCATACCAAGGATAATATCTAGCTTAGTTAGGGGTAAACAAATTAGGTTGACCTTAAACTCTCGGCCTAATACTTGAATAGGACACTCTAGACACATCTTAGAAGTGATTACAGAAGAATTGGTGGGGGTAGAAATGAATAGTTTGTAAGGAATTTCTACAGGGGATAGTCCTAGTTTGTTCATACAGTCAAGGGAAATAAAAGAATGAGTGTCTCCACAATCAAATAACACAGCACATGTGGTGTTGTTTACTTGACAAGTACCTCGGATCAGCTCGTCAGCATCGGTCACTTCTTCACCATCCATAGTGTAAACTTTGCCTCTCTGCATTGGTCGGTTAACACCGGTCTGTTGATCCTTGGTCACATTGACCTCTTCCTTCACTATGTTCTCGGTACACCGAGCTGCAAAATGACCAGGCTTGCCACATCGGAAACAGGATCCTCTTGCTCTGCTCGGATCTAGACTCCAGCATTCTCCCCTGTGCTGCCTTCCACAGTGTTGGCATATCGGATAAGGGCCAGGAACAACCACCATCTGACCACCGCTCCTTGGAACTGTTGACATTCTGGAGTTCGGATTCACATAGGGAGCAGATCTCAGAGCAACTCCTTTTCCCCTGATCGGCCCCACTGTCTTTTGTGCCGACCTGCTCCGCTTTTCGTCAGCTTTTCTCTTGAGCCCCTTCTCGTAGGTGCTAGCCATGTTCACCAATTGCGAGAGATTGGCCACGTTCCGATATTCAAAAGCGAGCCGAATATCATCACGGAGACCAGACTCAAACTTGATGCACTTGGTACGTTCATCGGCATCTCTGTAGCTTCCTGAGTAATGGATCAAATCTTCGAACTGAGCGGCATATTCTCCGACACTCAAGTTCCTCTGTTCCAGCTTGAGAAAAGCGAGCTCCTTCTCTCTCCTGACATCCTCGGGAAAGTACATTCCGAGGAATCGAGCTCGGAACATATCCCAAGTGATGACTTCATTAGCCGCTTCCAGTCCACGGCTCTGCTGCTCCCACCAATGCTCGGCTTCACTAGCCAGCACAAACTCGGCCAACCTCACCCTGTATTCATAGGGTGGTTGCAGAGATTGGAATATCTTCTCAATGTCTTGGAGCCATCTCTGCGCCCCATCAGGATTATAACCCCCTTCAAACCGTGGTGGTTCATTCTTCATAAATCGGCTCATCCAGTCAATCTCGATCGGAGCCAGAGGTTGAGGCTGAAGGGCTGCAGCTGCAGCTGCTGCGGCTGCGGCTGCGGCGAGGTTTTGAGCGAGGTTCTCAGCCTGATTCTGCTGAGCCTGCGCTTGGTTCTGCTGTAGTTGAACCAGAGTTTCCAACACAGCTGCAATTCGGTCGTTATCAGCTCGTCTCCCTGCCATGCTGCTCGGTCATGGAGAGAAAGCCTATTAACTTCTGAATAATCAAGTAAATATATATATATATATATATATAAACATATATACCTATGAGCTCTATTGTCTAACTTAGACTTCTAGACTTTACTTATTTGTCACTCTCTTGGTGAGTAACCACTGGAGTCCTTTGCAACTCCAATAGGCCGAGGAGAAACTGCTCTGATACCAAAAATGTAACACCCTATATAATAATTACCCTTAATTACCCCAAAATTAGGATTTAAAATTTCTTTTAAAATGAATGTGATATTTGCCAAAATAATATTTCCTCTCATTAATAACAAAAACATCAGAGTTAATAAAGAGAAAGACTTAAATGCATCAAATACATAAAGTATAAGTTTAGGTACATTCAGTTCGGCCAATCAAAAATACAAAACATTGTTTTTAGCTCGGCCCAACTGGGCAAACCGAAGTCAAAATATACAAAAGTGGTTTTAGCTCGGCCCAACTGGCCGAGACCCAACAAATTCTCCTACTCTAAATAACTTACTCTTCCTGTGAGGGAGAGTGATCCTGCTCGGCCGGGGACTGCGTCTGCTCGGGCTCAGTACCTGAAAAATGGTAAGGAGGTGTGCATTACACAGAACTTAAATAAGCAGTTTCTAAAATGCCATACCGAACTACCAAGCCAAACACAAGTAGCCAGATAGCATATAAATAACAAGTAATCAAACCACATGCATACATCATCCTTCAGCTCGGTTCACATCGTACAACATCAATTAGCTCGGCTCACGTCCCACCATCTAATTTACCTCGGCTCACATCATAACCTAGTTCATCCATTACCTATTAGATATACCTCGGCACATCCTACAGATTCCCCTTATACTCTTTCCATAAATCTTACACTCGGCATCTCGGCCACTATCCTCTCACCTCAGTAAACCATCTCTCTACCTCGGACTCATTACTCATTATTCCATTTTTACATAGTTTACAATCTTTTAATCTTCTTGGATTCATACACCCAGTGCATGTCTTACACCATTTAAGGTCGGATATCGGAGTGTCATCCATAACTGCGAGTACCCAGTACCCGTCTTACAGCTGCGCATACCCGGTATGCGTCTGACGGGATCAATGCACGCACCCAGTACGCGTCTTCTATGACCAGGAGCACTACCGCCGATCATTCTATGGAGTAAGGAGTGTCCATAACTGCGAGCACCCAGTACTCGTCTTACAGTGGCGCATCTCGGCGACTTACGTGATCAATGCACGCACCCAGTACGCGTCTGCTATGACCAGGAACACATCTCACCGATTCCGTTCTCGGAACCCTATGTGAATCATAACTGCGAGTACCCAGTACCCGTCTTACAGCTGCACATACCCAGTATGCGTCTGACGCGATCAATGCACGTACCCGGTACGCGTCTGCTATGACCCGATCACACAACCATTTCTCTTTTATTCCTCTTATCCTTTTTAACCATTCATTTAGCTCGGCCTCTCTCAGCTCACCCTGTTACTCATCCCTTAATTATTCCCATTATCCTCTTAACCATTTCTTAGCTCGGTCTAACTCGGCTAAATCCGGTAACCATTCCCTCTTTCCATTAACCTTTCTCATTATCTGACTTATTACTCTATCTCTCCTACTTTCCATCTCTACCATTTCCTCATACCCATTCCCAACGTCACTCAGCTCGGCCACAGACATGAATCATAAATATCAAAGCTCATAAACATTTATACACAAAGTTCATAAACACTTATACAACAACAACAATAAGAATCAAAGCATTCAACCAATCCATCATGTAAATACCAACATATAGCACAAAACAATATTCCTCCCTACTTCAAACTCATGTTTCTAATTCATTTATTAGTTCCCTTTTTACCCTTTTTACCATTTCCTTTCTAACATTAACCTAGATCCATTTCCCTAATCTAACACCCACTCTTAGTACCCTTTATGAACACCCTAGAAACCCAAACTCAAGTAGAGGTAACACTCACTCCTTACCTCAAACCGTGAGAGATAAGAGTTGAGAGTTTGGGAATGGTTTCCTTGATGCTTGATCTTGGAGCTTCACACCCTTGAATCCGTGTCCTCCTTGCTGCCTCCACCACACCACACCACCACGGTCCAGCTCTTTTGCTGCCACCACAACACCACGCCGGCCCAGGGAAGATCTGAAACGGGAAGAAGAACGACAAGAAGGGGGGGTCTCCGGTTGGTACCACTTGGTGGAGGAGAAGAAGAGGTGTGTAAGGAAGAGGGATCTTCGTGGAGGAGAAGAGGAAGTATGAGAGTTGTGTGTGTTGGAGCTTTAGAGAGAAAATGAGAAAGAGAAACGAAGGAGAAAGAGAAAGTGAGGATGCAAAGTGTGTTATGTGGTGTTTGGGCTTTCTTTTATTCATTTAGGGAAAACATTTGTGTGGCTAGGATTCATTGGCTTCTTGGGGAAGCTAGAATGTGTGGACAGGATTCGTTGGCTTCCAAAGGAAGCCATGAATAGTACTTGAAAGGGACATAAAGCAATGATAGTGACATAAAGTGAATGGCAAGGACAGTGTACGGATGGTACGAATCCCAAAGGGCTACAGCTCAACATGAGCTGGCACGGAGGAGCTAGGACGTGTCGGCTAGGGTATGTCGGCTCGGGTACGTCGGCTAGGATACATCAGCTTGGCATTTAGGAACAACAATAGTCCGAGCTTCCTTCTCGGATAAGAGTGTGAGGTGCGTTGGGGTCGGCTAATCCGAACTGACACTAGATTTCATGGTTGACCCTATTTAGCTCGGCCGGGATCGGTCCGAGGTCCTACATCTACAGACTAGGTCGGCCTAAGCTTCTTGTTACTCTACTACCCTTATAAAACCTCTACGGCTTAATCCTACCCTTAAACAAATATTTATATATACTATATACACATATAATTATATCTAAAGTTATTATATTTAACACTAATTCTCAGGATGTTACAGTCACCGTCGCCGCTCCTCATCGAACGAAGCTCATAACTAGCAACTAGCAAGATTAGGTTGCCCGTACCAGGCCCGACCTAGGGGGAGGGCAACAAGGGCACCCGCCCTGGGCCCATGATTTTTAGGGGCCTCAAAAAAATTATTTATATATATATATACACACACACACACACATATACATAAAACGTTAAAAATATTGATATTAGTACTAGCTAACACAGTTGGTTATTGAGATTTTTGTTTTTCATAGTAACTAGAGCTCGAGTCTCACTATTGGCATCTTTTCTTTTTTTTTTTACTTATTTATATATGTTCTCCTTTTATTTTGTTCAAATTAAATGCACTTTTTAATTTTTTCTTTCATTTTTATTATGAGTCATACTCCTTCCGTCCCACCAAGATGGTAAAAAAACACAATTTTTTTTGTCCCAAACTAAAGTTAAAATAACAAATGAAAAGTTTTGTATTTGAAAACTTTAAATTGTTATTGGTTGATCAATGCAAAATGCATTAAATTAGGAGTTCGATAATTGGTTGATGTGTTAGACAAATCATTAAATGCATGTCTCCTTAATTTTTTTTGACTTTTTCAATTTGTTATTATTCTTGTGGGACTGAGGGAGTACTTAACTATATTATAAAGATCAATGAAAATAGTTATATTTCTTAAACTTTAAAAATCTTTAACATTACAATTTTATATCTTAATTTATATTAAAAATTTCACAAATATATTATTTCACATTAATGAATAAAAAAACAAATATGATTAAACAAAACCAATAAGTGTCTTGTAAAAATACAAAGTAACTTATAAATAGAACAAAAAATTCATCTAAAAAACAATTTATAAAAAAATACTGAAGGAATTATTTATTTCTAAATTTCAAGTTTTGTTGAATTGATTGTTATTTTTATTTGGAATGAAAGTATACAACTATTAGAGAAATGTTGTTTATTTTTTGCTAATTAATCAACATTAAAATAGATAATTTTGGAATCAGTTTAAATGACAATATAAAGATTGCATTGTGGAACAATGTTTGCCAAAGTTAGAACCTAAGGTTATAAAGTAGATTTCGAACATTAAGTAATGACATTATTAAGATATATAATTATATTATTGCATAATATTTTATTTCACCTCCCTTTAACTTTTTGTCCAAGTTTTTTTTACTAATTATGGTTTTAAAACACCTCTTTATTCTCAAACTTCTCTGCTAATAGAATTGTTGAAGCGGTTGAAGCTTATGTGATTTATTTATGGTTGATTGTATTTTTTGCAAATTTATAGAGTTATAAGCATTAACAATATTTTTGAAAAGTCCCTATATTAAGAGAGATTTTATTGCTAAAATTTTATTTATTTACAAGCTTTTTTATAGTTTAAGGGCTCCAAAAAAAATTTCTTCTCGGATCTATAACATGTTAGGACTGGGCCTGGCCCGTACAATATCTATCTTTTTAAACTTTCATAGGTACATCTGATCTGGGGTTGATTTTCCGTTTCTGTAATTTTTTTACATCTATGAAGCCCTGATACTCCAAAAATGGAAAAGTATCCGTGTCGCATCCGTGTCCGATACCGATATGCGTACGATACTTCCCGATACGTGTCCCAAAAGTATCCAATTATTTTTTATTTAATTTTAATTATTTTTTTAAAAAATACTTTTAGGATACTTCTCAGATACTTCCCGATAATCCCTGATACTTGTTTGATTTTACTTTGAATTTTGTGATAATTATTATTATTATTTAAAAAGTAACTTTTTAATTAGTATTTTTAATAAGATAAATAACCCTTTTTATGCCCTTTAAATTGTGGAAATTAATGAGTGTGCATTGATGATGTAAAGTTTTTTGCATCATTAGTCCATCATGAATTGATTGATGAATTGATTGTGTTAAAAAACTATATACCGTCGGTGCACCATCTATTTTATCTAAATTGTGGTCATTATAATTATATATGTAATAATGTCATTTTGAATTAATAACAATATGAATGAAAATTAACAATGTACAATATCTTTTTAAAATTTTATATATATATATATATATATATATATATATATAAATTTTTGTAAACGTATTCTATGCCGTGTCGTGTCTTAAATTTTCAAAAATTCCCGTATCCATGTCGTATCATATCCGTGTCGTACTTAGTATCGGAGCTTCATAGTTCTACATTATTCTTAGCTTGTTCTACTTAAAATCCTCTTCCTTTTCTTTTTATTTTTTTCCATAAAAAATAACAAAAGCTACTTTTATGGATTTGGCACAATATATCAGATCCTGGTTTGCATCACACCTATATATTTGTTGGGTCTGTGGATCTGGTCCTGGTTTAAATTAGGGTATGTTTTTCTTAGCACTTTTTTACATGTTTTCTGATCGATCCCCCTGTTTCTGGTACACTTTACAGTTACACTATTTTTTTTCCATGAATGAGCGAAGGCTAGGATGAAATTACAAAAGTTATTTTTTCTCTTTTTAATAACTTGCTTTCTAAAGCTTCAGTTTTCTGCATCAAAGAGTTCTAAGCGCTCCTTTTGGTAGATAAAGAAATGAGTTATCATGTGTATAAAACATGGGAAAAAAAATGAAATTTAAAACTCAACCAGACCGAAATTGCAAGGTTTTCTTTGGATTGAATCCTACTGGATTTGTTAATATAGTGTACCGATCCAAACCGAACCGCATGTATATTTTGTAATCGGATTGGATGGTATTTTTCCTCAAAACCGAACCGAACCGAACCGATCTGCGAACACCCCTCGTTAAAGCTTTTAAAAAAAACATTTTAGGTCTTTTTGACCAACCTATTCAATATTATAAATATTTAATACACTATGATTTAGTATAAGTTTAATTATAAGCAGTATTTTAATATTTATAAGATCATAGATAAACATGATGGAATCCTCAAATCTCATCACGATGAAAACAAGAATTCAAGAGGCATTGAAGCTCAAGATGATGAAAAAACATGAAAATTGTATAACTCTAATGAATTTTAAGCACTATCCTATAAGTATTTTAAAAATCAAGCTTTATTATTACTCCTTTCAGTCGGTCTTATTTATAAGACCCTTTTAGAGTTTTTGTTTTAGTCCTATTTATAAGACCTCTTTCCAATTTTCAATAGCATTTAATTACTTCTTTTCACAAACATCCCTATAAAATCAACACTTTTTAGAATTCCAATAATAATTATAAGGGTAGTTTTAAAAAAGTATATCAAATTTTCACATTTCTAATGTCACTAACAAATTTATCCATTTTCCTTGGTGGGAATGAAAAACTCCAAAAAAATCTTATAAATAGGATCGAAGGGAGTAATTATTATTGAATTCATTGGTGGTTATAATTCCATTGCTCATGTTGCACTCCAATGTGCAAATGTATTCATCATTCCAATATACTCTCTCCTCTGTCCTATTTCAAACAAAAGACATCCTTTAAAAAATGAAATTATTACTTAGATTTCCAATACATTAATTATGTTTTTTCTCACTATACCCTTTCTTTTACTATAATCATTAATTTTTCTCCACTACTTACGTAAATCAAGACTTATTGAATAGGGGTAAAAATGTAAAATAACATTTATTACACTCTTGAAATTCTCAATAGGACAAATAAAAAGAAATAAAAAATCTCTCCAAAAATGGATAGATAATAAAAAACGGAGGGAGTATATATGTGTACATTGGATGCATAGGTAACAATAGTAATATACTCCTTCCCTTTCATAATATATGGCATTTTAGCCTTTTTTTTCTTATTTCATAATGTTTGACCTTTTACATTTTTAATATATAAATATTTTTTTTTCCAATTTTAACCTTTCATTCAATCATTTCCCTTACTCCTCATTAATTCTACTTTGATCATCTCTTTTATCCATTAACTTTCATACACTAATTATAAACACATTTTTTGATAAGAATTAAATGTATTACAACTTTCATGGATAAATGAAAAGTCTGTCTACTACTCCACTTGGACTTTTTAAGATTAGCAATAGCCACTAATTCTTGAAACACACCCGTAAAAAGGAGTATTGTTCTTAATATTGTAATTATCTCTTGCACACTGCCACTTTTTGTTCTTAATATTGTAATTATCTCTTGCACACTGCCACTTTTATCAAAATGAACAAAGTAACTATATCACTTGAAGAATTATATCAACAGATGCATGAAGACTCGTTTGAAAAATCAAAAAATTTGGTGGCAAAGCAAAAGCAAAAAAAAATTGGTGGCAAAGCAAAATTATAAGCATACTAATGTGAAGCATGTGAAGCAAATGCCCAAGAGATTTTGATGATTCCAAAAAACAAAGTCCACAACATTGAAGCTTAGACTCAAGTTAGTCAAAAAGGGATTCTTATAAACTTGTAATGTTAAATTTACTTTTCTTAGAGTTCCTTAAGTGCTTAATGGTTAAGTCTAAGTTAGAATGAAGCTAAATCATAATCTAAAGAAAAATAGTATGCATGCTAAGTTAAATCAAAAGTGGGTGATTTTCAAAAAAAAAATTAAATAAAAGAAAGTGTTTTTTCAAAATGAAAATGAAAAGAAAGTTTTTTTTAAAAAAAAATTAAAAGAAAGTGATTTTCAAAAATAAAAATAAAAATTATTAAGAAAATATTTTTTTATAAAATGTTTTTGAAGTCAAGAAAGTATTTTAAAATTAAAAAAAAATGAAAATGTGTATCTGATCAAATGTATCCGGATACATCCATAAGTATCCGGATACCGCGTTAAAACAACAGTTAAAATTTTGAAAACAAATACGATGTATCCGAATACTTTACAAAGTATCCGGACACTGACAGTTAAAACTGTCATAAACATAGCCGTTTGCTGTCCTAACTTATATATATATATATATGTTCCAAACGATTTCAAAATAGAAAATCACGTTCTTACAAGTCTCAACACTCTCTGTACTTTCTGGAAAAACATAAGCCACTGAAATTTCACAAGTTCTTCATGATTTCTTCTACTTTTAACATATACACGAAGAACATTCAAGTGTTTACTCTTTTCACTTTCATAAACCCACTTTGATAAACACTTATCATTCATTCTCTTCACTTTAGACTACTGAATTAGTGTTCATAGACATTGTACATATTTGGGTTGTTAATCGCACACAAGGGTGTAACATCCTACATTTTTATACTTTAAGAAAATACTTTAATTTAATATTTATTTATGAAAATATTCAGGGTTTATAAAAATTTTGACAGAGTCTCCTTTGAAAATCGGACTTTTCCCCGAATGAAATTAAACCTGTCAGTCCAGAACAGTGTTCAATCCAGTAAAAATAGAACTTTCAGTTCAAAATAAATAATACTACGTCATACTTCGAAACTTAACAAAATAAAAGAATATACATGTAAATTCAAAATTTAACAAAATGCTTAAACAAAATAAAACCATTAATTACATTTACAAAAAATCTACTTATTACAAAATTAACCTATGAATGGTTGCCCTACTATTGGGACCGTGAGGTCACCCTAACAATATACTCTCCGAAGGAGAGTATCACTATCTCGGCCTTGATCTTCACATGTGCCTGTCTCCTTGGTGTACCTAATATGTCCACTGTAAGGGTGAGTACTTTGAAATCTAGATCAAAGAAAACGTTTAAAAACAGTAATAAATCATAAATAGGTATATTCAAACACATACATTGGCAATTAAGCAAATCACAACTCAATTAGCAAGTACAACATCGTAACTTTATCCAGTTTAACTATATTACGTATATAACTTTAATATAATGCATTAATGCGCAATCACATGGTTATGCTCTACTAACGTCACACTTAGGTGATTTAATCCTTGAATCTGATATTAAACATTTCATTTCAATTTAAACACTTTAACACTTTGATCGGATTCAATGAATTAAAACACCTGTACTATGCAGTCACACTTCCCTTTTCACTTTAACACTTTTCACTTTAACTTTTACACTTTTACACTTTTAACGATTGGGTACATTGTGCTTCACATTCTCTCCGAACGAGGGTTCCTCACACAATATACCTATACACTTTCAACACTTTAACTTTTAACACTTTTAACAATTGGGTACATTGTGCTTCACATTCTCCCCGAAGGAGGGTTCCTCACACAATGTACCTATAACACTTTCCCTTTTCCATAACAATGATAACACAACCACCTCACAACCCCTCTCCACTCTGGGGAAAAACCGACCAGGAGGGAGCATTTCTCAACCCCTGTTTGGGTGCTTCACCTCCACTTAGGAAGGTCCCTCGCTCACCCGCTCTCACAATACGTCACACTCCTCTAGGGTAGTGTTAACAACGTACAATCTGGATTGATTCCCCCAGATTGGCTCTAGCAGAAATCACTATCAATGGCCAAAAGGAGCCAAAGTAAATAGAATTACTATGGTTTGCGTCGGATCAATCCCCAACACTAGTGGCGAACCCATGTCCTTTGGAAGATCAAAGTCCCCCATAGTAATTCCTAACATTTACTCTTGTCCTCATCAATCGCAAAGCGACGTATGTTTTTCCTCGACTCCTAACGTCCACCTTTTCACCATGCATGATCCAATATCCTAAGTGTTTCTCAATTGAATTTAAGACTCTCTTTGTTCTTTAGAAAATGTCATTTAATTGGTTTAAACTCAATTGAGAAATACTTGGCCCTATTTAATGCATAACTATATGAATGTCATTTACAATTTACTTATATACACTTTAATAATATTAATACAAACAATATCAATCAACAATCAGTCAACATACTCAGGTATGTCTTAGGGACTGTAATTTAAATCACCTTCCTAGGGTTCTTCACTTCCTATTCTAACAATTCACAAAATCAGTTAATATAACATATCCCTAAAACTTAGAGTTTCTAACTATACTCTACCCTCCTACCCATCAACCTAACCAATCAATAATATACCCAATTATAACTCTATTACTATAATTAAACCCTTCCTCTAATACTAGACCAAAGTACACCCCTTACCTCTTGGAGGGAAGAGGAGAAAGAGAGAAGTTGAGGGAGCACCAACACCCACTCCAATACAAGCTCCTATGTGCTTCCTCTCTTGATTCCTATGACTCCTCAAGCTCCTAGGATGAGTTGAAGCTCCAATTGCTCCATTACACAATTTGGGTCTTAGGGTTTTATTTGGGGATTTTGTGAGAAAGAGGGGAAATTGAAATTGAGAGAGGGAAATCCATGAGGGAGTAATGGGGAATTGATTTGGGGGTTTGATTTGTGGTTTCATGGTGGTGGCTGTGTGAAATCACAAGCCCTAGGGGAGGGGAAGAAGAGAGAATTCGTGTGGAAGGGAGAGGAGAGAGGAAAATTTGTGAAAAATGGCTCAAAAGCGAGTTTATAAGGCTGTTTCAGCAGTGGTTAATCGATTAACATGGCTTTTAATCGATTAACAGGGCTGTTAATCGATTAATTCATGAGCATCAGTCGGTCTTAATCGATTAACCTCATGCTTAATCGATTAACTAAAGGCTTAACCGATTAACTGGTTCAACCCACCATTCCTTTGCACTTCAAAGTGCCATAACTTTTTCGTTAACCGTCGGATCTTGCTCAAATTTTGAGGCAAGCTTCCTAAGACACTTATATTAACATCCAACAGTGGAATTTGGGTTTAGAGCTATGGATCTTTTATTCTTAATTTCCTAAAGTCCTATGCTCTTAATCCTTAAATAACATTTCTAAACCACAATCTTAACCTAACACATTCCTTTCTCTTCACTCTAAACCTATTCTAACTTAATTCTATTTCATATAAACCCACTCTAAGCTAACTACTACACTCTAAGCACTTTAACACATACTAATTCGAATACCAATTGTCGTTTCTACACAAAATCGACACTTAAGAATACTAAGGCACTCATCGAAATCCTACTCACTAATGCACCTAATCACTTAGCAAATTTGGGGATGTTACAATTCTCCCCCACTTATATGAATTTCGTCCCCGAAATTCGGCTCACTTCAAAGAAAGGAGGTTATAAAACTATATGCTCGATTGAACAAGGGGTCTTAACCTACTTTGGGATAGATACGACCTTGGGGATTCATTCCCCCACTTAGGATGCAACTCCGATTGGATTTCTTTACTAGGCCTACTGGATTGCTATTGAGACTTTCGCCAAAAAGTCCCACTTATTTCTTAAGGTTCAAAACGTAAAGTTCGGAGCCTAGGGGCAATACCTGTTACAACAGACCTACTTAGTCCTATATCCAACACTATCTAACATTATTTAACAAAAATCTAGGCATCCAAACTTTCACAACACATATTCATACACAATACAGATAAAGATAATCAAAACACAAAACATTTATCATTTACAAAAAGGAATCAATGTCACAAGATTATAATTTAAACATGAGTTAAAGGGAAAATCAAATACAAAAACAGAGCATCAAAGTATTATAATACATAAAGATTTTCATTTTAAAATCAAACATAAATTAAGTAAAAGAAACATCATTTAAATTTAAATTAAACTTCATTAAAGAGTACATTTCCTAAAAGAAAAGCAAAACATCAGTTCAACACAAGATCAAGTAAAAACAATCCATACACACCAAAAGGAGTTTTGCATTGAGGAGAATAAAAGATTTGAAAAATTTGCAATTGAAAAGAATCCCTTAGAATCACAAGTAATTATGATTGGTGTACAGATGAAAATAAGGTTTTGAAAGGAAATGGTTAAATGCATCGGTTTCCAAAACAAATGTAAGTATTTATAGAGAAACTTAAGTGGTTGAATACTATATATACGTATCCATAGTAAAATTGGAAATATGATTAAGGCATGTGATAGAAAACACATTTAAATTTTCGTACAGAGTAGTTCATATATATATAAAAGACAAGCAATTGGAATGTCCAAACATCCCGAATGTCAGATATAAAATAAAGAACACTCTATGAAAGTTAAAAGCGGAGAAATAACTTGGATAACATAGAATTGAAACATAAAGGTTATCCTTTGGAAATTGATTTAATAAAGGTTGATAAAATAAGTTGAAGATATTGCACGATTATATACAGAAAGAATTTGAAATCTGGGAACTACCCAAAATCATATGAAAAAGGTTCATAAAAACATTTGGACTTAACGTATAGTCCTAATAAGTTTAAAAATCGTAAATACATATATAGAAAATTCCGTCGTTCGAAAACATTTGAAAATTCGCTTCCTATATGCACATCTATATGCCTACACACCTGTGTTTAAAACTCTAGGACTCAACGAATCGAACCTAGCTTCTATCTCCCAGTCATGAATGAAAACTATCGGGGTCTTACACTCAACCTAAGGGAACTCTACAATGAAAGACTTCAACTAGTACTACGCTTACTAGTCCTCCTAAGGTTTAAGGTTCCTAATTGGTTCCTTAGGCTTAACGATCGCGCAACTAAGACTTAACCTTAAGCTCTAGATAAAACTTCCTTATTGTTAACTAGACTTTGGTGCTACGACTTTTTATAATGGATGCTAAGACTAGAACCTGGACATTCACAAACTACATTCCACAGAAGAGTTAATAATGGTTTGAAAATGATTTGAAAATTGTTTGCACTTCCGGAATACAGTTTGTTCAATAACACAACGAATTCCTTGGAGTTCTATGTGAACTTAAAGGAATAAAGGATAACATCCATCACCCTGGTTCAGGTTCTAAACTAGACTTTGGTTCTAGGGTAGCTACATTACCTTTAACTTACCTCACTTCCTTCGATTCACATTTTCCACTTCCACATTACAATAGAAACAATAAAGTACCAATTTCTGTGTAAAAGGTTTGGTACTTGGTGATAAAAGAGTTTTCAAGAATTTGCATTTCCTTTAAAATGCGGAAAACACTTTATACTTTTGTAAATTATGTTTATTTAAAACTTAAACAAAATTATTGTTTAGGAAAAACATGTCAAGCACTTACAAGTTTCAAATCATTCATATAAGTTTTCAAAATGATTTTTCATCCATTTGAAATTGATTCTGAAGCTTGAGGATTCCTTTGACAAAGAAAATAAGAACCCTCTATAGTCATCAAACTCAAATAAAAGGAACGGATTTATGGTTAAAAAGTTTCAATGTCATTCACTCTCTTTAAATTCTAGTGAATGCCTTTCCTCTCATTTTAGTTTGAAAGTTCAAATTGACTTATGTCGCCTTCATTGAATTCCTCTCAATTGACAATTGGTGTAACTTAAAAGTAAATCACACTATCATTCAATTAGTTAGGAATTCTCATTGTGAATAAATTTTTTTAAAAAAAATCAGTGTTACGACATTCAATCAATTATCAAAGTTTGAATCAATTCCATTCTTTGAAAAATATCAAAACATTACTGTACTTGACATTCATTTCAAATCGTAGTACTAATGCTTTTCAAAAATAGAGTCTTAGAAGAATTTTGTTGCAAAAGCATTTTCATACCTTAAAAATCAGAGTATATTTATCACCAAAACATGATGTGGAAATGTAGAAGGCAATTAGGTTTTACTAAGATGACACTTAGTAATCACGGTTAAAGGTAACTACAATGGGTTAACACCTATTCACTAACGCTGCGCACTCTGATGAAGAATGCTCGGAGTGTATAAACTAGATGACCTCTAATACCGATCCTATTCTTAAACTTAGAAAATAAATCCAACAATTATTTGATTAGATTCAAGGACTCAGCGATTTCATCTGTCAATGAATACAAAATGCGAGGGATCCGTCTCGATTCTATATTGCATTGGAGACAAAATTGTTTTCGTGCTACTTGAGTTCCAATCAAATAAAGAATGACTCATCTTCGATTCAAAAGGAGGCTTAGAAATTTCGTGTTAAAGCGAAATCTCAATCCCTTGTCATATTTGAAATAGACACGGTTGATTCAGAACTAAGAGTTAGTACTTCCCGTTGGGGTAGCGATTGGATGCTCTGTCCCGTTGGGAGTTTCTCTTTCTCTTAGTCTCTACTTTATGTCCATTTCTAAATACAACAAAGTTATACTGTGAAAATTTAGTTAGCCCACTTTAGATTGAAGATACACTTCTATGACTACTGACTACGACTCACCCTAATGAACTATACTCATTCCCACTAATGATGCATGCATGAAACACTAAAGTGCACAACTTAATTGACTATCTACTAGTTACTCTCATGTGGAGTAACTCTTTGGCAGTAGGAAAATCCATACTCCGGGCCGAGGATTGCAACCATTACTCTCATACCATAATGTAACATCCTACATTTTTATACTTTAAGAAAATACTTTAATTTAATATTTATTTATGAAAATATTCAGGGTTTATAAAAATTTTGACAGAGTCTCCTTTGAAAATCGGACTTTTCCCCGAATGAAATTAAATCTGTCAGTCCAGAACAGTGTTCAATCCAGTAAAAATAGAACTTTCAATTCAAAATAAATAATACTACGTCATACTTCGAAACTTAACAAAATAAAAGAATATACATGTAAATTTACAATTTAACAAAATGCATAAACAAAATAAAACCATTAATTACATTTACAAAAAATCTACTTATTACAAAATTAACCTATGAATGGTTGCCCTACTATTGGGACCGTGAGGTCACCCTAACAATATACACTCCGAAGGAGAGTATCACTTTCTCGACCTTGATCTTCACATGTGCCTGTCTCCTTGGTTTACCTAATATGTCCACTGTAAGGGTGAGTACTTTGAAATCTAGATCAAAGAAAACGTTTAAAAACAGTAATAAATCATAAATAGGTATATTCAAACACATACATTGGCAATTAAGCAAATCACAACTCAATTAGCAAGTACAACATCGTAACCTTATCCAGTTTAACTATATTATGTATATAACTTTAATATAATGCATTAATGCGCAATTACATGGTTATGCTCTACTAACGTCACACTTAGGTGATTTAATCCTTGAATCCGATATTAAAGATTTCATTTCAATTTAAACACTTTAACACTTTGATCGGATTCAATGAATTAAAACACCTGTACTATGCAGTCACACTTCCCTTTTCACTTTAACACTTTTCACTTTAACTTTTACACGTTTACACTTTTAACGATTGGGTACATTGTGCTTCACATTCTCCCTGAACGAGGGTTCCTCACACAATATACCTATACACTTTCAACACTTTAACTTTTAACACTTTTAACAATTGGGTACATTGTGCTTCACATTCTCCCCGAAGGAGGGTTCCTCACACAATGTACCTATAACACTTTCCCTTTTCCATAACAATGATAACACAACCACCTCACAACCCCCCTCCACTCTGGGGAAAAACCGACCAGGAGGGAGCATTTCTCAACCCCTGTTTGGGTGCTTCACCTCCACTTAGGAAGGTCCCTCGCTCACCCGCTTGCACAATACGTCACACTCCTCTAGGGTAGTGTTAACAACGTACAATCTGGATTGATTCCCCCAGATTGGCTCTAGCAGAAATCACTATCACTGGCCAAAAGGAGCCAAAGTAAATAGAATTACTATGGTTTGCGTCGGACCAATCCCCAACACGGGTGGCTAACCCATGTCCTTTGGAAGATCAAAGTCCCCCATAGTAATTCCTAACATTTACTCTTGTCCTCATCAATCGCAAAGCGACGTATGTTTTTCCCCGACTCCTAACGTCCACCTTTTCACCATGCATGATCCAATATCCTAAGTGTTTCTCAATTGAATTTAAGACTCTCTTTGTTCTTTAGAAAATGTCATTTAATTGGTTTAAACTCAATTGAGAAATACTTGGCCCTATTTAATGCATAACTATATGAATGTCATTTACAATTTACTTATATACACTTTAATAATATTAATACAAACAATATCAATCAACAATCAGTCGACATACTCAGGTATGTCTCAGGGACTGTAATTTAAATCACCTTCCTAGGGTTCTTCACTTCCTATTCTAACAATTCACAAAATCAGTTAATATAACATATCCCTAAAACTTAGAGTTTCTAACTATACTCTACCCTCCTACCCATCAACCTAACCAATCAATAATATACCCAATTATAACTCTATTACTATAATTAAACCCTTCCTCTAATACTAGACCAAAGTACACCCCTTACCTCTTGGAGGGAAGAGGAGAAAGAGAGAAGTTGAGGGAGCACCAACACCCACTCCAATACAAGCTCTTATGTGCTTCCTCTCTTGATTCCTATGACTCCTCAAGCTCCTAGGATGAGTTGAAGCTCCAATTTCTCCATTACACAATTTGGGTCTTAGGGTTTTATTTGGGGATTTTGTGAGAAAGAGGGGAAATTGAAATTGAGAGAGGGAAATCCATGAGGGAGTAATGGGGAATTGATTTGGGGGTTTGATTTGTGGTTTCATGGTGGTGGCTGTGTGAAATCACAAGCCCTAGGGGAGGGGAAGAAGAGAGAATTCGTGTGGAAGGGAGAGGAGAGAGGAAAAATTGTGAAAAATGGCTCAAAAGCGAGTTTATAAGGCTGTTTCAGCAGTGGTTAATCGATTAACAGGGCTGTTAATCGATTAACAGGGCTGTTAATCGATTAATTCGTGAGCATCATTCGGTCTTAATCGATTAACCTCATGCTTAATCGATTAACTAAAGGCTTAATCGATTAACTGGTTCAACCCACCATTCCTTTGCACTTCAAAGTGGCATAACTTTTTCGTTAACCGTCGGATCTTGCTCAAATTTTGAGGCAAGCTTCCTAAGACACTTATCTTAACATCCAACAGTGGAATTTGGGTTTAGAGCTATGGATCTTTTATTCTTAATTTCCTAAAGTCTTATGCTCTTAATCTTTAAATAACATTTCTAAACCACAATCTTAACCTAACACATTCCTTTCTCTTCACTCTAAACCTATTCTAACTTACTTATATTTCATATAAACCCACTCTAAGCTAACTACTACACTCTAAGCACTTTAACACATACTAATTCGAATACCAACTGTCGTTTCTAAACAAAATCGACACTTAAGAATACTAAGGCACTCATCGAAATCCTACTCACTAATGCACCTAATCACTTAGCAAATTTGGGGATGTTACACAAGGGTGCAAGTGACTACAATAACAAACGTTCATAATTCCGCAAGTTTGGTGAAAGGTTTTCATCCAAGTCTTGAAGGTTTCAAGTTACTGAAGGAGGTTCCTTCGGACACAAGGGTTTCGCTGTGATTGTGAAGAATTTGGTTAGGGAATTGCAAGTGTGCCAAAGAGGTTCTTTGGTTGTGAAGTCTAAGGGAAAGGTTTTCTCTTAAACGTTTAAACTTGTACTAACATATTCTTGTTCATAGTGAAGCAAATCTCCCAATTCAGAGAGGGAGGACTGGATGTAGCATTAGTGTTCGTTAACACACTAATGTGAACCAGGATAAAATCTTGTGTTCGCTTCTCTTTCATAACTTTTTACATTTCCGCACTTAATTTTTGTTATATTTAAGTATATGCAAAAATTCTTTTTAACTCTGATAAACCAAAACAAGACCATATTAAGTGTGTAATTTTGGCTAAATTTTTTAATTGGTGAAGTAAGTATTCTTCGCCTATTCACCCCCTTCTAGGGAATAATACTACCCACTTGTTTTCCAACAAGTGGTATCAGAGCTCGGTCGGAAACGATCGAGCATAACTGCTTTTCTGTACGATCCTTAGTTTGGTAAACAATGGGTTCTAGTAATCCCTTTTGTGGTGAAGGTTCTTCCATTAATCGCCCCCCTATGTTTTCGGGCGAAGGTTACACCTATTGGAAGGTTAGGATGAAAATCTTCATTGAAGCAATAGATGTAGAAATTTGGAATGCTATAGAAAATGGCCCTTTTGTACCACAACATAAGGTTAATGACTCTGTTCTTGATAAGCCCAAGGGGAGTTGGAATGATGATGATAAGAAAAAAGTAAGTTATGATTTAAAAGGAAAAAATATCATTACATCTGCTCTCTCATATGACGAATTCTTTAGTGTCTCTCAATGTACTAGTGCCAAACAGATGTGGGACACTTTACAAGTGACCCATGAAGGTACTAGTGAAGTCAAAAGGGCTAGACTAAACGCCCTCATGCATGAGTATGAATTATTTAGAATGCTTCCTAGTGAATCCATCTCAAATATGCAAAAGCGTTTTACGCACATAATAAATCATTTACTAGCTCTTGGAAAAACTTTTCTTGATGGTGAACTTACTAACAAAGTTTTAAGATGTTTAGACAGACAGTGGCAACCAAAAGTGACTGCAATTATGGAGTCTAAGGACCTAAGTGATATGGACCTTGCAACTCTCTTTGGAAAACTACAAGAGCACGAAATGGAATTGGGAAGACTAAACTTGCATGAAGAGTCAGACAAGCGTAAAAAGGGGATATCTCTAAAGACTACTACAACAAAGATGCTAAAAAGCCTTGAAGAGTTGCCCCAAGATGAAAACTCAGATTCAGATATTGACGATGAGACCATGGGGCTTTTGGTAAAAAAGTTCAGCAATTTCCTGAAGAGAAGAAATACATTCAATAGACAACAAAGAAATCAAAATGAAGCATCTTCTCGAAAGACTCCGAAGGAAAAGATAAAATGTCATGAGTGTGGTAACACAGGTCATATAAGGATTGAATGTGCTCAATATCTCAAGAAAAAGGAAAATGACAAAAAGGATAGCAAAGGATTCAAATCCAAGAGGGCTTATGTTGTTTGGGATTTGCCTGAAGACTCAGAGAAGCAGAATGCTAGCTCTTCAGATGAGGAAGAATTGGCTAATCTGTGCTTAATGGGAAAATTTGATGAAGAAGCTTCATCAAGTGGAGAATCATCTGAGCCAATGAACTCTAAATTGGTAACATATTCTAATTCTGATTCTGACTCTGAAGACACCTCTTATAATTCACTTTATGAAGCTTATGTTGAAATGCATAAGGAACTTAAAAAGCTAGCTAAAATCAATATTGAAAGAAAGAGAATCATTATGGAGCATGAAGCTAAAATTTTAGAAATGCAAATATTTATTGATGAACTTCAACTCCGAAATGAAACTCTGGATCTCATTTATTCTAATGCTTTCTATGATTGTGAACTAAAAGCAAATATCATTTCCAAATGTGAAAGTTGCAAGCATTTTGAAAAAGAAGTGCACAATTTGAAAACTAAGCTTGCAAGCTTCACTAAAGGTGATATGCAACTAAACAACTTAATTGCTAATCAAAGAGAAAATGCAAATAAAACTGGTTTGGGATATCAAAAACCTAAAAACTGCAAATATAGAAAGTTGGTATCGTTTTCAAATGTTAATTACTCTAAAAATCTAACTTGTCATTATTGCGGAATTTTTGGGCATACTCCAAATACATGTAATATTAAACTAAAAGGTATTCCAAATGGTTCATTTGTATGGATTAAGAAAGGATTTGATCTAAATGCTAACCAGTTAGGACCCAAGACCACTTGGGTACCTAAAAAATGCAAGTAATCTCTTTATCTTGTAGGTGTGTCTTAGAACAATGGAAGATCGTTGATATTTGGACAGTGGATGTTCGAGACACATGACAGGAGATACGAGGAAGTTCTTGAGCTTAACTGCATCAGAAAAAGGCTACGTCACATATGGTGATAACAATCAAGGTAAAATAATGGGTGAAGGTAAAATAGGTAATGCCTCTAACGTAATTATTGACAATGTTCTTTTGGTTCAAGGCCTAGAGCACAACCTCTTGAGTATTAGTCAATTATGCG
Organism: Crotalaria pallida; assembly: GCA_037953625.1. Lineage (NCBI taxonomy): Eukaryota > Viridiplantae > Streptophyta > Magnoliopsida > Fabales > Fabaceae > Crotalaria > Crotalaria pallida. Next base: position 85,683,365 of record CM075653.1, read on the forward strand.
ATAAGGGTAATCACGTTATTTTTACTTCAACCCATTGTATCATAAAAAGTGATGTAGACGAATCTATTAAATTTGTCGGTAATCGAATGCATAACACTTATTTAGTTGATTTCAATGACATCACCTCTTTAGTTTCAAAATGTTTTATTAGTAAAGAGAATGAAGTTTGGCTATGGCATAGGAAGATTGCACACGTCAATGTAAATCAATTGAAAAAGATACAATCAAAAAGGTTAGTAATTGGCCTACCGAATCTCAACTTTTCTATTGAAGGAGTTTGCATTCCTTGTAAGAAATGCAAACAAACAAAATCAAATTTTCAATCAAAGAAAGTGGTGTCTGCAACTAGACCATTGGAGTTACTCCATATGGATCTATTCGGACCCTCACAAGTTATGAGTTTCGGAGGTAATTACTATGCTTTAGTGATTGTAGATGATTTTTCTCGATTTACATGGACTTTGTTTCTTCCAAGAAAAAGTGATACTTATAAATCTTTTAAAAGGTTTGCCAAACAAATTCAAAATCAATTAAATAATAAGATTGTTATTATTCGTAGCGATCATGGTGGTGAATTTGAAAACGACAAATTTGATAGATTTTGTAACAAGAATGGAATTGAACATCAATTTTCTGCACCTAGAACCCCTGAACAAAATGGAGTTATAGAACGGAAAAATAGAGTACTTGAGGAGTTAGCTAGAACAATGATGAATGAAAGTCAAGTACCACATTATTTTTGTGCTGATGCTGTTAATACTGCATGTTATGTAATTAATAGAGTTTTAAGGCCTATACTTTTGAAAACTCCTTATGAACTTCTAAAAGGCCGAAAACCAAATATATCACACTTTCGTGTCTTCGGATGCAAATGCTTTATTTTGAATAATGGAAAACAATATTTGGGAAAATTTGATCCGAAATCTGATGAAGGTATATTTTTGGGATATTCTTTACATAGCAAGGCTTATCGTGTTTACAATAGACGAACTATGACTATGGAAGAATCTATACATGTTGTATTTGACGAGTCTCCGAAAGGAGAGAACTTTTCTATTAATGATAGTACAGGTTCAATCGAACACCTATATGACAAGTATGGTGAAGACAAGACACAAAGTACATCAAAAGAAGACAATAAGGACAGACAAACAATTGAGGAGAAATTAGAAAAAGAGAAAGAACTAATTCAGTCTGAAGATGTTATCACTGAATTACCTTTAGCGTGGAAAATCAAGAAGGATCACCCTCTAGAAAATGTGTTGGGTGAGATAACCAAGGGATTGGTAACCCGAGGTTCCTTGCGTAATTATTGTCATTTTATTGCATTTGTTTCACAATTAGAACCTAAAACCATTAATGATGCTATGTTGGATGAACATTGGATAATGGCTATGCAAGAGGAATTAAATCAATTTAAAAGAAATAATGTTTGGACACTTGTGCCAAAGCCAGATGATCATTCAATAATAGGTACTAAATGGGTTTATAGGAACAAGTTGGATGAATCGGGTATAATAACTAGAAACAAAGCTAGATTGGTCGCCCAAGGCTACAATCAGGAAGAGGGCATCGATTATGATGAGACCTATGCTCCTGTTGCTAGACTTGAGGCCATTAGATTACTACTTGCTTTTGCATCAATAGTTGGATTTAAGTTGTACCAAATGGACGTAAAGAGTGCATTCTTAAATGGCTTTATTCAAGAAGAAGTGTATGTGTCTCAACCTCCAGGATTTGAAGATTTCGAATATCCGAACTACGTTTTTAAATTAAATAAAGCTCTTTATGGTCTTAAGCAAGCTCCTAGAGCTTGGTATGATCGATTGAGTAATTTTCTATTAGAAAAGGGTTTTAAAAGAGGAAATGTAGACACAACACTCTTTATTGAACAAAATGGTAATGACATTCTTTTAGTCCAAATTTACGTTGATGATATAATTTTTGGTGCTACTAACGAGAATCTTTGCAAGAATTTTTCTGACTTGATGCAGAGTGAATTTGAGATGTCAATGATGGGAGAACTAACATTCTTCCTTGGATTACAAATCAAACAAGTTGACGATGACATCTTCATTCATCAAAGCAAGTACTGCAAGGAGCTTCTAAAAAAATTTGGAATGGACAATTGCAAACCGAGTTCAACTCCAATGTCAACCACGTGCTATCTAGACAAGGATGAAAAAGGACCATCGGTTGAGGTAACTCGTTTTAGAGGAATGATTGGTAGTTTGCTATATTTGACTGCATCTAGGCCTGACATAATGTATAGTGTATGTGTATGTGCTAGATATCAATCAAATCCTAAAGAATCACATCTAACTAGTGTTAAAAGAATAATGAAATATCTGAAAGGAACCATGAACTTGGGTTTATTTTATCCAAGGGGTGCAAATCTAAACTTAATTGGTTATTCCAACTCTGATTTTGCTGGCTGTAAATTAGATATGAAAAGCACTAGTGGAACATGTCACTTCCTAGGTAGTTCACTTGTTGCTTGGGCCTCCAAGAAACAAGCTTGTGATGCATTGTCAACGGCTGAAGTTGAACACATTGCAGCTGGTAGCTTTTGTGCCCAGGTTTTATGGCTAAAACAACAATTAGTTGATTATGGGTTGATATTAGATCACATCCCTATTCGTTGTGACAACACAAGTGCCATTAATCTCTCTAAGAATCCGATTATGCATTCCCGTACAAAGCACATAGAAATAAGGCATCATTTCTTAAGAGATCATGTTTTAAGAGGAGATTGTGTTATGGAATTTGTAGAAACAACAAAACAATTGGCTGACATTTTTACGAAACCTTTGCCAAGAGATTCTTTTTATTTTATTAGAAGAGAATTGGGCATTCTTGATGAAACTAGTATCAATTAATTGTTTTTGTTGGATTTTAGTACCAAAAAATATCTCCTATTTTTATTAAAATTTATGCCTTATTTGAGTGTGCCAAGTATATTCATGTGTTAAATTTCATGTTTCATGTTTAAATGATGTTATGATGTTTGCCTATTCCATGTTTCATGTGCAAAAATTGTTTACTTTAAGTTTTTATGCCTTTTTGGTCAAAACTGAGAAAAATATCTGGATATTTAAAAAAATATCCAGATACCGCGTGTTAAGCTGGGCAAACCCATACAGATACATAAAAGTATCTGAATACTTAAAGATGTATCCGGATACCCCGTGTTTAGAAGACTGATAAGAAGGAGGATACATCAAAAAGTATCCACATACATTTCATCTTCCTCATGCGCCGTTCTTCCCTCTTTCTAACCCTAGTCTTTCAATCTTCAAAATCCACCATTTTTCTCTCAAATTAACTCAATTTTTTTGGTGTTTTCACTTATTTCCAACACTCCTCTTCTCAAAAATCTTGTTCTTTCTCTCTAAAAACTCGTTTTTGGTTTCCACGAGTTCTCTCTCTCTCCACTGGTTGTCTCTCTCCCCTCACGGTTCTCACTCTTCATCTCTCTACTCACGGTTTTCACTACAAAAACGTGTTATTCATCAAATTCATGGCTGACAAAGGTACTCCCGGTCGTGGCAAGCGTATTAAGTACACCGGACCACGTGCCCGCATATCACCACCTCGTGGGAATCTTGACCCATTTGCTGGAGATCCACATTTCAACGCTTATGACCGCAACAATCGTGTGCAAAGCTATGAGGGACGTCGAATCCAGATTGTGAGGTGGCTGAACTTCAATTGGCTTACTCAAGCACGCTTTAATTTTCACAATCAATTGGAGATATAAGGTATTCGCAGGTTCTTGGAATTGAAATGTAACTATTACCCTCGCATGATTAAGGAATTTTATGCTAATCTGATTTTTAGAGATGATAGTCTGCAAACATTGGTTAGAGATGATCATATAGTTATCACTGAAGCAGATTTTATGGAATTAGTTGGTTTAGTTGCTGAGGGTGTATCTAAGGATGATCCTAATAGTGCTTTTAAACGATGCAATCCTGTTCAAGTGTATACTGAAACTTTAAGGAATCCTCTTGGTTGGCTGGGACCCAAAAAGCAGGTTGGTAAAATGAAGACTGAAGACCGCCTACTACTCTATGTCATTACATATTGCCTAAAGCCATGATCTACCGGTAACAATGCCATAGCTTTAGGGAGTGATTTGAAATTGATGTACTACATCAAGCAGGGCCTTCAAGTGAATTGGGTTCGAATCATTCTGGATTGCATGAAGGGTGTCATTGGTACTCAGGCTAGTTATCAATTGCCTTATGCTATGTTTATTCAACGTTTGCTCAATTTCAAAAGAGTTCCGCATTTTCATAATGAGGAGTTTGTTGAACTGGATGCCTCTCACAATTGTATGGGTGAAAATGTGCTTCATAGTGCTGGCATTTGGAGGTATCAAGTGCTTACTCAGGAGAAATGGTTGATGCGTGATGAGGCTAGGGAACTCAATGCTATACCTTTGGAAAATGTGCCTCCGGGTCGTGCTGGTGATGATGCTGGTGATGGTGATGGTGCTGATGATGGTGATGGTGATCAGCCTCAAGCACAAGCTCCCTTTCAACCTCCCTTTGGTCCATCTGTGCATGAAGAAGGTGGTGAATCATGTTCTGCTTCGGGTGCATCAGTTGGATTCGATCCGTCTGTGCTTATGGCTCACATGGACTCTCAGTTCGAGTCTCTTCGCCTATCACAGCTTGCTCACATGGACAACATGCAAGCTACACATCAATCTCAAATGGCTGACTTGCGCACATATGTCACCGATCAATTCACTGCTTTAGACAATGGCATGACCGCCAACTTCGATCGCCTTGATTTTTTGATTCGTACCTTGGGTGATCTGCCTCTGCCGCCTCCATCATCTGATGATTAGGAGATCTTTGTTTGCGTTTAGACTTAGTCGTTTGGTTTTCTACAAGTTCTTGTTTTGTTAATTTTGCTTTAGCATGTTTTGTAAAACATTGTTCTGAACTTATTTCTTAGCTTTGTTTGAATATATTCAGGTTATATTCTGTGATTATATTCTGGTTATGTTCTGTGATTATATTCAGGTTATGTTCTGATTATGTTCTGTGATTATATTCAGGGGGAGTTTCGTTTTTATTTTTTTACTCTTCTTTTTGGCTTAATTTTATTGTTATTTATTCTTTTGCTAATGCCAAAGGGGGAGAAGGTATGTTGTTGACTTTTGTAGGTTGATTTTCACTTCATAAAATTTAATGCCCATACTAAGGGGGAGCACACAAATCAACAAAGTTTGTCATCATCAAAAAGGGGGAGATTGTGAAGCATGTGAAGCAAATGCCCAAGAGATTTTGATGATTCCAAAAAACAAAGTCCACAACATTGAAGCTTAGACTCAAGTTAGTCAAAAAGGGATTCTTATAAACTTGTAATGTCAAATTTACTTTTCTTAGAGTTCCTTAGGTTCTTAATGGTTAAGTCTAAGTTAGAATGAAGCTAAATCATAATCTAAAGAAAAATAGTATGCATGCTAAGTTAAATCAAAAGTGGGTGATTTTAAAAAAAAATAATAATAAAAGAAAGTGTTTTATCAAAATGAAAATGAAAAGAAAGTTTTTTTAAAAAAATTAAAAGAAAGTGATTTTCAAAAATAAAAATAAAAATTATTAAGAAAATATTTTTTTATAAAATGTTTTTGAAGTCAAGAAAGTATTTTCAAATTTAAAAAAAAAATGAAAATGTGTATCTGATCAAATGTATCCGGATACATCCATAAGTATCCGGATACCGCGTTAAAACAACAGTTAAAATTTTGAAAACAAATACGATGTATCCGAATACTTTCAAAAGTATCCGGATACTGACAGTTAAAACTGTCATAAACATAGCCGTTTGCTGTCCTAACTGATATATATATATATGTTCCAAACGATTTCAAAATAGAAAATCACGTTCTTACAAGTCTCAACACTCTCTGTACTTTCTGGAAAAACATAAGCCATTGAAATTTCACAAGTTCTTCATGATTTCTTCTACTTTTAACATATAAACGAAGAACATTCAAGTGTTTGCTCTTTTCACTTTCATAAACCCACTTTGATAAACACTTATCATTCATTCTCTTCACTTTAGACTACTGAATTAGTGTTCATATACATTGTACATATTTGGGTTGTTAATCGCACACAAGGGTGCAAGTGACTACAACAACAAACGTTCATACTTCCGCAAGTTTGGTGAAAGGTTTTCATCCAAGTCTTGAAGGTTTCAAGTTACTGAAGGAGGTTCCTTCGGACACAAGGGTTTCGCTGTGATTGTGAAGAATTTGGTTAGGGAATTGCAAGTGTGCCAAAGAGGTTCTTTTGTTGTGAAGTCTAAGGGAAAAGTTTTCTCTTAAACGTTTAAACTTGTACTAACATATTCTTGTTCATAGTGAAGCAAATCTCCCAATTCAGAGAGGGAGGACTGGATGTAGCATTAGTGTTCGTTAACACACTAATGTGAACCAGGATAAAATCTTGTGTTCGCTTCTCTTTCATAACTTTTTACATTTACGCACTTAATTTTTGTTATATTTAAGTATAAGCAAAAATTCTTTTTAACTCTGATAAAACAAAACAAGACCATATTAAGTGTGTAATTTTGGCTAAATTTTTTAATTGGTGAAGTAAGTATTCTTCGCCTATTCACCCCCCTCTAGAGAATAATACTACCCACTTGTTTTCCAACAACTAAGAGTTGCTCCATATTTCATTTTAATGAAATGTGTCGTACTTGAAAGGTTATACTAGTTTCAATGTACTCCCTTTAGTTTCATGTTGCAGACTTGCGGTACCAATATTGAAAAGCTATGATGCTTTAAGTTATGTTCACCAGCAATAATACTCATTAACTATTCAGCCAACATTTTGTATTGTAAAATGTGAAAATTAAAAAGCTCTTGAAAAGATGAGATTTATTACAAAGGCAAATAATTATACAGTGACAAAATAAAAATATTAAATAGGGACATTTTAGACAAACTATGCATAATACTTACAATAATTAACACTTTCTTAATCTGTGTGCCCAAGCCTAAAAGGCCAAATATTGTGAAACGAAGGGAGTAATAATTTGCATTCATACCTTTTATGAATGTGGCCAGCAAAATTTTTCTTTAGGCCATAATCTATACCCCATCCGTCCATAAATTAAGTTTTTTTAGGCTTTTGCACATAAATTAAGAAATGAGTATATTATGTAAGAATTTTATGTTGTGATTAAATTACCTCCATTATTTAATAATATATAATAATAGGAGAGAGTAATAATAAATATATGAAGAGTTTATTGAAGAGAGGTGAAAAAATGAGTGGTGAAAAAGAAAGTAATAAATAAGGATATGCTTGAAAAAAAATATAAATGAGTATTGAGTTTTTAAATGAACATAAATTTGTTGTCTCAAATTATAGTTAAAATAATTAATGAAAAGTTTAGAAATATGAACATAAAGTTGTTGTCTCAAATTATAGTTAAAATAATTAATGAAAAGTTTAGAAATTGTAAACTTTGAATTGTGATTGGTTGATCCATGTAAAATGCATTAAATGAGTTGTTTGATAATTGGTTGATATGTTAAACAAACTCTTAAATGCATGTCTCCTTAATTTTTTGATTTTTGATTTTTTTATAATCATCCTTACGAGACAGAAGAAATATATACTCCCTCCGTTCTTTTTTATTTGTCATATTTCAAAAAAAACACGTCCCTTAAGAAAATCAATCATTACTTAGATTTTCAATACATTAATTATGTTTTTTCCCACTATATCCTTTCTCTTTCTATAATCATTAATTTTTCTTCACTACTTACGTAAACCAAGACTTATTAAATATGGGCAAACATGAAAAATAACATTTATTACACTCTTAAATTTCTCAATATGACAGATAAAAAGAAACAAAATAACTCTCCAAAAAACGACACTTAAAAAGGAACGAAAGGAGTAACAAGTATAATGCATGTTACAAGGAGATAAATTTTTTGCACAACAACGGCTTTATGTTTATTTGTATTTTGACTGTACTTTACAAATTATCTTCTTCTTTAATGTATTTTTTTTTATTCTTAAGAGTAATTCAAACAAGAATAATTCTGCATGACTGTATCAGTTAAAGTGTAGAGTTGATAAGAGGTACTGTATTAGTTAATATGAGGTTTTTTACACTAAGGGATTCATTTGTGACGACAAATATTCTTAAACCCAGTGCACTTATGCACGTCTCAATCAAATTTTAATATGATAAGTATTTTTTAGTTTTCTTTGTACATTATTTTGTTGTGACTAATTAATTTCTTTTGATATTTTTCCAACAATCTTAAGAGTATTTGAGCAATTGAATTTTTATTTTGATAAAGCATCAGAATTTTTTATGAAATGATTCATTATGAGTTAAAACTTGTTTTTACGAGCAAAATTTTTATTATCACTGTTTGGAAAAATATTACAAGAAATCACGTTGGGTTTTTAATATATTTTTATTAGCTCTTATCTCGTGCATTACACGGGTTGCTGATATTTTAAAATTTTTATATTAAATATTTAAAGTAATGATTATTATTATTATTATTATTATTATTATTATTATTTATTTATTTATTTATTTATTATAAAGTAAAGATTATTATTAAACAACAATGAAAAATAATTACACAAAAAGTAAGATTTCATATCAACCCTACACTTCAAAAAAAAAATCTAAATTATCATGTTGATAAATTTTGAACTTCCTCATATGAATCAAAGATAACACTTTTTATCTTCAATATTCCTTATTTATTTGATGTATAAATTAACATTTATTGTATGATAATGAACTTTATCACGTTGAATCAAAATTAAATCATAATTAAACATTTCGATCTTTTGTGTTTGATGGTATATTTGCCACCTGATTATTATTCTCAATTTATTCTATTTCCCTAGCATATTGCACCATCTCCTAAGTTCATATTCCTATAGTCATACTTACATGCTCAAATAATTCAAACATATATATCAAATATCACAAGTACACATAATATCACAATTATCAAAATAATACTACTTCTTTAATTCTCCTACTCTAATTATTAATTATATCCACTACCTTAATGTGTAATATCCTAAACTAACACCCAATCTTAGTACCCATTATATATATATACTACAAACTACCCCTAGGTTAGGGTAACAACCACTCCTTACCTCAAAGTGATGAGAGATAAGGAAACTTGCTTTGTGCTCTAGCTCTTAGAATCTAGGAACTTTGAACCTTTTGAGTTTTTCTTGCCACCTTAGAATAGTCAGTATCCAGTGATTGTGAAGGATCTTCGGACGAGAATTATATGAGGGGAGTGGATTGTCCTTCACTAGTTCTTGATGAGGCATGAGTGTGTTTTGTTCTCCATAGCTTTAAAACTTGAAAATCCAGTGGGGTTGAGAAGGGAGAGAGAAGCGTGAGAGGGAAGGAGTGATGGGGTGATATGGTGCTTGATTTAATGCTTAGGAGTTGAGGTTGATGATGAATATGATGTTCTTGATGATGGTTTTTGTACGTGTTGATTTTGTTAGGGTTTGTGATGATGATGATGATGATGATGAAGATGATTCATGAAACCAAAAGAGAAGAATGAAGAAGATGAAGATGAAGAAGTGTGTTGTTGTGTTATGTTTGTTGTTGTTGTTGTTGTTGTATTAGTTGCCTTTTATTTTCTTTCCAAGAAAGAAATGAATGTGTGGTCCTAATTAAGAGGCTCTTGAGGAAGCCACAAAAATGAGTGGTTCCCAAGCTTTATTTTTTTTTCATGTGTCACGACCTGGTAATCGATTACCTCATGAAGTAATCGATTATCACCTTATTTCTTCAATTAATTGATTTCTCACAGAAGCCTGGTAATCGATTACTTTTCCCAAAATAATCGATTACCTTCCTGAATTCAAAATTAGAGCTTCCCACAGAATGATGATAATCGATTACCTTCTCCAAGGTAATCGATTACATCACCAAAATTTCATATGTTGATAGTTTTCAACTCTAAGGCATTACTCTTAACTTCTATGCATGTTTAAGCTATCCATACTTCACCAATTCCTAGTTTACACTTAGCATTTTCATGAATTCTTTCACTTAAGTTTTAGGACATAACTTAGAATTACACTAATGGAACTTAGAATTAAAAAAAGGATGTTACAGTCCGCGCTGACGGTGTAAAGTTTTTTACACCATTAGACCATCATTCACCATTCATTTGTATTACTTTAATATAAAAGTCAACGATCATAAACGAATAAATAGTGGATGATGCACTGATGATGTAAAAAATCTTTACAGTGTCGGACTTTGTTCTAATAATTTATTTTATTTCTTTGATTTGAGGGTGTTGACATGTGAGACGAGGCTATAAGCTCTTTTGCAAGGAAAGTAAAAGATAAGAATGGGAAGTTGGGAAAGGGAGTTAATTAATTGGCTTAATTATGTCATAAGTTCCTGAAGTTTGAGGTACTTTTGCCAGATATCCTTATTCTTTTTTTTTCCAATGTCTAATTCCCCGAAATTACTTCTGAATTTGTCATATACTCCTACTACTAATTCTGGCCAATTTTGCCGGCATGTAACATCGGAATCCTGATCAGACGCAAGAGGTTGGTCATGTGATGTCGAGTGATGTCACACGTGCGAAGACGACATCTCTCTTCAATTCTTTTTTCTCTTTTTTTATTTAACTAAAAATATAAAAATATTAGGTTTTTTAGTTTTTTAAATTTTTTTAAAAAATGATCTTCGACCACGGGGCACCAGGGGCTTAACCTCCTGCATCTAATCAGGATTCCGATGTTACATGTCAACAAAATTGGTCAGAATTAGGAGTAGGGGTATATGACAAACTCAGATGTAACTTCGAGAAGTCAGACATTGGAAAAAAAGAATAAGGGTATCTGACAAAATTACCTCAAACTTCAGGGACCTGTGACATAATTAAGCCTAATTAATTCATATATATATATATATATATATATATATTATTTAAGCACACAATATTTAGAAGCAAACACCGAGAATGAATAAAGAAGATAGAGTTTTAGATAAAACCAGTTTTTTAAATTTATGTGAATTAGGTAAAAAGGGGGACATATTGAGTATTTCTTAGCGAAATCAGCTGAGTGAATCAAATTCACCTCAGATCGGTTGAGTTAGTATGATGATATTTGGACAACAAAAATATGATTGATAATGGTAACGGTGCGTGTTTGGTATATTTTTTTAAGAGGAAAAATATATAATTCATTCCATAACATAGAATAGAACAAGTAGATCCAACGTTACAATAATAAAACACATATTTTTCATACAATTAAAATTGCTAAGAAAGACTAGATACTCAGGAATAATAGCAAATTCCCTTTGGACATGAATATCATCAACATCCAACTTCGAACTCTAACAAGATATTCAACAACCTTTGTTTCCAAGATAACTATCTCATCGATGCCGGAAGTAAGCACATTTTGGTGACAAAGAATCTCAGATATGTGGAGGTAGAGCCACTGAACAGAAGATAAAACAAAAATCTGGAACGAAAGATCTGTCTCGAATATCAGTCTTCTGGTTATTTGAGAAAATAAGAAGGTTATCAGATCTGGATAAACAAACACTATACAAATGTCTTCCCACACTCAAAACAAAAACCCAGATGAATCTGAGAGAAGAAAACCACACCGCTTGCACAAAGGTAAGATTATTTAACCACACCGCGTGTTTGGTATAGTTGGTAAAATTATATTATGATTATTTTTATTTGTAATTATAATCTGATATATAATATGTTAAAATTATAATGTGTTTATGTTTAAGTTTTTTAGTTGAAAAACAAATTTAAACTAATCTTTTTTGTTTGGATAGGATATAGAATATTATTTTTACTAAATAAACTTAAAAAAAAAGAAAAGGTATGCAGTTATAAGGGAATAGTTGATGTGTTGGAATGATAAAGATATAATAGGAAAATTACATAAGTTTAAAAAAATAATTTTACCAAAAAAATCTATAACTCCTCCAAGGGAGATGTTAGAATTTTATTATTTTTTAAGAATATATTCTAAAATTATAATTTGCAAACAAATAGATTTTGATTATTTTGAAAAATAAACTTTTTTTTTAATTGTACTCTTCGAACAAAGTACCACAAATGTTTCCAAGAACACCTTTAATATTAAAGAACCCTTAAGGCTAATTCTGCACGAGGTCGCGTTCCTATCCCTCTTCACGGGATGTGTTAACCGGAATCAAACCTGAGACTTCTTAATCTCAGGCCCAGGATGACCACTTGAGTCAACCCCGTTGGTTGAAAAATAAACTAAAAACATAATTTTAAGAAAGAAAAAAATACAAACACCCCATAAATCCATGTTAGTAACTAAAAAAACATGCTAGAAAACCAAACTAAATATAAAAGACAAAACACTGAAACAGACTTGAGTTACGTCTTTATCTACCCGTATGCTAATTCACTTTAAAAGAAACAATGTGATCGTCAGAGGCAGAGCACTTTCCACTGTGATAAAAAAAACCAACCAGTCAACAGTCATGTCTGCAATGGCAGCTAAGGTGTCTTTCACCACCCCATGTCAACCCTGTTCTTCTTGCGGCTCCATTCCCATATCAAAGCTACAGTACTCTCCACTCTCTTTCAGACCAAAAACCAGAACCAGAACCCACTTAACATGGCTGAATCCTCAGCCACGTGCTGCTCTGGTGAAAGCAACACCACTACCAGCAGCTACATCAACTACTGAGCCTGAACTTGTAATTGAGCCAGTCACGGTTCTAGCACTTCCAGGGGACAGTGCTGATGATGACCTTCAGGCTGAGGCCAGAGCCATTGCTCGTGCTTCCAATGTTTCTGTCTATAGCCCTCAACTTCTTGCCTCTAAATATGCATATCAACCCTTCAAGGTCCTTCTTTTTTCTTCCAAAGTTTATAGCTCTTTTTGTTAATACTTAATACCAAGTTTATTACTATTTTCTTACTTATACGTATTTACCACAATTGAGGACTATCTCCAACTGGTGGTTGGTTGGTTCGGGTGGTATATGTGTGTTTGGGCTCCTGAGGACCATATTTATTGGCGGCTAGACTAAAACAATTGTGGACTATGGTGAGAAAATGTGGTTGTAATTGCGATCGCTGTGCGTACATGCCACATGGTTTCACAGACTACTGAAATCTTGATATTGTGGCATCAATTGTGGTTGCTGATTTGGATTTAAAACCTTGATTAATACCTTCTGTGGGAATCATCGGATTTTGAGAATTAATTTGTCCTTTTTCTGTTTTTCTTTTATATTAGATGCTGAGAAGGATATTTCAGATTCTGAGTGCGTTGTGTTCATTCTGGTTGAAGCTATTTTTGGACCAAAGAAATGGATTGCTTGATCGGAATAAAAGGATTCGCGCAATTGAGCTCAAGACCATATTCACTCGTTTGGGACCAACTTTTGTGAAATTGGGTCAGGGATTGTCAACCAGACCTGATATCTGCCCTCCAGAGTTTCTGGAGGAACTCTCTGAACTTCAAGTATCAGATTCTTCCCTTTTAACTCCTTTTTTTAATAATTTAATTGCAATATCACTTCATATTGTTCTGTAATGTAAAGCATATTCGAGGGATTGATTATCTTCGAGGTTTTAAATTGCGGTCCACAATCTCGATTGCAGCTGCAATATTGCGGTTTTGGTAATATCCACAATCGCATCGTGATCAATTGCAGCCGCATTTTCCTAGTATTATCTCCAATTATGCTAAACGTGACGTAAACTCAACTGAGATTACAATCGCAATTTAAAACATTGATCTATGTAGTATTGAGTGAGAATTTTGATTGGTTCAGTAACTGATGTCAAAACTCAAAATTCAATATGTAGCCTAACTAGCTTCTCACTACTACATTCATTTTAATGTATGGTTTCTTATTGGTCATGAACAATGTTGACGCAATGCAGTGAAAATTAATTCACTGATATAGAGTAGTCTATTGTGGCCTCGTAATATTTTCGTTATTAAGGTTTGTGAAGGAAATGGGTACTTAAGTTGCCTTTGTTCATTTTTGTGTTTTACTAGGATGGTTTACCAACATTTCCTAATGAGAAGGCCTATGAATGCATTGAGAAGGAATTAGGACTGTCCATTGACTCTATTTTCTCTTCTATATCTCCATCCCCCATAGCAGCAGCCAGTTTGGGTCAAGTTTATAAAGCTCAGCTGAAGTACAATGGGAAGGCTGTCGCAATCAAGGTGCAACGCCCTGGTGTTGAAGAAATTATAGGACTGGACTTTTACTTGTTAAGAGGTCTAGGGTTTCTTATAAATAAATATGTTGACATAATCTCCAGTGATGTTGTTGCGCTTATTGATGAATTTGCACGCAAGGTTTTTCAAGAACTCAACTATGTGCAGGTTAGTGTTGGTTCATCTGTCAATATCAAAATTTGAAATTTTGACGCAAAAAGCACACATCTATTACCATTTTATGCATCAGGGTTTTTCTTTTCCAATTAATTTTCTTTTAAGAAAAGACTGAAACAAAAACTAACATTGGATAGTTGGACCCTTTGCCTAATGTGCAGTCGAAAGGCAAGCAACCAGTGATTGAAGCCTTCTTCATATGTTTTTTGGATTGAATGATAATTTTGACAGATTCCTGCAGGAGGGACAAAATGCAAGGAGGTTCAGAAAATTGTATGCAGACAAGGAGGATATCTTTGTACCTGATGTTTTTTGGGAGTATACAAGTGCAAAAGTACTAACAATGGAGTGGGTTGACGGAGTCAAACTTAATGATCAAGAAGCGATTGAGCGGCAAGGATTAAAAGTCTTGGACCTCGTGAAAACTGGCATACAGTGCAATCTCAGACAGTTACTTGAGTATGGATATTTCCATGCAGATCCTCATCCTGGGAATCTTTTGGCAACACCTGAGGGAAAGCTTGCTTTTGTTGACTTTGGGATGATGAGTGAAGCTCCAGAAGAAGCAAGGTTTGCCATGATACGTCACATTGTTCACTTGGTTAACGGGGACTATGACGCTATGGCTCGTGACTACTATGCTCTTGATTTCCTGTCAAGTGATGTTGATGTATCTCCAATGGTACCTGAACTTCAAAACTTTTTCGATGATGTGCTTAATTATACTGTGAGCGAGCTGAACTTCAAGACACTAGTGGATGGTTTGGGAAATGTTTTGTATCAATTTCCATTTAATGGTGAGATAATGCCGTGCTTTTCAATGACTCATCATTTACCTATAACTGATAGAAATTAAACTTTGCATTATTTGTGTTTATCAATTTCTGATGGCTTTGCTTCTTCTTTTTTTCCTCTTCTGTCAACAGTACCTGCATACTATGCATTAATTTTCAGGTCTCTCACTGTTTTAGAAGGTTTAGCACTTTACGCTGATCCCGATTTTAAGATGCTTGCCACTTTATATCCATATTTTGCTAAAAGGCTCCTAACAGACCCGCATCCATATCTAAGAGATTCTCTTATTGAGTTACTTTTCAAAGATGGCAAGTTCAGGTTTGAAATCTGCTCTAATCTTAAATCTATCCTTCACTAGTTGACACTGTAAATGCATAAAAATTCATGGCAAAGAAACTTGAATATTCATTCATACGGTACAATGCAGATGGAATAGACTAGAAAATCTGCTAGTTCAGGGGAGAAAGGACCGAGATTTCTCTGCTAAAGAGGCTTTGCGACCCGTCTTGAATGCATTATTGAGTCCAGAATCTCAAGATATTGAAGAGCTGAGGACTCTAGTTATCGAAGAGGCTGTTCATGTATCTGAAGCTTTTACTCTGAGCACCATTTCTGAAATGTACCAGTATGTTCCTGATTTTATGAGGACCCTTGTCTTTGATGGCAACACAAAGGGACTCCTCGTGGTGTCGAAAACCGAAATGCAAAGCATGAAAGATCTCAGAGATCAAGTACTTAGGATATGGAGAATTCTGCAATGCTCTGATGATTTTGATTCGATCGTATTGCTACCAATAGTAGAGGTAAGATCTAGCTTTTTTCTGTGTTATTGTATTTCTTCAAACTGTCCTGTCTTCTGCATCTGTTCTTTGTCCTTCTTTTTTGTTGTTAATACTAAGATGCGTAACTCAAAAATTATCTTACTATTACATGTTGGAATCACGTGAACATGTAATTATGTTTCCCGTGTTTTAACTTGCGGGTGATTTTGTCGCAGGTGCTTGTTTTTTTTTAACGAAACTGTCACTTTAGTCCCTCACTTTGTAAAGAGTTTTCACTTTAGTCCCTGATTTTTCAATAATTCCTCTTTAGTCCCTTACTTTAAAAAAAGCTACTCACGTTAGTCACTAACAACTTTCTCCGTTCATGGAACTTAACATCTTATACACGTGATCGTTAAATAACTCATACGATGTCTAGTTGTTGTGTTGTTTACACATATTCGTCAGCTGTTGTATTTTCTATAGCTGTTAGTGCCTTAGCTTCTGCAGCTGTCTTAACTGCTTCTTGAGCGATCTTACTGCCTTAGCCTCTTCTATTGAAAGAAATTGTATATTATTTGTTATATCATCTTGTTGAAATTATTGAGAGAGGTTGATATAAATAGATACAAACGTAAGAATGATTATCTATAATATAACAAACTACGAATCCTATATTAATGGATATCTCTACGTTATATTCTATTCTAAACCTCTACAACTATTATATCTATTATATCTATATTTAGTAAATATTAAGGAGATTTCAACACTCCCCCTCAAGTTGGTGCGTAGATATCAATCATGCCCAACTTGCTTACAAATTTTGAGAACATTGGCTTTGAGACTGCTTTGGTGAGAATATCAGCTAGTTGGTCTTCGGATCTAATTGTAGGCAATTCTAAAATTTTATTGTCCAACTTCTCCTTGATGAAAAATCTGTCTACCTCAATATGCTTTGTGCGATAATGTTGAACTGGATTATGAGCAATGTCACATGCAGCTTTGTTGTCACAATAAAGTCATATTGGTTGTATATTTGAGCAACCCAAATCCTGCAAGAGTAGTTTTAGCCACCATGTTTCGCATAGCCCAAGTGTCATACCTCTAAACTCAGCTTCTGCACTTGAGCGTGCTACTACATTTTGTTTTTTACTTCTCCATGTAACTAGGTTGCCCCCTACAAAAGTGAAGCAACCTGAAGTAGATCTTCTATCATCTATTGATCCAGCCCAATCAGCATCAGTATATACATTTATGCTTTGATAATCAGTGTGTTTAGTAAATAAAATACCCTTTCCTGGAGCTGATTTCAAATATCTTCAAATGCGCATGACAACATTCATATGTTGCTCTCATGGGTTATGCATATATTGACTAATGATACTTAATGCGTATGTTATATCTGATCTTGTATGAGCTAAGTACATAAGCCTTCCTACAAGTCTTTGATATCTCCCTTTATCAACAGGAACTTGATTTGGTTCTAAACACAATTTCAAACCTTCTTCCGTCGGAGTATCCACAGGATGACATCCTTCCATTCCAGTTTCTCTTAAAAGGTCCATGGTATATTTCTTTTGAGATATGGGCAATTTTTTTAAGTACCCAAATGAAGCATGTCCCAAGCGACGATGCCATAACCAAATTTCATGTTTCTCATTTTCTCTCGGAGAACTATCCATTGCCAAAGCTCTTCGTAACTTTTCTAGACCGTCCAACACCAAGTCCAAGTGGTACAGCCCTCCTCGTTTAACACCTTAACCAATCGTCTGTCTGGTTTGAATGTCCTTAAAAACACAAAAATCAGGCTAAAAAATAATAACACAATTTAAGGATGAAGTAATTTTAGAGACGAATAAGAGATTATATTCTAAAGATGGAACAACTAAAACAGAGTCCAAATTTAAAGTGTCAGTAAGAGTTAAGGATCCTTCGCCAATAACATGAGTTTTGTTACAATTAGCAGTGGAAATAAATTCATGGGACGATGGTTTAATAGAGGAAATTTGTCTAGAATCAAAAGTCATATGATCGGTGACATCGGAATCAATTACCCATGTGCTATTAGTAACAGGTACAGAAATATCGAAAAACTTACCATCATTACCTTTAGTTGCCATTAATGCAGCAACTTCTTGAGGGAAGTCATTGTTAGTCTTTGACTCAGCAATAGCTGTAGTTGGTTTTTTTTCTGCGTGGATCTCTCTTGTGATCCCACCATTATGGATATCCATTAAGCTCAAAACAACGACTTTTATTGTGTCCTTACTGATTACAGTGAGTGCATTTGTATTTTGATTTATCAGAATTTGAGGTGGCGTTAGAATGGTTGCCTTTAGATTGACCGCCCCCATCTTTGAGTTGAACGATTTTGAGCTATCATGGTTGTGGTGTTTAAGATATTCAGACTCCCCTTTCAAAGTTGCATGGCGGACTGCCTCTCGACGAATCAACGTATAACATTCTTCCAACTCGAGAATAGATTCTTTTCGTAATATCTCTCCACGAACTTGTTCAAACTCGTCATCTAAGCCAGAAAGATATATGTGCACCCTTAGCCTTCCAACTGACTTATTGTATGATACTATATCTTTAGGATCTTTCATTTTTACTTTATCACGATGGTTCAATTCTTGGAAAATTCCTATTAATTCTCCATAGTATTCTAATAGAGGTATGCTATTTTGTTTGGCTGTAAAAGCCTTTTGATTCAGGGTATAGACTTTTAACTCATCACTTCCATCATAGAATGCCTTTGATAATGCACTCCAAATTTCGTGAGTAGTAGGTAAACGTAAGTAATGCTTCATAGTTTCCGGACTCATGGACATTAGCGACCATCTTTTCACCTTTTGATTTTCTGCATACCACTTTTCATAACCACTATCTTTCTCCGAAGATGGCTTGTTAGTGCCTCGAATGTATGAGAGTCTCTCTCTCTCTCTCTGCAATATGCATCTCCATTAACTGTGACCATATGTCATAATTTGATTAAGTAAGGGTGATTCCTACATTGAAAATGCTTTCAGATTAAACAATGACAGGAATCGATGAGGACCCAGATGTTTGGGAAGCTTCAGATTCATTGCTCTCAGACATTTTGAAAGTTTACACTTTCAATGAGTTTTCATATAGGGTGGAAAAAAAATCATGTAACAAGATTGTAAATAACCAAGGCTCTTGATACCATATTGAAAGAAATTGTATATTATTTGTTATATCATCTTGTTGAAATTACATTGAGAGAGGTTGATACATATAGATACAAACGTAGGAATGATTATCTGTAATATAACAAACTACGAATCCTATATTAACGGATATCTCTACGTTATATTCTATTCTAAACCTCTACAACTATTATATCTATTATATCTATATTTAGTAAATATTAAGAAGGAGATTTCAACATCTTCTTCCTCCCATTTTTATCTTTTGAATTCATCATCATATGTAAGATCTTAACGGTCACGTTTGTATATGTTATTTAACGGCTACGTGTGTAAGATGTTAACGTTTACGAACAGAGAAAATTGTCAGGGACTAATGTGAATAACTTTTTTCAAAGTGAGGGACTAAAGAGGAATTATTGAAAAGTCAGGGACTCAAGTGAAAAACCTTGCAAAGTGAGGGACTAAAGTGACAGTTTAGTCTTTTTTTCTTCTTTTCAATGTCTTGCATTCTTCGAAATTACTTCTGGATTTGTCGTATATTCTCTTACTAATTCTGTTGATGTGTCACAAAGAAATTCTAATCAAACGCACGAGGTTAACCACGTGGACAAAGATTTTTTTAAAAAATTTGAAAAACTAAAACAATTAATATTTTTATATTTTATGTTTTTAGAAAAAAAAAGATTGAAGAGAGTTTGTGAGTTGTGACTAGCATGACGTGCGTTTGACTAGATGTTGGATGTGAGCAAAATAAAATCAAAAGTAACTCCAAGAAACCAAACATTAAAAAAGAAAGAATAAAAGCTTGTAACAAAATCATCCTAAAATTCAATTATAGACCACACATATAATTAAGCCTAAGATAAATTTTTGGAGGTATGAAGCAAATGTCAAAACCGGTGATTAATGATTATTGTTGATTTGATATTCTTTCGATAGAGAATTTTGGAAATGACAATATGTAATAAATTGCAAATCAATATATTTGTGGAGATTATAACCTTTATGCATCCCAAATAGGGATGACAATTTCATGTCGTGGATGGGGATCCCGCGAGAACCGTTTTGTTGGGGATTTTTCTATGTGGGGATAAGGATGGGGGAGAAATTCTTCTGGGGATAATTTCGGGGCGGGGAATGAGATTTGTTCCTTCGTCCCTGTGGGGATTCCGTCCCTGAACATTTACACATATGCCCTTATAAATTTATTTGTATATAGATTTAATATTAGGTGTTTTTGTAATTTCAAATCTATTATAATAATAATAATAATTTAAAAAAATACATTAGATTGCTGAATTAAAAAGTTAGAATAGAAAATTAAAAATTCACAAATTAGAAACCCTATATATTACTCTACTTCTTCTCCTTCTTCTTCGTTCTATACTTTCTCCACTCCCTTCTTCTCTCTTATACTATTTTAATGACTACAGTTCTACGTATTTAAAGCAACAATGCGTCTAGTGAAAACCTCAACCATATTGTTGAAAGCAAAAATCAACTACGAATTTAAGGTTTTTTTTATTGAAATATTATTTCAGTTTGTAATTTTGCTTTAATCTCAATTTTGATAACACTTTTGGATTCCTTAAATGTTATGTGTATGTGGGTGACAAAGCCATCATTTAAGACCTTTGTTTAGTTTTATCATATTTATAGATTGAATTTTATGAATTTTAATGATTAATTTTTTTTTTGCGGTATACAGATTTTAAAAATTCTATTCAGCAGAGCTAATTTTATATTGGATCAAATTAAAACTATGAAACTTTTTAAATATTTCGCATATATTTAGCTTTCCTTAGCTATTCATGGGGTGGTGGGGAATGAGGATGGAGAACCATCTCTTCCCATGATTGAGTTTGGGGATGGGGATGGGGATGGGGAAGAAATGAAATTCGAGGATGAGGAATAGGAAAGTACTTCCCCACCTATTCCCCACCCCGTTGCCAACCCTACTCCCAAAGATGGAAACTAAAATATTATCAGAATCAAGGAACATTTATAGATTTGTACGATGGATCAAGGAATTTGATAATTGAAAGGAAGTAATCATGTAAATGAGACATAGTGGACGAGGTTGTGGTTGCAATGGCCAACATCACATGCGGGTTGCAGCCGTTGTGGTGTGAAAATTGAGTAATAGATTACAAACACCCATTAGAATTCCCAAATCCCTTTTTTAAAAATGTAATTATCATAATGCCTTAATTTAAAAAAAAAACGTAGAATACAAACTCCTTTTTTTATCCCCAAATTCCAAAACCCTTTTTCTATCCATAAACCCCAAACCCCTTTTCATATATCCTATCATAGAAATTTCATCTTCCTTATTCTCTCAAAAAAAAAAAAAAAAAAAAACCCTCCAATGCAGTGATGGAGTTTGTCTTCCTTAAATGTTGATGATAGTCATTTAGTAGCAGTGGTTTAGAATTGAAGAACTTGCATGTGGATTGCATCATGATGTACCGGAGTATCTGATTCCAGTGTTCCCTAGCAATTTCTTGTATTTTATTAAAGCATAAATGTTGTGTGTTCTTGCCTTTTACACATGATCATATGGCTAGATTCATCTTCTATTTATTAATGAACGACAGACCTTTTTTTGCTAATGGCTAATTCGTCAACTGTACTAGCTTTTACTACATCATTTTGGATCTTTATAATTGATCGAGAAAATATATATTAGAATTCTAAACCACTGCTACTAAATGACTATCATC
Source organism: Crotalaria pallida (assembly GCA_037953625.1). Lineage (NCBI taxonomy): Eukaryota > Viridiplantae > Streptophyta > Magnoliopsida > Fabales > Fabaceae > Crotalaria > Crotalaria pallida. The sequence continues at coordinate 85,705,255 of CM075653.1, forward strand.
AACATTTAAGGAAGACAAACTCCATCACTGCATTGGAGGTTTTTTTTTTTTTTTGGAGAGAATAAGGAGGATGGCGTTTCTATATTAGGATATATGAAAAAGGGGTTTGGGTTTATGGATAAAAAAAGGGTTTTGGGGTTTGGGGATAAGAAAAGGGGTTTGTATTTTACGTTTTTTATAATTAAAACATTATGGTAATTACACTTTTAAAAAAGGGGTTTGGAGATACTAATGGAGGTTTGTAATTTATTACTCGTGAAAATTTTTGTGAGAGAAAATTTGTTTTAGAATCCAATGTAGCTTGATGCGGCCGCATCACTGTGATTCATGACCAGTGCCGCAACTTCAATATTAAGGCCAGTGATGCGGTCCGCTATATGAAACTACATATGGCTATCGGTCAACATATATAAGAATTAAGATGATCTTGAAACTGTGAGATGATTAGTTTTTAATGTAGGAAAGCTATACTCTTTGAAATTTTTGTTACTAAATTTATTTGTTTAAGTAATTAATTGTGTTAGAAATATGGAAAAGAGGAAAATATGATCTATTGAATGTGTTGTGTTATAAGGAGTGGGGGTCCTACATATAGCACAAATACATAATAATTAAGACTAAAAAAACATTAACTTAAATTCTTAATTACATAATATAAATATTCTAACATTCCCTCAAACTAAGTGGACGAAGACCAATTTGAGTTTGCAAACCAAAGCTGAGAACAGTCAGACTGCATTCGAGATGGGACCTTACTGCATCTGAATGGAAACGAGTAAACCATGCTACTAGATTGCATTCGGGATATGACCGTACTAACGACCAGACTGATCCGGGATGGGACCTTATTGCATTTAGAATGGAATCACACGAAGATAACTCTAGGACCAGGCGAAACTGGTCAAAAGGCAACGGAGGTGAGCAAATTCAACGAACATCTTCGACACAAAAGCCAAAATTGAATCTTTGGAGAGGAATTAGCAAAAATAGAGTGGAAAAACGGAAAAAGCACGTCGGAAAACCTTAGAATTGGTTTGGTCAAAATTCTGGTTAGACTAGTTTGGACTAGTTTATTGGGTGGACAAATTGCTGTCTGTACTGGTTCACGGGTTGAACCAGTTTTTTTTAAACCAGATGAGCAATTGGCCTGGGCTGAGGATATAGACCGAACCGGGTTGAAACTTAACCCGTTTCACTCCAGGCGCGTGGGAAGAAGGAACCAGCAGAGCGATGGCGATGAGTGGAGGCGCGTGGGGAGGCCGCCGGAGACAGTGGAGGCGGATTCCTGCTCAGATTTGGATGAAGAAGGTGACTGTGGTGGTGGTGTAGGCCGGAGGTGACAAGAAAGTCATAAATGGGACAGAGCATAGATAGCGAAAAAACAGATCTGAAGGCTTGGTGGAAGTCGTGATCGTGATTGAGAGAGCGGCGGGAGCAACGGGTGGCAGCGTAGAGGTGTTTGAGAAAAACGGATCTAGGGAGAGAGAAACAAATCTGGACAGCGGCGACAGGGTTGCTGGTGTAGGCCGGCCAGAGGTAGAGTTGTTGATTCGGGCTAGCCCATTAGGGCCAGCAGTTTTTTCCAGGTTGGGCTGGGCTGACCTATTTTATTTCGGGGCAGTCATTTCCCTAGGCCGGCCCAACTCACTAGTTTTTCGGGTTGGGCCAGGTTGGCCCAGGACCAATATTTATTTTATTTCCGTTAAAAATAATAATTAATCATAACAAAATTAAAATTTTATAATATTTTCTTATGATTAGGATGTCATTATTAATTATGAAAATAATAAATGAAAAGGCAAAAGGCTTTATCTCATCTTAATTTTATTATTGTTCACTCGTATTCAATAGCAAAATATTATAACATACTAATAAAAATTTAAATTCAGGCCAAACGGGCCGGCCCAGCCCATATCGAGCTGGCCTGTGTCGGGCTAAAGAATTGTCGGACTGGGCCAAAAAAATGCAGGCTAGAATTTCCCCTGACCAAGCCCATGCTTATGTCGGGTTAAATAAGCTAGTCCGTCGGGCTTGACCCATTTTTGACAGCTCTAACCAGAGGTAGCATTGGCAATTAGGGCGCTGGCACACAGGCCCGCCCAGCCCGCCCGTAAAAATATCGGACAGGGCCTTGATTTTCAGCCCATTTTTCAATTAGGGTCGGGCATGCCTGCCCGTTAAATTTGCAAGCATTTGCGGGCCGCCTGCGGGCTAGTTAAACAATTTTGTTTTTATTAGCCCAACTTAAAGAACTGGCCCAATTAGCAAAAATTAGGGTAATTTTGACCCTTTTGTTCTCAGATCTCATTCAGACTCACACATTCACTAGGGTTTTCTCCTTCTTTTGAATCTTCTCTGAATCGAGCCGTCGTTGCTGTTGTGCTGGGGTCACTGCTTCTGTGCTCGTGTTGCCGCTGTTGTGCTGACGTTGGGGCTGCTGTACTCGCGCCACTGCTGCTGTGCTGGCGCTGCTGCTTCTGTACTCGCGCCACCACTTTTGTGCTTGCGTTGGTGCTGCTATGCTCGCGACGCTGGTGCTGTGTGCTCTCGTCAGTGCTTCTGCTGCGTCGATGTTGTGTGCTCGTCGTCGCTGTTTGCTTGTGCCTCTGGGTTCGTTGCTGCTGCTCGAATCGTGGGTTCTCTGCTTCTGGTGCTCGAATCGTGGGTACCTGCTTTTGGTTCTGGGCTCTCTGCTTCTGGGTGCTGGGTGCTTATGATGTTTTTTTATTTTTTTTAAATTTTGAATAAAAAAAATGGGCGGCACGCATGGCCGCCCGCAAAAAAAAAATGGGCGGGCAGGCTGAATTTTTCTCTCTAAACTCAATTAGGATCGTCCATGAAAATGCAAAGCTCGCAATTGCCAAACCCATACCCGCCCATTGACCCTAATTGCCAATGCTAACCAGAGGTGAATGGAAAAAATGAAAAACCAAGGCCAAAAAGGTCAAGCAAAAAACGCATCTGGATTGGCTAAAACAGAGAGAAGATGATGATGAGAGGGTCATATGAGAAGATGATGATGAGTTCTTTGCTACAAAAGGGGAAGGAATCTAAACAAAAACAAAAAAAAGAAGAAGATTGAGAGAGTGAAGAGAAGGAGGGTGGCAGCGAATGAAGAGGCATAAAACATAGAGAGAAAAAGGCCATGAACAGATACTTACAAAGAGGGAGATAAAGAAATGCTTATAAGTGGAAAAATGGAAAACAAAATAAAAAAAAAAAAAAAGCAAGAACAGTAACAAGAAAGATGAAGGGTAGAAGAAAACTATGACAAAGGCAAAAGAAAATAAAGAACAAGAATAGCATTGGCAATTAGGGCGGATGCCCATGGGGCCCGCCCGCCCACAATTTTTTGTAGGCAGGGCATTGATTTTAAGCCCAACAAAAGAAAAATGCCCGCTCGCCCTGCACATTTTTTAGCGGGCATTCTCGGGCGGGCGGCGGGCTGCTCATGGGCCGCCCATTAATTTTTTTTTAAAAACATATGTCATATGTTTCTTAATTTCTAAGTATTGATTACTTTAAAAAAAATTGATTGTTATTCTGATCCAACACAAATTTTAATTGATTGCTCAATTTTTATTTAACTGCTTGACCGATTTTTTTGCTTTCAGCCTTTCATTGATTGTTTTTATGTGTTTTTCGAGTATTTTGAGTAATTTACAGCCTTACGTTAGTTACGTACCGTTAGCATTTTTCAATTTTTGGCCTCTTTATGATTTTTTTTATAAATTTTTTAATTTTTTTAATTAAAGCGGGCCGTCCACAAGCCCGCCCGCCCGCCCTATAGGGCGGGCAGGGCCTCAATTTTTTGCCCATGAATTTTTAATGCCCGCCCACCAAAATGCATGCCCGTCCGCCCGTCCAAATTGCCAATGCTAAACAAGAACAAGAGAACAACCAGACATCGGACATCATATGGGACAATGATATGAGGGTAAACTCTTAAAAGGGGATACCATGCTCTGATATCAATACCATGTTAGAAATATGAGAAAGAGGAAAATATGATCTATTAAACATGTTGTGTTACAAGGAGTGAAATTCATATATATATAACAATTACATAATAATTAAGACTAAAATAATATTAACTTGCTTAAAAAAATAACATTAACTTAAATTCCTACTGTAAATAATTTAACAAATTGAATTAAGCTCAGCCTTAATGTTGGAGCTTTTATTTTATTCACAACTGTTTTTACTTGCAATTGTTCCGAAAATGATTTTCAAACATGAGCAGGTCCTTCAGCAACGAGAGGCACTAAAACTAGGGGGATCCGTTGTGGGTGGGACCATTCATCGTCTTGCGGCACGCTTCCTTCAGCAAGTACTTCAGGTTCAGAGAACAGCTTCTACTTAGATTTTGTGTGACTATAAAGCTAGAGAAAGCATGCAAATTATTTATATTTCTTTTCAAGTTTGAATTAGTTTTATGAAACTCAAGTTTCGTGAAGATATTATTATGCTTTTCATTATGATATTTTGTAGGGGCTTATAGCCTGTTCTTGTTGATTGACTGGAATCATATGTCACATTTTCTGTCCTTGATTCTGCTTATATTTTTGCTATCTTTCACCGTTTGCCAGGTTATTGTGGACAGGGAAGAATGGGGTATTCTTGACGAATTGGGTTACATTCATTACACAATATGTCAAAAGTAAGAAGTTGATTCTAGCAAAAATTGTTTGATTCTCTTCTTCTATTTTTTTAAGGCTAAACTGTCACTTTAGTCCCTCACTTTGTAAGGAGCTTTCATTTTAGTCCCTAACTTTTCAATAATTCCTTTTTGGTCCCTCACTTTGAAAAAAGTTACTCAAGTTAGTCTCTGACAACGTTTTCCGTTTATAGATGTTAACGTCGCCGTTAACTTACAATATCGTATTTCATTTTAGTCCCTAACTTACAATTTTTAATTCACTTTAGTCCTTCATTAATATCATGTTTCATTTTAGTCCCTCACTTAAAAATTTTAATTAACTTTAGTCCCTCACTATAATAACAATGATGTTTCTTTCGCTTTTCTCTTGTAGTGTGACTGCCATAAAAATATTGTTCTTGCTATTCTGTAAACTAACTTTATAGTTTATATAAACATTGACTCCAAGCTTTGCATTTGAAGATATCAATAGTTTTGATTCAAAAATATTCTATTGAGATCTGTGTTTAAGAGTCATTACCAAAATGTTGTAAACTCCCCCAATTTGTTTAGCTTGATATTCAAACGTCAGCTCTTGATAGCAAGATACGAACTCGTTCACCTAGAGCTTGTTTTGTCTATCAATACAAACAATGTTTTAGTTTTTTTTTGTTACAACAGTGTTTTAGTTTTGAAATCAAACTATGTGCAAATTTCATAAGTGTAAAGTGAATATGGAATACATTGTTAAACACAAGCCTGTCAAACAGAGACGCTGCTTTGTATTATGGAAGACCTTTCATATATCTCAACTTGTTGTCCGTAGGATTCCGGCTAGTTCACACATGGATAGATAACTAAAACACTAAAGAACTTATAAAAAAAAAACTAAAACATTAAAGAGTTTAGTCGTAAAAACATACTAGTTATTGTAAAATCAAGTCTCCGATTAAGGCGAATTAATTTTGATGATGACAATGTAATTAAATTATGGACTTAAAGTGAAGAATGCAAGCCCAAGATTAAAGAAGATCAAGTGCTTAGTTATTTATTCATTCTCATTTAATTTTAATGTATTTTATTTTATTTATGAGAGTGGGTAGTTTAGGTTTTTATTCTCACATAAGGTCACATGATAATTATGCATGCAAGGTTGAGATTAAAACCAATTAGGCTTGAAGAGAGAATTGAAAACAATGTTAGAAAAACTTAATTTTTCCAACATTAAGCAATTCACTCGAGTGATTCTCAAAACACTCAAGTGATTTATGAATTTTCAGTAATATAGCCGTTGGATAAAGTAAAAAGGCAACCCTATCAGAGTTGACCAAAACACTCGAGTGTTTTCAAAAAGACTCGAGTGTTTTGGGTCTGACAGCAATTTTTCTAAACGTTAGAAGAGGACAAAAAGGGAGAATAACTTGATTTTTCCTTCCCTTTTGTCCCCTCACTTACATTCTGAAGTGTTGACCTCATTTACTACAACAAGCCAATACTCTTTCATTGATTTCCATCTCTCTCAAGTGTTAAAATCTTTTCTCTCTCTAAACTCAACCAAGCATTCATCTTTATTATTGTCTTAGTGAGTTAAGAGAGTGTGCTTTAATTGTAAGAGAATTATTTGTTGTACAATTCTCAAACACTCATACACTTCTTGTTCTAAAAATCTTGGTTGGTAACCAAGTGTACCTAAGTGGGTCTTAGGTTCATTCAAGACTTGAGAGGTTCTCAAGCAAGGGCTAAGAGGTTCTTAGCTTTGGTGGAGCTCTTGGAGGTTCCAAGGAGCAAAAGAAGAAGGGACTCTTCATCACCAAATCAAGTTGGGGTAGAAATTTCAAGAGTTTGGTACACTCTTGAAAAGGGTTAGGATTGAGTGAGGAATCTCAATTTAGCCTTGTAATTTCTAACAATTTGATTACTAGTAGAAACTCCTAAGTTGATTAGGGGGACTGGATTAGCACTCTAGATTGAGTGTGAACCAGGATAAATTGGTGTTGTCTCTCTCTTTATAGCTTTCTTAGATTTCAAGAAAAACCAAACCCTAAGTTCTCTAGAAAGGGGCTTTTACAATTCAAGTAGAAATTGGTAGCAATTAAATTGTTTTCAACTTGTTATACCTTCATTTAATTGCCCTCTACTTTGATTAATATCAGCTCTTGCCTAGTCTTTAAGATATTGAATCATTTGGCTAAATTTCTCTGAAACTGAATTTTTCTGTTCTGCATAAAACACTCGAGTGTTTTCCAAATCACTCGAGTATTTAGTAGGTTTTCACTCGAGTGTTCTTAAAATCACTCGAGTAAATTGCCCAGTTTCATAAAATCAAGCTTTTGATCAATTATCTTTTAATTGCACCGAAAATTAGTCACTGTTGCTTTCATATTACTATTCACCCCCCCTCTAGTAATTGCTAAGCCCGCTTGTTGGTTTCCAACAAGTGGTATCAGAGCTCGGTCGAAAGATCGAGCGTAAAAACTTTTTCGAAAAGATCCTTTGGAAACTATGGGCTCTAGCAATTATCAAGAAGGATCCTCTTCAATAAACCGCCCTCCATTCTTTAATGGTGAAGGGTATGCTTATTGGAAGGTTCGGATGAGAGTTTTTATTGAAGCAATAGACACCGATATTTGGGATGCAATAGAGGATGGTCCATATATTCCTAGACATATGATAAATGGGGAAGTTGTTGAAATTCCTAGGAAAAGTTGGAGTGATGATGATAAAAAGAAAGTATCCTATGATTTAAAAGCTAAGAACATCATCTTCTCCGCTTTATCCCATGATGAATTTTATCGAGTTTCTCAATGCAAGTCGGCTAAGGAAATGTGGGACACTTTGGAAGTCACACATGAAGGAACAAGTGAAGTAAGAAATGCTAGATTAAATTCTTTAACACATGAATATGAATTATTTCACATGTTCCCGAATGAATCTATTGATGACTTACAAAAGAGGTTTTCACATATCATTAGTCACATGATTTCTCTAGGAAAGAAATTTCGTGATGGTGAAACTACTCACAAAATTTTGAGATGCCTTGATAGAAAATGGCAACCAAAGGTCACCGCCATCAAGGAGTCCAAGGATTTGAACACTATGGACTTGGCAACCTTGTTTGGGAAGCTCAAGGAACATGAGATTGATCTATCAAGACTTAGCTCACATGAGGAGTTGGACAAAAAGAAGAAGAGCATCTCTCTCAAGGCCTCAACCAAAGTTGTAAAAGAGGTTGAAGATGACTCTACAAGTGAGAACTCCGATCATGCACTCAATGAGGAGGAAATTGGATTATTTGCGAAAAGATTCAATAAATTCCTCAAGGGTAAGAAGAGTGGCTCATCATCAAGAGATAGAAGACCCAAGGAACAAAAATCAAAGAACAAGACTTCAAGTGATGTAGTGAAGTGTCATGAATGTGGAGACATTGGACATATAAGGATGGAATGTCCTACATACTTGAGAAAGAGTGAAAAGAAGACCCAAGAGGGGAAAGGAAAGAGAGCTTACATTGTGTGGGATGCACCGGAGAAGGAAGCAAACTCATCATCAAGTAGCTCGGATGATGAAGTTGCAAATCTATGTCTCATGGCTAGAAGCAACAATGAAGCCTCAAGTGCCAAGAGTGAAAATGAGGATGAGGTATCATCTCAAAGTTCTAGCTTTTCCTCTTCCTCTATTCCTTATGATGATTTGCTCAATGAGTATAATGAAATGTTGACACAATTTGAAAAACTAGCTAAGGTTAACAAGGAAAAAGGAAAGAAAATTTTGGAGTATAAAAAAGAAATCAATGAATTGGAAAAATACATAAATGATTTGAAACTCCAAAATGCATCCTTAGAACTTGCTAGCTCTAGTCATGTTTGTGATTGTGCAAATCCTAAGGAAACTATCACTCATTGTGAGAAATGTGACTTTCTTGAAAATGAAATAAAAGATTTGAAACACAAACTCACAATATCAAATAGTGATAGAAACCTAGACCGGATAATTAATTCTCAAAGAAATTATTCAAACAAAACCGGTTTAGGATATGTCCATAAGAAAAAGGACAATAAAAAGGTTGGTTCATTTTCTAAAATTGATTATACAAAGAAACCAACTTGCTTTTATTGTGGAAAGTTTGGACATACAAACAATAGGTGCCACATAAAACATTTTGAAATTCAAAAGGGCACTTATGTTTCGATTAAAAAGGAAGAAGCACCAAAAGCTAACCCAAAGGGACCCAACATAATTTGGGTACCCAAAATGAGAAAATGATTGTGTCTTGTAGGTGTGCCTTAGAACCGAAAAGAAACCGTGGTATCTTGATAGTGGATGTTCAAGGCACATGACGGGAGATAAGCGGAACTTCATAGAGCTTACTCCTCAAGAAGGTGGATATGTCACTTATGGAGACAACAACAAAGGCAAAATTCTTGGGATTGGTAAAGTCGGTAATTCTTCCAACTTGGTTATTGATAATGTACTTTATGTTCAAGGATTAGAACACAATCTTTTGAGCATTAGTCAACTTTGTGATATTGGTAACCATGTATTATTTACCTCTACCCAATGTCTCATAAAAAGTGACAAAGATGAATCTATCAAATTTGTTGGCAAAAGGTCTAATAATACTTACTTGGTTGAATTAAACAATATCACCTCTTTGGTTTCTACTTGTCTAGTTAGCAAAGAGAGTGACACTTGGTTATGACACCGTAGGACCGCTCACATTAATGTAAATCAATTAAAGAAACTACAATCAAAAGACTTAGTAGTTGGATTACCAAAGCTAGATTTTAAAATTGAAGGTGATTGTACTCCTTGTAAGAAGTGCAAGCACACCAAAAACCATTTTGGTTCTAAAAATGATGTGTCCACAACAAGACCATTAGAAATGCTTCATATGGACTTGTTTGGACCTTCTCAAGTAAAAAGCTTTGGTGGCAACTACTATGGTTTGGTGATTGTTGATGACTTTTCTAGATTTACATGGACATTATTTTTAAGTGCAAAGAGTGAGACCTACAAATCTTTTAAACGCCATGTTAAACTTGTGCAAAACCAAGTAAACCAAAAAGTAATTACTATTAGAACCGACCATGGTGGTGAATTTGAAAACTACAAGTTTGATAGATTTTGTGATAAACATGGTATTGAACACCAATATTCCGCACCAAGAACTCCGGAACAGAATGGAGTGGTAGAGCGGAAAAATAGGGTGTTAGAGGAACTTGCAAGAACCATGCTAAATGATTCTCAAGTACCTCATTATTTTTGGGCCGATGCCGTTAATACGGCTTGCTATGTCATGAATAGAATTCTAATTAGGCTCATGCTCAAGAAAACCCCCTATGAGCTTTACAAAGGAAGAAAACCAAATATATCCTACTTTCATGTTTTTGGATGCAAAGTTTATGTGCTAAATAATGGAAAAGATCATCTTGGAAAATTTGACTCCAAATCCGATGAGGGAATATTTTTGGGTTATTCTTCACATAGTAAAGCATATAGAATTTTTAATAAAAGAACTATAACTATTGAAGAATCTATTCATGTGGTTTTTAATGAGTCTTCGAAAGAAGATGGTGTTTTAAGTGATGGTTGTGATGAAGGTTTTGAGTTTTCAAAAGAGGAAAAAGGGAAGGAGATTTTAAAGGATGAAGGAGAAGTCAAAAATGACCTTGATCCGGCTTAGAAAACGGTGAAAGCTCACCCTATTGACAATGTCATAGGAGACCTTTCAAAGGGAGTATTAACTCGTAGGACAATTCAAAATATTTGTCATTTTGTTTCTTTTGTTTCTCAAATCGAATCAAATTCAATTAAGGAAGCAATTTTGGATGAACATTGGGTTATGGCCATGCAAGAAGAACTAAATCGATTTGTTAGAAATGATGTTTGGGAATTAGTGCCTATACCCGATGATCATACCATAATTGGTTTAAAATGGATTTATAGAAATAAACTTGATGAATCGGGTTTGATTATAAGAAACAAAGCTAGACTTGTTGCCCAAGGGTACAACCAAGAGGAAGGTGTTGATTATGATGAGACCTTTGCTCCGGTTGCACGCCTTGAGGCAATCCGAATCTTGTTTGCCTTTGCATCAATTATGAAATTTACTCTTTATCAAATGGATGTCAAGAGTGCTTTCTTGAATGGTTTCATAAATGAAGATGTGTACGTTAAGCAACCACCCGGTTTTGAAAGTCATGAATTTCCAAACAATGTTTATAAATTGAAAAAGGCTCTTTATGGATTAAAACAAGCTCCTAGAGCTTGGTATGATCGATTAAGTACCTTTTTATTAGAAAATGACTTTCAAAGAGGAAAGGTTGATAATACCCTATTCATCTATAAAACCAAAAAGGACATTTTGTTAGTGCAAATATATGTAGATGATATTATCTTTGGTGCCACTAACGTGTCCTTGTGTAGCAAGTTCTCTAATTTGATGAAAAAGGAATTTGAGATGTCCATGATGGGGGAGCTCAAGTTCTTCCTAGGACTTCAAATCAAGCAAGTCAAGGAGGGGATTTTTGTGCATCAAGGAAAATATTGCAAGGAGCTCCTTGGAAAATTCGGAATGGACAAATGCAAAGAAGCCTACACTCCCATGAGCACATCATGCTACCTAGACAAGGATGAACAAGGTACACCGGTTGATGTTAGTAAATATAGAGGCATGATAGGTAGTCTTCTATATCTTACCGCATCTAGACCGGATATTATGTTTAGTGTATGCATGTGTGCCCGTTTTCAAGCTAATCCTAAGGAATCACACCTATCCGCGGTCAAACATATTTTTAAATATCTTAAAGGAACAATTAACACCGGATTATGGCATCCTAGTGATACTAGTCTTAGTTTGGTTGGTTATTCGGATTCCGACTTTGCGGGATGCAAGCTTGATCGCAAAAGCACTAGTGGTACTTGCCATTTATTGGGAAGTTCATTAGTGTCATGGTTTTCTAAAAAGCAAGCTTGTGTTGCTCTTTCCACCGCCGAAGCGAAATATATCGCCGCCGGTAGTTGTTGTGCTAAACTCTTGTGGATGAAACAACAACTATTGGATTTTGGTTTGAAACTTGAAAATATTCCTATTAAGTGCGATAACACGAGTGCAATCAACTTAACTAAGAATCCGGTGTATCACTCAAGGACTAAACACATTGAAATCAGACATCATTTTCTAAGGGATCATGTTCAAAAGGGTGATTGCACAATTGAATTTGTAAGTACCACAAATCAAGTAGCGGACATTTTTACAAAACCATTGCCAAGAGATACCTTTTATCATATAAGAGGGGAACTTGGAATTTTAGATGAGTCAAGCATTAGCTAATTGATTTGTGTTTGTGAAAAATCACCAAGCATGTCTCATTTCATGTGCATTGGTGTTTGATGAACAATTGGACCTTGAGATGTTATAAATCTATGTTTTAACTGTGTGTGATTATGTTTCCTATCTATTGTCTTCATTATTTGTGGTGGATTTTGTGTTTTGTTTTTTAAAAACTGTGTTTTAAGCTTAACTGATAAAAAGACTCGAGTGTTCCTAAAATCACTCGAGTAATTTTAATTCAAAATTAAATCAGTTTTAATTGAAAAAGTTTTTGAGAAGGTCTGATGGAAAATACTCGAGTGTTTTCTAAATCACTCGAGTGTTTCGTCCAACACTCGAGTGAATCCCATTTCACTCGAGTGAATCTCAGTTTTATGAAAATCAAACTTTCGGGCAGCACGCGAGTGAATTT